>JARWIR010000013.1:19996856-21211499 GCA_029959085.1 Nemophila menziesii | reverse complement strand
GAAATTTAAGCAATGATTTATAACCATTGCAAGAAATGTTAAGCAACAGTATAAAACATGTTGCAAATAACAGATTATTAAAAAATGTTAAAAAATATAAAAGATTTTATTTACAAAATAACGTACACCTTTTAGATAATGTAACAATTTATTAAACCCGTTACAAACATGGTTAACTTTAAGCAACACGTACAGAAACTATTGCAAAATATATTATTCTAGCAACGATTTAGATCTGGATCAATAAAAGTTTTGCTTAAGAGTCAAATTCTTGTAGTGAACCTCAAACCAAACCCCAACTCTGAAACCCCATACCGAAACCTGAACTCTCAAAAATACCAAATACCAGCACCCAATTTACCAACCTCAAACTTTGAAAATGCCAACCCCAAATCTAAAACCCTATTCCTAAACACCATACCTGAAACCCCGTACCCCAAACCCCAAAATCTAGAAACAATGAAATCATAAAATACGAAACACCAACCCCTAAAATACAAATCCTAAAATCCAAAAATCCCAAACTCAAAAAATTCCAACTCCAAAAGTCGACCCGAACTACGAAACCTTAGACCCAAAACCCTTGACTCAAAACCCCAAAACAAAAAGGCAAACCTAAATCCAAAAACCTACCAACTCGGAAACCTCAAACTCCAAAAAAACCAACCCTGGACCCTAAACCCAAAAACGCAAAACCCCAAAACTATAAAAACCACCACATAAACCTTTAACTTATAAACACAAGCCCAAAAGACCAACCTTAACTCTGAAACCCCATATCCACACCCCAAATCCCAAATCCTAGAAACTGCCAACTCAAACTTCAAAACCATATACACGAAAATCCCCAAACCATAAACCCCAACCCAAAGATCACTAACCACCAAACACCAACACCAAAGCTACCAACCATAAATTCCAACCTACTAACCCCAAAACCCTGAACTCCAAAACTACAAACAATAACCCTAGACCCCAACACAACCCCCAACCTTGAAGGCTAACCCAAACCTCGCAGGCTGAACTTTTAACTTCAAAATAATAATGTAGTTAGTGGAAAAACCACATTAGGATGGAGGGGTCATGACACCCAGGAGCTATTTGAAAACTAATTTTTAATGTCACGATCCTTTTTGTATTGATAAATTTTGTTGAACCTTCTGTTGCAACTGCCACCCTTTCCCTCCTTTAACTCTGAATTTATTGTATTAAACTTATATTTATTTTATTTATATGAATATTTTATCTTCCCTATGATAAAATATTACTTGTTTTATATAATATATGGAATTATGTATTTAATTCAAAAAAGTAATAATGTAGGAACCTATATATAAGACAATATTTGCATAGTCTAGGGACGTATAGTGCAATTAAGTTAATAAATTGATAAATTTTAATCTTAATTTATTTAATATTGTTTTAATCTCCATATATTTAATTATACGCATATGGTAAATAAAACACACATAAATAAAATGTATAATATTTGATTATAATAAAAAATATTTAAAATTATAAATATAATATTTTATTTACAAAAATATTATATCAATAAAAATTTGGTCTGTTAAAACCATAAGAAATATAATAATTTCTAAGATTTAAAAAAATATAAAAGCAAAAACTTTAAAAATAATGTAAAACATAAAACCTCAAACTCATCTCTTCACATTCCTTCTAACCAAAAAGAGAAAATCTCTACACAACTACCCTACCCTCTACCATCTAGCCGCTTTATTGCACATTAATAACTTCCTCAATTATTCTCCACCATTATCAACATTGCTACGCCATAAATAAAGGTAGACCATCGAAGAATGCAATTTTAGGTAATCAATATCGTGTATCTAAAGCATTATAAAAAAAAAATACTATTTTAACAATTCGATTCTTGCTTTCTGAATTAACTTAAACTCCTTCAACACTATTCACGTCATTATTACACCTAAAAAGCTACTTTATAGGGCCACTATTCATGGAATGACCCACAATGATGACTAACTAAGGGGTATTTCTGTAAAAGCACTAAAGCATTTCTTTTATAATTAATTTTGGATTCCACGTGATTGTGCTAAGTGTCCAACCCACTGCCACGTGGCATGATCCTATTCATGCGCGCCTACATAGTAGGTATGGAAGAAAAATCCTAAGATCAGCATAGTGCACGTAACTCAAGAAGCCACATGCACTAATAGTCCAAAACAAAACTTTATGGATGCCTAATTCTTCGGCAGCTTCAAGAGTGAAGCTCATAGAGCCACCGAAGACTATACACATAACAGGTGGCAGCAGAGGCGGCCCGGGCCCAAAGCAGCCAAGGCGGTCGCTTTGGGCCCCGGAATTTTGAGGGCCCCAAAAAAAGAAGTTTTTGTATATGTATATGTTTAGCGTTAACAATCAATTGAAGTATAACATCAGCGTAGCGAAAATGTTGGAAGTTTACATGTTACACCATTCTAATTTGGAAAAAAAGGAAAAGTTACACCACTTCAATTAATTAAAAAAGTATCATCATTTAAAATAAAAACATCTAAAAAGAAAAGGTATCACATTGATAAAAAAGAAAATAGAAAACAAAACTAAAAAAGGAAAACATCAATAAAATTACTGCCTTCACTACTGGATTCGCGCTGTTTACTAGCGAAAAATTAGCGACGACCCGTACTTCGCGGCGAATTTTTCAAAATTAGCGACGATAGTATATTACCGGCAAAAAATACGCCGTCGTTAATTAGCGACGCGGTAATTCGTCGTTGAGTTATTGTTTTTCGCCGCTAATTATTATTATTTTGTTTTGAATTTTTTTTTAATCGTCGATGTGTCGTCACTATATTTGCGACACATTACGTCGTCGCTATGTTGTTGGTTACCGCTGATATGAGTTAGATTAGCGACGATTTACGGGTCATAGCTAACTAAAAATCCTATTTAATGGAGACAACAGGTTTTTTAACTCATAAAACACCCAAAAACCCCCAAAAGATTCCTCTGATTTTCTCTCAAAAAACACAACTAATTTTTTTTTCAAAATTTGTAATTGGTTCTCCACTTCATCTTGCACCATTCTAGGTTTAATAATCAAGGTGGGGCACCATTAATATCCACTTTCATCACACAATTTAAGGTAATTGCATGAAATTCACTTTTTAATTAATTTTTTTTATTTTTAATTGTATTTTATTCTTTCTATATGGTTTGATTAGGTGAATTAATATAATTTTTTGGTGGGAAATTATCATCACTCTTCATTTTATCCATCCAATTCAAGGTATTTTCATTAAATTTCAAGCTTTTTAAATTTTTTATTTATTTGATTATATTAGCTAGTTGATATAACATATGATTAGGTTCATGAATTAAATGTTTGTTGGTTGATTATGCATGTGTTGTGTTAATTTATATTTTGTGCTCATATATTTTTACTTGTTTATGTTTTTTTATATATTTATTCATTTAATGGTTTGTAATATTTATTCATTCAATAGTTTGTAATTTTTATTCATTCAATGGTTTGTAATAAATATTCATTCAATGAGTTTGTAATTTTATTATGTTATTTATTGTGTTGTGATTTTATTCATTTTATTTCTTGGGTTGTAATAATTATGTATTTTATTTTTTTATATGAATGTAGTCACATATTTTAATAAAATTGTTGCTAAGAGATGGAATCGAGTATGGACATGAGTATCAATAAGAGTTGGATCGAAACGACGAATTATTTCACGGGAGAATATTTTTTTGGGGTTTTTAAGTTTATCGAATTTGCTAAGAAAAGTAAACGTTATACCGATTACTTGTCTTGCCCGTGTAAGAAGTGTAATGATTACTGTTGATTAAGAACCGAATTTGTTATGGCCCACCTTCTAAAAGACGGGTTTAACCATGATTATAAGGTTTGGACAAAACACGGTGAGGATGAGATACAAACACATACACCCCCTGCAAGTAAATATCCAATTATAGTAAATGAAATTCAACATGTTTATGACGATGTAAGACAAAGTTACGATGTTGGTGGACATCCGGGAGACAATGAGATGAAAGATGCACATCTTCCAAGTCGAAGCAGTTTTAAAACATTGTTCGAAGAATTGGAGACAGAATTATATCCTGGTTGTAAATCGATGAGTTCGTTGAATTTCATTTCCAAGCTAATGCACGTAAAATTAAAGAACAAATGGACTAACACCTCATTCACCGAGCTATTGGAGTTGTTGGGTCGTATTTTGCCTAAACCTCACAATTTGCCCGATTCTTATGAAGCATGCAACAAGAAGTTGAAAAGTTTAGGTATGGGGTATATCACTATCGATGTTTGTTTGAACGATTGTGTCATTTATTACAAAGAAAACAAAGACCTCGACAAGTGTCCAGTATGTAGCAAGTCTAGATGGGATCCAAAGAAGGGTAACAAAGTACCGCATAAGAAGCTTCTATACTTTCTGATTGCTCCTAGATTGCAGCGACTATACGCTTCGAAGCACACCGCTGAAGACATGATATGACACCATACCGGAAAGAGTGACGATCCAGATGTGTTGCGTCATCCGGTTGATGGTGATAGTTGGAATAGATTTGCAGCGCTACATCCTGAGTTTGCTAGCGAACCTCGTAATGTATATTTGGGTCTCGGAATCGACGGGTTTTGTCCTTTCTCTATGCAAAACAACTCGTATAGCATGTGGCCTGTCATATTGACCGTCTATAACTTGCCCCCGTGGGTATGCATGAAGGAAACCACATTCCAGCTTTGTTTGTTGATTCCGGGACCCCGTTCACCCGGTAAGGACATGGATGTCTTTCTTCGTCCTATTATAGATGAGTTGGAAGAGTTGTGGGATAAAGGGATCCTTACGTATGATGCCCACAAGAAGGAAGAGTTTACGATAAAGGTTTGTTTGTTGTCTACGACTAATGATATCCCCGCTAGGTCATACACTTCAGGATGGTCGGGTCAAGGTTACAAAGCTTGTCCAGAATGCATGGATTATACTCAGACATTGAGTGTGAAGAAAGGGATTGTTTACTTTGACCATAGATGTTGGTTACCTACCGGACATCGATTTAGAAGCGAAAGTGTTTTGTACAAGAAATCCGATCATAGGGGCCCATCGAAGAAATATAGTCCTGCCGATATTCAGACACAGTTAGATGGGCTTCCCATTGTGTTTCCCGATAAACACAAGGATTTTGGGGGAAAGATCGTGAAGCAAACTGTTCCTCGGCGATTCAATTGGAAGAAAAAGAGTATTTTTTATCGTTTACCTTATTGGTCTGAAAACTTGTTGAAACATAACATTGACGTTATGCATTGCGAGAAAAATGTGTGTGATGCTCTTCTCGGTACAGTTATAGGTCTTGATGGGAAAGTTAATAAAGATAACGTGAAAGTGAGAATGGATCTTGAGAAAATGAACATTAGGAAAGAATTGTGGTTGACATCGAGAAATGGTAAACAAATATTGAACCGGGGAAAGTACACTTTAACAACGGAAAAGCGGACAATATTTCTTGACTGGCTGAAGGCACAGAAGTTTCCCGACGGTTTCGCATCTAGTATGAGAAACAATGTTCAAAGTGATACGGGAAAGATTATCGGCATGAAATCTCACGACTGTCATGTGATGATGCAATATCTTTTCGTGGCTAGTCTCATAGTGCTTATTGAAGACAAAGCGATTAGTGATGTGTTTATTGGGTTAGCGAACGTGTTTAGAGTCGTTGGCAATAAAAATCTAAGCAGGAAAGAGTTAGAATCGGGAAAGAAGAAAGTGGTTGAAGTTATGTGTAGGCTGGAAATGATTTTGCCTCCCGCGTTTTTAGATATAATGATCCACTTTGTGATACACTTATACGATGAAGCATTGCTAGGGGGCCCGGTCCAAATGTGGTGGATGTATCCATTTGAAAGGTATTTGAAAAAGTTGAAAGAGTATATTCGAAATCCGGCCAGACCAGAGGGTTCAATAGCCGAGGGCTACGTTGCGGAAGAGACGTTGAATTTCATATCAAGGTATCTTAGTGAAGAAAAAACAAAGTTCAACGATCCAGGTAGATACAACGAACCACCCTGACGGGGGTAAGGATGACCTTAGAATCCCGACCATTACTTTTTACCAATTTGTCCCTTAAACGAAACATGGAATAAATAAGAGTGAGATGAAACCCTTGTGTATCTCGAGTACTACTTTCTCATCTTGCGTAAACACTTTAATTTCTTGTGTCTAGTTATTTACTTGCATTAATTTATTCTTTTCATTATTTGTCTTAGTTATTAGATAACCAACAAAACAAACTTAAAATCATTTATCTGCTTTTACGTGCAATTAAACACTACTTGATAAGCATTAGAGTCAACCAATCCGTCCCTGAGAACGAATCTGTTATCACTATTATTACTTGGGACAACCGTACACTTGCGGTTGTGGTTCTCTTTACTCATTGCATTTATTTTAGAACACACAAAGGACCACCACTTGCGTGGCATCACCATGGCCGTCTAATGGAGGAAGGCCATCTGAAATAGTTTCAAAACGAAAAGAAGAAAAGCCTTTAATGGAATCGACACCTCTTGATCTAAGGAGGCGATTGTGATTGTATACAAAGGTTATATGAAAACCTTTATAATGGAGAAGTTTAACTAGTTTCATCATTGGGTTTATGTGACCTTGAGCTGGATAAGGTATGCATACTGCATGAGGTCGCTTTTCAATCGTATGAATGAAATTTATATGTAATTACTTTCTTTCTGAAATTGGAATGCTCAAAATGATGTAGACAACATAAATCTAAATAGTTTAAAGTTCATATCATTGGATCAACATTCAAACAACTATTCCTTTTTAATTTTTTTTGTTCACCGAAAGCAATAAAATAGCGTATAACACCAGATCCTCAGCCGATACCCATTCTATTCATCTCTTCCGTCAGTCGTGTTGTCTCTTCCTGATGATGTTTGGCTCCGTTCCTAGCGCGTTTCGCAAGATGGTCCGCCTGACCGTTGATCCTCCTAGGGATAAACCTGAAGATTATTGATCCTGCTTCTTCCGCCTTCCGCCAAATCTGACGAATGATCGGTTGAATAGTCCATCGTGCCGCTGACACCTGCCTGATACCTTGTATTAACTCAAGGTTGTCTGAACACACAAGCTTTGTTTCCTCTACATTATCTTTGCACATCTTCACTGCTTCCAGTACAGCCAGTGCTTCACCTTCCAAGACCGTATTGCTACTGACTGCCCAACTTTTGTTATGTTTTGTACTTGTCTTTTGGTTGGTTATTAGTATTCCAATTCCTGTTGGTTCATATCTTGTTGTAAACGATGCATCACAGCAGTATATAATGTCTTGTGAAAACGTTTCCATTTCGCTATTATGTTGGCTTGATTGTCTTATAACCAATTCTTGTTTTGCCCATTCATTCCCATGCAATTCGCCCATCAGTTTATTCGTGTTTCTTATAATCTGGTCAACTTGAATGTTAGTATTCTCATGGACTGCCTTCATTTTGGCCTTCCAAATGTTCCACATATTGATGAGGATATAGTCTGTAACTTTTGTCCTATCCCATCCTCCTTTATTGAATGTGTCAGTGACTCCTAAAAGCCAATCTCCAAGACTCTTGAATTCTTCTTGATGAATATTGATTTGTAAAGAAGAGGCTGCCCATATTGACTTATTGATATTACATTGTAAAAGAAGATGTTCTGTTGTTTCATTACAGGTCTGGCACCACGGACACTTTGTTGACTCTGAGCAGTTTCTATCATATAGGTTTTTTGCGGTTGGTAATCGCGTTTTTACATGCTTTCCAGGTAAACAGACGAATTTTTTTTGTTGTGTAATTACCTTCTTTAGAGTGTGGCCAGATGATTTTGTCTTGTTGGTCCGTATTTCTGATTTTAATCCTTGTTATTTCTGATATCACCGGTCTTGGGAAAATTTCGTCTAGTATCTCTTCATTCCAAACCTTATTTTCCTGTTTCCATAGATCGCAAACTTTTTGATATGGGCAATTTCCTGGTTCTTCTAGTTTCATAGTAGACTCTATCCATTTATCAGACCATATATTGGTCTTTTGTCCATCGCCGATCTGGTAGAGTGTGTGTTGTTTTATAAAATCTCTACCTTCCATGATGCTAGCCCAACTCCAAGTTCTATTCTGCCGCAATTTAATATGCATGAAATCAGAGTTGGGATAGTAAATACCTTTTAGGAGCCTTGTTGCTAACGAGTTTGGGTTTTGGAGAATTCTCCATGCTTGCGCTCCTAATAAGGCCGTATTCATTCTCTTTAGATATTTGAATCCTATCCCTCCCAGCAGTTTCCCGATTGTGAGTTTTTCCCATGCCAGCCAGTGTATTCGGTTTCTCTCCCCTGAGCTCCACCAAAAGTTAGCGATTGCTGAAATAAGATGTTTACAGAACATAATTGGGTATGAAAAAATTGACATAGTATACACCGGTAGGGCTTGTAACACTGCTTTAATAAGTACTTCTTTTTCTCCTTTGGATAATAATTTTGCTTTCCATCCTTCTGTTTTTGCGAAGATTTTTTTTGCTATCCATTCCAGCGCCTCGATCTTTGATCTCTTATGGCATAACGGTATACCTAGATATTTGCCTAGATCCTCCGTTTCTACCATTTGAAGTTCTCCTGTGACGATTTCTCGCGTTTCCATCGGTGTTTCATTGCTAAAGAGGATTGCTGGTTTGTTATAATTGATTTGTTGTCCTGATCTTTCGCAATAATCTGTAAGGCATTTCTTAAAATCACCTAGGTTAGTTTGATTAATTGTAATGAAAAAGAGTGAATCATCCGCAAATAAGAGATGTGATATTTCCGGGCAGTTTCTCGTGATTTGGATACCTTGTATCTTACCATCATTACACGCAGCATCAATGAGTCTGATAAGAGCTTCTGTCATAATTGAGAAAAGAAAAGGGGACAGCGGATCACCTTGTCTCAGTCCTCGTCCCTATTTGAACTTAGGGGTTCTCTGTTCGTTAAAGTTGATTTGAAAAGTGACATCTGTTATACATGTCTTAATCCATTGCGTCCATTTGTGATGAAACCCAAGTTTTTCCAACAGGGTAACAATAAAATCCCATCTGACTTGGTCATAAGCCTTTGCCATGTCTATTTTTATACTCGCCATCGGTTTAGGATTTTTCCTTTTTCATGTCATGAAATACGACAACTATTGTGCTATTATGATATTATCTTGAATGGTTCTTCCTTTGATGAAAGCCGCTTGTGTCGGTGATACTATTTCATTCATAATTTTCTGGAGACGATTCGCAAGCATTTTTTCTATTAATTTATATCCAAAGTTAATACACGATATTGGTCTATAATCGCCCAATATTTCCTGTATATCTCCTTTCGGAATAAGGGTAATCAGCGTATCGTTCATGTCTTTCAAAGGAATATTATTATTGAAAAAATCTTCAACTACTATGAACACATTAAATTTAATGATATCCCAGAATTCGATATAGAATTTACCGTTCAAGCCGTCTGGACCTGGAGCCTTTGTTGGAGACAGATTGTTAAGAGCCGCTTCCAATTCTTCCATTGTTGGATTTTTTTGTCAAACTTTGGTTCATTTCTTCAGTGACTTTTGGTTCAATGAATCTTAAAGCATTATTGATTTGTCCTCTATTTCCTTGTTTCTCTTCAAAAAGTTGGTTATAAAATCTTTGGAAATTCATTTTTACTTCTGACATTTCTTCTATCCAGACTCCTTGTGTGTCTTTGATTCTCGTGATCTTGTTAATTGACCTCATTTGCATTGTTGCCATATGGAAAAATTTCGTATTTCTATCACCGCAGGTGAGCCATTGTTGCCTAGCTCTATCTGCCCAATACTTTTCCTCGCACTTATATTCAAAGGAGAGTTCATTCCGGAGCCCCTCTTCTTCTATTTGGTTGTCACTTGTTGGCTCCATGTTTGTTATTTGTATCAATCTTTTTTGAATTTGTTTTATTTGTTCCTGATGATTTTTAAACGTGATTTTACTCCATATTTTTAGCGCTTGGATTGTTGATTCTTTCTTCCCCTGATAGTTTAGTAAGGGTTCTTGTGTTGAGGGGCCTTCCCAACCTTGTTGGACCACGTCTCTGCATTCATCATTATCTAATCAATGTGATTCAAATTTAAAATATTTTTTACCCTTTGGCGCTTTCAAGTTGTATTGTAAAATGAGCGGTGAGTGGTCTGACCCCACAGCTGGAGGTATAAAGATCTGGGCGTTACAATATTTGGTCATCCATTCATACAAGCCAAAAGCTCTATCTATCTTGCTCTTAACCATTTTTTATCCTTGTTGTCTATCTATCTAACTCTCCCGTCATAGCTTCAAAGAAATCTCTCCTTCGCTTCTTTATTATGTCTTTTTGCTGTTTATTAGCCAATTTCCTATTGATAATAGGGTTCTTGTAGTTCTTACTAGTACGAAGTCTAAAGACTTGCGAATTATCTTTATCTTGGATAGGTTCTTTCCCACTTCGATGAACGCCTTTACCCACTGCCTCGTTCTGATTAGGTGTTTCATTCGTAACTCGATCACTTTCTTGTTGCGACCTATTAAGGTCCAGTTCTCTCCTTCTACTGTTCTCCACCCTTTCGCTATTTCTACCCAAACCTCTAGCTGCCTATTGTAAAACTTCCTGGAGTAACCCTGTCCCTCGTACATCATTTTCTCTTGTCTCATTTTGTTCTGCAGAAAATCTTTGATCCCTGTTTTGTTGAGTTTGATTTTGGCGCGCTTGACGAGCCTGATTTGATCCACCCATGTCCGTATCCTGGTTGTACTGTGGGTTATTTTGATTGTTCCTTCCATGACCTTCTCCATTATTGTCTTCTTCATATCTGTCCCAGAAATATTGTCTTCCTGCTCTCGCAAAACCATTACCTATTCTTTTCCTTACCCCATAGATGGGTTTGATTGGTGGGAAGCTCGCTATATTCGCTACTGACCAAGTAGCTTTTCGCTTCTCATCTGGATCCTCTATTTGGTGTAGAATAATTACGTTGCATGTATCTTCTCTATGACCAACACACCCACATCTAAAGCAAAGGGCTCCAGGATTTTCATATCGAAACGTTATCCAACCTGCGCCATCTTCTTGAGCTAAATACCATCCCGGAGGAACTGGTAGCTTAGTGTTAAATCGGATTCTAAACCTCAAAATTTTTATATCAGCCACTGCAACATCAGGGTAGTCAATATCTTCAATATCAACAAAGCAAGGTAATAAGTCTATCATTGTTTGTTCTGTATTTTGTTTAAAGGCGAGACCACTCGCTTGAACCCATACCGAAGAGAAATCACGATTCATAGTCCCAGGGTCAACATGATGCTGGCAAGGTGTAAAAGCAAAATGCATGCCTAAGAAAATACCTGGTCTAAGGTTCCAGAGTCTCTCGATCTCTCCTTGTTTGAAGGTTTTGAGTTTGAAACGCTCTCCTCCTCTTCTATAAGTCTAAAATCACCACGAACCCCCCACTTTTCGCGAAGATGACGTCTGAATCCCTGGAGGTAAACCGTAGTCTTTCCAACCACAGTAATCAGGAGGAAAGGCTTCTCCTTCGCTGGCTCGAACCTTTTTGATTTAATGCCAAGATTAATAACGCCAAGAGATTTGCTGTTATTTTCGTTGAGTGGTATAACTGGAAGAGCATGTCTCTCTCTCGTTACCATAGTGTTTATATCAGACAAAGCAATTGACAAGATAAGGATATTAGTGTAGAGGTTTAATATGAGATAGAGAATATAAGAGGGGTATAAAGATTTGATAAGCAGAGAATATGAAGAGTTGTAAGAGATAGAAAACTTACATTGGTTACTCAACAGCCAAATGAGTTTATTTATATTCGAAAATGGCCTCGGTATCTCAGCTTCTTTCTGCATGGCAATAATTATTACTTCCACTAACCTTTCCACCGTCTGACTCGAGAAAAGAGGTGAGACCTCGTTTCCTTTAACCTGTCTTATGTGTCTTTTTTTGAAAAAGGTTTGTAATTTAAAAACATCCTTCTTCTGCCAAGTGTCTTTATTTTGAACATTTGATGTCTTCGAGCTTCTGCATCCCTTTAATGCGCTACTCCCACTTACCTTAACTCCAATAATACAAGTGAGATATATGTTATACCGCCTTATAGTCGTGTGTCTATTTCCTATCCTAATGTCCGTGTTAGATTGCCTTTTGAATTTTCTCTCTTTTTCTTCGAGAAAAGAAGTGTGATTCTTGGCAAGATTAACTCTTTCTTCTACCTTAACATCTGAATAAACCATCATCCAATCTGACTTCTCACCCTCTGCTGCTAAAGTAATCAGCTTCCTAATATCCTTTGAGCCATAATACTTGTATATAAAATTATGTGATTTATGTGATTCTTCCATGTACTTCACGTTTTTTGTATGCTGGTGTAATAAAATTTTGATTTTACCCTTTCTCGATTCAATTTTCTTCGTGATATGGATAACTCCGCCG
This sequence comes from Nemophila menziesii, assembly GCA_029959085.1. Taxonomy (NCBI): domain Eukaryota; kingdom Viridiplantae; phylum Streptophyta; class Magnoliopsida; order Boraginales; family Hydrophyllaceae; genus Nemophila; species Nemophila menziesii. The sequence goes on along the minus strand of JARWIR010000013.1, from coordinate 21,198,995 downwards.
ATCGGTGTCCGATGATTCCTAAACCACCAAAGATCCTGCCTACTCATAAACTTGTCAGAGTGATAGATCTGAAAGAATCTGTTACTAATAACCCCATCGGAGGACGCGCTCATCTCGAACCCTAGCCCAAAAACCCCTAAATCTGAAACCCTAATTGCAATAACTCTACAAGTATCCAACCGTAGATCTAGGATTCAGATAATAATCCCGATTAATAACCTGATTGAAAGCTAACGTCTATAGATTGAGATTGATTGAAAAGAAAACTGTAACTCGTAGCTCGTGAGTCGCCTCTAGAGAGTGTTTCGTGAAAGTGTCTTTTTGGGTCCCTCTTTAAATTGAATAAAGTTGATAGTCAAATGTTGATTAAAAAAAAACTTATCTCATAGCTCTAAATTCAATGCATGTGTCAAATTAAATTCCTCTCCTTCAATAGAAAATGATATCATAGATCACCTTCAGTAGTCATTACTTACGTCTGTCCGCCGGCCAAGATTATTTGGTTTGTGGCGAAGTTGTGGCAGACCATTTTGGTAACCAATCTTAATACGATTCTGCAAGTGGCAAAATAGAGCCCTGTAGGCAACTTTTAATTTAAAGACATGTGAACTGTTTTTCTTAGTGAAAAGACATCATTATGAAAACCAGCGTGATAACTTATTTTTCTTCTTTATAACGAATTGTTCATCCTATATAAATTAGATTAGACTAATTCACCTAAATCTCACGCAAAATAAAGATATTAAATGTTACTTCCTAAATGAATCTTAAATACTTCAACCATAAGGATAAAGATATTAAAATTTAACCATTGAGACTAGCTCAATAGTCAGAACATTGTCTCTCATTTAGAAGGTACAGGATTCGAATACTTTCAGCCTTGTTATTTTTTAACTTTTAAAGGAGGTAAGCAAGAGATACAAGGTTCGAGTCTCATCCCTAAACATGGGTAACCTAGTTTTGATTAAGTGAAAATATGCATAAGAAGGCGTATATATTTTCTATGAAAATAGTCGTGGTGCGCATAAGTTGGCTCAGACATCCAAAAATAAAAAAATATTAAAAATTCTAAATATTTTCTATTATGTCCAAACTCATTAGTTACCCCCTTACATGTAACGTCAATTTAAAATATATATCTCAAGAATAATCAAGTAATAATTAGACTTAGCAATAGTATAATTTAAAATATATATCTCAAGAATAATCAAGTAATAATTAGACTTAGCAATAGTATAATGATGATATAATGATGAGAGAATAACTTAGGAGGTGTATTTAATAAAAAATTAATTAATTTTTTAAACTTGTAAAATATTATAAAATTTGTAGATTTCATGGATTATTTTAAATTCAAACAGATTTTGACAGATTCTTTTCAGATCTTGTATACAATTTGAATTTTTGTAATTTTTTTTATAGATTTTGACAGATGTTGTAATTTTTTTTTACAAGAATTAAAAGTGCTCTATTCTTACACGATTGAATATTAGAATCATATTTTCACATACATATTATGAAAAACTTAATTATACTATTTTCAAGTTTATTATCTTAAGGAGCTGAATTACAATAAAATTTAGTTGATGGCAATGAAAGTCATTTAAAATAAATTACTGCATACTCTATATATTTAATCAATAATTTAAACTATCAAAGTATATACAAAAAAGAAACCGAATAAGTTATTTACACATCCGACTAGTCATATGTTAGATTTGGAACTTTACAAATGTGTTAGCGATTTTAACACTGTTCTTTAATATTAATTTTATCGAATAAAACAAACTAATTACTACTTGGAGTAATCAAAGTAGTAGAATATGTCATACATAATATATTACACAATGTAACCACATGTTTCTTTTGAAACAGTAGTTTTCAATGACAAAAAAAATCATCGAGACATCATTTTAGATTCATTATGTAATTAGATGGATTCCTATCATATATTGTAAACTTTTTATGAGTTTTTTAATTGAATCAATCGTTTAACGTATAATTTTTTCATGTAAATTTATTAATTGAGGTTCTACATGAAAAATATTAATATCATGAATGAGTTATTTAACTGAAACAATAATGTTACGACTAATTTTTTCATGAAGTTTCATTAACTAAAGTCGCACAACAAAAATATAGCATGAGTTATTTTTAATTATCTTTTCCAATTTGTTAGAAAATAGTCTAAAGAAGAAATCCATCACAATCTCTTGGTAAAATGATGAATTTCGAAATAAAATTTGTTCTTTAAAAATCCTATAGAATCAATAGTTAATGGAATCCAAAAAAATATATAGACTTTTGAATACCATAAGATTTTAAAGAATTGTTTAAAATCCAGACTGAATACACCATTATTTTAAAAGACTCTTTAGAGTCTTAATTGCATACACCAGTATTTTGAAAAGACTCTTTAGACTCTCAACTAAATACAATATCTAGAAACTCATGTTTAAGTCTCAAAATTTCAGTTATTCATTTGTAACATATATATATATACATATATGTGTGTGTGTGTGTGTGTGTGTGAGAGAGAGAGAGAGAGAGAGAGAGAGAGAGAGTTTGCATGCTAATATGCACACAATCACACAAGATGTTTCTCAAATTAAAAATATAGAGCGCTCTAATTAGCGCACACACGCATACACATACAAACTCTCCCTCAAAAAAAACTTGAAACTCCGATAATAACATTTGCTAAAATACCACTGCTCAACTCCGATGAAGAAACAACACTATTCCTAGAGCTCCATAACTTTGTTTTTGAAGAAGAAGGAGCTCACGATGGAGCTATGAATAGTGGAGCTGAGGTGGAGAATTAATGGTGGTGGTGGTGGTGATAGAGCTCCTATTTACTGGTGACATAGCTCAGTGAAAAAGCAAGGTGGAAAAGTATTCTGGTTCGTAAAAATGGTTGAACATTGGCAGAACTATCGTATCTATGGGGAAGCTCCATGACGCTGGAGTTTGGTGGTGGTTTGGCGGTGAAGTTTCATGGTTGTTGGAGCTGTGTTGGTGTTTTTGTAGCGAAAATGTTGGAAAATAGTATTGATGTGTAAATGACAATAAGAGAAACTTTAGTTAAAAATAGGGTTTTTAATACGTATAACAAGTTTTGAAATAGAACACACAACCAAACAAAACAACAACGTTGTAGTACCGTAGTGAACCACTGCCTTAAAAACAATTTGCGATGGTGTTGGGGTGCTAAATTGTGTTCACCGATCGTTTTTAAAGGTATGAATGCTACTCATTTTTTTATAGTGTACTCTCTAAACAAGAGTTGAAATATTAATAAGACTATCTAGAAGAAACTTTGAGAACAGAGAGAGAGGCATGGGGAAAGCTTTGTGTTATTAAGTTTGTCGTAAATAATCTGGGAAGAAGGGTATATATAGCTACAAAAAGGGCCAACCTCATAATACATGCATTAAACCATTTCCCTTTCAGAATAACAAATATTCGAATCCTCATCATCCAATTACAAAAACGTGGGAAAGCTGATATAACATCTGAAACGGTAGTAAGGGACAAGGGGGAACCCCTTGACAAATCATCTTAATGTTTAGCACTTGGATCATGAGAGACCTAAATATATGCATTAAACAAGTATATTGTTTGAAGCAAGCAAATAAGGAAGGCCATTGGTTAGTTTGTTTAGTAGAAACTGAAATGTATAAGGAAAAGGCAAAATTTATATGGAATTCTAAATACAAGAAATGGAAAGTTCTCCACAACTACAATAATGATAACTAAGGATATATATGGGTTTTACGAAATCAAAGAAAAGTTCATGATCATAAAGTTGACCCAACCGATCAAGCTATCATATGTAAAGTTACTCATCTTAACACATAAAAATTATTTTGTATGCCCCTTATCTATGCCAGTAATCACCCTTATTAGAGAGTGACATTATGATAGTTAATTGAAGGATTTTGGAGGCATTTGACTACAAAGTTTACATGGTGTATTCAAAGGTATTTTAGTGAAATAATGTTAGTTCTAGAAATACTTAGTTACATGAAAGTGAATAAAGGAGCAAGAAATATGATAGAATGTATAAATAAGCTTGAATTAACAGATATTCAGTATCATGGGCCACATTATACATGAACAAACAAGGTGGTTGGTGACCAAATGAGAGATACAAGAATTGATAGAGTACTTGTTAATGGCTTACAGATAAAGAGTTTCCCTAAGTGAATCATGATAGTCAAACTCCTAGGACTATCAAATCAGTATTGTCTTCCTATGAAGGTCATGAATGAAACAAAGAAGAAGACAAGTCCCTTTAAGTTTTATGAAGATTGGACCACACATGCACCATATAATCAAATTGTCGAAATAGTTTAAGGCACATATATTATTGGTTCTCCTATGTATAGAGTTGTTAGGATTCAAAAATTATTGAACGTAAATTTAAAAGAACTTAACAAGAATTATTTTCAAATTTTTTATAGAAATTGAAGCTATACAAAGGGATCTCCATTTAATACAATCACAAAGATTAAACTGAGAAAGCGATCTTGAACTACCCATACAAGAAAATGATGTCTTACAATATCTATTTGAAGCACTTATCAATGAAGAATTTGTGGCTAAGAAAAGATCAAGAACACTTTAGCTAGATAAAGGTGAAACCAATACAACTTATTTCACAAAATCACACAAGTTTTTTCTCAAATTAAAAATATAGAGCGCTCTAATTAGCGCACACACACACATACACATACAAACTCTCCCTCATATAAAACTTGAAACTCCGACGATAACATTTGCTAATATACCACTGCTCAACTCCGATAAAGAAACAACACTATTCCTAGAGCTCCATAATTTTGTTAATGAAGAAGAAGGAGCTCACAATGGAGCTGCGAAGGGTGGAGCTGAGGTGGAGAATTAGTGGTGTTGGTGGTGATAGAGCTCCTATTTATAGGTGACATAGCTCAGTATCAAAGCGAGGTGGCAGAGTATTCTGGTTCGTAAAAATGGTTAGACAATGGTAGAATTATCGTATCCATGCAAAAGCTCCATGACGCTAGAGTTTGGTGGTTTGGTAGCGAAAATGTTGGAAAATATTATTGATATGTAAATGAAAATAAGAGACTCTAATTAAAAAGAAGGTTTTTAATACGTATAACAAGTTTCGAAATAGACCACACAACCAAACAAAACAACAATGTTGTAGTAGCGTTGTGAACCAGCCTTAGAAACAATTTGCGATGGAGTTGGGGTGCTAAATTGTGTTCACCGGTCGTTTTTACAGGTATGAATGCTACTCATTTTTATATTGTACTCTCTAAACAAGAGTTGAAATATTAATAAGACTGTCTAGAAGAAACTTTGAAAACTGAGGGAGAGAGACATTAGGAAAGCTTTGTGTTTTTCAGTGTGTCGCAAATAATCTGGGAAGAAAGGTATATATAGCTACAAAAGGGCCAAGCTCATAATACAGGCATTAAACCATTTCCCTTTCAGAATTACAAAGATTTGAATCCTCGTCATCCAATTACAAAAACATGGGAAAGCTCAAATAACATCTGAAACGGTAACAAGGGACAAAGGGGAACCCCTTGACAAATCATCTTAATGTTTAGCACTTGGATCATGAGAGACCTAAATATATGCATTAAACAAGCATATTGTTTGAAGCAAGCAAATAAGGAAGGCCATTGGTTAGTTTGTTTAGTAGAAACTTAAATATATAAGGAAAAAGAAAAATTTATATGGAATTCTAAATACAAGAAATGGAAAGTTCTCCACAACTACAATAATGATAACTATGAAAGAATATGAGTTTTACGGAATCATGACAAAGTTCACGATCATAAAGTTGACCCAATCGATCAAGCTATCCTATGTAAAGTTACTCATCTTAACTCATAAAAAGTATTTTGTATGTCCCCTATCTATGCCAGTAATCACCATGATCAGAGAGTGCCATTATAGGAGGTAATTGAAGGATATTGGGGGAATTTAACTACAAGTTGTACATGGTGTATTCAAGGGGATTTTAGTGAAATAGTGTTAGTTCTAGAAATACTTAGATACATGAAATTGAATAAAGGAGCAAGAAATATGATAGATTGTATAAATGAGCTTGAATTAACAAATATTCAGTATCATGGGCCACATTATACATGGACAAACAAGGTAGTTGGTGACGAAATGAGAAATTCAAGAATTAATAGAACATTGGTTAATGACTTATAGATAAAGAGTTTCCCTAACTCAATCATGATAGTCAAACCCCTAGGACTATCAAATCAGTGTTGTCTTCCTATGAAGGTCATGAATGAAACAAAGAAGAAGACAAGTCCATTTGAGATTTATGAAGCTTGGACCACACATGAAACATATAATCAAACTGTGGGAATAGTTTAAGGCACATATTATTGGTCCTCCTATTTATAGAGTTGTTAGGATTCTAAAATTATTGAACGTAAAGTTGTAAGGACTTAACAAAAACTATTACAAGAATTATTTTTAAAAATATTCTATAGAAATTGAAACTATACAAAGGGATCTCTTTTAATACAATCACAAAAACTGAGAAAGTGGTCTTGAACTACTCATACAGGAAAATGTTTTCTTACACTATCTATTTGAACCACTTATTAATGAAGAATTCGTGGTTAAGCAAAGATCAAGAACACTTTGGCTAGATAAAGGTGAAACCAATACAACTTATTTTCACAAAATGACACAAATTTTTTCTCAAAATTAAAGATATAGAGAGCTCTAATTAGGTCACACACACACATACACTTACAAACTCTCCCTCAAATAAAAAAACTTGAAACTCTGACGATAACATTTGCTAAAATACCACTTCTCAACTCCGATAAAGAAACAACGCTATTCCTAGAGCTCCATAACTTTGTTAATGAAGAAGAAGGAGCTCACAACGGAGCTGCGAAGGGTGGAGCTAAGGTGGAGAATTAGTGGTGTTGGTGGTGATAGAGCTCCTATTTACTGGTGACATATCTCAGTGACAAAGTGAGGTGGCAGAGTATTCTTGTTTGTAAAAATGTTTGAACAATAGCAGAACTATCGTATCTATGCAGAAGCTCCATGATGTTGGAGTTTGGTGGTGGTTTGGTGGTGAAGTTTCATGGGTGTTGGAGCTGTGTTGGTGGTTTGGTAGCGAAAATGTTGGAAAATAGTATTGATATGTAAATGTCAATAAGAGAAACTTTAATTAAAAATAAGGTTTTTAATATATATATAACAAGATTTATGAAATAGAGCACACAACCAAACAAAACAACAACGTTGTAGTAGCGTGGTGAACCACTGCCTTAAAAACAATTTGCAATGGAGTTGGGGTGCTAAATTGTTTTCACTGGTCTTTTTTTAAATGTATGAGTGCTAGTCATTTTTTATAGTGCACTCTCTAAACAAGAGTTGAAATATTAATAAGATCGTCCAGAAGAAACTTTGAAAACTAAGAGAGAGAGAGAGAGAGAGAGAGAGAGAGAGAGAGAGAGAGAGAGAGAGAGAGAGAGAGAGAGAGAGAGAGAGAGAGAGAGAGAGAGAGAGAGAGAGAGAGAGAGAGAGAGAGAGGAAAGCTTTTTGTTTTTCAGTGTGTCGCACATAATCTGGGAAAAAGGGTATATATAGCTACAGAAGGGCCAAACTCATAATACATACATTAAACCATTTCCCTTTCAGAATAACAAAGATTTGAAACCTCATCACCCAATTACAATAACGTGGGAAAGCTGATATAACATCTGAAACTATAGCAAGGGACAAGGGGGAACCCCTTGACAAATCATCTTAATGTTTAGCACTTGGATCATGAGAGACCTAAATAAATGAATTAAACGAGTATATTGTTTGAAACAAGTAAATAAGGAAGACCATTGGTTAGTTTGTTTAGTAGAAACTAAAAAGTATAAGGGAAAAGCAAACTATTTATGGAATTCGAAATACAAGAATTTGGAAGTTCTCTACAACTACAATAATGATAACTATGGAACAATATGGGTTTTACGGAATCAAGACAAAGTTCATGATCATAAAGTTGACCGAACCGATCAAGCTATCCTCTATAAAGATACTTATCTTAACACATAATAAGTATTTTCTATGTCTCCTATTGATGCCAGTAATCACCCTGGCCAATGAGTGTCATAATTGGGGGAGGGGGGGAGGGGGTTATTGAAGTATTTTGGGGAATTTAACTTCAAATTTTACACGGTGTATTCAAGGGGATTTTAGTGAAATAGTGTTAGTTCTAGAAATACTTAGATACATGAAATTTAATAAAGGAGCAAGAAATATGATAGATTGTATAAATGAGCTTGAATTAACAAATATGCAGTATCATCGGCCACATTATACATGGACAAACAAAGTAGTTGGTGACCAAATGAGAGATACAATAATTGATAGAGCACTGGTCAATGACGTATAGATAAAGAGTATTCCTAACTCAATCATGAGAGTACACATGTGTATGAAAACTACAAGCTATTTAATTTCTTTTAATTGAGGACCTATGGGATTCTATAAAGGTCTAATGGGACTAAGAGAAGGGGACCCCGTCCTCCTATCTTTTTATGATATATATGGAAGTGTTATCACATTTATTTCATAGGATTGGAGAAATGAAAGGGTTCACATGGCATCCAAAATAAAGATTAGTCAAAATCAACCATCTCATGTTTGCAGATGTCATGTTGGTTTTCTTTAAACCTTTAGTTCAACCTGTAAAACTTATTCAGAAGGGGTTCCAACTGTTCAACACTTTGTTTGGCCTACAAGTGCGTGATGTAACGAGACAAATTTTATATGGTGGAAATTTTAGAAACAAGCTTGTTTAGTGTACTCCATATCCATGAAGGCAAGATACCCATGAGATATCTTGGGGTTCTAGTAGACTCAACTTTCAAGAATGCAAGGTACTGATGGACAAGCTGAGTGAAAGAATTAAACACTGGAGTACTAAAGTACTTTTGTTTGGAGGTTTATTGCAATTAATTAAGTTAGCGCTTCGTAATTTATATGTGTATTGGTGCAATGTCTACGCAATTCAACAGAAAGTCGTCAATATTCTTAACAACAAATTGATATCTTTCATATGGAAGGGCACAAGAACTTACTCGGGAAGGGACAAAGTATCATGAAAAAAAGTGTGCAAGCCATATAATGGAGGGGCTAGGCTGTACAGACCCTGAAATTCAAAATAAGGTAGCTATACTCAAGATCTTATGGTCATGTTGTACTAAAAACATACTGTGTGGTATACATGGGTACATTCAGACCTCTTACACAACAAATCCTTATGACAAGTCCCAATTTCCCAAGATGTCTCTTAGGGTTGGAATTTTTTTTAATATTAAGAGACTTAGCAAGTTAATTTATTAGGTATGAGGTCTGTAATGTACATAACACTTTTTTCTGGTAGGAGAAAATTACTACTTGACCAAAAGATCCTAGCTACAATGGGCGTAATATTCAATGTTCTAGATTATCACAAGAGTTTCAGATTTCATCATTTTATTCAAGGTTTACAATATAAATGGTCATCAAATCTACACTTTATGTACAATCTATTACATATGCTATAAATTCAACCCGAGTCTCAAGACATGATCACTATTGAAGGGATAACAAGTAAATTCAAAACAACATAGATTTACAATCTTATTAGACCCAAGGGGGACACAAACACACGGTATAAAATAATTTGGGAAAAAAATATCATACATAAATACATAATCATACTTTGGCTAGCTCAGATCGATAAATTGAGCACAAAGAAATGACAAGCCTCATGGAATCGTAATATAAATCCAATGTGTATTCTCTGTATTCAGGGTATGGAGGAAGATCAAAATAATCTAGTTTGGGGATTCCCTTATACCAAAGAATTTTTGTTCAAGATCATGATACTCCATCGAAGTTCTCTCAAATCGTTCTTACGGAGCATTGTAATTAGCTGGTACCAACAACACCAATAAACAACACATAAAAGTGACCAACACTTACAATTCATTATGGCGAGGGCAATTTATATCATTTAGTGGGAGCCTAACTGGAGATTACATGGTGAGCTAAGTAAATCGCCTGATGAATTAGTGGTTGAAGTTTACCGTTCAATAATAGAGGTGTGTAGCTTCTAGGGTTCCCCTCGCAAACAAAGTAGATGAGAACGAAGAGGTTGTAGTGGGTGGGTGGGTGGATGATCGTATGCAGAGTGATTCCTCGAGATGGAGAATAGGGGTAGTGGAATGTACAGTTGGTGTTAAGGGGTACTTTATTTCCTCATAGTCTCTAGAAAGTGTACTTCACATATTACAAATGTAATAAAATATGTTTCCTTAGGCTAAGTCCAACAGCTATCCAATAATTTTGCCAGAATTAGGAGTCAAACACATATTCTTTATCAAATATTAACCTTATAAAACAACTCTACTCCAACAGCTTCCCAATTTTAACCCCCAATTTCAAAAAACTTTACTTTAATTTTATTTAAAAAAATTCTTAAATAAATAAATTAATTAATTTTTAAATTTTCATACAATTATTTATTTACTATTTTACTTTTATATTTGTAAAAAATATTTGAAACAAAAAAATATAATATTAATATTTAAATTATAATTCTCAACAGAATAATCAAACGATTTTTGTTTCCAATTGAAACGAGTTTTTTTCATCATCCAATAAGATTAAAATATTAGTACTATTAAATAAATTATGAAGATATAATTTTTTTTCAATTAATTTGATTATTAAAAACCTTTAAAATCTCTTAATTAATAATTTTTTTAATAATTATAATTTTTTTATTGAATTCTTTAAACTTATAATAAAAATATTTACATACATAATATTAATATTTGAATAATTTATTTTTTAAAACTTAATTATATATATAATAAACATATTTAAATTAAAAGAAAAAATAAAAAAAAATGTAGCAAAGTTGAATTGGGGTTAGCCACATGTGGCTAACATTTCTTTAGAATAGGGATCCCTATTTTGGCTTTAGCCAGAATTGGGAACCTGTTGGAGTTGATTTTTTCATTATTCAACCCCTAATTGTAGCTTTTTGCTACAATTGGGGTCCTATTGGACTTAGCCTTAAGTATTTCTAGTTTCTAATAGTGCATGACGTTAATTTTGGTATGAATAGGGGGTTGGTTTATTTTTTACAAACAAAGAGACTATGTACTTGAATTGTTGAGCATTATGATATTTATTTGCCTATCCAAAAAGAAAGGAAGCATAATCAACTGTGATCAACCACAAACTTTTGCAATAACTCTCTAAAAAATTGTTTTAGCACCTTAGTTGCAAGCATAAATAACCCAACCAATCCTAGTAACAAAAAATTATTCATTTATATTTTTTTTACTTCTCCTAATCTCCCCATGCCTCACAACCATACCACGCCTTGCCGCGCCACTGGCACAACCTCTGGTGCCGGGACCAGGGTCAACATCGGGCAAGTGGTGGTAGTGCGTGTGTGGGGATAAATCCATGGACTCATAAAATACCATAGAATGTAAGTAAAGAAATTTAGTATACAAAATAAACTATAAAACTATTTCCTACTGATATATGAATATTTTTTAAATTATATTCCATATTCCCTCGATAAAACCAAAGGACTCAAACAATTATTTTGGAAAATCTAGTCAACAATTATGACCAAAAGATTGATCAAAAACATAGTGAGCAATGATGTCTGTGGATATGATTCCAACAATTCTCCCATATAGGGATATCATTGAGAAAGAAAAAAATTTCAAATGAACTCCTAGGTAGTAGATGGGTTAAAGTGTACTTAAACACTGATTTCTATTCAACAATGACTGGGATTGACACGTACTGAAGTGAGGCAACAATCAAATCATGTCACCAAATATTTTCTTCTGCTAAGACCCCCACAACACATACTAAATCTGGATTTCAATCAGATACTCTGCGATATTGAATTTCCCTGTGTTTATGAAGGTCATGCGTATACAATTGTTCTTATGAGTGTTATAAAAAACTAGCATATATTTATTATAGAAGGTGACCCTCACATTCACACTCACATAAGTGATTTAAAAAAAACGTCTACCCATGTAAACTAACCTCTTGTGTTTAGTTGCCATCGTTGAGTTTGGAACCCTGAACTGACTGCCGGTGATAAGCCGGAGGAAGGTGAGGTTCACTACTGGAGCTAATTCATCATATTTTGATATCCATTCATCATAGTATCCATCTAGAACATCAGGAAACTAGTTGAAATGCAAACATAGATCCACAATACCTATTTGGTACCTCAAAATCGATGAAATGCAACCCAATGATCACTACTAGAAATATAATTATAGAAACTAAGCTTTCTCGTGACATATAAATGTAAGGTCGAGTGTAGTTCATCAAGAACACCACACTTCCTATGATCTTAGTGTATTCATTTGATAAAAAACACATCCACTATTCTTGCTCAAATGAATACTGGATTTTAGAAAGTTCTCACAAGTTCAAGTTTAAGGGGGAGTCTTGATAATTTATATGAATCTAAACTATTCTTCTAGATAATGCATTGTACTTAGGAATAGTTGGAAAGTCATCTCGTGGATCACTGGATCAAGACATATTGTTGACCTTAGGAGTAGTTTGAAAGTCATATGGATGTCAAAAGTTTATGTCTTTGTTTATAGTATCTAAATAGTATCTTTAGTATTCTACTAGTATAAATAGTAGTTTTATTATAGTTCATTTGTAAGAAAAAAAGTGTAAGGAAAATACAAGTATTTTTATAGTAGTCATTAGGTAATCCACTCAATACTCGTTTCTACATATCTCCCCTCGTAATTATTAACATGTCACCTTTCAACACATCTCGTATCTGATTCTTTTCTCATTAGGAAAGCTTTAGGTAAATAATTTTCGAGTTCAATTTACATTACTTGTAGATTTTTTTAATTGACGCAACCGTTTTCTTATTATATTCAGTATGCCCAAGGTAAACTAGGTTTCCGGGATATTTGATGGAGTAATGATATATACCACCCAAATACCATCTAATGACGTGACGTGAATTGGTTGGCTATTAATTTTTTGTTTTGATCTAATTAATAATTTATTACCAACTAATTTACGTCATGTCATTGGATAGTATTTGAGTGGTATGATTTTAGATGGTATATATTATTACTCTAATACGAAGATTTTGATACAATAGGTTATATTTGAGATTTTAGATGGAAATATTGATTCAGTCTTTTCGGTTCATCTTTTTGCACCATCGATTATGTCATTGATGACATATGTAAAGCTTATCACAAACTATATTTTACTAGCAGTTACTTGATCTTTTTGCCTTTGATCCTGAGGCTTGTATTCAACACAATAATAATCCTACTCTAGAAATAGAGAAGGAAAATGAAAATAAATGGATTCCACCTGAGATTGATTGTTTTAAGATAAATTGTGATGCTTCTATGAAGCAAGGTACTAATGTTGCAGCTACAAGCAATTCTACATGTACTTTAATTGAAGGTTTTTCAAAGAAAATTAACACTTGGTCAATAGAGGATGCAGAAGGGAGGAGTATTCTTGCGGCATGTTCGATAGCGGCGAAATACCCAACTGGAAAAGTCTTTATTGAGTCAGATAATCTGAATGTAATTAGTCAATTGTCTAACAAGTGTAGAATTGGAAGTATTACTAGAAACTTAGTTAAGTGTATTAACTTTTGTAAAGAAACGCTTAAACTTAATATCTCTTTTGTAAAGAGGTCTAGAAATAGGATAGCGGATTGGGTTGCCAAACAAGCTTTGATAGGGAACTTGTTTGGCATTTGGAGCTCTTTTCCTCCTCCCCAATTAGCTAATTTGTTAGACTTGGACTTTGACAAAACTGGAATCGGCTAATTGTAATATTTTGTGATGGTATAAATGGTTATGTTTCGACTAAAAAAAAAAAAAAAAAAAATTCCCTTTTTTAATTATGATATGGACCCTACATATACAAATCAACTAAGAAGGATAACTAGATGTTGCTTTGGCTAGCGGATTAGCTGAGAAGAATTTGTGTTGTGCAATTAAGAGCAAGCAGAATATAGAAAATAAATTGACCGATTCATTGAAAAAGTTGTAAATGCTTGAAGAAAATCTACGTGGTCCAGACATAGCATAAAATGAAGCTAATAGTTTGTCTAACATTGTGCGCTTGCGCATGACGTAGATGTTGAAAAAAAATTGTAATCACGGCTTTTAAAAATAAACGGAAATAGAAAACCAAAAAAAATAGTCTATTACAGTAATAAAATATTTTTATATGGAATCAGAAAGAACAAAACACAAAATATACGAAATAAAGTTGTTAAAAAGATATTCCGACGTACCGATTATCTCTAACGAGAGAGAGAGAGAGAGAGAGAGAGAGAGAGAGAGAGAGAGAGAGAGAGAGAGAGAGAGAGAGAGAGAGAGAGAGAGAGTTTACTATAAAATAGCTTAGAGAGAAATATTTCTTTGTTCTTTTCTGATTATTTTTTTGTAGTCTTTTATAAATGGAGAAGGACCTATATTTATAGATGAGTAGGGGGCTTTTCAGACTCGTCATAATAAATGGTCTTTATTGGCTCATTATAGCTGACGTTTTGGAGTTACACATGTTACTATTCTTTCAAATTTAATCCATGAACCTGGACTCTTTGATGACTCTTGATTCATCCCCGTGTTGACCAAGGTCTGTAACAGCTGAGTCTTGATTGAGGAATATTTTAGTTTAATGTGTCTTCAATTGCTGAACCTTATGTCTCTTGGTTGGAAGGTTTGAATTGCCAACGACTTTTATAAGTGCTAGCCATTTTCCACCAGAATCATTTCAGAAAACTTGTTTCATTTTTCATTTTTTGACCCTCAAACTCCCCAACTCCCCCACGAGCCCACTCCCACGTCCCATGCCCACGCCGCGCAGCGCCGCGCGGGTGGTGGTGGTGGTGGTGGTGCGCACGTGTAGGGTTTTTCCTTTTAGGCTTTCATAACCTTTAGTTCTTTTGCAACGATTAGATGGGTAAAATAATATAGGTTATTATTTTTTCCATCTCTCCTCTTATGCGGGACTTTTCATGCACAAAAAAGTGACTTTTCCACTTCTCCATAAGAATAGGAAATGATGATAGATATGTTTAATACTTTACATTGATCTACATCTTTTCCACTTCTCCAAAAGAGCATGATCAGATTTATAATAACAATTAATCTAAATCTAAATCTAAATCCTAACAATCCCCCACTCAGGGTCTTTAGGAGCAAAGGTGAATAAGTTTCCATAACTACCAACATTTGGGTGAACTGTACTTAAGTGGAAATATCTTTTGATTTGACGTGACACGTAGTGAAGTGAGGCAACTACCAAATTCCGTTTAATGAACCTGGATGCTTTGATGACCCTTGATTCACTCTCGTTTGAACAAGGTCTGTAATGAGTCTTGATTGAGGAATATTCTAGTTATGTTTCTTGGCTGGAAGGTTTGAATTGCCGACGACTCTTATAAGTGTTAGTCATTTTCCACCAAAATCATTTCTAGAAACTTGTTTCATTTTTCATTTTTTGACTCCCCAACTCTCCAACGGCCCGTGCCGCGCCAGGCAGGTGGTGGTGGTGCGCGTGGGGTTTTCCTTTTTCCTTTTTGGCTTTCATAGCCTTTAGTTCTTTTAGAAAGATTAGATGGGTAAAATATTATAAGTTGTTATTTTTTTTCATCTCTCCTCTTATGTGGTACTTTTCATGCACAAAAAGGTTACTCTTCCACTTCTCCAAAAGAATAGGAAATGATAGGTATGTTTAATATTTTACATCTTTTCTATTTATCCAAAAAAAAATTGTATGATCGAATTTATAATAACAATTAAACTAAACAATTAATCTTAATCTAAATTCTAACATTATATTTCCCTTGGAACAGTTTTGGATGACACTCAATTGGTATAATATCAATTTTCCTATTCAAAACATCTCAGCCATGTTAAAGTTTGTGATATTTACCTTTATTTTTTTGTTTTTATGTTAATTATATACAAACTATTAATATTTTAATTGTAGCATTGCCAAATAAGGCAATACTAAGTAAGTACGTCCTCTAGATGAATGAAAAAGATCAATTTCCATTCCAGGGAAAAACTCAAATCGCTTCAGAGACTGACTTGCAAAGTTCAACAATTTGTGCTGAAAATACAAGGATTATCAAAGGCTCGGTTCTATACCTAAAGAATTGGTGAAAGAACGATAAGATAGCACATGAGATGATACCCAAACCTCATATGTGAAATGTGAATACATGAAAGTAGGAGTGGTTGGTCCAGTAAGAGAAGTGCAAGTATAGGAAGACTGGAAGAGTAGTTGTAGTTCTATTTCTCTATTTGAATAATCTAAGTCTTCTTTTGATCTGAAATTCAACCTTTGTCAATGGTATTGTTTTGTTTTTAAGCCATGCTTTTATTTCCATATGCTCGCAACGGCAGAGCCACAGCCAAGGTAGGGGGGGCATGGACCCCCTTCAGTTTTTTAAAAAAAAATTATAACCTTTAAAAAATAAAAAATAAAATATATATAACATACACTACTACACGCGACATCTTTCGCGAGGACATCAGTCGTCGCGAAAGATGCGGAAAGTCCTCGCGAAAGATTAAAAATGTCTTTAGCGAGAAACAGTCGTCGCGAAAGGTTTCTCGCTAAAGTTTCGTCGCGAATTCCATTCGGTCGCGACGACTTTTGGTTGTCGTCGCGTGTGGCCAGAGCCTTTTGCGACGACTTGAAGTTGTCGTTAGAAGTATGTCTTTTGCGACAAAATAAGTCGTCGTAAAAGGTAGGTCAATTGCGACAACAATTCCGTCGCGAGTATGGGGATTCCTTTTAGTGAGAAACCCTTTTGCGACGAAATGTTCCTCGCTAGATCCAATTTTAAATTTAATTTAATTTTTTTATGTTTTTGTTTATTTGTTTTTTATAATATAAACTAAATAAATAAAAGACTAACTTTAAAGAAAACCGATAATATATAGAAAACTGAGAATGGAATCAAACCCGAACCATCTCGGTCAAACATAAACATCAAAAAATCATCCAAAATCATTCAATAAACATACAAACCACCAACCAAAAGTCATAGTCGAAAAACAATAGTCAAATATAGTCATAAAAAGTCAAAAGAGAGATAAAAATACTTAAAACTAAGGTAAAGATAAGTCTTCATCTGAATCAGAAGGGCGGGCTTGATGAGGATTAACAGAAGAAGTCGGAGTGTGTCGAGGAGGATCAGCGGCAGATGGCAAGGCTCAAGGAGTCGTGTCTCAAAGGGGAGATGGGGGATCAAGCTGCTCATATCCGTATTCCCTCCTGCATCTATTAAGTGTCTGGATGGCGGCAGTCATCTGCTCGTGGATCGCATCCCTAGTGGGGTGGGTACTCGTTGTAGAGGTAGATGATCGAGAGGCGTTATCTTGCATAGGTTCCTTGCCAATAGAGACAAGGAACTCATTCAGCGACCGCACTATCCACTGATAGTCCCTCAACATCTTAGCGCTGACTGGATCAGAAGAATTTGAATGTGCTATCCTCTCCGGCAGCTGGTGTCCAACTCTCGGGACTCAATTGCGGGTCCCGCCTCCTAATCATATACTCGCCGCCTCCAGCACAGCCTCAACCTGCTCTTGCTCCGATAAGGTGGGGGTAGATGAAGAATCTCCACTCTGAGACTGGGATTCCCGCACTCGGGTTTCCAGAATGGACCTCGACGCGTCCTGTAAAGTAAATAAATATTAAAAAATTATTTTGGAGTAAAAAAGTTTAAGCATAAAACTTACATTTGATCGCTAGTAGTCTCTGCTCCGCCACCCGTTATTCTTCTTGTCAAATCCTATTTGGAAAAAGAATCTTCTAATAGGTGGCAACAAAGTCTCATTCTCCGATGGCTCAGATCCCTCCCCCTCTGTAAAACGACGGACCTTACCACTACTCCCATCCCCTTGTTTCAATCAATTAGTCAATTAGTCAAACAAACAAATAACATGATACGAATTACTGAAATAAAGAAAGTACCTTTTCAGTTATCAATGAAAATCTCGACCTCGAGTGTGTCCTCGAACCTGCCCCGCTCTGGTTCCTCAATAGCTCCCTATTCTCCTTATTCATTTTAGCTTGGTTCTGGTTTTTAAAAAAATATAAACAAATGAAAACAAGTTAGTCAACACAAAGAACATTTTATATAACATTTTAAATTAAAATAAGTACCTGAGCTTCCACTGAGTCCCACATCTTAAAGTCTTCTCCTAATTCTCGGGTGTCTGGTCATTAGGAATCGCTCGACTTTCATAAAACTCCTTCTTCACACGGTTTTTGTGGTCGCTATATCCTACTCCGCACTTGTTGGTGATCATACGCTTGATACTCGGCCAATCAAGACGAGCCTCCCACTCCTCGACTAAAAAGATGTCATGTTCGCAATTAAAATAAATAAGATATAAGTGTATACTTAGTTCAAGAATTAAAAAAAATAAAAGTTTAAGTTAATTACCCTTAGGCACCGCAGTGTTAACTCCTGATCATCGGCGGGGACGTCACTCCAGTGTTTGTAATAGAGGGAATCTTCTCTCGAACAGTCAGGTTTATCACCTGAGTCACGTGGCGGGAATAGCGACCAACAGGGTTCCAGGTCCCGTCCATTGTGCAGAACTCCGCGGGAAGTCGTCCTCCGTGTATGTCCCTCGACTTAGTGACTGAGGCGAGAGTAGTCTTGCCCCTTTTGTTTCTCGTGGTGGTATTATTTCCTGTTTTAATTTACGAATAAATTTGCAATTTTTGTAATTAAAGCTTAAATAAAAATAATACCCGTTGTATTACACCCTGAGATAGGAATATTCTGATTCCTAGGGGGGTCTTGACCATTACTATCTCCATCATGACCCCGTGCTACCTTAGCCATCTGTAAAAAGTCTAAAATGCCCCTATACTTTTATTTTTTAATTTTTTTAATAACTAAACTATTTATTATTAATTAAAGGCCCCTAAACTTTTATATAATACCAAATTTACCCCTAAATTACTTAAAAAGTCCAAAATGCCCCTATACTTTAATTTTTTTATTTTTTTAATAAATAAACTATTTATTATTAATTAAAGGCCCCTAAACTTTTATATAATTCCAAATTCACCCCTAAATTACTTGAAAAGTCCAAAATGCCCCTATACTTTAATTTTTTTTATTTTTTTAAATCTAAATTATCTAAAATTACGTAAGGTCCCTAAATTTTTTTAAAAGTCCAAAATGCCCCTAATTTTTAAAAAAAGTCTAAAATGCCCACAAACTTTAATTTTTTTTTTTTTTTAAATCTAAATTATTTAAAGTTACGTAAAGGCCCCTAAACTTTTATATTATTCCAAATTCACCCCCTAAATTTTTTAAAAGTCCAAAATACCCCTAAACTTTTTATTTTTTATTTTGTTTTAGAAAATTTAATTATCTAAAGTTAAAGGTACGTAAAGGGCCCTAAATTTTTTAAAAAGTCCAAAATGCCCCTAAACTTTAATTTTTTTTTTATAAAATCTAAATTTTCTAAAGTTACGTAAAGGCCCTAATTTTTTAAGAATTCCAAAATACCCCTAAATTTTTTAAAAAGTCTAATATGCCCTTAAATTAGAAAATTACAAAAATTTCAATAATTCCATATATTCCATAAGTTCACAAACAAAACAAAAATTCCTAAAATTCCTAACAACTCCAATTAAATTACAAAATTTCCAAAATTTAATTTCATACAATTTTTTTTTTTTGCCTAAAGTAGTTGTTTTCACCTATTTAATGAACTCAATAATCATCTAAAATCAACACTTATATTCGGAATCTAAGAACTACACCATATATGGAAGTATTTTAATTTTTCAAAAAACAAAAAAAAATTAAAAGAGAATTAAATGGTGGATAAAATACCTTTATTTCCAAGAAATTGGGTGCAAGAGGTGGTGTATAATCTCTACAAAGTATGCACAATACCAGAAACATCATATTAGTTTCGAAAACTGGAAAAAAAAATTGTATGAAAAAATTTAGAAAAACTCGATGATTCTTACCTTTTAAATGTTATTGAAGGTGTTTATGATGATCTTCAGTAATCGGCAATGGATTGGTGGTGTTTTTTCGCCGGAAATGGGGAAGGTTTAATAGAGGTGTTTTAATGGTGTGATGTGGGCGTGGGAAAGAAAGGGGGTTCGGGTTTTTGTATATATCTGTAAGGGCTTTAGCGAGGACAAGTTTCTCGCTAAAGCGTTATGTCGTCGCGAAAGAGGTGGCGACAAAGGATGGGCGGGAATAAGAACCTCCTGAAACGTGTCAAAAATGTGGCAAATTGTTTTTAGCGAGAAACATTTTCTCGCAAAAGACTAATAGCCTTTTGCGACAGGTTCTTCTTGAAGAACCCCTCGCTAAAGACTATTAGTTTTTTGCGAGAAAATGTTTCTCGCTAAAGGTGTTATACAGTTCTTTTCCCTCAAACTTAATTTTGCTTCTTGATATATATTTTATAAATACCTACTACTTTTATTTAAATAATGTAATTTTATTCTTTCCCTTTATTTCTTGGAATTTTGAATTAATTGTATTTTCTTTCCATGATTTTTCCATGAAATTACATTGTTTTAGTTAATAGTAGTACTTAATCTCTCAAAAGAATTGTCCTAAAGAATGCATTCAATTCCAAATTTCATGGAAAAATCATCCCAAATGAAAGCTAGGGTTCATACATATGAAATATCAAGCTAAAATATCTCCAGCTCATGCTTGGAGAAAGAAAGAAAATATAATTAATTCATAATTCCAAGAAATAAAGGGAAAAAATAAAATTTCATTATTACTTTATAAAATTACACAGTTTTGGGATATTTGGTCAACTATTAGAGTCAAATATGGTTGTTTGGGGTATTTGGTCAACTATTAGAGTCAAATGTGGTTGGTTGGGGTATTTGGTCAATTATTAGAGTCAAATGTGGTTGTTTGGGGGTATTTGGTCAACTATTAGAGTCAAATGTAGTTGTTTGGGGTATTTGGTCAACTATTAGAGTCAAATGTGGTTGTTTGAGTTATTTGGTCAACTATTAGAGTCAAATGTGGTTGTTTGGGGTATTTGGTCAACTATTAGAGTCAAATGTGGTTGTTTAGGGTATTTGGTCAACTATTAGAGTCAAATTTAGTTATTTGGGGTATTTGGTCAACTATTAGAGTCAAATGTGGTTGTTTGTGGTATTTGGTCAACTATTAGAGTCAAATGTAGTTGTTTGGGGTATTTTGTCAACTATTAAAGTCAAATGTGGTTGTTTGGGATATTTGGTCAACAATTATAGTCAAGTGTGGTTGTTTGGGGGTATTTGGTCAACTATTAGAGTCAAAACAAGATCAGAACTTGAGTATTACACTTTTATCGTTTGAGTTCATAATAATATTTTATACAAACCAACTAATCACACTCATCCCCATCATCAACTATTACAGGTTCATCGTCACTATCAAGACAAATAGTATCATCGTCAGTCTCGTACTCGCCTAGTGTGTCATCATATTCATCATCATCATCGACGACGGGAATATCTGGTTCCGGTACAAGGTTAAAAATCGAAAGATCGATCTATATCCCTTGTTTAGCACTTAACTCAATCACCGGGTATTCCGAATCCAAAGTCGTATCAGCCAATGGAATGTCGATCGGATCTGGACCAGTGGAAATCGATTCAGCACCAAATAATTCCGGACTCCATCTGTGACGAGCGTTTACTTCCCAAACAACTTTCCACCCATTAACGTAAATTTGATCAATGTAGAAGACCTTTTTTGCTTGACTTGCTAAGATGAATGGTTCCTCGGTCCACCAAAAAGAATTTGTGTTGATCATTGTTACCCCGTAATCTTTAAACTAAGTTTCTTTTTTTTATCCGTGTTATACCACTTACACTCAAACACCACAACAGAATAACCACCAGTGAATTCAACCTCAATAATCTTGACCAACTCACCAGAAAAAGTATCTCCGCCTGTGAAGGTACAAAATATTTAAATTTAATACAAATACAAAATATTTATTGAAAGAGAACACAAATAACCAACCTGTGATAGTACAAACTCCGTAATCTTGAGTAAATATCTTCTCACCCTTCTCACGCGTTACCCATTTGACCCCGTTCACTATGCAAGAATCATAAGTATACACGACACTGTTCGACATACAGGACAACGAAATCAACTCTCCGGTAGCAAAGGGATTACCTTCTCTTTTCATTGTGCCAACCTACACAAAAATTCAATGGTTAGTATGATTAAATTATTTTTATATGTTAAACTTTTATACATGTTTCATGAACCATCGACGAAAATTATCCTAGTGTTTTTGCTCTCTATCAACAGACGGAAGTGAAGACTTATGTTGCCTAAAGTAAAATAATAGTGTTTATAAAAAATAACAACGTATTTAAATAAATAATTTTTATTAAAGTACTTACATCATATAGTGCTGGATCTCATCACAGTTATGAAGGATGTACCAATCGATATATTCCTTCACTTTGAAGTCTAAACGACAAAACTTCTTTTTCCCGATCGACTTGCATTAACTATTAAACACTAATATTTCCTTGCTTTCAGGAATCGTATCACCGTATCTACCCGGATTTTTGAACTTTGTACTTTCCTCTCGAAGGTAACGAGATATGAAAGTCAAAGTTTCCTCTGCAGCGTATCCCTCTGCGATCGAACCCTCTGGTCTTGCTAGATTCCGAATATATTCTTTTACTTTCTTCAAGTACCTCTCAAACGGGTACATCCAACGTATCTGGACAGGGCCTCCTAACCAAGCTTCCTCATACAAGTGCACAACCAGGTGGATCATAATGTCAAAAAAAGCTGGAGGAAAGATCATCTCCAACTTGCACATAAGCTCGATCACCTTAGACTTTCCCGAAACCAATTTCTTCTTACTCAAGTTCTTCTTACAAACATTTTTGAATACGTTACTTAACCCAATGATCGGATCACTAATGGATTTGTTGTTGATCAAGCCTGGAATACTAGCTACGAGTAAATACTGCATAAGAACATGACAGTTATTGGATTTCATACCGATAATTTTACCTGTGTCACTCTGAACGTTGTTTTGCAAGCTATACGCAAAACCATCTGGAAACTTTTGAACCTTTAACCAGTCTAAAAAATCATGTCGCATATCGGTTGTCAACTCATACTTTGCACGTGGTAGAATGGTTTTACCACATGAATCCACTGATAACCACAAATCTGACCTAATATTCATCACTTGCAAATCTTTCCTCGACTTCACGTTATCTTTGTTAATTTTCCCATCTAAACCAACAACTGTACCAAGAAGAGCATCACACATATTCTTCTCACAATGCATCACATCTATGTTATGTTTCAACAAGTTTTCCGACCAATAGGGTAAACGATAAAATATACTCTTTTTCTTCCAGTTTGACTCACGATTCCCGTTTTCTTCACTACCTTGTCGCCAAAGTCCTTGTGTTTTCCAAGAAACACAATCGGCAACCCGTCTAACTGCGTCTGAATAACTACAGGACTATGTTTCCGAGGAATGGGCCTATAATCAGCTTTAACGTACGAAGTATCATCTTTCCGAAAGCGATGGTTCATATGCAACCACCGTCTGTGATCAAAATACACAACTCCTTTACTAAGCCGCACGGAAGGAGTATATTCCATGCATTAGGGACAAACTAAATACCCTTCACCCGACCATCCTGAAGTGTACGATCTAGCCGAATAATCATTCGTCGTGGACAACAAACACACCTTCATGACAAATTCCTCCTTCATATGTGCATCCCATGTAACTATCCCAGTACCCCACAACGTTTCCAACTCATCTATAGCAGGACGAAGAAATACATCCATATCCTTTCCATGGGAACGAGGTCCAGGTATCAAAAGAGTGAGCATAAACGTAGATTCTTTCATGCATAACCAATGCGGCAAGTTGTAGACCGTCAATATAACCGACCACATACTATATGAGTTGTTTTGCATAGAGAAAGGACAAAATCCATCGATCCCAAAACCGAGTCGTACATTACGCGGTTCGCTAGCAAACTCGAGATTCTTCTCATCAAATGTTTTCCAGCTAAGACCATCAACTGGATGACGCAACACATCTTCGTCAGTACTCTTTCCGGTATGGTTCCAAATCATATATTTCGCGATGTACCTCGAAGCATACATTCTCTGTAACCTAGGCGCAATCGGAAAATACCGCAACTTTTTATGAGACAATTTTTTCCCCTTCTTCGGGTCCCACCTTGACACTCCACAAACTGGACACTTCTCAAGATTCTCATTCTCTTTATAATACAAAACATAATCATTCAAACAAACGTCGATCGAGGTGTATCCCATGCCTAAACTTTTCAACTTCCTGTTGCAATTCGCATACAACTTGGGTAAGTTATGAGTTTCAAGCAAAACACGACCCAACAATTGAAGAAGTTCGCTAAACGAGGTGTTTGTCCACTTGATCTTCACTTTCACGTGCATTAACTTTGCAATGAAATCCAAAGAACTCATCTTCGTACAACCAAGGTACAAATCTGTCTCTATTTCCTTGAATAACGCGTCGAAAGACCCCCGTCCATTTCCACTAACATTCGCGTCACGCATCTCGGTGTCATCGGAATACCCGTCATGAATTACATTACCCATTACGTTCTCTTCGAGTGGTTCGTCGTCAGGAATTACAATTACTTCACCGTGTTTCGTCCAAACATCATACGATGAATCCATACCCCATTGAAAAAGATGAACTTGAACTTCATCGATTGAAAATCTTCGATTAGTATAACAATGATTACATGGACAGAATATATTACCGACTCGATCTGCTACTTTCCTCGCAAATCCAATAAACCCTAATATACCATTTATGTATTCGATCAAACCCTTATTGTTTGATTTAATCCAACTCTTGTCTATTTTAGGGTTCATTATCTAAATTTCAATAAATCACTAGTTATTATTTCAATTAATACGATTATAACAAATTTTACTAAAATGCACCTAAGTTATCACAATATTTCACTAAGGCCCCTAATTAATTATTCAAATAACAATATAGTCCCTAAAATCATAATCATTTCTACAAATTCCACTACAAGTTCCAAATAATTCACAAAGATATCTAAATTAATTTACCATTACTATTACAACACCTAACATTACAATAACTAAAAAATCAAATTACATTAATAACAAAAAGTTCAAAAAAAACATTTATATAAAAAAAATAAACAATGTATCACATACAAAACACTCAACACTATTAATTTAACCTAAATCATACAAAATATAACCACATTTATACAAAATAAACAAAATAGAAAAAAAATTAAGAAATTACCTTAAATTGTGAAAAAAAAAAGTTGCTTGAAAATGTGACCCAATGGAGCTATATGTGTTGGTGAAGCTAGTAATTGAGATGCCCAAAATTAATTTGTGGTTTAAAGAAAAAAAATTGGGGAACTTTTGGGATTTTTTTGGGATTTTTTGAGGTTTTTGGAGCTCTTGGTTCGCATTAATGGCCATCTGTCCGTATTTAATACGGCAAGAGCTTTAATGAGTACCCGAAGTCCTCGTAAAAGGCATAGAATGTCGTTGCAAAAGATAATCTTTAGCGACGAATACCGAGTTCTCGCTAAAAAATTGGTTTTTTGCGAGGACTTTCAACGACTATTTTATTATTTAATTATTTTTCGTAGCTTAATAAGGACGCTTGACATATGCGACGACTTTGTCGTCGCGAATGATGTTCCTCACGAAAGACATACTCTTTAGCGAGGACTTGCGTGTTCTCGCGAAAACTTTACTCGCGAGAAATCACGCGTTTAGTAGTGATAATTTGGCTTCCAGATTTTTACTTGGCCCCTCCTAACTTTTACGAAATATCGTAACCTCTCCATAAAATATTCTACCTTCCTAAATTCCTTCTATAAAACATCTGTTAAGTACCACATTTGCTTAACCATCGTCTAATAAACCCATAAAGTCAATAATTTATCACCACAGACTCGCGTATTTAAACACGCTAAGTTAATAATATAGTGTTTTGCAAAATATAGAGACTTTTAGAGCATTCTTTTAAAGATATAGGGACCTTTACGTATTTTTTGCAAAATATAGGGATGTATAGTGTAATTAAACAAAACAAAAAAATCGGGGCGTTACCCCCGAACCCCCTTGGCCCCCCTCGAACAAAAATCCTGTCTCCGCACATGTATGCTCATATGTAAATTCGCCTGCGATCTGCAAATTTTCCTCTTTTGTTTTTTTTAGCATCACCACGGCATGGATGATTGTTCATTGTTAATTTGAACATTAATCTCTCAAATAGTTAATATAACATGAAAACTATCTTGTAACCTGTAGGATAGGCTGTAAAAATAAGTAGGTGCCTGAAGATGGTTTCCCTCACCAGGGGCCTGGGCTTGCAGGGACTAACGCTAACATTGAAAAATTCACCCACTAGGAAGAACAGTACTCTAATAAAAGTATCAAATACATCTAGAGGCATTAGAAATTGTCTCTTTGAAATCCAAACATAGATCAGCAATGCAATTAATACATACACACATGACTAATGCAGTTATTTGTGTAAACCTTAGTGGATGACACAACTAATCAAGGTTTTTTCCAAATGTATTGATCAGTAGACAGTTTTGTTGTTCTCTTCTCAAGCCTCCAGGTTTCGATATCAAGATGCTATTAGTGCTTCAATTTTTAACTTTCTAATCTTTTCTTACGTTGATGTGGTTCAGAAAATGCAGGAAAAATCACTTCCAGTTTTGAATGTGTTATTAAGAATAGCATCTTGATACGAAACTGGTTGTTGACTAACTAATGTAGCCATCCACATACATTGGGGATTCCACTCTGATATGGAAAGGATTATTTGATTTTACGCTAAATGTTATTGGTTTTCCTTTAAGTGACTTAACAGAACTCTATGAGCATTATAAGAATAAAGGTTAGATCTTTGTGATCTTTTCCTCTCTCAATCAAATATATTATGTTACTTCCGATGCTCTGTTCCTTCATATAATATCGTGTTGTTGTTTTGTTTTCAGGTTTTAGCTTTGAACAGGCGGATAATCAGGAGGTTTAAAATTCGGTTGTGTCTTATGATAACTAACAGATGGAGTGTGGTTTGATGTTACTGTTGGATTCTTCAAATCAAATTTAAAAGTAAAAACTCATATTTTTAGATTTTGCAAGTTCGGTTCATTTATAGTCGTGAGAAAGCTCACTGATTAGGTTAATAACATGGTTTTCAACTTTCTATTAGAGTCAAAATTGTTTCTCTATTAATATGTTCTACTAATTGAAAAGTCTCTCACAGTCTTGACTTTATGAGTTAACCAAGACTACGAAAGGCAAGAGGCAAAATCTCAATTTGAATATGCACTAAAAGGAAACACGACTAAAAAAATATAGGTACAATTTATTCATAGTTTTATGTTTATCTTAATCGTTTCTTCATTTTGAACAGAGTTTATCATTGACATTTTGCAGGTTGCAGTAACATTCATTTGTTTATGTTGATTGAATCAAATATCTCTCAATAGGAGAGTTTTGTATTATATATTAAAAATATAGGAGTAATTATAATGCTAAACATCTTTTTTTAATAAAAGGGCTTATATTAGAAAATAAAAGCGATAAGGGTAAAATCAACCAACCCTTGTCGCATGAATAGTACAAAAGTCATTACAGAAGTCATTACAAGCCAATAATTGTAAATCAGGAGGAATATTACAAAACCAAATAGAAGATAAAATAGACTTAGAAAAAGCACTAGCGAGGCAATCAGCAACCTTGTTCGTCGTTCTTTTAATGCCACACACTTGATGGGAAGGAGCAGAGGCAGACAAATTTTTAATGTCCTCAAGGATGGCTTTGTTCTTCCAAGAACAGTTCGTGCTTGGCGAGTATAAGGCTTTAAGAATGGTTTCAGCATCGAACGCAATTCTGACGCAAAGGGGGGCTTTTTCTAGGACGAAAGAGATGGAGGATCATAAAGCCTTAGCTTCAGCTTCAAAAGTGGAAGAGGCAGAAATATCCATAGCAAAACCAAAGATAGTCTTACAATTCCAATCACGGATTACTGCTGCTATTGTTGCTTTTTCTGGTCTAAAAGATGCATCCACATTAAGTTTTTAACTCTGAAAAGAAGGAGGAGACCATGATGGATCAGTTGATAACCATGAAGTGGACATAGGATTATTAAAGCTGGCAGAAACATGAGGGGACACTTCTTCATAAAAAAAAATTGCTTGTAAAATATATAAATAAGAGTAAGGCAAGAATCAAAGTTAATGGGCTTATCCTGAAATATAAATTGATTTCTAGTAATCCAAATAACCCAGAAACACAAAGTAATAATATTTAAAAATTTGCTTTTTTCTTTTCTATTACTTCCTCTATCAAGGATATAACTGATCCAAGAATTAACACCCAAATTATAAAAAGGATCACTCTAACAATGAAGGGGGATATACACCAAAATTTCTTAGTCCAATCACCTCTCAAGAAAAGATATTCAATAGTTTCTTATTTTTTAAGGCTAATATGCCAAAGATACGAATTAGAGCACCTTCTTTGAAATCTGTTACTCTCAGTTGAGAGTGCATTTACAAGAACATGCCAGAAAAAAAATTAAACTTAGGGAGAGAATTAGAGGACCATGAAAGTTTGAGTAAGTCACTGTCAGGAAAAATAGATGTACAAGGGCGAGAGGGGGAATTACAAGGGGGATACTGCTAAAAGATAACCAGATTTACTAAAGTATTTTACATTATTCGTAAAAGGCCAAATCATGGATAAGGATTGATCAGTCCATGGAATATTAAGAATAAGAATATTAGTAGCAAATGTTCAATGTGAACAATTAAGAAACCATGTCATGTTTCCATAATTTAGTAGCAGAAGAAAACAAATCTGCAACATACTTGGGGAAATATGGGTCTTCACTATAGTTTGGGGTTTATCAATAAAGGCTCCAGACCAGTTATCATCCCAAAACTTAACAAAGATACCATCACCTATAGGTTTAATAGAGAAATCTTTAAGTAATGAGCATCATTTACGAATACTATTCTAGATCCAGGAGGCACCTCTAACTGGTTTAGTATCAAGTAGATCAATCTCAGATAAATAGATTCCTTTTAAGACTAAGTGGACAAGGGATTTAGAATTATTAAGAATGAACCACGCTTTTTTAGCAAGGAGAGCCAGATTAAAAGCCTCAAGATTCTTAATCCCAATCCCCCTCATGGATTTAGGAGAGGCCACCATATTCCAGCTTACCCAATGAATGCCTTGATCATCTTCATTACCCCAAAGGAAGTGGCTAGCAAGCAAATTGAGTTTACTAATAACACCTTTGGGAATAGCAAGAAAGGACATGAAATAGGTGGGGAAAGCATATATCACAGAAGAAATGAGAACAGTCTTACTAGCCATAGAAAATAAAGATTTTTTCCACCCACTCAATTTGATAGCAGTTTTTGAAATTAAGGAATCCATGGCCTTAGTTTTAGACATACCCCATTCCGTAGGAAGCCTTAAATACAGTCTCAGATCCTCCGTGATAGGCATACAAAATGCATCAGATATAGAAGTTCTAAGAGAGTCTGGGGTATTAAGGCTAAGAAAGATGAAGGATTTATTCAGGTTAATAGTAAGGCCAAAAGCAAAGCAGAATTTATAAAGAATTTCCCTAAACGCATGAATCTCAAAAGCATGATTTCTGAGAAAGAATATAGAGTCATTAGCGAAAAGGAGGTGATGGAGATGAGGACCATTTCTGCTAAGTTTGGTACCTTTAATATCTCTTGACTGGAAATATTTTCAATTAAAAGGGATAGGACATTTGAGACAATGGTAAACAAATAGGGAGAAAGTGGATCACCTTGCCTCAATCCTCTAGATGGGGTAAATGATCCAGCTTTATGACCATTTATCATAACATTGAAGTTAACTGAGGTAACACATTCTATGATAAATGAGATCCAATTATCAGAGAAACCTAGTTTCTTAAGAGTAGAGAACAAGAAAGGCCAACTTACTTTGTAATAAGCTTTATGGATATCAGCATTGATGATAGAATAACTCTCCTTGAAGTTCTTCCTAAGATGTTTAAGTTTGTGGATACAAGTAAATTTATTATTATTTGTCTAAATATATGCTAACATCTCCCCTCAAATTGATGTTGGTTTATTAAGAAATATCAATTTGTCCAGAATAAATTGATGGTGCTGACGTGTTAATGCCTTGGTGAAGAAATCAATAATCTGGAATGTAGTAGATACATGGGAAAGAGATATAATACAAGTTTTGACGGCTTCTCAAATAGAATGACGACTACTTCCATATGTTTTGTACCTTCATGATAAACTGGATTTGTAGTGAATTGAAAGACACTGGTATTATCAGCATAACGAGGAATAGAACCATCTTGAGAAACCAGGTTCAACAAGAAGCCCTCACAGCCAAACTATCTCGAAACATGCAACAGACATTGCTCGGTATTCAGATTCAGTAGAAAATTTAGAAACACGGGCTTGTTTCTTACTCTTTGGTAGGGCTAAGGTTTAATAAATTACGATAATAAAAGTACACACACCTTGAAAGAACCCATCCGAAACTCTCTGCAAGTGCACGGATCGTTCGCAAGTAATAGTTAAATAAGTAAAAATTTGTTCTCAAGGTCTGTTAACTCAAACTTGTGCTTAGATAAGAGCGCAGATGGAATTATTTGTTTGAACTAAAAACAGGAATGAAAGTAATATTTTTTGGTTTTTATTATAAGAACTATATGCAAGAAATATTAAACTAAGAATGCAAATACAATATAACTATGAAGAATGAAGATGATATATGACTTATGTTTGCTAGTATGCACCTATCTTACTAAGTTGTTATTAAAATCATAAGGGTGAATTGCATATAAATAAGTATTTGGGACTCTATAAACTTTCTAACTCCCGTTAGGATAGCTTAGAAGACAACCTCAACGCTACTAGGGAACTTAGGTAAGGGGACCCTACGCAATGATTGGTTGTGAACTCTAACCCTAATGACTATCTACTTAGGCAAGTCCGTCAAGGTTTCTACCGCACACTAGACAGTTATGTATTTTTCTAAACAATTAAACCCCTTTTAGGGTGACGGTCCTAATTACTAAGGGTAGTCCTAAACTTGGCCATATATAGGGCTGGAATAAACGACAAACACAAAGTATAGTTATATAAAATAAAAGTGTTCAACTCAACTAACTTCAATCCCAAATAATATAAAATATACAAGAGTAATCAAGGGTTATACATATTACAAACCGAAGCTATGAGAGAGTTAATTCATGATGAAATAAATAAAACTAAAGAGTAAATAACCTAGAAACATGATTAAGCCAAGAATCTAAGATAAATTACCTAATTGTAGAGCTGGAATAACATAGAAGTGTTGATGTGATGCTTTACCTTATGTTGTCTTCCTCCTCTGTCGACTTGCTCTCTCTTTGATGAATTGATGAAGACAATAAAGGCAAGGATCTGTTTCTTAAGTCAAATACTGATATACATATATATATATATATATATATATATATATATATATATATGTATGTATGTAAATAAAAGTGGACCAGTCTGGCCCATAGTAGATGTAACCTTAATAACTTCATTGTTACAATTCCAAATCACAATACGTCTGGAGCCACGCGATGCAAACTTAGAGTTCTATCTGGATATATTTTTTTGTCAATCTCACGCGGTATTGAAAACAATTCACTTTCTAAATCTGGTTGGTAGCTCTTGCACTTTCTAAAATGACTTTTTTGCCCTTTAACTCTTGCTTTCCTTATTTGATCTTTTTTCTCGACTTCTTATTCATGATTTTGCATCTCATATCATCCTTGTACTTAAGAGTTTTACACTAAACACATAAAATACACCTAAAAATCTCTTAAAATAACAAATCTTCAAAACTAGACAAGAAACGAGAATATGTCAAATAAAAAGGAAATTCCTCAATTAAGCGCATAATAAACCTAAAATGATGTCTCGTGACTAGATTATTCTATTACAAATATGGATACATCACTCTTTAAACATATTAAAGAATCACCAAGAAACATGCACCAACATGTGATTGACCTCCTAGTATCAGAACATCTGGCCTAGCCAACATCACTATAAGCATTAAGGCGCAATGGAGATTCAGTCGGAAATATATCCCACGATGAAGGCAATTAGTTAAAAATTTCTACGAATTGTCGATACATAGTTGGATCGGTAAGAAGATCACCCTCTAATATTCAAAATTTTACGATGACCTCCGTAGGTTATCCACTGAAGGCAAATCTTGAAGACCTACTAGGTCAATCAAATCCTGGACATATTTGCGTTGATTTAAGAGTATACCTAAAGAAACTATGTGTACTTCCAGACCCAAAAAATATTTATAAGAACCAAAATCTTTCATATGAAATGAAGCCTAAAGATTTTGCTAAACTGGCCAATCAAAGTGGAATTACTTCAAGTAATAACAATATCGTCTACATATACCAAAAGGATACAAGGTCTCATTAAAGTCTTGCATAGAGAAGAGTCATATTCCCTTTGAATAAAAGAGAGATGGGTCAAGGTAGACCCAAATTTGTCAAACCATGCTCGAGGAGCTTGTGTTAACTCATAGAGAGGCCGCTTTAATATACACACCTTAGAAGATGAAGTAGAAAGAAAACCCGGAGGATGAGTCATGTGAATGTCCTCTCCAGATCATCGTGGAGAAAAGCATTTTGTACATAGATTTGGTTAAGTAGACAACGATTGAAGGTTGAAATAGAAAAATTAGTACGCACTGTAGTCATTTTTACAACCGGCGCATATGTCTTATCATAGTCCACCATATCCTTTTTTATTACCAAGAGCCACTAAGTGTTCCTTATACCTTTTGAGTTCCCCGTCCAACTGGAGCTTTATTGAGAAACCCCATTTACAAAGAATGGGCTTCAATCGTAGAGGGGCACGAAACTATCTCCCATGTGTGATTGTCTTGGAAAGCTTGCAGTTCCTCATCCATCACCTTTATCCAACACTCATGCTTAACATATTGTAAAAAAATATGTAGGAATCGAAATAAATGACGAATTTATGTCAAAATACATTTTCGAAAGACCATGCCGCTAAGGAGGTCTTTGACACAGGTAGATCGTCTGAGGCATGGATGAGTTTATCCAATATGTCTCAGATGTCCTTCCAATCTCGGGATAAGTTATTCCAACAGTTTTAGATGGGGGATAAACCTCTTGAAGGGGTAAATTTGACCAACACATAGTATTGATGTCTCCCTATTTATTCTAAATATTATCCCTTAGGAGACATCATTTTAGGTGAATATTTTACTTATTTGATAGACTTTTATGCTTATTTCGTCATACTGCACTTTCTCACCTTGGAATTAGACTATTAGCATTTTTTGAGCTTTTGTGCGTTAATTTGTTTGTTTTTGGTATAAAGTTCTTAGGTTCATGGATTCTATGGAGAACCAATACAAGGAGGAGAAGTGAGAATTAAATTCTTAGGTCAAGTGGAGGAGTTAAAGGTAAGAAAAGAATTTCCGAAGAGTTGACTAAAGGAGTTGCAGATCTGGAAGGCTGTTACTAATTGCTATTTTTGGGCTACTTAGGAAGATTTTGCAACTAGAATGAGCCCATTTGGAGTTAATATGCAAAAGTTACAGCCGTTTTACTAAGGGTTGTACACCAGTTATGGGAGTTAAAGAAGAAGATGGGCTTGGGCTTTTTATAATTTGACCTAATGCTCTTAACCTAAGCCCTAATCCGATTTTGAACACTATATAAGCTCCTTAAGACATCATTATTCAGCACCTCTCATTGGACCTTTAAATTAAATCATCCTTAGAG
This sequence comes from Nemophila menziesii, assembly GCA_029959085.1. Lineage (NCBI taxonomy): Eukaryota > Viridiplantae > Streptophyta > Magnoliopsida > Boraginales > Hydrophyllaceae > Nemophila > Nemophila menziesii. The sequence continues at coordinate 21,164,979 of JARWIR010000013.1, read as the reverse complement.
AGAGCGTCAAGAGGTGGAAGCAAGAGCAGGAGCTGGAGAATCATTTTCCTCCAACAACGGCTCAAGTCAGTTCCTTTATCTAGGTTCTTATTTTAATTTTGTTATTTGGAACATGTATATTACTAATTTCTTTTCTGTTTTTAATTTCATTATGAGCTAAACTTCAATTACTCGAGAATCGTATAATGGGATGAACTCTAATTTATTTAACTAGTGTATTTCAATTTGGGATTAGTTTCTAGTTTAATTTGAATTGGGTATTTTATATTGGATATTATTTTGTTATTATTTACTATTCAGACCTAGATAATTAGAAATAGGTTATAGTAATTGGGCTATTCACTTTAGTGGCGAAGTGATCATGCGACAGGGGGGTTTGATTACAGACTTAGGTAATATCCGTGTAATGTCTGTTATTGACCGACAGGCTTAACTAATTGCATAGCCAAAGAGGTAAATACTTCACATACGAAGAAGCATATTTGCCCATGCAGGGGTTTATAGTACTTTAGGATAGCTCCTAGATCCACCCGACAGGGGGCTAGGAGATATTAGAGTCCCGACTAATATAGACATATTAGTTCTGCCCTTAACGAAAGCATTAGTTACGTAAGTTTAGGTGATTCCCTAGCGAGACTCAAGTATAGCTCATATCTGCATCTTAATCTTTTAGTATTTATTTTCAGTAATTTGTTTATTTGCGTGTAGTAGTTTAATAACTTAAAACCAAAAAAAATATCTTTTATAATTTATTTTTAGTTTTAGCAATTATTACTATCTATCTATTGAACACTTGAGTTATACCAGTCCAATCCCTGAGAACGAAACCCGATTTATCGGAGTATTACTTGGACAACCGTGCATTTGCGCTATTGTGGTTCCTTTATTTTTAGTACTTAATTTTATAACACCCCAGGACCCACCAAGTATATACATGTTTGGGGTTAAAAGGGGTAGGAAGTGGAAGCATATCTCAATATCTGGCAGAATATTTTTCTCAGGTAATGACTCAACATATGAAGGAAAAAATATTTGATTCTCGAAGAAAATAACATTGCGAGGTATTCGAAATATTTTAGAACATGAATTATATAAAATATAACTTTTACTAAGAATACTACAACCCAAAAAAGCACATTTAATCGATTGTGGTGAAAGTTTATTACGTTTATGAGAAGGTAAATGAACAAAGCAAGCACAACCCAAAGTATACAAATTAAGATTTCTATGACAATGATGATGTAAGATAATATAGAGAATCAAATTTTAATACTTGAGAAGGAAGTCTACTAATTAAGTAAACAGTCAAAGATAATACCTCTACCCGAAATTTTAAAGGGACTGATGTAACAAGCAATAATGTAAGAACAACATCTAAGAGGTGTCGATTTTTTCTTTTGGCTACCCCGTGTAGAGGAATGTAAGGAAAAGAGCGTTGAGATATAATCCCCTTCATATGTAAGAAATTGTGAATTTCACAAGAAATGTATTCTCCACCTAAGTCTGATCTTAATGTTTTTATACATGTAGAAAATTGTTTCTCAATAAAAGCAACAAAAATTTTGAGCACGTAGAGGACCTCAGATTTGTCCCTAAGAAAATAAACCAGATCATATTAACTATTATCATTATAAATGTCACAAAATATTTATATTTATATTGATCATGGAAAATGTCTGGAGAAAATCCCCACACATCACTATGGATGATGTCAAAGAATTTAGTAGCAAAACTACCTGAAGATGGAAAAGATAATGATTTACTTTTACCAAGTTTACATACTGAACAATCTGAAGACAATGACTTAAGAGCCTGGTTTATTATCAACCAAAATTGAAAAGATGAGACAAGATAATCGAGTTTGGATGACCCAAGCATTTGTGCCACACCTCACAAGAGTTATTATTGGACATACAGGCGAAAGACAAATTACGAGTAGAAAATTATAGTGGAAAGAGTCTGCCACCTTTAGGCTTTTTCGAGGGTCTTTTGCTCGTCACATGATCCTGCACAAGATAACCATCATGAGAAAAATGGACATCACAGTTGTAATCAACTAATTGACCAACTCATATAATATTATTAGATAGACCACGAGATATGTAAACATTTTGAAATTAGGAATTGACATCCCCTATCACATTCATATCTAATTGACTCACATTATCTAATTGTATTTGGGATTAACCAATATATGGGCGAACATTGCATAATGCATCAGAAGATTGTGTCATACGATTGAATGAAGCATAATCAATAAGGCATGATTTATGTGAAGTATTACCTTGAAGCCCTAAGGCGGAAAACCCGGCCATAATCATCTGTTGGACCAATTCATGTTTGAGATTTGAGGATCTCGATGTAGATGAGGCTAAAAATAATCCTGATACCAAATAATTTTGTACAACTTTCTGATAAGCATTAGCATGGAGGCAAAAGCGGTGACCGAGTGGGACATTTTTTGATAAAACAACCTGGTTTCTTACGATTGTTGCAAACTTTATTGGTACAATTGGCAGCAATATGACCAAATTCCTTGCCTTCGTAACATTGAACCTGGTGCATATCCTTAATATTTCCTTTCCTGTATGTTTCATGGGCATTTGGATTCAGATTGACATCTTGTTGGAACACAATTTGGGTAGATATTCGTTGATCTTATCAAAGTAATTCTCCAAAGAAAACATCCAAATATGGTAGAGGATCTATGTTCATTAAACTTCTGCGAGTAACCTCAAATTAGGGATATAACTTCGACAGAAAATGATCTCTCTTGCTTTCCTCATGAACAACCAAAACATCAGGAAGAGAAGTTTAAGGCACATTTGCACAAGCCACGTCTGAAAACTCTCCCCACAAATTCAGATTTGCAGAACAATATTCTTGAATTGGGAGATCTCCTTGAGTGATATTAGCAATCTCGTACTCCAATTAAAATCGGCTTGCGGAATCATTCAGGTTATAAACCTTCTTCAAGGGTGTCCACATGGTTTCTGCGGTCTTACATCCCCTTAATTTAAGCACATTAATAGGGTATATCGAATATAATATCCATGATATCACATGAGCGTCATTAACCTTCCATTTGGATAATTTTGTTGAATCCTTAGTTTCGAGAACACTTCCATCGATTTGACCCCATAATACTTTTCATAACAAATAAACAAAAAGGAAATTTCCAAATAATGTAATTTTCCCAATAAAACGCACCCCAAAAGAATCATCTGAAGACATCGTGAGCGAAAAAACTCCTCCAAAATTTGAATTTGATGTAAAAATACACCACACAAATCAATACTCTTCTGCTTACTCAAAGAAAAGAAAGAAAAGACTTCATTTAATATCAATTCTAATACCATGTTAAATGGATTGAATGCCTCTCAATATGAGAGTTATATATTATATATAGATGATATAGTAGTAATTTAAATGCTAGAAATTATTCGTTACATTGTTCTAGCAGTCCTTGATTCTTGCCTATTAAATAAGTAACATCTATCCATCTATCAATAGCATATCAAATCAGTAACAACTATATATCTAAATATATACAACTAAAATAAAGTCTAAGAGTATGCTAAGTAAATATATTATTCTCTGTAACTAAATATATGCTAGCAGCTTATACGGGGTAGCTATCACAACTTTAGCTTGGTGGTTTATGGAAACACATCAAAGCATGATGTGTTTCTTGCATCGCTTTCTTTTCGTGCTCCAATGATCTTTTAATTCTTTTTCATTCATCATTGATCTTCTACTACCCTTTCATGTGTCGTTAATCTTCTATTTCGTGATACTCAATTATTATTATTTCACAATTAAGAGCTTTGTTTCTTTTGTGTCGTATGCTCCTACATCACTAATCACATCTCTTGTTCTATAAACTAACAGATATTACATGTTTAAAATGTATGTGCACAACTTTTTTTATTGTACAATATATGAACCAACTATGAGCTACGAAATATAAAAAATAATTAGTATTATTTCCTTTTATTTATCACGAATATTGTTTATTATGACGTAATTTTAAATTTCCCTTTCTAAATTTTATCGTTTCTTCTCTCTGAGTATGATTATATATGTTTTTAAACATGGTACATGATCATTGAAATTGAAATCTCCTACTATTGTGTAATTTTAATTTGTTTTTTTTCTTCTTAATTTCTATAGTGCCTTAAGAAACGGGTATGTGTGTGTGTGTGTTTGTATGTGTATGTATATATATAGTGTCGTAGGGTTTGCGTAGATAAGAACGTATGGTGAGATGCAATTAACCCCACATAGAGATGTGTATGTGTTCTGAATGAGAGGGAAAAAGGTTAGTTGAGAGGAAGAAAGATAGGTGTATTATATTATTATGTCTTTTTTCTTTATATACTAAGGTGTGCTAGCTCACTTTTAAGAATGAGGTGCCAACTCTCCTCCAATATCCATAGTTTTGGTAAGCCTTAAATTCTTTTTATCACAACAATAAGTATGTTCCCCTTGAAGAAAGTCCATTTGGGAAAAATATCCAAAAGGGATCTATGACCTTAGTGTTGGTATTGCATAATAGCTTATCTTTAAAATTGTGTTGTTTCCTTTAATAGTTAAGCAAGTATATTTTATCTTGTTACTATAAAATCAATGAATTAGAGAAATTATAATTTAAAATGACATCCAAAGTAATCTCTAACATAAATTCTCTAGTATGTATATTTCATATACTTACTTACTATTTCATATCAAAGAATAAAAAACCCTTTAGTAAAGTTAAAATTAGTAGTTTACTTAGCCGATCTTAAGTCCTCAATTGTTCAACCCTTAGAAATCATGTAGTGATAAAAAGTAAAATATAAATATTATTATTGAACGTACTTTATAATCAAAATTATCTTGATTGAATTTGTGAGATGTCAACGACCTTATGGAACACATAAAGGGGTGAAAACAATACTAAGCATAGTAATACGTTGTTAGATATATCCAACTTGGTTTTAAGATTTATAATTAGATTACCTATTTTGAGAATGTATTGGTGGGTTTTACCCCTTATCCTTATAACTTTTATCGATCGATTCTAAAAAAAATGGTTTCACTATCATCTTTCGATCATATTAATATGCGGTGCTACCAGGTTGATGAAATCCATTGCTATATTTTATAATAGATGTCACCCTTTGAGAATGCGACTGAATAAAAATTACATAAAATATATATTCAGTAAATGATCAATACTTTATTACATTTCACTAATTAAATTAAATGAAATAAATTCAACTAATGACTACAAATTTCTACTCTTTCTCTGCAACATGTTCCTTTGTCACTCGCTTTATTACCTAAGTCCTTAAGTTATCTCCTACCAGAAAGTGTGGGGGAAAGGGAAGTGAGCTAACACTGGCTCAATGTGAACAAAACTAGTGCCTATATGCAGACAATAACCTCTTAGGGAAATAACTATATTAGGTTAGAAATATAGAGTAAACATTCATAAAGTGATAAATAAATCAGATAAGTGTATATCAAAAACTAGGCAACCAATTATGCCCATCAAGATATATACACTAGCAATTAATAATCAAGTTGCAAAGGACATTGTTTTCTTGCCCTTATGATTCCCTCTATAAAATCGGTCCCATTTCTCTCACATTGGTGAGATAACAGTCATACTGATCCTACGACCCACTGGCCAACGATCTCTCTGTCACATGTTCCAACTGGGAATAGATCATGGTCGTCGTATCAACGCATGGCAAGCCCTCTTCCTCCCAATACAACATGATCACCGTCGAATGATCGATAGTAATATCAAGTATCACATATGAAAACGACAAAGTAGGTCGCTTCTAATGACGATAACATTTGATAAATTAATGGATACACGAAGAATTATGTCGTACTATCCTAAAGGTTGGCTATTTCCTTTAAAGGTGGGTTTCATCGGAAAAGTATTTTTCATCGGGGTTTTACCTTCGATCATTGAGCTCTCGCGTTCTAGTTCCGTCAAATTACCATCATGTGTTGTTTGAGTGTGTCGATATGAACGCTTAGGTAGGGCATGACTTGTACCAGTGGATTCCACCGGAAAATGGTTTTTTGTCAGAGGGTTTACCTTCGTTTTAATTAATATCAACTATCTTTTATTGGATTTTTTGTTTCTTGAGAGTGGATTGCATTGAATATGGAAGTAATTATCTTTTATTAGTGCATACGAGGGTATTTTTGTCCCAAAATTTTTAGTAATGTGGGTTGAACTCTTTAGAAAATATTTGGTAGGTATATAAGTAAATAACTCTAAGTATCTAAGGAATAATAAGATAATTAATTAATAAAAATGTTTAATACGTTGTGAACAATGTGACGAAATTGGAGTATTATATTATTAAGCTTGATAATGTGTCACCAAAAAGGATGATCAAGTGTTCTTTATATAGGAAATACAAGACTATTCACTATCCTATTAACTATATCATTATTTAGGAGTAAATATGGATATAATGTAGCATGTCTATTTGTGTAGCTACAATTAGGGGGTCAAACACCACTACCTTTCACATATTAACGTACAAAAACAGTTTTGCTCCAATAGCATCCAAATTTTCAGTATCCCTATTGTGAGTAAAAACCAAGATATGGAGCCTATTGGACTTAGTCTTACAATGTCTTTTGTTCTTTTAATTATCTTCACAGCTCTATATAATAATATCCACTAAATAATAATTTCATAACAATCCCCTTTGGATATTATTTCATAACGCTTCTTGTACTGCCTCGTTAAAAACCTTGCAAGGAAACCCCGTTGGGACAAAACCTATGCAAAGGAAAAGAGTGCAGTGCGTGTTTGTCTCCCCTCATACAATGATATGGTACTCTCCTTTAGAAGATTATAATTTTTAAATATGATGAATATAGTATCTGGATCACCAATATTAACGACTTGTCTCAGGAAATGCAAGTATCTTTACATACAATTATAAAGTGGATACGGTAAACGATATCCTATCTTTATTTTTGCATCTTGAGCTTGCCTTGTGAACTTTAATTTGACCAAGTCGTATGGGTTGAATATCCACCTAATTTTTATTGATATGCTTCGTTAAAAACCTTTATAGGAAAACCATGTGGGATAAAAACCTAGTGAAGGAAAAAGAGTACATAATCCTTATCAATACGCTTTTAAATTTCCTTGTTAAAGCCCTTGTCAGGAAAACCAATTGGGAAAAAACCTTGACGAAGGGAAAAGAGTGCAACATGTATTCGTCTCCCGCTCATGTAAATGTATACGTGATGATCTTCAGTTTTGATCATCATATTTAGTATTGTAACCATTTTGATAAGAGTAACTATAATTCGAATTAGATAATATATGAAGTAATATTGTCATTTAAAATTTGAATGGTCCACAAACCACAATAATATGCAATTTAGAGTAATAAATATTCATGCACGTAATCATAAATAAACACATATTCTACTTACGAAATTTAAAACAAATATATGGCATATTACATGACAATATATAAAACAATTGAAGATTGTTAAAGATAACAAAAGTTATACAAATATCATTCTAATATACCCCAGGATATATGTATACGCGTTTTTAGTCTTCTAAGGATTTTCATGTGATTTTTCATAGCACGCAATATATATTGGTAAAATTATTTTACCATTATATGCAGTTGAAGTCCTATATGAAACTTTCAGGAAAATATTCTCCATCAAAAAATGTACATCATATATTCACATTAACTGTGTGAGAATGATTATGCCTTACTGCGTTTTTTTATATTTGGGCAATAAATTTTTCTAGTCGACATTATAGAATGGATTTCGATTCAAGATCCTCATTTTCATTTAGTAACTTTTACATGATCACTTGCACATATTATTCGATCATGATCAATTTATTTTTCGATTCCATATATTTCTATAATATAATTGAATGAGATTGTTTTATCTCAATTTCTCTATAATGAGAAAACATTCAGGTACCTGATAACTTTTTTCAGAGTACTATTCTTTATTTATATTATCTACATTATTTCATAATTATTTTGAAAGTGCCAACTTACCCATACTTCTCACTATTATGATATTTTGGAACTGGCAGGTCGACCATGCTTTAGGCATTGAAATGTATTTTTTTCAAAGATAAAAATAATTTGAGCGGGATCTTTTCAAGTTGAATACGTGACTTAATCACTTAGGAATGCATCTCATTTTTACATTGAGCTCATAATTTATTTGCTAGGATGAGGGTGCATCTTATAAAATATTTTTCAACTCTCACTCTTATCATGAGAATCTCTCTTTATGCATAGTTTCGGGCCCGTCAATTCTATTTTTTCATCATTCGGGGTCAATCTTTATAGATTGAAAATAAATTCTCATACCTATTTGTGATCTCATCTTTGTGCATGTGGGACATTTATATTTTATGTTGCACATGTAACAATATATAGATGGATGCTTTTGGTCTTTGACCAATGAGGGTATTCATGATTCGTAACTGGACTTTTTCCAATATAACCGTATATATGTATAAAATTGTATGTCGATAAGTCACACTAGACGAATTCACAACCAATTGTCTAGCGATTTCTATTGTAAGAAAATATATATTCAGCTAGATCATGCATTTCCCCCCTTGAATTTGACTATTGACTTCAAATAGTACAAACCAAAGTTAGCCTAGTAATATTTATATTAGGATTTAAACAAATCTCACTTTTAACATTTTATTATCTTGTTAGTAAAAAATAAACATTTTAACATTCAATATTTCACAGAAATGATAATAGAACGCTTGTTTTTTTGCATGTCATCCAGATTTATTTGAGAATTTAAGAGATTTCATCTCAATCTTTATTTGCATGATTCAATAATTAATTTTTTTTATAAAATATTGAGGTTTTAAGTCTATAATTAACGAGATTATGATAAACGAATTTCATAATCTTTCATAGATGCTTTCACAATTTCAGTCCACAAATTTTTTTATTGTGGTGTATTTGGATTACATTACATGTCCAATTTTTTTCATATAAGTCTTATTTTCTCACTTGATTTCAAAATCAATATATATGGAAATAATATTGCCCAATATATGAACAAAAATATATTTTGTTAGACTTATTTTCATGAATCATGCTTTTGTAACAAGTAGACTTGAATAATTTCACCCTTGAATCATTATCAAGTTGGATGTTTTTAATGCTTTCACCAATTATTTCTCAATAGTCAATCTTTTTTTTTTATAAGGTTGTTGAAGTTTTTTTTTTTTTTTATAAACAACTCAAAAGTTATTATTCTTTCAAAAACAAGATGAGTTTCACATAGCTTTTAAGCAATCATAAAATATAAATTGAAGCAAACATTCAGTTGCTTATTCTTCTCATTTTCTTTAAACGATTGTAATTACTTTTCGTGAAGCAAACTTGTACAATATCAAGTTGAATCTTCTCTTTCAAAATGATATATTTGAAGAGGTATATGAATTTTGATGAATCTTTACTCTTTTAAAATATATTTTTAAGAGTAATGATATTTGTCACCCTTTTTTATCACCTTTTTATCACCTCCTACGTGTAAGCCTACATGGACCAATGAATTGATTTCTCTATCCTATTTAATTTTTCTCTATCTTCTATTCAAGGAAATCAACACATATATATAGACGGGTGATAAAAGAGTGACATGAAAAGGGGTGACATATATCATTACTCTATTTTTAAATAGAGATGAAATAATCAATTATATTACAATTTAACATAAAAAGTTAAAAAAAATATCTTACCTCAAGAATTACTTGCCTCTATGTAACAATAAAATAAGAATTACGAAGAATCTAAAATAACATTAGCTCGGTTGATAACGTGTTGTGAACAATGTAAAGAAATTATAGAGTATTATATTATTAAGCTTCATAGTGTGTAACCAAAAAGGATTATCAAGTTCTCTTTATATAGTGAATACAAGACTCTTTCACTATCATATTAACTCTATCACTGAAAGTCCAAGAGGGGGTGAATAGGATACTAATAAGATTAATGCCTAATTCAAAGTATTTTGGACAATTATAAGTTTAAAGAAAAATTTATAAGTCAGTTTATATCAAACTCTAAGGGATCATGCAATGGTGTAACTAGGTTTGATATAAATGAAAAGACGAGCAATCAATATACGATAAGTAAAGAGATAAGGGATAGAAAGTACACAACGATGTATAGTGGTTCGGTTATCCCTACTACTACCTAAGGATGCCACCTTACGATTTCAAAGCTTCTTAACTAAACTTTCGTGTCTCTCTTAACCGGGGTGAGAACATAATACCCTTACAACCACTTCGATACCACGAAGTAAACTCTTGTGCTATCGCAACACAAGGAAACCGAGCATACTCCCTATACTCTCAAACTCTCTCTTAATCTATGTATTACAAATACTAGATCTAAGAGGATAAAAACAAGTGTTTGATAGGTTGAATAATTTTTCTAAACAAACTCCTAAAGAGTGTATATGACTTTAAGCTTCAAACTCCTTCTTGAGTGGATTTGACTTGAATGCTTCTTTGAATTAAACTCCTTAATTGAGTAGATTAGAGAAGTTGAATGATCAAGCTTATATGGATAAACTTTGATAGCTCGATACCTCTTTGATTGGTGTATAAAGTTGTAATAATTGTGTTGGAAAGAGGTAAGGAATTGCACAACATAAAGCTCTCTTTTATAGACAATAATTTTGCCTCGAGCAAGTATGTCGGTCCTCTGGGCGGTATGCCGGTCCGGCTTGCCTTCTAGTCCAACGGTTGAATTTAATATGGCATGTGACAGTTGGGAAACGGCTATCTCCACCGGTATGCCGGTCCTAGCTCCGGTATGCCGGTCTGGCTACTTAATATACCTTGAAAAATAATATTTAAATATGGAGAAAGTGTATTTAGATAGGATAAGTGTAATACACTATTTCGGGGATGTTTAAAACACAATTTGGAAAATATTAAAACAATATTAAATGGACGTTGGGCCAACAATCATTATTTAGGAGTAAATAGGAATATAGTGTAGGATGTTACAATGTTGTTTGTCCTTTCAATTATCTCCACTACTCTATATAATAATATTCACTAAATAATGTTTTCATAAAATAATAGTATATAGAGCTATTAGCCTACTAGGTCCAAATACACAAAACCCATCCCCACCAAAGTCCACAATTTTTTTACCCCCACAAAAGGACCATATTTTTTTATGATTTACCATTTCTACCCCTAAATTATAATATATGAATTAAATATTACCTTTTATATTAAAATTTAATTTTAAGATAAAAAAATCAACATTGAAAAACAATCAATTCATAAAACCTAAACCCCATCTCTCTCTTTCGAACGGAAAACTCTGATCTCTTCACACTCATCTTCCAACCAAGCCTCTCTCCTGGCCACATGGAGATCATTCTCCACAATCATCAACCTTGCTTACGCCATCAAAAATCGAAGAAACCAAGGTACAAAATAATATTTTATCATTTGAACTAAAAATAATTGATTTAATTCAACCTAATCTCGTCACTTTTATAATGTTTTAGAATTATGTGATTTAAGTTTAATTGCATTCATATTTATTATATTTTTATACGAATCCCACAACGACCATTAATATGTTCGTTGGAAACCATTTACCTTGAAGAGTGATGCATTTAGATTTATATGGGAGAGGTGATGACATGTGAGTTTTGTGGGTCTTATATTATACCATGATTGTTGGAATTAGAATTTGGTCTTACACTGTATTTTTTTTATTTTCTTTTGCAATTAATATCTACTTGGCGCAACTGCCTTTTCTTTTGTTCTAAAGGCTCAATTATTGGACACGGTCTAAGATTTTCCATTGTTTTGATGAGTTTTAGGTTTAATGTTTCATTTTTTTTGCAACGTTTGCTTTTTCTTTCTTTCTTTTTCCAATGAATACGAATGGGATGGATATGAGTTTTAGGTTTTATGTTTCATTGTTTTCCAACGTTTCACTTTTAGTTTTATTTTTGTTTAGAAATATTTTGACGTTTCCGATTATATATGTTTTTTACTGCCAACCCCATAGTTTTTGTACTGTTAACCAACGGCTTTTCTTGGTCACCCACTGTTTTTGCACTATCAACCTATGATTTTTGTAGTGTCACTCGATTATTTTTTACAGTTAACCCACTATATTTTATTCATTCTTTTAGTGCCAGATTCTAATTGATTTTTTTTTTGTTTTTATTCACATGAAGGTTTGACAATTCAAGAAAGTATCGGTTATAAAATAGAAATATATTATAGAATGGGTTAGTTTTGGAACAGAAAATATTGTAATTATAAAAATGTTTTGATTTTAAAATTTTGTAATGTTGGAATGTTTTTATTATATAATTTTTTGTTGTGAAAATTAAATATTCTTTTATTGCAATGGTTTGTTTGAAAATTGGTTTTTTAAACATTGTTTGGATTTGATCGTTTTGGCAAAAATTGGTTAGGACTCCTTGAGTAAATCACCCTAAAGGACCCGATAGGGGTAGGGTAACTTTGTAACCGTTTCTATCTTTCTATTAATCTATATATAATGTTTTGAACAAAAAAAAATCACTTTAAAGGATATTTTAGTAATAAAAAGTAAAATTTGTATTTTATTAATAACATAAAATTAGAAAAAAGTAAAGTATAAAATTATATAAAAATAAAATTAATTCTTGTTGATAAATTTTCCTTTTTCGAAATGAGTTGTCCTATCATTGCTTTACTGGATACATTATGGTCCTTGCGGTACTGACTGTCTTTTATTTCGAAGTGGTCCGTCCATACATAAATGGACAATATAATTTTGAAAAAGAAAATGGACAATATAACCAAATTTATTTTATAAGTTCTTTTGTTTCTTGTGATTTTTTTTTTGTTCTTAGACGAAGGGGATGTGGAAAAATAGGGCAGGAGCTAGAATTTTATATTTGGGGATCACGAAAGTTTGGTATAACGCTTTCAAAATTATTTTCATCTAATTAGACTTATCTTTTTATATTATGCAAAAGTGTATTATACTTTTAATATTATTATTAAAATGGCATTATAAATTATGATTTTTAATTTAATTATATTATAAATCTTTATATTATATAAAAAATGTGTATTTTATTATAAAAATAAAGTATACATACTAATAAAATAAAATAAATATAAACTTAATGATATTAATTTCTAAAAATTAGGTAACCAAAAGAAGATTTTAGAATTCTTTGTTTTTATTTGTTGATTTAGGTGAAGAATATGTTTTCAGAAATTTTGGGGTGCTCTTGCCTCAAATTCTATTATCTAATTCCTAAAGAAACCTTTCCCCTGTTTTAAGAATAAGAAAGAAAAAAAAGACCTAAACGGATATTGATAATTCAAGATCGATCTTACAACTGAATTCTACTGGATTACGACTTCAAAGTTGTTTCTGATTTAATAAAATCAAAAATTTCCATTCGTATTTAATTTTCAAAATTTAAAATCTAGTAGTATAATGGATATCTGGAGTCAATATTGGTGGCTTTTGGGAAGAAAAAAAAAAATCGATATTGGTAACAATTTACTACAAAAAGATTTTATTTTGTTTATAGCCTTAATCCACAGAAACATTATTAAGAGACTTGTCTCATGTACATGTAAGCCATGTAGTACCATATTTTTACTGTGGCCTGCCTAAATAATAATATTTTGGAGACCCTTTTATTAGGTTACTAGTTACTACGACAAAGGAGTAAAACCATCTATCTATATATAGGGGCAATCTTTTGAGTATAGAGGAGAGGAGAGAAGATCAGAAGATGAGGTCCTCCATATATCCAGAGAAATATAGACCTCATGCATTATGTATTCCATTTCCAGCTCAAGGTCACATAAACCCCATGTTAAAAGTAGCCAAGCTTCTCCACCACAAAGGATTTCACATCACTTTTGTCAACTCAGAATTCAACCATCGACGATTATTAAGATCTAGAGGTCCTAATGCCTTAAATGGCCTTCGCTCTTTCCGTTTCGAAACCATTCCTGACGGACTCCCTCATTCTGACGCCGATGCTACCCAAGATATCCCGGCCCTTCTAGAATCTACTACTACAACTTGCTTGGGTCCTTTTAAAAAACTTATTTTAAGACTTAATAACACTTCTTCTTCATCCAATATATCTCCTGTAACATGCATAGTATCTGATGGTGTCATGGGTTTTACTCTTGACGCTTCACAGGAATTAGGACTCCCTAATGTTGTTTTTTGGACCACTAGTGCTTGTGGTTTACTAGGTTACGTTAATTATCATCAACTTGTAAAGAAGGGTCTTATACCACTTAAAGGTACGTGTACGTTCATTATATTTATCATCTATCTACTACAGTACTACTACTTACGTTCATTATTTTACTTTTGACTAATTATATCCACCCAATTAGAATTGGTTGATTATATATGTTTAATCTATTTATTTTTTGATTTTCTTAAAAATTTGTAATCAAACAATTCAGGCTTCATTATTCATTAATATTTGGATGATATGATTTTGGATGGTATATAATTATTTTTAACTTTTTTCAACAAATAAATAATTTAATATCGTATCATTTCAAAGATTTTAAATTTTCTTTTTTTAATACACATAAAAGCCATTTATACTCTTTAGTTTCAATAAGATTCAAATTCAAGACTTTCTGTACTGATAGTTTAATTATTAATCTATCTATTGATTTTAAACATCTTAAATTTTCTCCCGAACGAATTTCTCTTGAAGTAGAAAAGTCTCTCACGGCTTAACCAATTAGACGGAATTAAAAAGTTAACAATCATGTCACATCTTACCCTAGAATAAGAATTAAAATTCTTCTTCAATTACATTGTGTTTTTTTTTCAATTAAGTACGTGGTGCATGTTTTACAAATTTTAGATGAATAATGAGTAAAATAACTTGAATATTTAGTAGATTATCATTTCAACGGCTGTAAAAGTATAATTTATTTTTATAACATTAAGTATTTACAAATATGTTAACACAATGGATACTTAGAAGTCCCAAACGTGATATAACACATTTGACATTTAACCCAAAATTTAATTTATACAATTTAACTTTTCTTAAACTCGATATTTATCTTGGGTTCATTTAGGAGAGAGCACGGGTCAGTTTTACCCGGTTTTGAGGCTTGGGTGTTCGCTTAAGAAATTACTTAAGTAACCCAAGGGTAGGGTAAAAAAAGGTTTACCCTCGGGTTAATTCGGGTTACCCTTCGCGTACGTTCGGTTTACCCTCGGGGTCAACTATAGTCAAACTTTTTTGTAACATAAAATTGCTGTAATTAAAAATCAAACTCGAATGACACCTATTACAAACAAATAACTTTACTAAACAAACTTCTAATAATTCAAAACTCTAAATAGTTTGTTAATTATTGACTATATTAGAGTTTATCAAAAAAATATTTTCATCATAAATGTAAACATTATTAATTAGAATCATTAATTCGCGGTTTTTCGGTTTGATTTTATCCAACCCAGTGGTTTGGATAATTTATGGGTAAAATAGTTGGACCCGAAAAATTAATAGGTAACCTGAAGGGTAAGTTGGCCAAGATAAAAACCCTTTTTTTTAAATCGATTTGACTAAATCTCAGGCCGGTTTTCGGTTTGGTTAAAATTATGCTCAGCCCTAGGTTCATCCCTCTAAATCCACGTAGATGCAATATAGTTAGTAAAGACTGAAAATCACTTACTACTCTCGAGAAGTCTTTAAATATTGGAAAATCCAATATTAGAAAATCTTATACCAAATATATTAATACACATACCTTATATATTAAACTTACAAAAATAACTAACTAATTAAGCGAATGACATGTGTTTTGTTATAATAATCAATGGATATGATTTGTTATAATAATCAATGGATATGATGTGAATATTGGACCATTCAGTTGGATGAAAGTCGTACCTTAAATAAATTTTTAGTTCAAAAAATTGAGATATTGTCTATCAAATGATTTCATAGGATGTAAAATTATCTTATGGTCGTCAAATAAATTAAAAATATAAATTCAACCTCAAAATATAAGAATTCTGTTCAAACTAATCATCTCGTTTTCTTAAAAACAGATTTGAGTTGTTTAACGAATGGATATATGGAAAATATCATTGATTGGATTCCCGGAATGGAAAATATACGTTTGAAGGACTTGCCTACTTTTCTCAGGGTCACAGATCCAAATGATTTTGTTCTGAATTTTGCCATGACGGAAATTGAAAGATTTAGTACCAGGGCTTCAGCAGTTATATTAAATACCTTCAATGAGCTTGAACGTGATACATTGAATACTCTTTCATCTACTTTAACCTCCAAGATCTACACCACTGGTCCTCTTCACCTACTTGAGAATCAAATTCCTGATAATGAATTAAAAAACATTGGGTCCAATTTATGGAAAGATGACGATGCATGTCTTACTTGGCTAGACTCTAAAGAACCAAACTCAGTCGTGTATGTGAATTTCGGAAGCATTACTGTGATAACACCTCAACAAATGATTGAATTTGCTTGGGGACTTGCTAAAAGCAACCAAACCTTTTTATGGATTATTCGACCTGATTTAGTTGTTGGAGATTCGGCAATGTTACCTTCAGAGTTTGTTTCTGAAACAAAGGAAAGAGGGTTTTGGGCAAATTGGTGTCCTCAAGAGCAAGTCTTAAACCATCCATCAATAGGAGGGTTTTTATCTCATTGTGGTTGGAATTCTACACTTGAGAGTATATCTGCTGGTGTGCCATTGATTTGTTGGCCTTTCTTTGCGGATCAACAAACCAATTGTTGGTATTGTTGTACTCGTTTAGGTATCGCTATGGAGATTGATAATAATGTTAAACGGGATGAAGTGGCTAAACTTGTCTTAGAATTGATGATTGAAGAAAAAGGCAAAGAGATGAGGAAGAAAACATTAGAGTTGAAGAAGTTAGCTGAAAAGGTGATTACTTCTACAACAGATGGTTCATCCTATAATAATTTTGATCAATTAATAAGCCATGTACTTATCTCTTCGGTGTCAAATTAGTACTCTACTACTTCATAGCTCGTGTGTTGTATCAGAATAAATTAACTAGGTTTTGTTTGTCAAACAGGATAATAAATCAAATACCCAATTTATTAATAAAATGTATTAGATTCGTAAGCCAAATTATTCTTTGACATACAAATATTTATACATACCTAGTCTCATCTATATATCTAACGTGAGTAATGCTACATATCATTTCAAATCACTTCACTTTTTTATTATTTTTTATATAAACCTATTATAAAAAAGAAAAATATAATAAATAAAAAAAGAAATTAAATAATTAATCTATTTAAAATTCACTAATAAAATAATAATTTAATTTAAAATAATATTCAACCTTACTCATCTAACAAATACATTTCAAATGAATTCTATAGCTGAGTATATCAAAGGCAGAAGAATGTTTATTTCACTAACCTCATGTTCATATGATCATTTACTTAAGAAAATCATCAAATAGTTTTTTCGCATCAACAATTTTGTTTTTATTTGAGAATAATAGTGTACATATATACGAGAACAAATCTTGATTTCATAAATATCAAATGATACAAAATTCGTCTCTAAATATACCTTAATCCTAGAATGTGGATCAAATAATTAATTTGCTAAGCCAATAATTATAGTTCCCACCCTATCTCGAGGAGCATAATACTTGATTAATTGAGTTATATGTATCATGTATAATGAGTCTGTTAGGCTAAGTCCAACAGCTTCCTATTTATTTCCTTACAATTGGGGGTCAAACTTTCATTCTGTCTAAGTTTTAACTCCTAATAATAACTCTGCTCCAACAGCTTCCCTATTTCACTTTCCCACAGCTTCCCTATTTCACTTTCCATTTTAAAAATCTATAATTTAACTTTATTTACTAATTAATTATTTGATTTTTTTCTAAGTTTATTATGTATATATCTTACAAAAATAATTAAATTCTTTTTTTATATTTAAATTATAATTATAATTATGATTATTATTTTTGAATATATAAGATTTTAAAAATATATTATTATTGTTTTAATAATATTAGAATTTATCACTTTCTTTTATAACATTTCAAAAATTTATATATATAGAGAGTTGTTAAATTGTAAAGTAAATTTTAAAAATAAAGTTAGAGACTAAATATGTGTAAAATGAAAGTTAAAGATATGTAAAATAAAATTTAAAAAATATTAAAACTTTTAATTTTAAAGTGAATTTTAAAAGAAAAAATGGAGGTGACCTATGAAACGTAATAGTATAAAAATAAATAAATGAAACCTCAAATGAATTAATAAAAAAGAGGACAACTAAGATTTAATTATTAAGTAAATTTAAAAAAAATAAAAAAAGCAAGTTAGAGTCTTTACACGTAGAACAAAACATAAAAAAAAAAAAAAAATTGTAGCTATAGCTCTATACATCAACAGATCTGGCGAAAGAAGGCCAAAAATTTGATGTACACAATTAGGGTTTTGTATTCTATGGATGCTGTTGGAGACTATGTATTGAGAAGTCAAACCCCAATTCTAACTTTTTGCCAGAATTGGGGTCCTATTGGACTCAGCCTTAGGCTGAGCAGATCCAACAACCTCTCAATTCTAATAAAAGCTAAAATTAGGAGTTAACTTTTTATTTTATATATTTCAACAACTAAGCATAAGAGTCTTTTTACCCCCAATTTTTTACTTTTTCTCCCTATATATGACACAATTTATAGTCACATATTATTTATCTATTTCAATTCATTTTGCTTAGCGATGACATCTGTGTAGTTTTTTTTTCTATTTTAATTCTTTTGTTGACATTCTTACTTTTCTGATTCATTTTTCTTTCCTTTTTTAAATCATGTCAAATAAAATTTATAATTACAATTTATCTGTAATGAAGTTTTGTTTTTAATTTTTTTCAAAGCCATTTTTTTAATTTCCTTTTTTACTATATTTTTAATTTATTTTCTATATCAAGTCAAATTTTTAATTTTTAAAAGAAAAAAATCATAAATTATGATATTTTTAATAAAATAAAATTTCTATAAATTATAAATGTGTCAAAAAATTAATTATAAATATAATTATAATTAATATATAAAAAAGAAACTTTTATAAAATAATTAGATAAAGAAATTTAATTAAAATTTTAAAAACTATTTGAATATAAAATTTTAAATTTGGTAGTCAAAATAGGGAAGCTGGCCAACAACCTTCTTTTTTTAATTTTCTTCCACCTTCTTGGTTCGAACCCGGTACCTCTTAGTTGAGTGACAGAGCCATGGCCAGATGAGCTAGCTCAGCTGGTTTAGCTTTAGGATATTAATGGTTATATTTTTTCATTCTTGTTCTTCTTTTTTATCATTTCTTTACTTTTTGAGTAATGATATTTATCATTTTTTTTCATCTTTGTATTATACTCTTTACTATGTTATTACATAATAATTGACTCTTTAAAAAGTTTCACACATATTAAAGAAACTAAAAAATATAAAGAATTTAGTTTAAAATAACCAATATATCTTTAGTTATAAAAGAAAGAAAAATAAATATTTAATTGGTAAGAAATTTGAGAAAAAAGGTAGAATAAAAAATAACATTTATTATGTATTGTAACTCTAAATATGACACATACTGTAAAAATAATTTTTTTTATAGCTAAAGTAACTATTATTGTGGAATATAGGTGTCATCTTATGTGGCATTGTGATACTAAAGATATACCAAAAAGGAATGACAAATATTAGGGGTGAGCATGGGTCGAATTTACCCCGGGTTGGGGTCTAGTGTAAGCGTATGGTAATTTTGGAGAGTGGTAAAAGTTAAGGGGTAAACCCGTGTTAATGGTAAGATAAAAATTACAGCGGGTTAAGACGGGTTAACTAACGGGTTACCCGGGTTGTACCCTTGGTAAAATTCATTACCTTATCACAATTAAAAGTCCAAAAAGAAAAACTAAATAAAGTTTCAAGGACTATTCCGCAATTAAAACAACTTTGTTCTTCAAAATAAAATACAAAGAGTACAAGCTCTTTAACAAAAACCAATTACAACTTTGTTAATCAATCAAAAGGAATCTAACTCAACTCAAATCAAACAAAATTACAACTTGATACAAAGTTCAAAAAGATAAACGATACTAAACATGCGCAAAAACATAATCTTCTTCTTTAAACTAGCATTCGATCGATCGGGATCCATTGTTTCAGACATGTGCTTCTCTATAATCACATCCGGACATACATGTTTAGCAATAAGAACAAGGGCATGTTCCTTAGGCCTCAGATTATTAAAAAATAATCAACATAGGCCTTTGAATGATTTTGGTGGATATTCATCACGGGATCACCGGGTAGCCAACTCAACTTCATTTTAAGTGTTGGGAACAAGTGGGTAACTAACTAAAACATTGCAGCTACCAACAACATGATATACACTGATATGAAATGAAGGAAGTGCTTACCCAGTAATTTCCAAGGAATTATCCAGGCCCGAGTTCATATCAGAAGTTTTTGTCACGTAATAAAACAATATTCCATAATTAGTAACTTCCCATGTTTAGAAAATAGTTATTAAATCACCTATTTAACCTTAAAAATCAACAAATCAAAAAAAATAAATGGTTAACCAATTTACTTCCATATTTATACAAAGTCACTACTTCGGCACAAGTTATTTATTATAGTACAACCTAATCACATATATGTGCATATCGTAACATGAATGACTACACTGAATACTGTTTAATTCGACAAAAAAAAGTGAATACTATTTAAGATAACTTGACATGTGTATACAGTAACTTGAAAGCATAAACAAGTACATCAAACATATGTTATATAGGTCTACATTATTGATAGCAATTAATTAAAAAATATCACGGATAATCACAAAAGAATAAAATTAATAGACCCAACAAAATAGTAATAGTTAAACATGATTCATTAACGATCTATTTAATTAGAGACACGAATTTATTTTAATCTCCCAAAGGTCGCTCAGTTCATAGATAAGTACCAAAAGTAAACAACATAAAGTTTATAGTTTTTAGAATAAAACAAATAAAAGAGATGAAGAGAGAATTAAAACATAAGGAATTGGTGTTACACCATTTCCAGACTTTGTTCACCATATATATAACATCAGACAAGCAAGAAATAAGAACACACCCATTACAAATCAAATCACAAATTGCATTTACAGGCAAAGATTTGACAGAAAACCCTTGATTAGAGCCTAGCATTTAATGAACAGAACCGGGTTCAACCACCAAAGTAGGGAGTAATAATGGCAAGCCACACTTTTATGCAAAAAAGTGTATGAGAGAGGTAAAAACGCCAGCAAATCATAGATATTCAGTACAGATTTGATGTAGAGAGATAAGGAGAGGCGGAAAGATAGGATTTCAGACAAAAAGTATGAAAAAACGTATCAAGTAAGTTTCAAAGAGGATAACTCTTTCGGCAAAGAAGTAAACAATGGCCCAAGGCCAGATTATAGGCTATTTATAATTTTATTTTATTTTTCAGAATAGTTGATGGGTTGGACAGGTCCAACTCGTACGGTATCTAAGTAATGACTAACGTGGTACATGAGATACCCAGCCCAATTCTAAATGTTAAGGTATGTTATATTTTGGGTTGAGATAAAAAAACCGTTTTTAGGGCCGGATTATTTACCTTACAAGCTAAATTACCTTTTACCCATTTTTTCTCACTCCTAACAAATATTACTCTCTTAAATTTATAGTCAAATCTGAGTCGTAAATCAAAAACTGATTTCGATAGTTTAATTTGAAAGTAAACTTAATTTTTTTTTTATCTCATAGCGGTAAACCCAGTGCGAGGTCGATTTAACGCTCCAATTTGAATATGATATCACATACTAGCTCCTTCTTTGTCATAAATGACATCTCTGTTCAGAAAAAATATATTTAGTTGAAGCAATCAAGATTTTAGATACACCATTAGAGTCCGCGGGAGCAAATCCTCAACCACCACGACATGTAAATTTTGTTGGATTTTAAATGGTTGAAATGGAAAAGGTTTTGGATTCATCACAATCACAAGTCATTAATTGTACAGATTTCTGTTTCCGTTGATGAAAGAATCTATTTTTCCTAAAAATGTTTTCTGTAGAGATGCTAGGAAATTCAAAATTTTAGCCACCTTTATACAACATTTTTTATGTAATCTTTTTTTTCTTTTTTTACTTTTTTTTAAATAAAAAATACTAATCAAATCTTAATAATCTAATTATTTTAGCATGTCTTGTTTGAAAAAACTACAAATTACCGCTCAAAAACCTATTCATATACTTTTTAAAACCTAAATATAAAAAAAAATCTTAACAAAAATCTAATTTGATTATCAAGTTGGTTTTGTTTATTATTGTACTTTTTTTATTATATATTTTTATTATTGTATTATTTTAATTTTTTTTATTATTATTTTAATTTATCTGATAGGTACGAACCTAACATTTTCGGGTGATACGTAGCAACATTTTTTATGAAATACGTACAAATTTTCCACTGAGGTACATACCTATGCCATTTTTTAAATAGTATAAAATGAATTTCTATATAATTGCATTATATGTCCTACTTGATCTCTTTCCATGTCAAAATCTAGAAAGGTTCGCGTATCGGTTTTCGTTCATATCAAAGTTCGGGAAAAAGATATCTTACATCAGTTATGTCAAGGTCCAATGTATGTAACTGTAAGGGTTGTACCTTAGGGCCTGTAACCATTTTGAAAAACATCTCTAGCAGACAACCCAAACTCACAAGAACAAAAAACTAACGAAAAACCAAACCAGAGTGGATGTACCCAAAGGGTTGTACCTAAGCCAAAAACAGATCTTTAATGAAAACAAATCTGAATATGTGTATAACACAGTGCCTGTACCCAAAGGGCTATACCCTAGTGGATTTACCGTACACACTTTGGGTACAGCAAATAAATAAAAAGTGTTTGTTTATGTTCAAAAAAATAATGAAACATGATAAATCTATCTCCTACCACTCTCGATGGAACTAAAAAAAGTAATGTTAAAAAAATAAAATGAAACATAACGGTTGTAAGCAGAAAAATAAAAGAAAAACTAAACTAAACGTTGAAAATGGTGGAGAATGGGCCACGATGGGGCGGAAATTTGTGCAGGAGCTCCGACGGAGAGCGTGGTGGAGAATGGCCAAATCTGAAGAGACGGTATGCTTGTGCGGGAGAGATGGTGGAGAATGGTCACGGCGGCAGTGATATGGTGGTCACGATGGCGTTGATTTTCGTGTGCAGGAGAGCGGCGGCGGGAAGGTAAGACCAGCGTTCTTGTTTTAGTGCACGCTATAGTTAATGAGAAAGGTATATAGTGTTTTTGATATGCATGTAAGTCTAGATTCTAGTTTTGGGGTGAAAGAAATGCAAAAAAACGTACCGATCAACAGGTCGGGCAGTATACCGCGCCTACCGGCGGTATACCATACGCCAAACAAGTCGTCACCACATGTACGTCATGGGTCAAAAGTCTAAAAGTTTCATCAGCTTGAGTCGTACAGTGGGCCAATTCGGCAGTATACCGCAGCGCAAAGTTGACCGTGGAGCGAGACTCGACACGGTGTACAAGATCAAAATCAAGAAATGCAGGGTGCTGTATACCACACCTATTGGCGGTATACCGCCGCGTTACATGGGGTAGTGACGGGTCAGCCTGAGTCAAAGGTTAAAGAAGTTCGAGGAATCGAACGGTTATCGCGCCTATCGGGAATATACCGCATGAGTAAGCAAGGGGTCATGACGAGTCAACACGGTTCACAAAGTCAGAAGGTTAAGATTTCTGGGAGCGGTATACAGTGTCGTGATGCGACTTCAATTAGAAAAGGAGCTATGTGTATACCACTTGAACATAAACATAAACCCTAGCCTCCTTCTTCTTCCCTAATCTCCCAAACTCCATCCAATCTCAACCTAAACCTTCACCCTCCATCAAAACACACTCAACTATCCAAAATTCCACATCCAAATTCATCCCTACACCATTCCTAACAAGAATCAAACCACCAATTATTTCCAAACCCATTGGAAATCAAGATTTAAGCCAGAAAAAAAAATCAAAACTCTTTTTTTTTCTGATTTCTTTAATTCCTTCCCACCCCTCCATAAATCCTCCATACCCACATATAAAAACACCTTCCCTACACTTTTCCTAGTCTAAATAACACCTAATCCACCTATATCAAGTGGTAGGATTTTGAGTTGGGAGTTAATAAGATGACATGAAGAACAAAGACACTTGCTCATGTGAGAGAGATGAACGAGAATCCAAGCAAGAAATTGGGTGAGAACAAGAGGAAACCAATTGAGGTTTATGTGAGCAAAGCTAAGAAGCAAAAATTTAGTCATTCGATAAGAGAGAAACTGGTTATGATGGATTCAATTACTCAAGCTATTGCGATATCAAAGGAGAAGACACCACAATTTATCCAAATCAAAGGGCCACTACCCAACAAAAGAAAAGCTTATAGATCTTTATTAGCTATTGCAACAAGAATTATGCCTTCTTTGTCACTCACAAACGAGAGAAAATTTACATAAAAAGTTGAAAAAGGTGAATACAAGAGGGTTTCAGATGGTGGAGAATGGTCCATAGCGCCAGCGGTTTTCTTGTACGGGAGAGAGGGTTTTAGATGGTGGAGAATGGTCCACGACACCGGCAGTTTCAGATGGTGGAGAATGGTCCACAGTACCAATGGTTTTCTTGTGAGGGAGAAAGGCACAACAGAGATGGAGGAGAGAGTCGGAGAAGAAAGATCAGAGAGAGAAGGAGGGGAGAGAGAACAGAGAATGATTTAGTTTTCAAACTCTAATGGGGGTTTTTGTGTAGGTTTTCTGTGAATAAGAGAGTAAAAGAGGTTTTTATGAGCTTTTTTCTCTTTTTAGTTAGGTTTCAAATGGATAGTTAGAGAGTATGCTTTTGTTTATAAATGGAGATGGCCTGGGGTCCTTAAAAGTTAATTCCCTTTTTAGGTCGGGGCTGGTCCTGTTTGGAACCTATATATATTATTACTAAATTTTCTTGGAGCAGTAGTAGCAATAGCATGCAAGAATTTAGTATTCTAGTTCGTTTTATAGTACTAATTACTACTGTTCAATAAATAAACATAACTGATGGAGTATTGTTGGCTATGTTCATACTTAATTTGACAAAGATGCTCGGTTTCTCGTGGATAGAATCCATTTACAGATTGCCTTTATTAGTAAAAAGAAGTTGTATTGGTAAGATACCGAATACTCTATCACCGTCATCCCGGACTTTGCAGTGGATAGATCCATTTTAGATGGCCCTTGTTAAGAAAGCTTATCAAAACAAGCATTAACCCATTAATGTCAAACCTAATTAAAATACCATTAACCAAATAAACAAATAAATCTATGTGTAAGAAGATCGTGTTTAAAAACAAATGAGATAGATTAAAAATTGATAACAAGTTGCAAATATAAATAGGGACAAATAACCCTTTGATACCCGGTGTTTCAAGTTTTACACAAATACATACACAAAACTTTAAAAATGCACAAATAGATACCCAACATTTTATTTCTTGTCTTCCGTTAGTACCAATTTTTAATTTTGGTATTAAGTGATTGCGTGGTAGGGATAAAACATATTTCACAATTAAAGATTAATTTATATTAAAAATAAAATTTAATAAATTTATTTACTTTCAAAAGATATTAACTCTCTCCCAACAAAAAGAAAATAACTTTTAATACATTAACAACTCAACCACCCACCCATCCCATCCCACCCCCTATTTTCTTTTTATTCTTCCAAGTGACTCACACTTTCACCAACATCAAGAATGCTTGCAACATAAATCCTGAAACTAATCTACACATCTTTTTGCAATTATGCACTCTTGTTTCCGTACAACAACAAAATTAAGGTAAAAAAAATCCTTTTTTATAATTTGAATGGTAAACTTTAATTTTCTTATTTATTTATTTTTAACCTCAAATTAGAAAATTGATGGCATATTCTTGTTAATTAGGGGTAAAAAACAATGTTAATAATGACATGAAAATGGGTTTCTCATTAATTTTTAACTTGTTCTTATCTTAATTATATATTATTTTCAATTTTTTTAACCTTAATTTGGTTCGATTCTTGTTGATAGTACTAAGCATTGTTGATGATGGCAAGGAGGGGAACGTGTTTCAGGTTTTATGTTTTATTATTTTTTAAGATTTTTGGTTTTATACTTGTCTTTATCATTAAAAAAAATCTGAAAATTTAGTGTATTTTTTGTAAATACTAAGAACATACTAATTTTCTAGAATTTTTTTATGATAACAATATTTATATAATCGAAAGCCTTGAAAATAATGAAACATACAACTTGAAACACATCTCGTTCAAGGGAATTCTTCTCTTAGCATAATCAAAGATCCAATAAATTTTAGGTGGCTAGACTAAGTAGAGAGACCTTATAGAATTTTTAATTTGGACTCTCATTGTGTTGATACTGATAGAGAGAATTTCGAATCCAGAAGTCAGGGTTAAAAAATAACAACAACACGAGATTTGATCTCTTCCCGCTTGAAATTCACTACTTACTATATGCAACATTCTTGTCACGAATTTGTTTTGGTGAATATTCTCATTTAATAACTAATGACAATAATATTTTGAAATTATAATGTATTGTTCTTATAACTTTAAAGTCATTGATTTTTTTTTTGTTCAAATCAAAGTCATTGATTTAGCAACAAGGGTGGAGCAGAACTTTTTCTTAAGGGGGACAAGGGGGTTTGTATTATAGGTCTATATAATATGCAAAATTAAAAATAGGTCCTTATATTATACAAGAATGCACTTATATTATGTAAAGATTGCACTATAAGTTTCTACATTATTATTTTTGAAATTATTTACCTTACGAATTCTAACATTATGAAAAATAATATTTATTTTACAATAAAAAACAAAAATTATATATATATATATATATATATCAAGTATATACATTTTTAAAATTAAGGGGGTCAAAATAAAAATTCTAAAAAATAATCTGAAAAGTTCATAGCTTATAATTAATATATTTTTATTAGCAATTTTTTTTCTTGAAAAATCAAAGGGGGGGATGGGGGGGGGGGGGGGGGGGTTTCATGGCCTCCCCCAACTTTGTGTGACCATTGGAGTTGCTTGATGTGAAGAAGATGAAGGTGTGAAAAAGATTGATGATATGTTTTGATTTTGTTTTTTCTTTTAATTTAAGGTTTCTATAGGTTATTTAATTTGGAAATACCTAAGACGCCTTTTTTTTTAATACATGAGAGAGCCACTTTGAACTCGGAGTCATTTTGACTCCAATGAGATTCGATCCCAAGACCTCTTGTTCTCTGCGAAGTAACCTAACCACTAGGCCAACTATCGATCTCCAAGACGCCTTTTTGATTATAAGAGTTATATTATTGATTAATAAAAAACATTTTTAATATTAAAAAATTAAAAAACACACGTGCCACGCATATGACTACTTAATAGAATAGAGAAAATAGACAGAATTTATTATCAAGGGATTTTTAATCACATTTTAAAAAATAAAGATATAAATTTACACTTTATAAAAAAATAAGAGATAAACTGTCAGGGCAAAATACAGGAAACAACAAGAATATTTACTCTTGTTTTTTGAGTAAATACAACTTTTGTCCCCTGGTTTTTCACGGGTTTGACAGTTTGCCGCCCATTGTTTAAAATACGACTGGATACCCTCTAGTTTTTGTTTTCGTGACTCGTTGCCCCATACTAACGTTTTCCGTCCAATTCTGCCGTTAAGTGTGACGTGGATGTCACATGTCAGCATTTTTATTGTTAATTGTAATTAATCAATTAATTAAGTTAACCCCGGATTTTAAAGGGCAAAACAAAAATTTGATAATAGTTTTAATATTATTAATAAAAATAATAAAATAAAAACTCCCACCCCCTCCCCCCACCCCCACCCCCTCTTCTTCTTCGTCTTCCCCAAATCTTCTTCCCCAAATCTCTGAAAATACAGAATATAAAATTCTGTAAAATAGAAATTACATCTCCAGCAAAGTACAACAATGGCTTTATTTTTACACTAAGGCCAACCACTTAGCTAAGAACTTAAAGGGACACCGATGTCTATACAAGGATTTTTCAAAAAAGAAGAAAAAAAGGGTGGATCGAGGAGGGTTTTTACTCATTTCGGATTTATTCCTCCTTTATAATCAAATAAAAAGATAAAATTAGTATAATAGTGTGGTTTCTGAATTGCTTGAGATGAGTAAGAGGCTTGGTTGAGATAATGAGAATAAGTTAGCATGGAGTAATATTGATTATAACCTTCTTGGAACATCTAAAGGTGCTAGAATCCCACGGATCGGCGAAACCAAAACAAGAGACTCTTTGCAATCTTCTTATGTCGCGAAGAAGAAGAAGAAGAAGAATGAAGTTAAAGTCAGTGATAAAGAAGTAGATGAAAGGAGGAAGGAGAGAAGAGAAAGACGGGGTAAGGTGGGGATTGGGGATAATCACAAGGGTACTTTCGGTAATGGAGAGAATATTAGGTTAAAGGGTAAACAAGAAGATAATATTAGTATTGTTGAAGAAGATCGAGTGATGAATATTCAAAGTCCATTTCCTGGACGTGAATCTCTATTGAGAAAGGTGCGTAATCGTATAAGGGTGTAATTTTATGGTCGCCCACCACCTACTTGATTTCATATGTTTCTTATTCTTCTACCAACGAGGCGTTTGATTCAGAATTATAGTAGCAAAATGAGATGTTAAAGAAACTTTAAGTCAAACTTTCAACGAGCCCAACAACTTATAAATAATCAAGCGGATACACATCACACTGATCGAGACTTTACTGTGGGTGATTGGGCATTTATGAAGCTACAAGCTTACGAGAAGTTGGGGATTGAAGAAGAGATGGGTGGGGTGTGTTTTATTTTATTATTGAAGAAGAAGAAGTTGGGAGGGGTTCCGGGTGGGGTGGTGTGGGGTGGGGGTGGGGGTGGGTGGGGGTGTGTTTTATTTTATTATTTTTATTAAATAATATTAAAATAATTAATAAAAACCTATTTTGTCCTTTAATTAATTGATTGATTAGGATTAGGAATAAAATAATAATAAAACGCTGACATGGATGTTCCACGTCACACTTAATGGCAGAATTGGACGGAAAACGTTAGTAGAGGACAACGGATCACGAAAACAAATAGATGGCAATTTGTCAAATGCATGAAAAATTAGAGGACAAAAGTGGTATTTACTCCTTATTCTTTTAGTGTTTATATTTATGCCGAGCATGATCTATCACCTTGGCTCCTTGACTTCTAGTGAGTGGATCATGGCAGAGTTGGCAAATCAATCTGCACTGTTATTTATCTCTCTATAAAAAAACTCATCTCATTTGGTTGGATATATATGATCTAACAAGAGTACCCAATATGGCGGACCCTCAACTCTCAAGGTCCATCATTGTTCGCATGGCTCTAGAGAACTGCCATGCCAAAAGGACAGGGACATGGAAACATTCATCAATTAATTAAGTTCCTCATTTTCAGGCAAATATTTGTAATTCCGAATTTTTGTGCCCATGATGTCCAAATTCAGTGCCAGTATGCAACTCCATTAAGACGAGTAAATGTATCCCTGGAATATTCGTTAAACATGATCCACATTCTATGATTTTCATTTTGAAATAGATATATTATCCATACGGCCCATATTACTATGGATAAGTTTTGGATTTGAAAAGAAGATCATATATAGTATGAATTTAAATTTCGTTAATTGATAATTAGTGGAATTAATTAGTATTGACACACAAAAGGAATAGAAGCCTCTAGAAGAGTATGACTCATCAATGAGTCACACAAAAGACAAAAGAGATAGAATATTTCTGTTACAAATGAAATGTATGGCAGCACACTTTGTGCTTACTTTAGTCTATATATACAATCACAAATGTAACGAATTACAATCAATAAAATACACAAATATTCTTCTTCATACAATTCTTCTATCTCTCTATATGGTATCAGTTGTCTTGAGTTAAGCTTCTTCACAACACCATTAATGGAGTGTTGAAGTTTTCCAAACTCTTTCTAACTTCGATCCTGCTTATTTCTTCCGCTTAAACATAGCCACAATGGCTTCTTCTTCTACTACTCGTCCTCACATCGCAACCAGCTCATCCATTCCAGCTGGTTTGCTCCTGCTTCGTCAAAACTGGAGTGGGCTTATACAAATTAAACTCGACTCGACCAACTACGTGTTATGGCGAGCTCAACTTGAAGCTGTTCTTGAGGCTCATGGATATCTGCTTCATGTTAATGGTTCTACACCTCCACCTGCCCGAGAAGATTCAACATATTCCACTTGGATTATTGAGGATCAACAATTAAAGGTTTCACTTCACTCTGCTATGATTCCTTCGGTTCTTTCACAAGTCGTTAAGTTACCTCATGCTGCTGATGTCTGGTTAAAGCTTGAAGAGATCTTTATATCTCAATGTAGAACACATATCCATCAATTGAAAATGAAACTTTGTAACATCAAGAAAGGAGAGCGTAAGATGAGTGATTATTTGGCTGAAATTCAAGACATCTGTGATGGTCTTGAAACAGCCTCATCTGCTCTTCCCCTTGAGGACATCATCATGTATACATTAAAGGGTCTTCCTCAGGAATACAATCAGTTTAAATCTAGCATCCGTATATCTAATGCTCACACCTCTACTCTCAGTTTTCACTCTCTTGGTAGCTTACTAGTGAGTGAGGAATTACATATGTCTATGGCTGATTCTGTGGAAAATTCTGCTCCTATTCATACTGCGTTATATTCATCTTCTTCATCATCTTCAGCTCCTACAAATAATCGTGGTCGAGGTGGTGGAAATAATCCGAATAATGGATATAATAATCGTGGTGGACGAGGTCGTGGTCGATCTCGAGGAGCTTACACTAATGCTCCTTCTATTTTGGGCCATCCAAATCATCAAAACTCAGGTGTGTTTCAGTCCTCAAATCTCCCTACATGTCAAATATGTAATCGTGTTGGACATAGTGCTATTGATTGTTGGTATCGATCGGATTGTGTGAATTATCCATCTCCAAAAGCGCAGCAAAAGGTTGCATATGCTGCTCATAATGTTCAACCACATTCTAACTACAATCCTGAATTGTGGTATTTGGATTCTGGCGCAAATAGCCATGTTACACCTGATGCTTCAACTATTCAGCACTCATCTCCTTATTATGATGGGAATGTTGTTTCAGTAGGTAATGGTAACTCACTCGAGATAGCCAATATTGGAAATAGTAAGTTTTCTTTACACAATTCTTCTTTTCTTTTATCTTCAATTCTTCATGTACCTCGAATTACATCTAATCTTATGTCTATCTCAAAATTCACTGAAGACAACAATTGTTATGTTGTTTTTACCTCAAAATCTGTGTCTATTTTTCATTCAAATACTCATCAGCTGCTCTTTCAGGGCCCCTGTGAAAATGGTCTTTACCCTCTTAAGTTTGGTGCTCCTGTGTCATCCTCACTCTCATCATCTCAAATCAAGTGTCTCTCATCTTCAGTTTCATCTTCCTCAGCAAAGTTGTGGCATTATCGTTTGGGACATCCCTCAACTAATGCCTCTGCCTCCTTATCATCTATTTTAAACACTAGTCTTAAATTTCATGGTGTTCAATGTGAACCATGTTCTATTTCTAAATCTCATAAACTTAGTTTTCCTTTGTCTGTAACTCGCAGTAATGCACCATTTGATCTCATACATTCAGATGTTTGGGGTCCTTCTCCCATTGCTTCTTATTCTTCATATAAATACTATGTTCTTTTTGTTGATGATTATAGTCGTTTTGTGTGGGTTTACCCTTTAGTTCACAAGTCTGATGTATATACTGTGTTTCAATCATTTTACACCTTAATTCATACTCAATTTCAAACTAAAATCAAATGCCTTAGAAGTGATAATGGTGGAGAATACACCAGTCATAAGTTTCAGTCATTTCTCCAATCTAATGGGGTAATTCACCAAACTTCCTGCCCTCATACCCCTGAACAAAATGGCATTTCTGAACGAAAACATCGCCATTTACTTGAAACTACAAGATCTCTACTATCTCACAGTTCTTTACCTTCAAAATTTTGGCTAGAAGCTCTATCAGCCTCTATATATCTAATCAATATTTTACCTTCTCCTACATTATCAAATATTTCTCCATTCCAAGCTCTATTTCAAAAATCACCCTCCTATAATCATCTCAAAATTTTTGGGTGCTTATGCTACCCCTGGCTTAAGCCATACAGTGATCACAAGCTTGCTCCAAAATCTACAGCTTGTGTATTTTTGGGATACTGCACTCATTCTAAGGGGTATAAGTGCTATTCTTTAACTTCTCATAAAATCTTTATATCTAGACATGTGACCTTCAATGAAAATATTTTTCCTTTTCAA
Source organism: Nemophila menziesii (assembly GCA_029959085.1). Taxonomy (NCBI): domain Eukaryota; kingdom Viridiplantae; phylum Streptophyta; class Magnoliopsida; order Boraginales; family Hydrophyllaceae; genus Nemophila; species Nemophila menziesii. The sequence goes on along the minus strand of JARWIR010000013.1, from coordinate 21,132,398 downwards.
ACATCTACAAACTCTACGACTTCAATTCCTATTGATCAGTCACCCTCTTCATATATTGATTTATTTGACAGTCCAATCAACCCTCAGTCAATCTCTCTCCCTTTTGAGTCTACTTTGGTTGTACCTGATCCACCTTCTACTGATAGTCCATCTAGTCAAACTCATGTGTCCACTTCTTCAGCTTCTTCAGTTCAACCTATTAGGCATCCTATGGTCACTAGAAGACAAACAGGATCCCTAAAACCTTCCTATAAGTGTCAAAATGCTACTCTATCATCTGAGTCTGAACCTATGTCTTATAAAGAAGCTATATTATCTCCTTGTTGGTTATCTGCTATGAATGATGAGTTCACTGCTTTATCTAAACAACAAACATGGGAGCTTGTGCCTCCACCTATTGGGCGCACTCCTATAACATGTAAATGGATTTATAAACTAAAACGAAATGCTGATGGAACTATAGCTAGATACAAAGCTCGTTTGGTTGCACGAGGTTTTATGCAAGAATATGGGATAGATTACACTGAGACTTTTAGTCCCGTTGTAAAACATCAAACAATTAGACTTGTACTATCACTTGCATCAACATTTAAATGGACTATACACCAACTCGACGTATCTAATGCGTTTTTACATGGTTATCTAGAAGAGGATGTTTATATGTTTCAGCCTCAAGGGTTTGTTGATTCCCAATACCCTAATTATGTATGCAAATTAAAGCGTTCATTATATGGCCTTAAACAGGCACCTAGGGCTTGGAACAATTTACTCACTTCATTCCTTATTAACCATGGTTTTGTTATGAGTCCTGCTGATTCATCTATGCTAACTAAAGGTTCAGATGATCATCTAACTATTGTGCTTATATATGTAGATGATATTCTTGTTACAGGATCTGATTCATCCTACATATTAACCACAATTGCAGCTCTTAAGTCCAGATTTGCTATGAAAGATCTTGGTAAATTGTCCTATTTTCTGGGACTTGAAATCTCATATTCTGCAGATTCAATCATTGTATCTCAGGCGGCTTATGCTTCTACAATTCTTAAGCGTGCTGGTTTATCAGAATGTAAAGCCTCCTCAACACCTACTTTTGTTAAGTCTACAGTTAAAACAAACAAAGCTGGTGAATTATTTGAGGATCCTTTTTTATTTCGAAGCTTAACAGGTTCCTTACAATATTTAACGCTTACACGACCAGATATTGCGTTTTCAGTCAATCAAATATGTCAAAAGATGCACAAACCAACGAATGAAGATTTTGAATCTCTAAAGAAGCTGTTACGATATGTTAAAGGAACACTACATTACAGCTTGAAGTTTACTTCGTCTTCTTTAAATGTTCATGCATTTTCTGACTCTGATTGGGCAAATTGTGCTCGTGATCGTCGATCAACGACTGGATATTGTATATTTCTTGGTTCTAATCTAATATCATGGGGATCCAAACGTCAATCCACAGTCTCACGTTCTTCAACTGAGGCTGAGTATCGAGCCATGGCTCATGTATCTGCAGAATTAATGTGGTTTACTTATCTTCTTAAGAGTCTTAAAATAGCTCATGTCTCACCAACTCTAGCTTGCGACAATCAATCGGCTTTAGCCTTAGCAACAAATCCGGTTTTTCACACTCGCACTCGACACATTGATGTCGATTTCCATTTGGTAAGAGAACAAGTTAAAACTAAAAGGCTTCACCTTGTTCATGTGTCATCTCAAGCAAACTTAGCTGATATATTAACTAAGGCTCTTGGTCCTTCTCAGTTCAATGGATTGCTCGTCAAGTTTCCCCTCTTACGAGTGCTGCACTTGAGGGGGGATATTGACACACAAAAGGAATAGAAGCCTCTAGAAGAGTATGACTCATCAATGAGTCACACAAAAGACAAAAGAGATAGAATATTTCTGTTACAAATGAAATGTATGGCAGCACACTTTGTGCTTACTTTAGTCTATATATACAATCACAAATGTAACGAATTACAATCAATAAAATACACAAATATTCTTCTTCATACAATTCTTCTATCTCTCTATAATTAGGAGCACACCAACAGGCCTAAAAATGAAAGGAGATGCTAGAAATTACTGTGGACAAGTGAAGATGAAATTATTTATCAATTTACCATGATAGAACGGTGAACTATAAGGTGTGTACTCGTAAACTTAAATATAACTTTTTTTTTGTTTTGGTAAAAACCGAGGGTGTTTGTCGCGTTCTTAGATGGACATCTGTGTGATCTAATGGCCCTCCAAATAATGATTAGTCTGTGAAAGGAATGATTCCTCTCAATTGCACTCCAACAATTAAGTTAGTCGGACACTAAAATTTTTGTAAATAAAGTTGTAAATGAATAATGCACATATCTTTTTTTAGTACATTAGGTATTTATAGGATCTCTATAATACTCATAGACGTCCAATGGACTTTTGTTATAAAGTGGGAGTGCCACCAAATGTAATTACTCTCACATGCTCTCGTAAGGGATTTCAGACAAAGAGCTTTACTTGAACTTATCATAAAAGGTGAGTCGAGGCCTTTTTTGGTAGAAGGCTACACTTGTCACGTGGACTCTTCCGTCAAAACTAGTTTGTTGATAGGAATATTTTGGATATGTCATTTACCGCCTTAAATTTGACGATACCGTTCAAGTTCTTTGAAGAATATTTGCGAAGCATGGTTGATATGAGAATGTACTCTTACTCTGGGGAGAATTATGTATTACGGTCCCTTCAACATATACATTCCAACAGAAAGGCCTCTCCCAACTGGACTAGTTATACCTCAACTAGTCTAATACAAAAGCCCAAAACACCCTCCCCATTACTTCTTATATACTGCAAAAACCCACCCCAACCCATTAGGGTTTCACCCGCTCCCCCTCTTCTCTCTCAACCCCCCCACCCCAATCCACCATTACCGCCCACTGCCTACCCCACCCCACCGTCCCGAACCAGATCCACCACCACCGTGTCTACCCAACATCGCTGCTGCAACGAAAGAAGGAAGCTTGCTGTTGCAACGAAGATGGAAGCCCGCTGCTGCAACGAACGAAGCACCACTCTCATTGCAACGAAGAAGCCAGCCTCCTGCATCTCCACCACCAACTCGCTCTGCTGCAGATTCAAACCTCACCGCCAAGATCTCGCTGGCGCATACCCAGATCTCGCCGCCCCCCACACTGTCTGCTCTCTCATATGACCGCTCCCCCACACTCACCATAGCAACACCGCCTCCTCACACTCGCCATAGAACCACAGCCCTTCGTCTCTGCTGCGCCATTCACCATCACCACCTGCAATTAATTTGCCGCCGCCCTCTCTGCTGCAACCTCCATCTCAACCCAGCAAGCTTCATCGTGGTCCCTGCATCTCGCTGCCGAGATCTCGCACCACCATCTCGTTCAAAGCTAGAAAGGCACCACCAGATCTCACTGCCGAGATCTCGCACCACCATCACTGCCGAGATCTCATCGTGGCCATTACATCTGATCTGGTTCGAGAACAAAACCACCGCCCCAATGTCGCTGCACCACCACACACTCGATGCAGTCGTTGTCGGATCCCGCTGCAGATCTGGATCGATTTTGGGTGGGCTTTAGTTTTGTATATTATTGATATTATTTGTTTCTCTTGTTGTTTGTTGTGCAGGTGCATCCAGAACCCATTGATACAGACCCAATGGGTACAGGCCCAAATGGGTCCAGACCCAATGGGTACAGCCCCATTGCAAAAAACACTGTTGAAATGACTAGAATTGTATTCGTTCATTTCGGTACGGACCCGTGACAACTCCCGGTACAAGGACCTATAATGCAATTACACCATAGCTATTATTTGGACAATGAAATATTATGTGAATTTGATTAGTTTTGGACAGGGACCTATTCTACAATTACACTATAATTAATTTTAAACCCTTTATAAAGAAAGATAGCTTTAACACATTATAAAAAGAGAAGTGGGTCTGGACCCAGTTAAGCGCGCGTACCTATTCCGACACTAAAACAAAAACTGAAAAAAAGAAATAAAAAAAGTAATGAATTAAATCAAAAGGGTGTATAGGTAATTTGGCCAACGAATATTTGTAACTGAGGACTTTTTAAGAAGAAGTAAGTAGAGGGGACTTAAATAATAATGTTTAAGTTATTGGGGCTCAAATTTGTAATTTCCTCCTTACTCTGATCATAGAATGCAACTAATAGGTCAACTCTTTAAGGAGTCATACCATCACATATATTTGTGTATAGTATTTGCACAAAAATACGTTAGCTATAAAACCTTTTGGGCAACGCAATAAATAACTTATGTGACAGCCTTTGAATGGTGGGTCACGAATAAAAATTAACTTGGAAAGGTAAATCTTCATAGATTTCTTCTACAAATATGCATTTGCCTTATTTATGGGATTCTTTGCGCTTATACAAGTTGTTACTCCCGCTTCCAATAACTCTTTCGACCACCATCATGAATTCTGGTCTTCGCGTGCGATGCACTGCGAGTAGGTTGCGGTGTACAGCAAATCCACTCGACTTACACTCATTAATTCGATTACCATACTCCACTATCACCACAGTTTGGTTACGGTGTACCGCGGCTATGGTGCGGAATACTGCATCTAATAGCTGTAGAATTTATTTTCTCATCTTTTTCACCCCAAGCTCAAATCTTTGAATACCTACACGCCAAAAATATCTTATAACTTTCTCATTAAAACTAATATACACTAAAACAACTAAAAAAATTCTAGTTCACACTACTAAAATTGAAATTGCATAAAGTTATTAAAATGTAGGTTGTCTTCCACGGTCACTTTTATTTTACATCATTCAAAGTTTGACGCTGTTACCTCGTTACGTCTTCTTCATATAGCCTCCCCAATAACGAGTGAGACTATTTACATCTACCAATCTGAACATACAACCTTTCTTTGTTCGTGCCTCAATCACTTTTGCCAAAACGACTTGAATGACAACGAGTAGTCTTATCCAAGAATCCTTGTACTTGCATGGTCTATTCCTAAGGTTGGGATCTTTCCACGCTACTTTTTCTCTACCCCCAGACCCACCTTATTCTTTCTTTCTCATGGTTTCTTGAGGGCACTTAGCATTTGAATCTTTGGTCACAACTTAGATTGTTGGGACCTCTTGTAACTCCTTGTACTTCTTTCCCAAAACATAAAATGTTTGGGATTTATTTTCCATGCGAAGGGTCACGATTCCCTCATTTACGTCAATTATGGTGCGGTTGGTGTCGCCTAGGGTGTGATAAAAATAAGATAAAATTAAGTCAAGAAACTACGCACTCTCACCCTAGACAGGCACAGTACTGCAAGTATTACAGGACGTATGCAAGTTTTAGTTAGTAAGTTGAGTTCGTTCTCAGGGACTTAAGTGTGTTAATCGCGTGAGTAGAAATAACGAGTAAAAGTAAATAATTAAAGACAGAAAATAAAAGCAAATAGATTTTCGAATTTAAGAATTAAAACTAAGAAAATAAAAGACAATAAAGTAAAAGATTAAAAATATGAGATGAGAAATATAGCTTAGGTTTTGCTAGTATGCACTAATCCTTCTAATTCTATCTATAAATCGAGTTAATAAGGGAGGATATTAGCTCTTGGTATACTTAGTCAGGATTCTAAATTCCCATACCTTAGACCTTGAGAGCGACTAAGGGGGCTACGGCACAACCAAGACGTGGTTACACTCTTAGAGTTATCAAGCGCTACCAAGGCTCTAAGCAAACGCAACAATCAATTGGTGATATGGTGATTAAAACAAACCCTAATGACTATCTAGTTAGAATCATGTTTTGTCAGAACTAATATCGACACTAGACATTATGTGGTGGTTCAATAGTTAAACACCCTGTCAAGGAGACCATCTAACTACTATTAAAACAATCCTAAAGTGATCAGTTCTAGGAAAGACAATAAATCAAAACACATAAACAAATATGAGATAAGTAGCTAATATCAAATTAAAACATATAATTCCCAAAGAAACTTAGATAGAAGAATTAGAATTCATAAATTATACATATGCAAAACCCAAGTTATGGGGAGTTTAGTTCATACCTGATGGAAATAAACTAAAAGAAATTACAAAAGACATCATCTTGCTCTCTATAATGACTAAAGAATAATTATAAGGTTTTTCTAAGCAAGGATGATTTTAAAAGTGATATAAGGGTGTATTTATAGGTGTTTAGAAGACCTAATTCGTTTTCTTGAGGAAGAGATAAAGTTTTGGACTCCTAGCCCAACTCAAATTTGTATGGAAATAAAGATAAACACTGCTGGACTGTTTTGAGCATATCTTCTTCGTTATTGGTCGGTTTGAGCTCCATAAGATACCAAAAGAATCCACACAGAATTATATTTGTCCCTATGAAAGGAAATTACCAAAATCGGCCTATTTCTTGGGGTAAATAGCACTTCTTTAGGCGTGTGCTGCAGAATCCCAGATTTAAGCAGCTTTTCCTTTTCCATCTTTTTAGCTTTTGTTTCCTTATCTCCAATTACCATGCTAATCTCTTTCCATAAGTTGTAGTCTTTGACCTGGACTCTAATTAATCTCCATAATTATCTTTAAAGCTACACACTAAATAAACAATTAAACCCAATATGCTCTAAAAATATTATTTTACTAAATCAAGACTCAAAATAGGAAAGTGCACTATTTCTCAAGAAAATCGACATTTAAGACTTCTAAATCACTAAAAATGATGTCTCATCCTAACATTAATCTATCACAAATGAGGAGACATCAGCGGTCGTCGCCAAGAATGGACGCCCAATTATGAATAAGACTGTCTTATCTGCATCATAATCAAGAATACCAAAACTAGTAGGAATAGCAAGATTATCTATTTGGTAGAGCACGTCGTCGATGACTCCCCACAGATTTGTAATGGACCAATACGTCAATTGCAAGATGACGGATGTTGGATTGGCATATCCAATGACAATCTTCTAGAACACACTCTTGGGCATAATACTGACACTCGAACCCAAGTCACACTTTAAATTTCCTTTGAATGTACCACCTATTATGATTGGGAGGTTGAAACCTCTAGGATCTTGAAGTTTTGGTGGTAACTTCTGTTGAACTCGGCCTGATACCCCTTCCTTTAGTTCCAGAATCTTGCACTCAGTGGATTTATTCTTCTTGGAGAGTGTCTCCTTGATAAATTGTTGATGTTTCATCTCTTTCTCAAAAGTTTAGAGTATTAGGACCTTGATCTTAATTTCTCTAGACGTCTCTACGAACTTCTTGTACTCGAGGTCATCGTTTGTATATGTGATTCATAACAGATATGAAAGTGAAAAACGGTTGTGTGATGGCGGCGATTCCGCCCTTTATTTCTCCTACACCCTTGGTGCATCAAATACTTCTCTAATTTTCTCAGTCTATTTTTCAACCTCTTCAACCCAATCCTCAACAGTTACCTCGCCTAAGTTCGACTTGGTTGGTTTTATCTTCGTCAGAATCTCCACTTCACTCGGTGTAATCGGTGGAGATTCCACGGTCTTCCCAACTTAAAGGCTAATAGCCTTACACGACTCGAACCCAACACTACCATCACCATTTTGAATGGCATTAACCTCAGTATTCCTACCTTGTTCAATTTTCATAGGTAGACGGTTTTGAAAATGGTTGGCTATTTGGGAGACTTGGTTCTCCAATATTTTCAACAAAGGAAAATGCTCGTTGAACCTCTCGTTATTTTCTCCGATGTCTCTTGCGTCATCGCTTTTAATTATTTCAACGTTTGTAGATCACTAGTGGACCCCTCTTGTGGATGAGCATACAATGATTTTTTAGCAAGACTATCAGCATACACATCATAACCAGGCTGCGGTGGAGATGGATTCATATAGCCTTATCACCTTTGACACTAATTTCGGAACTTGGTTGAAAACTATTCCCTTGAGGTTGTGGTTGATAGAAATTAGCTTGGTAGGTGTTACCTTGATTAATGTCCCCATTTGGATTCGAGTTCTAGAGACCCGGTTGATTACGACTCCCATGTTGATACCCATAACTACTTGAAAGGTAGTTTCCATGATTCAACATAAAAATATGAATTTTGGATTACCTTGACACTATTCCCACATATGATCATTCAATCAAAAATATAGAAAACCTTGTGACTCTTGAACTATATTTACCTCAGATTGTCTCCCTTGGAGACCTTCTTTCACAACTAGTGCCAACTGCTTTAATTGATTCTCTAAAGAAGAAAACATTGCATCCCTAACAGTGTCACTATATAAAATTAACGTACCTCGTAAGATATTAGGAACTGGAGATCTCGAAGGCGGACAACTCCTTTTAGCCTCTACTATATTCTACATACCAATTGATGCTTCTTTAGTATCCATGGACACAAAGCCACCACCTCCAAGATTACCTATCCCCAAGCCTGAACTCTCATCGAGTCCTTTGTAAAACATAGATAATTGAGCTCGGGGGTATAACCATGAAGTGGACATTTAGCTAACCTATGTTGGTATCGCATCCATGTCTCTCCGACGCTTTCTCTATTAGCTTGGCAGAAATTGGAAATTTCCATTTGATCCTTCATTTTCATACTCTGTGGGTACAAGCGATCAAGGAATCTTGCTTGAAGTTTATCCCATGATGTAACTGATTTAGGTGGTTGAGGATCCAACCACTCGCATGTACCTCCGGTCAAGAAAAATTGAAACATGAAGTAATACATTTACTTGCGAGTAACGACTTGAGTAATGTGGGCATCACATATATGCATGAACTTCTGAACGGTTCGGACTGGATCTTAATGTGCAACTCTGTTATAATTACCATAACTCATTAATTAATTTTAACATACATGGATCAGGCTTAAAGCGAGTAACTTGAATAACTGGAGTATTTAAACTAAAATGAAAAATAAAACAAAAAAACTTACCCATGATTATCAACATTAACCCGCCCATTCCGATCAAATTAAGACATAAAAAGAAAACCCATCTCTTTACGAGTATTCGTGGACACCTAAAGAACCCTGCTGGAATAAAAAACCCAAACTCATCTCTTTACATAATAAGAATACTAAACAAATCACATATATCACCATTAGAAGAACCTAATTGAAATAGAACCCGAAAACCCAAACTCATCTCTTCACCTCTCATCCCGCCTCTCTCCTGCACATTGATAACAACCTTCAACAGAAGCCTGTAAAATTTCAATCCATCAATAACATTGCTACAAAATTTTCAATAATAGACCATTCAAGAACCCACATTTAGCTAATTAACTATGATATTACGACACGTTCTCTCCTCCGTTCGAAGCCCATAATCCCGCCGAATACCATGCCATTTCTACACCATAGTGAAGCCTAATTTCACGACCATAACAAGAATTCACCATTGAAGAACCCAAATTAGTGAAAAAAATTGATTCTTTTTGTAGAAAATGATTTTATTGAACCTAATCTCATCACTTTCACAAATTTTGTTTTTATTTTAACTTAATTTGTATTTTTCAATGGTGGATTTGCACCGACTGTTGAGTGAGTAATTTTATCGTATACTGTATTTTTTGAATATTTTTGTCACTGTCACGGTTTCTCTTTGATTTTTTTTGCAGTAAATATCAATTTGCTGCAACGTTGGAGATGGTCTTGTCACTATAAATATAATTATCAAGAGTTCCTATGGTTGATGTTTCATGACCTTGTAATGGATTGTTGCTTTGTAGTTTTATGGATCATAGTGTAAATACAATCGTATTTACTCAATACAGTTTACATACAATCGTGTTTTCATGGATTGTTGATGTGTAGTTCATGGACCGTGTAATGTATTGTTTCTTTGATTAACAAATTACCCTTCAACTTCAACAAATGAATTTTCTTTTCCAGGTCACCAGTTGCTTAATACCAGAATCTGCAACAAAATACACTTGTATTTCGGTAAAAGTCAAAAGATCAATATGTTAAGTTTAAATATAGATGTATTTACTCTATATGGTTATTTTTTTTAATTATGATGTGAGAAAACTACAAATAAGAGCCTAAAACTTACCCAACATATTTTTTAAGTCCCAACCATAAAAAAATACTAACAAAAGCCTAATCCAATCATTTGGTTAGGTTTACTTTTATACCCTTTATAATTTTTTTAATATCTTCTTTTAGTTTTTTATTATTTTAATTTTGTGGTTTTACTATTTTAATTTACACAGGTACGTTCTCAAGGGTATGTAGCTATGACATTTTTTAAATGTTACCATATTCTTGCAATTGACAAAATCTAAACCCAACTTTTTTATTTTATCTTAACCCTAAACTTTAACATGGGGTAAAATTAATCGGTGTTCGCCCCTAAATTGGTGGTAAATGGAGACAAGCCGATTTTATGACTAGGCAAGATACACAACGACCTAAGGACCATGTTTTAATAGGGGTACCAAGTTTTATAATATGAATTACTATTTAAATTACTTACATGCCCAAAATATTAAAATTATATAATATACATTTTTGGCCCAAAATAATAATTAGGTTGGGCCCGATTAAGAAGAAAATAGAGACCAAGTCAAGTGATATACAAGTTAGTATTCTCCTAAATTTTCTCTTCTCAGTCATATTTCCAATTTTTTTAATAACTCATTATTCAAAAAAAAAAACTATTCAATAATTTTATATAATTGCTCACAATTTTTCTAACAATTAAATTCAGTTCAGTTTGAATATATTTTTGGGTTTTGATTCTGATTTCTCAAGGTACATTATTTATATTTTTTAATTGCAAATTCAGTCCCCTTTATTTGTATGTTATCATTTCAATTTAAATATGCATTCAATTATGAGTAATGATATCTGTCACCCTTATTTTTTTACCCTTTTGTCACCACCTACATAGCAGATTATATGACATGACATGTAAAGAATAAAATAATTAACTAAGATAATTAAGGAAATAGTTAATTTAAAGAATAAAACTATTAATTAAGATAAGCTTCAATTATAATGATTTTCTTAGTTTGAGTAATTTTTAGTTCTTATAGTCGGTTAATTTAGATATAAACTGAAATTGGATACGTATTAGGATATATGTGTTATTAATATGTTAAAATGAGAGCAATTAAGATTTACAATTTTAGAACACCTTTGGATAAAATGAGGAAACTTGTCATGTAATGTAAAATAATCAACCTTGATTACATGTCACAAAATGGGAAACCATATTGTTCTACGCTTTTTACACATTATTTTTCATAGTTCTTTTTGTGACAAGTCCTTTTAAAAATAAATATAGTACATTTTATTTGACCTTCACGTTAAAAAATGTTAGTTTTTGCTAGTGAAATCTGAGAAAGGTGAAATCTTCTTTCTTGAAGAATATTTAGGAGCTTGAGAAATGATTCGATGATCGATTAGTGATGAGGGTAGAAAGTGTATTTTGGGTAGGTGGTTCTCCTCAGCAAATAAGCTTTCTAATTCATGAGGTACGTAGTGAATTTTTTTATGTTTTATATAAGAAACCTTATGATTTATTTCGTTGACAAATTTTTGTAAGGCCTTTGACTAATATTATTATGGATTATTGTGTCACTCCTAAACATGTCAGTGTTGTTTGGATGACATTAAGAGAGAGAGACTCAAGACAATAGATCAAATGAATTATTTGGAGTTGGATCAAGTTTGTACTTTATGTGGTGAAAACTTTGAGTCAAATAATCACATTTTCTTCGATTATTCTTATTCTTATTCAAATATTCGCAATGGAATCTCTAACTCTCCCAAAAATATCCCGTAAGAAAAAAGGTTATTGGATTTGGACCATTCATAGGTCATAGAGTTATATATGAAAAGATGGTTGAAATGAAGTCCAAGGGATACGAATTCCGGTTGGTAGAAGTTGATAACCTCACTCACTACTGGGAGGTTATGTGAGAAAACGATAATCTCAAGGTACCATGTCGAACTTCAACGACGTTAAATGGAAGTGCTTTTTGGAAGACAACCCATGTTTTCAATTAGTCATTTGATTTTAAGTCTTTAATGTTTATCAGTAAGTTTCACAGATATTTGCGCTTGTTAGAAAGCACATCCTTCATAAATTTTAGATACTTTGTCATGCTTTGGATGGCTTCCACAAAAGGCAAATTGATTTGTAACTTCCTCACCATGTCCATGAACTTCTTGTACTCTTTGTCATTGTTCTTATTTTGGACACGTGATGGAAATGGTGGAGGAGGATAGTATTCTTTCATAACTAAATTTTTCTTTTTTTTGAGCCAGAATCTCTCCAACATCTTCATTAACGGTTATCGGATCAACTAACTATTCAACAACTTCTTCTACCTCTTTCTCAACCTCTTTCTCTCTCCTAAATACTAAGGGAGGGGGTATTTGCTTCCTACTCCTTAGCTCAATGATGTCTCCCTATTTGTTCTAATTATTAGCCCTTTGGAGACATCCTTTTAGGTGAATAAATGACTTATTTGATAGAATTTTAGGCTTATTTGATCATATTGTACTTTCTCCCCTTGGAAATTAACTATTTGCAGAATCTGAGCTTTTGTGCGTAAATTTGATTGTTTTTAATGCAAAGTTAATCGGTTCTTGAATTTCATGAAAGACCAATCCAAGGAGAAGAAGTGAGAATAAAGTCTTAGTGTATTTTAGAGTGTTAGGAAATGATTTTTACTCGAGTTTCTATTTTTAAAGTACACTTTCCTATTTCGTTTTCTTAATTTATTGATTTATTCTTTTTAAGCATATGCGGTTTAATTATTTATTTAATGTGAAACTTTAAAAGATAAATGGTAATTACTTAGAGACCAAGTCAAGATAAAGAATTAAAGGAAATAAGATTTACATGGAAATAAGAAGGTTTAGGAAAGATATATTCAAAGATGGAAAAGATAAAGCTGCCTTGTGAATCTGAAATTCCAGTCACGTTTTAAAGATTAATTCATAACACACGATTGGCTAGGAATCTGGACAAGTGGTCTGTACCAATAGAAATCTCTTTCCAAGACAAGCAGTTTCATATATTGGAACTTCTCAAACGGATAAGTATTGAAAAAGATATGACCAAATCAAATCAGCAGCAAAATCTTACATTTCCTAGAATTTAGGGCTACGAAATTTAAGAGTCTTTAACTTGTCTTCCACTCCAAGCAAATTCGACCTAGGGTCCTCCAACACCTATAAATACACCCCTTAACCTCCTACTTTCACACACTTCAGAGAATTAAACAAGAGGCTTAAGGTTTTCAAGTCAGAGCACGAAGGAGAGAAGAAGCTAGAAGCTGGAGGAATCCTGTTCTTCCAACAATAGTCATTCAACCCTTTAGGTTATTTATTTCTTTCTTGTAATTGAACATGAATTCCTTTTATTTTATGTTAGTCTTTAATTTTCTTATGAGCTAAATTTCTTTATATTTGAGAATCGCATTAAAGGGATGAACCTTAATTAATTAATCTATGTTTTGAATTTGGGATTGTTTAGATTTAAACTGAATTGAGTTTTATATATTGGATATTACTTTTTTTTCATTACTAGTTCTTTTAGGAACAACTAGAATTAGCTTTTAGTATTTGGGCTATTCACTTTAGTGGCGAAGTGATCATCCGACAGGGGGGTTTGTATACAGATCTAGGTAATACCCGTGTAATGTCCGTTATTGACCGATAGGCTTAACTAGTTACATAGCCAAAGAGGTAAAATCATATCATCCGAAGAGGCATATTCGACCATACAGGTGTTTATGATACTTTAGGATAGCTTCTAGGTCCACCCGACAGGGGGCTAGGAGATATTAGAGTCCCGACTAATATTATAATTCCAATTCTACCCTTAGACATATCATAGATTATATTGATTAAGTGGATTCCTTGCGAGACTCAAGTATCTCTCTTATCTGAAGTTAGTCGTTTATTTGCTTTATTTCCTTTCTGTTAATTTAATTTTAGTCTTTATTTTATTTGCAATTTTAATTTACAAAAACCAAACAAAAATTATTATCTTTTTTTTCTGTTTAGCAATTATTCTTACTACTTGATTAATATTTGGGTTGAACCTAATCCGTCCCTGAGAACGAACTTGATTATCATATGTTACTTGGGACAACCGTACACTTGCGATTAAGTAGTTCCTTTATTTTTGCACTTAATTTTATAACACCCTAGGACCCACCACTCAACCACATTACAGTCTTCATAATTGCGAGGATTCTCCGTATTACTTGGAAGTTGACCTTGCGATCGCGCATTAATGGTATTAGAAATTTGGGAGACTTAATTCTCAAGGATTTTCAGCGTAGAGGAATGAGAACTCGAGGTTTCCTCTATCCTGTTGAATTTTCACTTGTTGTTATCATAAATTTATTCAAAGTCATAGCCATGTCATTAGTGGTGATTCTACCTTCTTGTGTATGGGAAAGGAGTGCCTTCTGAGCAAGGCTATCGGCATACAAAATTATGTAACACGTGCACTTTCCTCTATCATTTAGAAGAAGGAAATAAGCGGTTTACTTAAAAGATTATGTATAGATAGACATTCTTCTATAGTCTCTGACGTCTTGTTCGCTAATGATAGACTCTTCTTTGTTGAGGCAAGCGGGGATAATTTAACTATGTTCAGTAATATTGTCTATTAGCATTGAATGACATCATTACAAGTAATACATTTTAATAAGAGCAAATACTTTTTAGCAAGAAAACTCTGGATCACATCAAGATTTCCCTTTCTAATGTCTTAAATATGAGGAACTTGGTCAATCTAGGCAAATACATTGGTCTCCCTATTAACTGGGGAATATAAAAAGTGAAAGCCTTATATTGATTAATTGAAAATATAAGGAAAAAAATGACGACCTGGCATAACTTTTTCCTTTCTGAGAGTTGCACGGAAGTCCTCCTAAAATCTGTTATAAACTCCATTCCAAACCATCTTCAAAAGGTTTCCCAAATCCAAACACAAGTAGCTAACCACTTGGTATCTCTGGTAGCTAAATTCTTCTGGGAAAATAAAATAATGCAAGAGTTCATTGGTCATCTTGGGAAGTCCTATCTAAACCTACGGAGTTGGGAGGACCAACTTATGAATATATCGCTACTCGCCTCTGATGCATGGAATATTTTCCACCAACAAAGCTCGTTGTTATTCAGAGTATTGAGAGGCAAATATTTCCACAACTCCAACTTCCTTGATACAATTATCAGTAATAACACGTCATGGGGATGGAGGAGTCTCCTTAACGAGAAGAGATATATTTATAAAGAAAATTAGATAGGCGGTCGAAGATGGTCACTCCATTCGCATATGGGAGGACATATAGACCTCGAGTTGCAAGAAACTCGTTAACTCATCTAATATCAGTCTAAACTTTGTAGACAAACTAATTGATATTAAAGAAATGATCATGAACATGGACATCCTTTGTAGTATTCTTTCACCTTCTCAAGTCAAAAACATTTGTACCCAAATACCACATCTATGTGGCTTTGATAACACTAGCTAGAATCGATACTCTTCGGGTCAAGTTTCAGTTAAGGAAGAATACAAGATCCTCTCCAAGTAGAAGGAAAGAGGTAAAAGAAGTTATTCTAAAAATAATAAAGGGAAGAGCTCCAAAATCTTCCCAAAACGAGTCTCATTTGGGGGCTTGATGTAATTCCCAAATTCAAAATTTTCTTATAGAATGCGGCTAACAAAGCGTTACCAACAAATATTAATAGAGTATGGAGGAATATAACTAACTCATGTGAGGTGCGCAATGAAAATGATGATATCGTGGAACATAATTTCTTCCATCACCACCATGCTAAATCGACGTGGATTGCTAGCCCCTTATACTTTCTTACCTTTGATGAGGAAAATTCTAGTTTTGATGAATGGCTCTTATGAGCCTATGAGTATACGAAAGCATTTCATGCAACAAAAAGAGGTCTTGAACCGGTCTATTATGTAGCTTATCTTGCATGTGATATTTAGCTTGTTTGGAACAATGCTATTATCCGCAACTCAATACCTGGCCCGATTGTTTCGGTGAAAAATGTGTTTTGGTCCTTTCACGAGTTCACTAAAGTTATGACCTCCCATTCTAAGGACAGTTTTGATAACATAAATACCCATAGATATAATTTAAATTTTAGTTACCCTAATGGAGAGAATATAAGGTCTTAAATCTCTTGAATCCTCTTAAGGGTTTGGTGAGGTTAATAGGTATAAATAATAGATTGGATAAGGGCACGATACCTACAGGGGTTTCACCCATGTTACGACTTGCCAATATTCTTCTCTCAAGGATGACGAGGATGATAATTTAACTAAAACCCATAATGGTAATATTAATACTAATACATCATTTTTTTTCCTTTAGAAAAGTATGTTGCTATTTATATTTTATCTTGTACTCCCTCCGTCTATTTTTATTTGTCCATCTTTCTAAAAGGAGATGTCCAATATTTTTGTCCTTTTTTCAATATCAAGACACTTTTTCTCTACTTTTTCCAATAATACCCCTAATTAAATAGTGTAAAGAGTATTGCAATAAATGACCTTATGTATATTAAATAAGGACAATTGTGTAAAATAAAAGAGTAATAAATGTTCTTTTTAATATTTGTGCACCAAAAAGGTGGACAAATAAAAATGGACGGAGGGAGTAGAATGGAGAATACTTCAATAGATAGACCCATGGACACATAAAATTTTGTTATTAATAATAATTATTTGTTCAGGGGAGTGATGAGAAGGATACTTGATCCCGTTTGGACTCCACCGTAGACTAATTATTATTAAATTAATTATGATGCGGTGTGGAATATATCTAATGATTTTTGTAGCTATTGGTTGTATTGTTAGGAATGAAGAAAGACTTTTGATCAATTGCAAAGTTTGGAGGATTAGTGCGCGATCCCTCGTGGAATCAGAGGTCTTAGGAGTAGTCTTTGTGTGTAAATTGGTGGAATACTACGCGAGAGGTACCATCACCGTGGAAAAAAACCGCAACAATGTTTTTCAAGCCATCTTGGACCCAAACTTTAAACGTGATAATAAATCATGTAATAGTATAGCCGAGATTAACTATATTAATAAATCTAGTAATATTTCTTGTAAGATTGTTTCTCGAAAGAACAATCTAGTAGCTGGATGTGTGGCAAAACAAAAGGTATACGCCATATTGTTTAGAAAATGAGTGTCTCCTTCCCATACCAATGAGCTAAACTCTTGGCTTTTGATTCCACGCTTTTTAGGGATCGGGTGATTGTTGTTTGTTTTTTATTGCCTCGATGGTTTATCTATACATTCTTTGATTTAAAAATAATAAATAACTTTGGATCTCTATTTATACTTAAGTTGTTTTTCGATTGTAGAAAATATAACTTAAGATTTTATGAATACAAATTTAGAAATTTAGCAAAAACGATAATATCATTATCAAATAAGAATTAGGTTCAATAGATGAAAAATTATTAAAAATTTAAGAAATTTTAAAAAGAAATGAAGAATAAGATATAAATAATATAAAATTTCTCTAGTATTTTATATACTTTTTTTGTTGGGTAAATGGTTGTATTAATAAAATACTATGCAATATATAAGAAGATACTTAGCCCCGAAGGTCACAAAAATAAAGTTAAAGCAAATATCTCATAATAATACAAGTTAATCTCCTACTATCATCTAAAAAGAAATTTTGAGGGAACGAGGAATAAGTAGAATGAAAAAAATATACCATTTAATTTTCTTGATAACAGTTTCCTATAGGTTCGATCACCTCTCATAATAAAGTGATTTCTTATCTTCCATATACAATACTACACAGTAGCTCCAAAACAAATTCTCCAAACCTCTCTCCTCCAATTCTTTCAACCTTTAAGTTTTTAAAGTCATTTTAAAACGCTCATAAGAGTAATTCATCTCTTTATTTATCTATATCCACTTTTTTATTTCATCCTAAATATCTTTTGTAAAATCATAATCAAAGTAAAAATGCTTGCTTAACTCATAATTTTCATCACATAAATCACAAAGTGGATTCAATTCCAAGTAAATTATACAGGATTTTATTTTGAGACTCTTTCTTAATATTATCTAAACATGACACGTTTATTTTTATATTGAAAAAACAACATGATTATACAGGTATACAAGTTTTAACTTTAAAAATATGTAGTATATATTTATAAATTTAAATAGTACAATTTTCAATAAAAATAATTTGTTTAATTTCAGGTTAGTATAGAGGTATTCACGAGATTATCTAACTCGTTACATAGCCGGAAAAAACGTACATTTGGAGAATATGATTCTTTAGAAAAATGGTTAAAGACGATGGGCTGTAATACTTTTGACTCTTTCCATTGTAAAAAGAAAAAGATAAAGTGATCAAAGCAATAAAACAGTGCCATATGGATTCAAAGTAAACTAGGCTTGTATGGCACAACAGTTGTCACGTGATAGCTTGCACCAGCTGGAGAGACAATAATCACGACTCACGAGTCTTTTGTGTAGAGGCAGTAAAAGACTGACTAACTAATAGCTCCTTCCTATAGGTGCATCACTAATTTTGTCTTTGGATGCTCACACATCTCAATACACTCTGGCATCTCCTCCTCTTCATAGGAGAAACACCCACTGCCAGCTGTACTCTTACTACTCACCACATTTCCCAATAGATAATATTGAATACAACCATTTCTTTATGACTACCCCTTTATCCTATTATCCAGCCTGTCACCTTCCGATAACCTCAACGTCTTTTTGTTTCTCTCTCCATAATTCCACACCCAACTTACCCTTTCCCAGAAATACCCAAATCATATTAGAATTAAAAATTACACCAAATTGACAATATTTATACTAAAGTTTAACGAGTTTGGATCCAAAATTTAAGTAAGATTACAAGAAGTAAATTTGATAGTGATTTTAGGTGGAAAAGAAAAGAAAAGAAAACAATTTTAAGCAAATATGATTGTATAGGGTAATTCACAACATTATTATAAATACATGAAATCTAATGTTAAAAAGAATATTGATGTATTAAAAAAAGAATATGCAAAATACATATGACAAAGTAAAGTGGGATTTTATTCAAAAAATCTAGTTTAAACTTGGTTTTTATCCAATGTGGATGGAAACGAACCTAGACATTCCATCACTTACGTAGTCTATAACGTCCTCTTTAATATGAAAGTCTTTAATCCCGTTTGAATCTCCGTGTAGTATTTATCAAGAATAGAACATTTTTTTCTCATATTTGTTCATTTTGACCACACATGCATTCACGAGTCTCATTGACGAGTATCTCACATGGGAAAATTATAAAGGGTATCCAATTGCACGTATGCGCCCTCCCTTGTCTCACATGCTTGTCGGAAATGAGTCAAACTTTTGAAGTACTCGGTCTTTTAGCACTAATATATCAACATGATAACCAACTTATTTTTCCAATATCTTCATTGTGACATAAGTAATTGATATTGGCATCCTGATTACATAGGGGTTGTCCCGCGTTGGTAGTCTAAATTGACTTGTTGGAAGGTTATACACTCGATTACGAGGTTAGAAAGTTTATCTCCTAGTATATGTGAAAAAATCCAATTTTATAACAACCATTTTGAATGCACTCTTGGCATATATGTTGTCGCTACTATTACTTTCTAAACCATTTTACGAATCTCAACTACCTCGTAATGACTTCAGTAAACAAAGGGGGTGGGGGTCTAAAAACAGTTGTGTTAGCTCAACTGGCCAGAGTCTTGCTATTTTTTTAACACTTAAAGGCTGTAAAGTGAGAGGTGCAAGGTTCAAACCCCTCCCCGAACATGGGTAACTAATTCTAATTTACTTGCGGTATGCATAGGGCTGCAAACCAACCAAGCCGAGCCGAACTTTAGCTTTCTTGAGTTTGGTTTGCCAATATTTTGAGTGAGCTTGAGCTTGGTTTGAGGTTGAAATGAACCGAGCCGAGCCAAACTTTAACTTTCTTGAGCTTGGTTCGTTTACTAACGAGTCGAACTCAAACAAACCTTTAGTGAACTCATTTTTTTAAAGCTTGAGTTTGGCTTAGATTGGTTTGTTTAAGACTCATTTAAGTCTCGTTCATTTTTCAATGGTATATATATTTATTTTTGTTTGGATTTTCAGTGATGTAATATAAAGTTAAGTAAAACTAATATACAACACATTACATAAATTGACTTGAAGAAAACAATAAAAATTATTAGATATGGAATATTTTAGTTATGATTTATTACATATACAAAAGTTTTACGTAGTTGTGACTTTGTGTGTGTATGTATGTATGTATGTATGTATGTATGTATGTATGTATGTATGTATGTATGTGTATGTGTATATATATATATATTGATAGTTTTTGATTGAATATATTTACCAAGACTATTAACGAGCTCTTAAAGAACCCTTACCAAATTGTTCACGAGCTTAACGAGTTGAGCTTATACAAGTTTGAGTTCGTCTCGTTTAGTAAACGAGCCTATATATAAATTTTGAGCTTGGCTTGTTTAACTAACAAGGCGAACTCAAACAAACCCTTAGCGAACTCAAACTCGAATGGTGAGAGTAGCAGCTCATTTGTAGCCCTGCGCATAAGGAGATTTGCATATTCTCGTGGGATTAATCGTGGTGTGCGCAAACTGGCCCAAACCACCCACGCACCAAAAAAATGGGAGGGGGGGAGTCTAGAATCATTAGTGTGACTAGACGACCAGATAACCCTCTTTACACGTAGTTCAGACATGTGGTATCGACCATACATACTTATGAACTTATAACCTAGTTATTGTTGATAAGTAGGCTTCAAAAGTTCTGAAAAATCCAACTCTCTCGTCCACACTCTTAAAGGAGTTTATTTTTTCAAAAACTCATGCAGGAGCATGTTAATGTCAATCATGCTTAAGGGAAGTGGTATGACATAGTAAATATGCATTTTTTAAAGAAAGAGTTAAAAAATCTCATAACCCTTAATAAATATTATATTTAAAAAAAAAATATCAAATATATACTTTTTAAAATAATTACTTAAAATATTTCTAAATCTATGTTAAGTATTTTAATATTTACAGTATAGACAAATATTTAATTTTTATTAAAAAATATTTTTAACTATAAAAGAAAAACATATTCAAAGGGATATTTTAGGAATAGAGGGAAAAAAATGTAGGCTAAGTTCAAATGTCAAAGGGCTGTAACCAAGCTGTAATGCTTTTTGTTGCGTAGCCAAAAACGAAGGCATTAGTAGATGACCGTTGGGACCTGTTGCCACCTAAAAGCAGATGTCTCTTTCTTGACACCTTACCTTGTACACAACACGTTAATGCATGCTTCAAAATATTCACATTTAAATAATCATATCCCCCACTATATATACCCCACTTCTACATTTTCAATCCCATCATCTCAATTCTCTTCAATTCTTTTAACACTTACAAGCATTTTATCAAATGGCTTCTACTCAAAAGCTTTTCCTACTCTTTTCTTTCTTCACTGTTTGTTTAGCTTCAAGATTACTTGAAGATCCACAAACCCAACTATTACAATACCACAAAGGTGCTCTTCTTAATGGAAAAATTTCTATAAATTTGATTTGGTATGGTAAATTCAAGCCATCTCAGAGAGCTATTGTTTCAGATTTCATCTCTTCTCTTTCGTCACCCACTAAATCTCAAAGCAAACCATCAGTTTCCACATGGTGGAAAACTACAGAAAAATACTACAATCTTGCAAACTCTAAAAAACCCTCTTCACTCTCAATTTACTTGGGCAAACAAGTGATAGACGAAAGCTATTCCCTAGGAAAATCACTTACACAGAACCAAATTGTGAAGCTAGCTAACAAAGGTGAAACCAAAGAAGCAATTAACGTTGTTTTAACAGCTAAAGATGTAGTTGTTGATGGGTTTTGTATGAATCGATGTGGTACACATGGATCATCATCAAACGGTGCTGTTCAAAACGGAAAGGTATACAAATTCGCTTACATTTGGGTTGGAAATTCAGAGACTCAATGCCCAGGTTACTGTGCTTGGCCATTTCATCAACCAATTTACGGACCACAAAGTCCACCATTGATTGCACCAAACAGTGATGTGGGTGTTGATGGAATGATTATCAATTTAGCTAGTTTATTAGCTGGAACAGCAACGAATCCTTTTGGAAATGGCTACTTTCAAGGAACAGCTGATGCTCCATTAGAGGCTGCTTCAGCTTGTCCTGGTGTTTATGGGAAAGGGGCTTATCCAGGCTATGCTGGAGATTTGTTGGTGGATACTATTACTGGTGCAAGTTATAATGCTAATGGAGCTAATGGAAGGAAATATTTGCTTCCTGCTTTGTATGATCCTGGCACGTCTAAATGTTCTACTTTGGTTTGAGGAAATTGGTGTTAATTTAGAGTAGTTGTTGGGGAGTATAAAAAGTATGTAGACAAATATTGTAATTTATTGATTCGTTAAATTTTTGGAGTTAATTAATATGGCAAATTACACCGTTTGCATTTTATTAAAGGACTCATCTTTCACTTCTAATGTATTTTTTCTGTCCTAATGGTCAATCGGAAAGGCAAATTAATCCCCAAACTGAAAGATACGTTCGCTTTCAATCAAGTTCGCTAAAAGAGAAGTCCTATTAAGTACTGCAAAATACGTGCGCTTTCAATCACTTACCCAGAAGCATACTGTGAAACTAGCTACCAAAGGTGAAACACAAGTTAGAAGAAGGCACATTGTTTTGTCTTGGGGTCAGTCTGGCAATCGTGCCAGTCCGGACCGGTTGGTCCAGTTCTTAGCGTCAATGGGCCTTACTGGACCGTTCCAGTTCACTGGTCTTGCCCTTTACCGGTCCGGTCCGGTTCCATGAGTAGAAGAGAGAGGTGCGAACCATGAAATAGAACCGGTTCCGGTCCAGTTCTACATGATTCTTCCCGATTCTGGCTTAAATTTCTTTTTTTATTCTTTGTTTATATTGAATTTTTTTAAACTATATTTGTACTAAATATTTTTTTTATAAGTGTTTTTTTCAATATAATTATAAAACTAGTATTACATCATCATCGTATAATTTACAAATATTTCTTCTAAAATAGAAAAAAGAAATTGCACAACATTTCAATCCAGTACAACAATCATTCCTTGCATCTATTCCATTATAACAAGTCATATAATAAGTAAAAAATAATTTCAATTGATTATGTATTAATGTAATTCACAAAGAATAAAAATAATCACAACCTTAAACAAATAATAAAACAATGGTTGAAAGATTACCAAATTAGATGAAGATATAAAGATTACCAATTACAGAACCTACTAAACCTATCAACAAAGTATTTTCAACATATTCAAGTTTTCATGAAATGAAAATAAAAACCCAAAACAATAATTTCACAAATCAGAAAAGTTACCCCAAGATTTTTTTCCAATTCTTAAATAGCACACCTTGGCAATTAAATGTTATAATGCAAATAATAACAACTTACATTTAAAATATTAATGCAAAATGAACATAAAACCGTCCAAGGATACTTTGGACCAAAAAAACCTCTTTTAAAAATTTTGGGACCAATTTGTAAATTTTTAGAAATATATTCATCATTTCACAACCTTAAAGAAATTGTTTAAAATATATTTTGGTCCAATTTCACAATTTCAGAAAAATTATGGGGTACATTTGTAAATAATTTTATTTCCTTAAAAGGTGTTTCATCATTTTTATGAAAATCAGGGGGTTTTGTGAAATTTTAAAAATTTATGCGTATATCGAAAACTTTCGTTTAAACCCGTCAATTCCAAAAATCCCACAAATTAGTTCATCCAGTTCAATAAACTTATCCATTTCTCAAATAATAAGAATTTAAAGTCTCAATTTCGCAAAACACCAATTGTTTCTCACAACAAATTCAGAAGAAATCTGGGAGTTCATAGTATCAAATCCCACAAATTAGTTCATCAAATTCAATAAACATCTCAATTTCTCCATTTTAAAGAATTTAAAGTCTCATTTTCGAAAACACTAGCTATTTTCCACAACAAATTCAAATAAATCTGGGAGTTTACAATATCAAATCCCACAAATTAGTTCATCCAATTCAATAAACTTATCAATTTCTCAAATAACAAGGATTTACAGTCTCATTTTCGAAAACACCAAACATTTCTCACACAAAATTCAAATAAATCCATTAAAACTTTCATTTACGGCCTATAATACACAAAAACCATAAGGTTGACTATCAAAATCTCATCAAACATGTTCTTATAGTATCAAATCATCTAAATCAAACACTAGTAGTAACATTTTCACACAAAATAGTGACCTTCCATATAAATTTCAGAAAAACCAGGTACTCAAAGTACCATTTTCGAAAAGAGAGTGTATTACTTTAAACATATTCACCCAAATCAGGATCTAATCTATCAATTTTCGAAAAGAGGGTGTACAACATAAGGACTTTGCATAACAACGACACTCAAAAAATTGTGATTTTTGAATTACGGAAACATTTTTTCAGAAAAATCATGGACTAAAACAACAATTTCAACATAAAACATGGACTAGAGAGACTATTATCCATAACTCCATCATGATTCTTCACTCCAAATCCAGAAATTCATCAAGAGAATCCAAATAATCAACAATGCATAAGATAAATAAATATAAGAATCGAAACCTTCAACAAATACTAAAACAATGGTTGAGAGATTACCAAATCAGATGAGGATATGAAGATTACCAATTACAGAACCCACTAAACCCATCAACAAAACCCATCAACAAAACCCATCTGATAGAGCTGGGTAAAACCGAAACCAACCATGATTCATATGGCAAATTATATGAAATTAGAAGAGTAAAGATTACATAATTGATAGTGTAGAATATAGATTCACCAAATTGGGATGAAGATGAAGATGAGAGAATGAGTTGGTGAGCGAGATTAATGATACGAGAGATGCGAGAAACTAATTGAGAGCGGGTAGGGTGGTTAAGGGATAATAAATGGGGTGGGTGGGGGTATTTAGATGATGGGGAATTATTAAACAAATTAAAAAAAATACCTTATCGGTCCGGTCTTAAACTATAGGATTTTTCTTTACAAGAACCGGACCGATAGGACTTGGCTCGGTCCGGTTCGGTTCTTCCCTGTAGCACGGTCTCGGTTCAGTTATGGAACCGGACGGTCTGGTTTGGTCTGGTGGACCGATGAGACCGGTCCGATTACCAGGCTGAGTCTTGGGCAATTCGCCGAATGTTAAAATTACAACCACGAATTGACCTATTCTAATTCTGTCTTTTAGACACCTATAAAAATTAACAAATAGTTCTTTGGACAGGGTTGAGAAAAATTAGAATACATATTAATATGACGGGCAACAAAATGGTTCAAGTCGACTCTGTTGCAGAAGGAAGGAGAAGCTGCAGCGATGAAGTATCTAAATTATGCATGCAAGAGACCAGAAGAAAAACTATTATATGCTCGGACAACCTTGATGTTATTGAAAATATTAGGTCGTTGTCAGTAGCTTGATGGAAGTCAGATTACTCGTGAAGCGCGTTAAGCTTATGGCGGAGGAGTATGGAAACATGCACTTCAAACACATCCTCCGTCCCTTCAATGAGATGACAGATTGTACTGCGCGTAAAGCTAGACATAGGGCCCTCAAAGAAGAGGGGCATTATCGCTTGGTAAGTTTTCCCAGTTAGGGATCAGCTAGTTTAGATTGGATGATTGTGTTGTAGGTGTAACATTGTCCAAAAAAATTAGAATAAGGATTCTAGCGCTTTTTGTATTATGGACCGAATATTCCATTTCAACTAGTTATGGGTTTCCTTGTCATATTTGAAAGTTGTTCGGGTGGCCATTTCTTCCTCTTCTAGAGCCGATGCGTACCATAAATTCTTGGTACCATTTTGATCCATAAGAATCACTGCAATAATTTTTGGGTTGTTTTGGAGAAGGATGCATCATAGAAAATATGGTGAGTTATTATCTTAGACGGTGGATTCATGTGAGCTGGATTAATAATCAGGGTTTGAATCAGATTTGACTAATTACCACCAAATAGATCTTCCTTGAAAGACCGGGTTTCTCTAAAATTAGCAGACAGATCCCAACATAAGTTGTAACTACTTTCTTTATAGTCCTCTATGAGTAATATTCAATAATTTCCGAAATCCAATCTCTAAACTGAATGGGTCGGTCTATATATCAATTGAATGAGAAGTTCATATTGTATCCAGATTTCACAATTTGGTGGATAATGAAGGAAAATGTGTTTCAATGACAAAAACAAAAGGGAAACTTAATTAAGGGGTAACAAGGGATGTTTTTAAAATTCACCAGGTAAGGAGACTTATTTTAAGAAATAAGGGGCAAATTATCAAAATGCAAAGTATTTAAAAATTTAAAGTGTATCTTCTTAAAATTATTATTTCATGTTAATTATATTAAAGTAGGGTATTCACACTGTAAATCAAATCTTGTTTGTAATTTTTTTATTGAAACGCGTGTATAAACAAACTGAAGGTCCTAACAAGTCGTATCAGAATCTCAAGCTACTAGTATTAACATGAATTATCAATTAATTTAATTTGGGAAATTAATTTTAAAAGTGGCAAGCAAGATTTTTCTGGAAAACGGATAAAATCATATGGTTTTTGTATACATTGTTGATAAGTCAAAATTATTCCGGGCTTGTCAGTGATTGAAATTATAGCTTATCCTGGTAACTTGGAATCACCCGACCTTCATAAAAAATTGGTCGGCCAACATATGAAAGATGGAAAATCAACTACATCTATAGAGTACATTAGCTCCGTCAAACCGATTGCTCGCCTGTCACCTACCTCGATCACGCCGAGTCATTTGTATAGTTAAAACCACTCTCAACCCCTAAAGTGATAGGGGAATCTCATCCTACCCGACCAAGCAGTCGATCAGGCAATACATATTGTGATGGATACGATAATAGAGTGACATGTGTAATCAGATTTTCCATATAAGATCTTACCTATAAATTATCAAGTAAAGGCCTAATGAGTTCCATCACAAACCTTAGTCTGAGTTCAGGCGAGGTCATTTACACATGAAATACTATACATATAAATACATACAACTATTTCCTTAACATGTAACTCATTTTTACTCTCTAAATCTTTTTGCAATATACACAATATGCGTATCTTTCGTCCCTCTTTGATTCCTACACCATCAATTTATATTTCCTCGTTCACATTACTAACTCTAACATTAGAGTGCTATAGTACCGGGTGTAAACCACCCTCTTTCTCTTAGCCTCGATGTTGCGTGTATGGAGAACAGGCTTCTCAGCCAACAATTCCTGACTAGTTTAAGTAATTCACTCAAGCCATGTGTTCACGCCACCAATAGAGATCTTACTGGTAATGTAAATAACTTTAACGGGTACAAATATTCTCAATTAGAGTGGTGTCATCTGGGAACCGTATAATTTTCACCCATACTCATTGAAATATACTTCGTGAAAAAATCCCAATAGTCACTCATCCAGTAAAATAGAAAGATTATCCATTAGAGGAACCAAGATTGGGGGCCAAAGTGAAGATATCACACTCAATGATGCTTTGTTGGGTATATCACGACCAACCTCAGTGACAGTCAAGCTAAAGGATAGTCAAGCCCTCAAGAAGAATTTTTAATTATCTCATCCACCATAAAAAGCATCCTTGCGAAGCACGGTTTGGTTGATATTCGAAGTGTAGCCTGATAGTTAAAATTTGTCCTCGCTTCGAGAGTAAAGATTGACGATGAATGGAATTAAGATAAGATCAAGGCAACTTATAATGCACATTCAAAAGTGGACTGGAGCTAACATGAAACCAGACGAAATTCAATGAACCAAAGGAGTAGGGCTTCCTCTATTGGCACTCCGACGCTCAAGTCAGTGGAGTATACAACAAAAGTAGAACCTATATTGTGTATGAGATGTTTGATATGTTACCGAATGTGATTTTTTAAGAGAATATATGTACATAAGAATAAATTGTAAGAGATGTGAATGTAAGAGGGTGTGATTGGTGGGGCCTAGGGTGTGATAAAATAAGATATAAATAAAGTGCAAAAACACCCTAGAACTACACGGTTCTGCAAGTATACAGATCGTATGCAAGTTTTAGATAAAGATTCGTTCCGCAGAGACTACAGAGGTTAGGAGAATCTTATGCAAATACCAAGTGTAAATAATTAAAGCTAGAACAACTAAACGCGAATAAAAGTAAAGACAAATAGATTTTTGTTTGATTTTCTAATTAACTAAATTAAAACTAAGGAATTAAAGACAGAAAATAAATATGAAAGAGAAGTGATATGAGAATATAGCTTAAGTTGTTAGCATGTAATCCCCACTAGTTTTGCCGTTCTAAACATGTAAGGGTGAATTATGTAGTATTTCCCTAATCGGTCCCAATATGCTATCGGTAGTTTCAAATAGGATTTACCTGTGTCAATAAGGCTTCCTAAGCAAACTTTTCCTGTAATTGGTAAATAGTCAAAAAGACTAAACCATAGTGATTATCTAGCTAGGTTGGGTTGTCAGATCAAACCTAAAACTAAACGTTATGTGCTAAACATGCAATTAAACACCGTTGTCAATGGTATCCTAATTACTAGATGGTAATTCTAATGGCGGCCGTCCACAAGAACACAGATTATAAATCCAAACACATAAACAGAGAATAAAAACTATAATTCTATTTAAAACATTAAATTCCCAAATTAGATAGATGTCAATCAAAACTAGGGTTCATACATTAATGCTAAAACTCAAGCTAAAGAAAATTAGTTCATGAAAGAAAAGAAAGAAATTACAAATCTAAAGGTAGAAGAAGACATTGTTGATGAACAGCTCCTTCCAGACTTCTCTCTTGTGTTCTAAGCTTCTTCTTGGCTTAAGGTTTCACCAAGGATGATTTAAGAGTGTTAAGAGGCTGTATTTATAGTGTAGAGGTTGACCTAATTCGTTTCTTTAGAGATAAATTAAGCAATGGACTTCTAGCCCAACTCAAATTCGTAAGGAAATAAAGATAAACACTGCTGCGCTATTTTGAGTGTATCTTCTTCGTTATTGGTCGGATTGAGCTCCATAAGATACCAAAAGAATCGCAACAGAATTATCTAGACCCTTTAGAAGGAAATTACCAAATTCGGCCTATTTCTTAGGTAAACACACCAATCTTTAGACGTGTGTGCAGAATCCCAGATTCAGGCAGCTTTTCCTTTTCCATCTTTTTAGCTTTTATTTCCTTATCTCCAATTTCCATGCATATCTCCTTCCATAAGTTGTAATCTTTGACTTGGACTCTAATTAATCTCCATAATTATCTTTAAAGTTTCACACTAAATAAACAATTAAACCGAATATGCTCTAAAAATAATAATTCTACAAATCAAGACTCAAAATAGGAAAGTGCATTAAATTAAGCTAAAATCAACCTATAAACTAATAAATAAGCCTAAAATGATGTCTCATGAGTATATTTTACTATCACAAATGAGGAGACATCAAGACCCCCAACTCAAAGTTGTATCGTCCCGATACAATAAAAGTAAAGAACAGTAGGGGAGTCAAAATAAACAAGAAGAAGTCGGAGGGGAACAAGAACAAAAATATAATGAATGATCCTAAAGCATAAATCCCAAAAAATCTCGTGTAGTAATGCTCAAGAAATAATGCACAAATATGCTTAATATACATTTAATCAACATTCCATAACTTCAAGTTAAGATTAATTTCGCAATGCCAGAAGGAGAGGATGATAACTTAGTTCAGGTTAATGGCTATAGGTTGTTCATAGGTCCCAAAAACAGCATCCAATGGTCCACTTACCTACTACCTAATAGCTCAATTGTTTCTCCACCTAGTAGTTAAAAATCCTAAGGTCTTGGTTATAACTTGGCTTAAGGACGGGTTTGGTATATTTGGATAATGAAAAGTGAGCTTTTGGCTCTCTCCTCACTAGCCATCAACGAATCGCCTTAGAGCTTGAGTTTTCACTCGAAGATGTTCTCACTCAACCCAATTTATTGATGCTTTTTAATGTGCATCCCCAATAATCCCAATTAAAACCTGTGAAAATATAAAATCCACTTTGCCGGTCCGAATATATATTTCCTTTTCACATCAATTTTTTTTTCTTTTGTATAGTTATGATTCTGGTGGTCCTTTGTGTGTTATAAGAATAAATGCAATAAATAATCGAACCACAACCGCAAGTGTACGGTTGTCCCAAGTAATATAGTTGATAAAACAGATTCGTTCCAAGGACGGGATGGTTGACTACAATGCTTATCAAGTAATGATTGGTTGCACTTATGAAAGCAAGTAAAAGATATAATGATTGTTTGTTTGTTTTTATTATTCTAAGTAATGAAAGACTAAATGGAAAATGCAACTAAAATACTAAGACGCAAGTAAACGCAAATATGAGAAAGTAGCACTTGAGAGACGCAAGGGTTTTCCTAACTATCATTCATTTCATACATTGTTTAAGGGACAAATCGGTAAATTTGTATTGGTCGGGATTGTATATTCTCCTTACCCCCGTCAGGGTGGACTAAGGAGCAACTTTCAAATGCTACAAACCCCGTCAGGGTTATTATAGTCCACTCTCAAGTGATTAAGTTTAAATTACCCAATAGGCCATAGGTTTAATTAAGCTCGTCAGAGTCAAATAATTTCTAACCTACATTCAGTAATTATTTCTGTACCTAAACCCCCCGTCAAGGTGATCCAATCGCCACTAATTGGAATAGCCAAGATACTAAGTCCTATCATTGGTTAATTACGTCAATAATAGTAATTAAAATGCAAATTAAAGAAAAATACGAATTACCCAATTTGATTTAAATAATAAATATCCCAAATCCAAATGTATAGAATGAAATCAAATTGGGATTAACCCATTATGCGTTCTCAAGCACTAATTATGTTTAGCTCATAATAATTGAAAAGACAAAAACTAAAGAAATAATTAGGTTCATAATGTTTTACAGAATAAAATAAAAGAACCTAATTATAGAGTTGAAAGTCTCCAGCTCTTGCTTCTTCTTTTCCTTGTTTCTGCTTCTTCTCTGGACGCTCTCTTCTAAGGATGTTTTTAATTTGAAGAATAAATTGAGAGGTACTGAATAATGAGGTCTAAAAGCCTATTTATAATGATAAAATCGGATTAGGGCTTTTACTTAAGGATTAAGTGAAAATTAGAAAAGCCCAAGTCCACTAATTAAGCCCAAATCCCGTAACTGCTGCACCACCTCCACTAAAACAGCTCTAGCCGATTCGTTATAACTCCGATTGACCTCAAATCACTTGCTAAATTTCCGTAACTCGATAAGGAACATAATCTCTTCAAAGGTCAGCGGCTAAATCAACTCGTAAGTGCCTCGAAATCAGCAATCTTTGGCCTGTTTTCCAGAATTGCAGCTCTAAAATCAAATTCTTTCGGGATTTATCTTCAAGTCTTGACTCCATATCACGATCTTTGACTTTCTTCTCGGATTCCTCTCCTAGCTAATATTCAAAACCTACAAACTTTTCACTAAAATACACAAGATTACGCGCAAAAGTTTAATAAATCAAAAATACTAGAAATAAAAGAGGAAAATCGGATTATTGCATATTTAACCCAAAATTCTATCAAATTAATCAAATAAACACCAAAAATGATGTCTCCCAAGGGCATAAAATTAGAACATTTAGGGAGACATCAGATTCTCTTTTGGTGTTGAGATATCACACTATTTTTTTCATATATATATCCTTTTTCTTTTTTATGCCCTTGTTGGCAAATTTAGCTCGTAGCTTCTTTTTCATTCACTATTACCCCGGCAAAGGGTTACAATAATAACAATTCATCATCAATAAAATCACAAAGATAATCCCAAATTCCCAAAGTTCCCTAATGATGAAACCCACCACCCCAAACTCAAGCTCTAAAACGAGTGTCTCAGGTTTTGCGATTCGAGTGCGGGTTATATAGATAAGTCCTAAAAACTAGGGTATAGATTAATGTGTTTCAATAAAGGCTTTAGAAAGGCTCAGAGGGGCTAAGACGGATAAATAACAATAATATCAAACAAAAGGGTGAGAAAGTCTAAAGGCTTCAAGTGTTTTATCATGAAAGAACTGCCTTAGTCATTTTTCTAACTACCGGATTTCGTTACGTTTTTCATTATTAGTTCATAGACAAGTGGGTTTTCAACTAATTTCAAACCTCACGTTCTACACACCAAATAACTATCCCTAAGTTTCAACGTGTTTTCTTAGCATTGCTCATTAACTTTTCTATCCTTTATTTCCTGTTTTCATACATGCATGTAAACAATTTTGTTGCATCTTTCAAAAACATACTACTTACTATCATTGACCTAATAAAATCATGCTCAATAGGTACATTCAAGATATTCTATGCCTTAATTCAACCTAAAAAATTTAAATTTTATGCAAAAACGAAAAGAAGATGAGGACAACGAATCTCCACCCCCAACTCAAAAGTGAGCCGTGTCCCCACGACTCGAAAAAGACTCAAGCATGAAATAAAATTTAAAATAAAACTAACTAAACTACCTAATGCATACAAGCTATTGAGAAAAATTAGAATGACCTACCTGGCTGGCCATAGAGATCCATCATGTCATCCTCATCTTCTGAAGCTGAGGGATCGGTGTAATCATCTATATCCTTGTACAAGGTCGAATTCTCTACCTTTGTTTCCAACTGCATGATTTCTACCCAAAGGTCTTTGTTATCTTCACGTAATCTTTCAACTTCGTTCTGTAACTGAATAGCCCAAGGAGGAAGATCATAAGCAATTTTAGAAGAAGAGGTAGAAGAACCTTGGTCTTGGATTTTTATTTTGTCTAAAGGTCTCCTTGATGGTGTGGACATTCTAGCAGTTAATCTCTTCTTTGGTAGTGGTTGTTCAGGTGCCTGTTCTTTTGATTCTTCAGAAACCTCATCAAGATTGATGGGTTTTTCAATGGTGGCTCCAGGCAATTTCTTATTCTTCCCAAGGATTGATCACTTTCTCTTGTATTCCATAGCTTCAGATCTGTTAGTCATACTTGTTTCACCCACAACTCAAGTTATACCAAGGATGGATTAAAAGTTTAAGGAAAATTTGGTTTAGCTTGATGTTGTTGCTTGGAATTGATGAAAGAGAAAGGTTATTGGATTGATCTTGGAAGAACTCTTTAAAGCTTGTTGAATTTGATGGTGTTTTGATGGTGTAGTGTGATGAATTTGATGAAGGATTGTGTTTATGGAAGATGATGGAGAGGATTTGATGAGTTGTTGTGTTAATTGTGAAGGTTTGCACAAGCTTTACGATGTATATATAGGGTTTGGGTCTGAAAAATCCGTGTATGGAAGGCTAGGGTTAATCTCATAAGGTAAGAATTTGATTAGGAAAAGAATTCCTTCACAAACCGCCTCTTGCGGTGCACCGGACAGATCTTGCGGTATACCGCAGCTTCTGCTGTTCCAAATTTTTGCCCACTGGATAATACCCGAGCTAGCACCCCGTGGCACGTGTTTTGGGCGTGCGGACCAGGGGTGCGGTGCATGGGATGGTCCGCGCCATGTCCGTCAAAAAACCCGTGGTACCCGACCCCGTGGCACGCGTTTGAGGCGTGCGGACCAGGGTCCGGTGTACCGCGCCTGTCCATCGATTTTTTTTACTTTCTGGATAAAACCCGTGGTACGGGTTTTCTGGGCACAGTGCATCCCTGCGGACCATGGGGTAGTCCGCGGGGTAGTCCTTGAGTTGCTCCAATTTTTTCCTTTCGACCCCAAACTCGTTTCCTGCACAATAACACACTACCTTTCTCTCCTATTAGCTTGTAAACACACTTAAAAATATACACTAACTTAAAATTAACACTACAACGCAAAAACAACTAATCTAAAAAGCAATTAAAACAAGGGGTGTCTCCCAAGAGCACTTTTGTTTAACGTCTTTGAGTTAGACGTGTACCTCAGGCTAAGCGCATTCGACAAGGTAGATTTTCTCCCCTTGCCCAAAGTCCTCAATGTCATAGTATCTCTTCAAACGCTGGCCATTCACCATGAATGTCTGTTGCTCGGTTGGATTTTCAATCTCAATCGCTCCATGCGGTGTGACTTTGGTAACAATGTAAGGTCCTCCCCAACGGGATTTAAGCTTTCCTGGGTAGTTCGAAAATCGAGAATTGTATAATAAAACCTTTTGTCCAATCTCGAAATGTTTTGGACGGAGCCTTTTATCATGCCATTGCTTTGTTTTCTCCTTTTAGAGATGTGAATTTTCATAGGCAAGATAACGAAACTCCTCCAACTCGTTCAACTAAAATTAATTTGATTAATAATGACGAAATTTCCACCCCTTTCCTTTGATTCCCACGAACTTTTTAGCTCGATTCTTCATAAGTATGGATGGTTCCATCCAAGATTTTGTGGGAAGGGGATCTTCTTGATAGCATAACACCCCTCTGGTGATCCACTCATATCCGCGGTTTCTATACTTCGTTTGTTCGAAAGAATGTCCTTCATGAATCTTATATATATCGGCATTCTTTTGATAGCTTCAACAAACGGCATTTTAATCTCAACCTTGCTCACCATGTCATCGAACTTCTTGAATTCCAGTTCATTGTCCTTCTTTCTGACACGTGAAGGGTATGGTGGTAGAGGGTGTGTATTAAGTTCCACTGGTTTTCTTGTCTTCTCAGGTGTCTCGTTTTGGACACTCTTTGGTTTAACTACCTCCTCAACTGTATCTTTGATTGGTTCTTCCCCCCTTTGTTCGGGAATAGGGATTGGTTCTGTTTCTGGTCTAGGTGGAGGTAGTTGTTTTCCACTTCGCAACTCAACTGCATGGCAAGAATCATCTCTAGGAGCAATAGTATCACTTGGAAGTTGCCCTTTTGGCCGATTTTGTAATTTACTCGCCATATGTGATATATCATGCTCTAGTTGCTTGATAATCTTATCCTGGGTTTGAACTTTCTGTTGGCTATGACTCATTTTCTCAGCTGCTTGTATTAATTTAGCCATACTTGAATTCAAGTCTTGGATTTGTTCTCGTTTTGCCAGTTGCATTGATTGTTTAGGTGGATCTTTCTTTGGTTCTTGACAATCTTTTTCAACAATGGGTGCCTTTTTCTGAATAGGTTGTGGTGGATTATAAGGTTGAAGTTGGGATTGCTGATAAGTTTCTTGCTTTCTGACCCAACTCTTTTGTTGTGGAGGTTGTTGATAATGAGTGTAGCTTTCTTGAGGACAAGCATAACCATCAGAGTAATAGTTATCTTGAGGATATTGAACGGAAGCTACTGCTGGATTATTCATACATCCTGCCCACACATGATTTCTTGATCCACAACCAAGACACAAAGGAATTGTGCGTACCGTATTTACTTGAGCAATTATTCGGGCTTGTTCTGTTAGCTCTTTGAGTTGTTTAGCCAGTTCCTTAAGCTTAAGAGATTCCGAAGTGTTCTCCTTTGCTGGTTTCTTTGGCCAACTTCTCTCGTTCTCAATAATTCTCTCCATCCCCAACTCAGCTTCTTCAGGGTCTAGTAACACAAAACCTGCGTTTCCCAACGAATCTGCTTTTTCTCTTGATTTATCATTAAGACCTCCATAAAACAAGGTTAAATAATATTCCGGCGAGGATCTTTGATAGGGACATCTCGCCTTCTTATCTGTAAATCGTAACGATGCTTCACCCAAACTCTCTTCCTCTTTCTGTATAAATTGTTCAAGCTCCAACATATCTTTTAAACGTCTACTAACCGCATAAAAACGGTCTAGGAATCTTGCTTGAAGCTTGTCCCAATCTGGAATAACATGAGGGTATTGGGTATCATACCAATCGGTTGCACATCCAGTCAAGAAGAACTGGAACATCAGGTAATATACTTGCTCCCTAGTAACTCCTCTTACGATATAAGCATCACAGATCTGCATGAATTTCTGAATATATCGGATCGGATCTTGATGTGCATCTCCGCTGAATAATCCATGAGATAAAAATTGAGTTAGCATCCCTGGATCAGGTTTAAATTTAGCGGCTTGGATTTCTGGAGCGCGAATTCCTCGTGGCTCCACTCTGAACTCGATGGGTAGCTCAAGTCTCCTTGGATTCTCCATCTGTAACTAAATCTGAAAAACAAAAACTAAAAACAAAAGCGTAAAATAGAACTAACTAAAAATAAAAGCACAAGATATATGCGCAAGGACTAACGATGTAGTCCCCGACAGCGGTGCCAAAAACTTGGTGGGGCCTAGGGTGTGATAAAATAAGATATAAATAAAGTGCAAAAACACCCTAGAACTACACGGTTCTGCAAGTATACAGATCGTATGCAAGTTTTAGATAAAGATTTGTTCCGCAGAGACTACAGAGGTTAGGAGAATCTTATGCAAATACCAAGTGTAAATAATTAAAGCTAGAACAACTAAACGCAAATAAAAGTAAAGACAAATAGATTTTTGTTTGATTTTCTAATTAACTATATTAAAACTAAGGAATTAAAGACAGAAAATAAATATGAAAGAGAAGTGATATGAGAATATAGCTTAAGTTGTTAGCATGTAATCCCCACTAGTTTTGCCGTTCTAAGCATGTAAGGGTGAATTATGTAGTATTTCCCTAATCAGTCCCAATATGCTATCGGTAGTTTCAAATAGGATTTACCTGTGTCAATAAGGCTTCCTAAGCAAACTTTTCCTGTAATTGGTAAATAGTCAAAAAGACTAAATCATAGTGATTATCTAGCTAGGTTGGGTTGTCAGATCAAACCTAAAACTAAACGTTATGTGCTAAACATGTAATTAAACACCGTTGTCAATGGTATCCTAATTACTAGATGGTAATTCTAATGGCGGCCGTCCACAAGAACACAAAATATAAATCCAAACACATAAACAGAGAATAAAAACTATAATTCTATTTAAAACATTAAATTCCCAAATTAGATAGATGTCAATCAAAACTAGGGTTCATACATTAATGCTAAAACTCAAGCTAAAGAAAATTAGTTCATGAAAGAAAAGAAAGAAATTACAAATCTAAAGGTAGAAGAAGACATTGTTGATGAACAGCTCCTTCCAGACTTCTCTCTTGTGTTCTAAGCTTCCTCTTGGCTTAAGGTTTCACCAAGGATGATTTAAGAGTGTTAAGAGGCTGTATTTATAGTGTAGAGGTTGACCTAATTCGTTTCTTTAGAGATAACTTAAGTAATGGACTTCTAGCCCAACTCAAATTCGTAAGGAAATAAAGATAAACACTGCTGCGCTATTTTGAGTGTATCTTCTTCGTTATTGGTCGGATTGAGCTCCATAAGATACCAAAAGAACCGCAACAGAATTATCTAGACCCTTTAGAAGGAAATCACCAAATTCGGCCTATTTCTTAGGTAAAAACACCAATCTTTAGACGTGTGTGCAGAATCCCAGATTTAGGCAGCTTTTCCTTTTCCATCTTTTTAGCTTTTATTTCCTTATCTCCAATTTCCATGCATATCTCCTTCCATAAGTTGTAATCTTTGACTTGGACTCTAATTAATCTCCATAATTATCTTTAAAGTTTCACACTAAATAAACAATTAAACCCAATATGCTCTAAAAATAATAATTCTACAAATCAAGACTCAAAATAGGAAAGTGCACTAAATTAAGCTAAAATCAACCTATAAACTAATAAATAAGCCTAAAATGATGTCTCATGAGTATATTTTACTATCACAAATGAGGAGACATTAGTCATCTATTACCTTTATAAATTGAGCATATATCTTTTTTATGAGATGAGTGATTTATATACAGGAATGATAGTGAAAAATTTGAACAACCACTAGATCGTGAGTGAGAAAAGTGGGTTTAACCGCCGGGTATAAACTCATTCTCCCACGTTTATGGTAGTTATCGTCGGTAGGGCAAGGTACGTGTTAGCCTTATTGTGCACCCATGTAACCGGATTTTGTTTCCTCGATGGGGTCGATAGGATTGTATGATTAGTTATTAATTTGTGGATGCTAATATTTGTAGGGGAGTTGTCCTATGATAGTTCTTGATTAAAGAGATAGTACATGTCCCTCAAATACCTAAAGGAAGTTCTTGCCTAATCTAGTTACCCCATTAAATCCTAGGGATATTTTTTGAAGAGGGTCGATCCCTTTTAATGTAAGTGAGACTTCGGAATTTATTGATCCTCAAGGGATGTTTGTGGGATTACTCGAGATTCGCTTTTCATCTTTCCCCAAGAAAATTTCAAATTTTCGTAAAAGAAAAATGTGTGATGCACATGTTTTGACGACATGCGTGTGTAAAAAAAAGTTTTTTTTGTTGATGACGGGTGTGGGATATATTACTCAGTTGGGGGATGAATGTTAATGGTCTTTGTATTTTGTGTGGTTGTGAGCTGGAAAGTTGAGAACATATATTTTTTCAGTGTGGTTTTACACAATCTATTTGGGGTGACATTTGTGTCCTTAATGATTTAAAGTATAGTGGTGCAACCCGTGATGATAGATTGAGTATTATGCAGGGGTATACTAGTTGGGCTGAGCAAACGAAGACCAAAAAACTAAACCAAATAAACCAAAAATCAAAAAACCAAATGGTCCGATTTTCAATTTTTCAAAATCGATTTTTTTATTCGGTTCGGTTTACTACGCAAAAACCAAACCAAAAAAAAACCGAACAGACCGAACCGCATAAAGAAAATAGGGAATGTGTGAATTTGTTTATAGCAATTATGTAGGAGAAACTTTAGGTGAGTGTTTATCATCTACATAAATTTTAGTTTTACTTTGGTGGTGGTGTTATTAGTGAGATTGTTTTTATACCACTTAGAATTATTAGTATCTGTTACTTGATTGATTTTATTAATCATGATTATATGAATTATGAATTAATAGTTTCAATTTCATAAATTTATGTGGTATTTTAAATTAAGATAATCATTGTTAGGTTAGAGATTTTTATTCAATTAATGTATTAATAGCCCACTGTATACATGTAATAGTAGCATAATTATATTAGAATATTAGTCGCTATTGGAAAAAGTATTTCAAGAAATGGGCTGATAAATATTATTAGTCAAACATCCAAATTTGAAGCGAACCAAAATCGATTCGAAACGAACCACTTCGGAAATATGGAACCAAATGCGAACCGCCCGATTTGGTTTTTAAATTATACAAAACTGAAACATTCCCTTCGGTTTCAGTTTTAGCCAAAAACCGAGACGAACCGAACCATGATCATCCGTAAGACTAGTAATTCACTTAAAGATACTGTGGTTTTCTTGTGCTTTCTGAGTTTTGTTCACAACATTTGAGATACTAGAAATAAAAAGAGTTTAGGGTTGTTTCCATTGCACAAAATGATAATTGTAATAAAATTTAGGAGGATGTGAGATATAGCTTGCAGAATTAGAGAAGGTTTCGTAATTCTGCTATCAATGAGGTATTAAAGCTACTTGGAATCTGCATATGTTTTAGCTTTTGTTACATGAGATCGAGTTGACGTGTTTGAGGTTGTTTGGGAAGGTTGTGTATGTGCTTATACCTGGAGTTTCATGGTGCTTTAGCTAAGAGGCTGAGTTGTATTCATAGGGACTTTAGTTGTAATTTTGGATGGGAGTAATGTTTGCAAGGAGCAGCTTGGCGTGGAGTGTTTTTTTGCTGGTTTTTGTTTGTTTGTTTTGGTATTGTTGGTTTCCTAGTTGTCTTTTGTTACTTTCTATTTTCGGAAAGTTTCTATTTTTTTGAAAGTTTTGGATTTAGTAACTTCCTATTTTTGGAAACTTCGAGTGTCTTTTGTTTGGTTATGTATTTGATTGCTAGTAATTATTGTATATGTTTGCTTTATTTGTCGAGATTGAATTTTTGAGTCATTAAGTCGAACTAGAAATTTGTTTGTACATAGATTTTGATTGATGGTATACAATAAAAAAAAGTCAAATTTCTAATAGGTAGTATTAAAAAATGTAAAATATTTAATTTGTCACATATTTAAAGATAAATCATTACCAGAAAAAAATCAAAAAATTAAAGAATAAATCATCTCATATCCACCCAAAAGAGATTAACATAGGCTCTTGAGGATATGAATTATTGATCACTTCTTTGAATATAAAGCTATATGCACAATACCTGTAGAGTAAACCTAAGACTTTTTCTTAGAAATACGAAAAGTTAAAAAAACAGAAAGTTCGAGGTATTATTTTGATATTTTTAGTTTAAGTTCTAGTTCGTTGAGGATAAGGATAAACAATATGTTTAGGGAAACAAACCTCTATGTTTAAGTTTATTTTTTTTAAAACAGTTTTTTTGGATAAAATCGTCTCGCATCCGATCCCATGCAAGTTAATTTTTTTAGTTCATAAAAAAGATTAACCGTATGATCCGCCCCCGTGCAAGTTAATATATTAGTTCATAAAAAAGATTAACCCTATCGTAAATACTAAATACTGGTATTGAAAGATAAAGGAGACTTCCAGCATATTTTAGTCGATAATATAAAGTCAGCGATAGAGATGTAGGTACTAGGAAGAAGGGAAGCGAATGAATCCACGTGCGGGTCGCGGCTTTAGATGTTGCCTTAATTCCCATAACGTGTGCCCAAGTGTCAAGAATAAAGCACATACTCCTAATTAGATCGACCTACAATGCCCCAAATCTTCACTGGCCAGCCCCAAATCACTTAATGTCTCCCATCTTGCTTATAGTCAATATCTAGTGGGCGGTTGAGTTACAACTACAACTCACAAATGCCCATTAAAAATTCCAACGCGTCCTAAATCAATGTTGCCAACTTTATTCCTTTAATTTCTTCAGTTTTTTCTCACCTTCTACGAGCCCATCCTACTCAAGTCCTTATCCTTTATCTTACTATATAAACAAATAACTCTTCATTTCAAATATCACATTTCACAAACATTACTATTATTCATCATGGCTAGTACTATTACTTTCGTGTTTGTATTTGCAGTGTTGATCAATCTTGTTTCAGCAAGTAGAATCTTAAGTAGCTCAACCCAAGAATACGACCCCATGCTTTTCCAATACCATAATGGTTCTCTTCTTACAGGAAAAATCTCCATTAATCTCATATGGTATGGAAAATTCAAACCATCGCAACGAGCGATAATCTCGGATTTCTTCGCTTCTTTAACATCGTCTTCACCAACATCTCAACCTCAACCCTCAATCACCAAATGGTGGAACACCATTGAAAAATACTACAAGTTAAAACAATCCAAGAAATTACCTTCAGTAGTAAAGCTCTCGTTAGGCAGACAAATTCTTGATGAGAATTACTCTTTAGGTAAATTATTAAAAACGCGTCAGATTGAAGCATTGGCAGCCAAGGGTGTTCGAGCAAACGCCATTAATGTGGTGTTAACTTCATCCGATGTGGGAATTGAAGGTTTTTGCTCTAGCAAATGTGGCTCACATGGATCATCATATGGGGCCGTTATAAAGGGAAAGATTTACAAGTTTGCTTACATTTGGGTTGGGAATTCAGAGACTCAATGCCCTGGTTATTGTGCATGGCCGTTTCATCAACCTATCTATGGGCCACAGGGCCCAGCATTGGTTGCACCAAACAATGATGTGGGAATTGATGGAATGATAATAAATTTGGCTACTCTTTTAGCTGGAACAGTAACGAATCCATTTGGAAATGGGTATTATCAGGGCCCTTCTGGTGCACCACTTGAAGCTGCTTCGGCTTGTACTGGTATTTATGGTAAAGGTGCTTATCCTGGGTATCCTGGAGATCTGTTGGTAGATCCTTCAACTGGTGCTAGCTATAATGCTAATGGTATAAATGGAAGGAAATATCTGATGCCTGGGTTATATGATCCTTCTACTGAATCTTGTTCCACTTTGGTATAGTGTTACTCTATTATTGAAGTTCTTTTTGCTCAAATCTTATTTCATTAGAATCATAACTATGTAAACCTTATTCGTACAAATTCAATATATTCTTTTTTTTTTTTAATCAAAACGCTTTTTTATAATTCCGGTCTGTTTGGGTTAAGGAGGAAAGATATAATAAAGAAATAGAAATAAAAGTATTTAATCTTGTTTTTTTAGTCGAAATTTAATTTTGTTTGGATTAAATAAAAAAAAAAGATGTGTTAAAAAATTATAGTTATTTGGTGTTTGAAATATATAAATAATAAAAGAAATAATTTTTTATAACTAAATAATTCATGTATTTCTAATAAAATAATTTATAAGTAAATAATTAAAATAATTTAGATATCATAATCCAATAATAGAATTTTTTATTTTCAGTACCACCGAATCAGAAAAATTGTATATATTAGAATATAAGGTATTTTAAAAATGTCTTTTTAATATTTTTCCAATAATTCTTCATAGTCTAAACAAAGAAATGAATGGCTGAAATTCTTTAATCTAATCCTTTCTTGAAAATTAATTCTACAAACTCAAAGATTATTTTTCTATTGTGTCTTGGTTATTAAATTATATTTTCACGCTTTAGTGTATAATTTTACTATTTATTTATGTTATGATAAACCACTAAGTGAGATATATGTTTTACTTCAATGGCAGGTACATACCTACCAAAAAAATATATATATACACTAATAACTCCCTAACCAGTGAGATATATATTTTTTAAAAATGTATTGGATATGTATATACCCACCAAATATGTGTATTGTATTTCCACTTTACCGTGAGATGTATAGATTTCTACAATTACATAGTTGGTGGGTGTGTACCCATCACTACGTGTATAATATACTTCTATCAAGTACAAGTGGTGGGTTCATACCCACCAATTATATGGAATCATATGCTATTTTTAGTGGGTACATGTTTGGACCATGTATGACGCTAAAAACGCTTCCAAGCGGCCACATATACTTCACCATCTCATAATGTATGAACGCAATCGGAATCACTAGTCAATTCATAATAGCATTTTTTTACCACCAACCCAAATACAACCACCATCCCCCCAATCAAACCCAAAGTCATTCATTAATCAGTGGGTATACACTCACCAAACTATCCATTACTACATATACATCAATAACTTGTTAATCAACCATAATCACACATATATTACAATATATTTTATACATACAAAGATGTGTAGAAACCCACCACTGCACTTGGTGGGAATACAACACGTATGTTATAATATATACTATCAATCTTTTAAACCTAAACACTGAACAACCTTTCATTTTGTCTATATAACCCACCACACCTCAGTTACAACACATATTTAGTTTCAAAAAATCAATCAAATTGCTAAGTAAACACACAATAAACCCTTTATTTGTTCAATAAGATACATGCTCACCTATATGCACATTTACATAAAAGACAATATACACATAAACTATATTAATTATCCAAGAATTAGACATGCTTACAAATGCTTATAGCCGGCGATAAAATACACATAAAAAAACAACACCATAAGTTTTTTACGTTAACGAATATTGTTCAATGCTTACGTAATAACTTACAAAATACCCCAACTATTGCTGCTATTATATCATTGTATTTGACTCAAATGAAATTACTACTAAATCCATAATTGTAAAACTAAATGTATAACCACCCCCTGCATCCCCGCACTAAAAAACAAACTCAATAACATATCAGTGGGTATACACCCACCATACCATACATTACTACATCTACATCACCTAAGGTTATATATTTATAGCTTGAACTAATTTTATAGGACAAATCCAGTATGTACACACATCAATATCACATACACATATGACAACTTTCAATTTTCTTTTTAGTTTCTTTAGACCCACCAAACCATAAATTACTACAACTTAACCACGTATATTTATGATCATTACTGCACATGCATTGTGTTTGGAAACCTACACTATTACATAAATATCTTACAACATTTAATCCTACAATTAGTTTTAATAACCCACCAAATTGCTCAATATTCACATAAACCCGACTTTATATTCACATTCGCATACACAACTTGACATCAACTATATTAGGGATCATATATAAATACACATACAAACTTTAAAATACATATAACATACTAATATTAGGAATCAACTATAAAATACGCACTATACATAGATTTTTTACCTAAAAAATATTGTCCACGGGCGCTAAAAATTTCTAAAAATCCCAATTATTCTTCAGCGTTTTTTTGGTTCAAAACCATCTTCCAATATAACTCAACGCTTCATTAAAAACTGTGATATAAAACACTGTTCTAAAAATCAGCCTAGGCGTAAGAACGTAACTTACCTTCCAAAAATGGTCCAGGCATTCCCAAAAGGTCCTAGGCGGTCTTCAAGCTAAAAAATTGAAAAATCCTATTTTCTAACACAAAAAATTATATAAAATAATAGTTAACCCTAATAAATAAAAATAACAAAAATAAATAAAAAGCAAATCCAAAATAATAATCAAGTATAATCGATCATTTTTCACCTAGATTGTATCAATTATTTAGTTAAGAAAATATATATAATTGTATGAATTTTTTCCAAGTGAGTTTCCTTATTCTTTCGAGTATATCGTGTGGATTTAAAAATAAATAAACTAATAATATAATATTCATAAATAATATTAAAACCGCCTAAGAAAAAAACGCCTAGATTATTGCTTAGCGCATTTTAGAACACTTGTACAAATAAAATTGTTGATCTTTTGCTTAAAACTTGGGGTTTCATAATGCCGTTATCATCTTTTTTTTGGACGAGAGAGGGAGATTAACAACAAACTTGGCAGATGAAACTGAAGTTATGACATGATAAGATGGGCAGTGAGATGAACTGAGAGATAGTGAAAATCGTGAAGATATTCTTGTCATTCTACCCATTTAGTTAGGCCTTTATACAAACAATTAAT
Organism: Nemophila menziesii; assembly: GCA_029959085.1. Taxonomy (NCBI): domain Eukaryota; kingdom Viridiplantae; phylum Streptophyta; class Magnoliopsida; order Boraginales; family Hydrophyllaceae; genus Nemophila; species Nemophila menziesii. The sequence goes on along the minus strand of JARWIR010000013.1, from coordinate 21,087,453 downwards.
GTCAATCATTTCAAATAAACCCCTTGTTAGTGTAGGACTCTCATATATTTTTTATCCATAAAAAAGTGTTAGTGCAAAATATTTTTAATTTATTTTTTGACATGAACAGATACAAACATCTAGTTTAACCAAACTAATATTTAATACACAATAGATATTCTAGCTAATTTTTAACTTGGAAATCTGAAAATCAAGATTTTCCACACATGGATATTGGCGGGGGCAGAGGGAGAAGTCTCGGAGTATAGTAAGAATTTCTCAGATATAGTGAGGTTTTCTCCTTTCGAAGTAAAATCCTGAATCTACCCCTAATCCTATCTGATTTATAAACCCTAGAATACACCTTCCACGTAATTTCAGGTAATACATCTTTAGACTGACGCCACGTGTCATTTAATATAATCAATGGTAGGAAGCTCATATTAGATAACTAAACTTTAATCATGGTTAGTTAAAAAACCAATTAAAAAAATCTACCTAAAATAAATAGATATAATAAAATCTTAAATTATCAATAATCTTAAAATTAATTAAAATATAATTATAAACAAAATAATTTTTTTTCATAACATCCATATCATTTGATGTAAAAGTAACCAATCAAAATTGCATCATTAGTCTTCATTCACAATTGCCAAAAAATAAATCTACTTTCAAGCTTAGAGTCGCTAGTTTGATATAAATTTTCAGAGGGGAAAAGTTGCAAAATTGTACTGTTGAATAAGCTCCAAAGACAATTTCGATATATCCTGAATATTCAAGGGTCATTTCAAAATTTCAAGCAAATTCAGGGCCAATTCAAAATTATCGCTAGTGGTGATATAAATTTCAGAGGGACCAAGTTGCAAAATTGGTTGTTGAAAGGCTTCAGGAACCATTTCGAAATATCCTAAAAGTTCAAGGGCCATTTCGAAATGCACATGTAATTTAGCTATTTTTGAAACAAAATTATTATATTTCGCTATTTTGTCTAATGCAGAGACTAGTCGTGCAATTTTAGGTTATTTTTGTCAGGAAAAAATAATATTTAATTGAATCATATATGAGCCTAACGTAATTTGTGAATTCAATTTGAAAAAACATATTTTTCAAAGAATTCATTATTCAATAAAGGAAACCTATTCGTATTATACTTCTATATTTTTTTGTTTTATCACTTCCTGATAATGAATTCATTCGCTTATCTAAATTTATAAGTAAATGGAATTTCAATATAGTGAATCTCAAATTTACAAATTCCTCAAAGTCTGTTATACCAATGAGGTTAGGATTAGAATTTGATTCACATGAATATGCATATATGCACTATAATGAGTATGCAGGTTCTGTTGGTTTTAGTATCCGGAAAGGTTTCATAAACAAAAATAGAGTTCATCAGTATGTTACGCCAAGAAGAAATACATGTTATAAAGAAGGCTATAGAGGAGAAGAAAAACAAGATTTCACTGTTATGAAACATAGAAAAGAGACAAGAATGGGATGTATGGATCATATTGTTATCAATCGAAAACCAAATGAAAGATATATGGTTACTTATTTTGTGGAAAAACATAACCTTCCCCTTGTTCCACCATCACTATCTCATAGGTTTCCATCACAACGAAAGATTTTTGAAATTCAGGGAGTAGAACTTGAATTAGTTGATGCCTAGAAATACACCCTAAAGCATATGAGTTTGTTTCTCGTCAAGTGGGAGGACATGCATCTTTGGGGTACTTAAAAAGGGGTATGTTGAATCATCTTCGTGATAAAAGAAAAGATTCATTGAAACTTGGTGAAGCTCATATCGTAGTGCAATATCTTAAAAAACAAAGAAGAGAGGATCCTGATTTCATTTTTCTCTTAAATAAGATGAAGATAATTTGATTACCAATATTTTCTGGGCTGACACTAAAATAATTAGAGATTACAGTATCTTCGGAGATGTAGTATCATTTATGGCTATATTTGGAGTTGCACTCTTATATGATGAGACAATCAAGTCATCTGAATAGTTATTTAAGGTTTTTTTAGCCCTATGTCTAATAAGATGCCAAAAACATTGATATTTGATCAAGACTATGCAATTAGTAAGGCTGGATAACTATTAGGGTTGTAAAAAAGCAAAGCCGAGCCGAATGCTAGATGTACATACTTGTTTGTTTAACTTCTCGAGTCAAGGCGAACTCAAATTTAAACGAGTAGAGTCGAGACGAGCTCAAATTTAAACAATTCGATCTTTTATTGATGCATGTTAGAGATATTAAAACTTATTTGTTTAACTTTTAAAATAATTTTTTTAGAGCCGAGCTCGAGTTTCTCACGAAAAAATTGTTTTTATATGGTTGAAACGGAATTGTTGTGAACGTTTGGTATATAATGGATTGTGTGGTATGAAAATGTGAAGCGTAATATCTATGAAAAAATAAATGTCTAAGGAAATTAAAATATCCAAGTTAAAAATATTTAATAATATTTACAAGTAAATAATATATTAATATATAATTCATAAATATAAAGGAGCCCTTAACGAACGAGCTCGAGCAGACTTGTTTATGGGACAAGCAAAAATTAGAGCTTGAGCTTGTTTATATTCGAGCCAATCTCGAACGACCTTTTCTCCAACCCGAGCTCGAACTGCTCGCGAGCGGCTTGGTTCATTTACAGCCCTTATCACTTGTGATGTTAGATACTTATCATTTATTATGCATTTGACACCTAGAAAAAATGCACTTAAGCACATGAGTCATATAATTAGAGATCATATATCATTTTCTTATGACTTCACTAAATTAATACATTAATACGAGAAAGACAAAGATTTTTTGGATGCTTGGGAAAAGACGTTTGAAAAATATGATTTTAAGAAAAATGTATGGATGAAAAACACATTTGAATTGAGAAAGAAATGGTCTATGGCATATGAGAGAAATACATTTTCAGTAGGCATGAGAAGCATACAATTAAGTGAGAGTTTTAATGGATATTTGAGGGGATATTTAAGATCTGACTTCGATTTAGTGCAATTTTTTAATCATTTTGAGCGAGCAGTTGATGACAAACGCTACAACAAAAAGATCTCAGCTTTTGATGTGATACAAAAGATCTCTATTTTGAAGGTTGATATTCCGTTATTGAAACACGCTAGGGAAGTTTACACATCAACAATTCTTGATAAATTTCAAGAACTTGGGTAAAATCATTACTTCTTATTATCATATGTTGCAGAGAGGAAGGAGAATCATTCATTTATACTGTTAGTACTCAATGCAGTACGAGAGAATATTTTGTAAACGTGAAATCATCTGAATTGATTTTTTTAATTAGCTACAAATTATATGATTATTATGGAACATTATATAGTCATATTTTGAAAGTGTTGGATCTAATGAATGCAAAATAAAATATTTCAAACCATTATATTTTAGAAAGATGGATGAAGAAAGTTACAAATTTGAATCAATTTGACGTTATTGAATTGAACAGTGAAAATGATCCTAAATTGGAATCAAACACAAGGTATAGACACATGTGCTCAACTTTTATTCAGATTTCAGTAGAAGCATCTGAATTCGCGAAAGGATACACGTTGTTAACACAATATGCAAAAGAGATAATTGAGAAACTAAAAAAATATCAAGAAAGGAAGATATGGTAACAGAGATTTTGTTGGACAATCACCTTCTAATGGCATCAACATGCTTAAGGATTAAGTGAATAATAAGTATTCTACAAAATGAAATGGTTTAAAAAAAAAGAAGCCGAAGATTCAAAGTAACAAACGACCAAAAAGTTTTACTGAAAAGGTTTCAAATATAAGAACCAAATCGTCTAAGAAATCTCCTTTAGTTCAATCTGTTAAAATTTCGAATAATTTTCAAACACATACAAACAACAATTCTTGTGGGAACACATGTCAGGTTAGTACATTAATATTATAGTATTAATGTTGTTAAGTAATTTTTATTATGAAAATGTAAATGTCTAATTTTCTTTAGGGTATACCAGATTTGGAATTAACTACTCAATTATCCCAAATATATCATTCATGGGGATTCTCTCAACTCATTAAGGATATTTCATATTACAATTCGAGTGCCGACCCGCAAGCGTTGTCTATTTTTGAAAGTTGACTCAATAGTATTTGTAAACATTCTTGGAGAAGAGAAGTTTGAGGGGAAGAAGAGTGTATCTCTATTTTATTTGTTTTACAATAATTATTTTACTTGCAAGTCAGGTCTATTGTTTTTGTTATTTTGTTTTATATTTATAATTAGATAGCTCATGTTTTTTTGGATGGATCTTTGGACTGATAGAACAATGGAGATATATAAATCATATTTTATGAGTTGGAATCAGTTTAGTTATATCTTTCTAATGAATAATATTTATGCCAGAGGGATATTTTATGTCACATGGGTTAAAAAGAAACGTTTAATGTAGTAAATGGTGCACTTGATGAGGTAATTGACCTTGAGAATATTCAAGCAGAGATTGGACAGATTAGGGTCTATTGTACTCCCCAGACTGAGGTCGATGACATTGTTATATATATTTATGATATCTAAAACAAACAGAAATCTGGAAAATTTCTAGTTATATAGATTTAATTACGGAGTCAATTCATTGTTTTTCTGGATTTGAGCTGTTGATTTATGATTGCACTTCCATTCTGAATTTAATATGCTAAATCATCATCTTTTAGCTTGAATCGTTTATATGTGATTTGGGTTGAATGCAATTCAGTTTCATATTCCTAATTAATATGCTTACTCAATTTTCTTGTCTAGCCTTCTAGTAAATAGTTTGTGAGGTATGAAGGTTGGAATCTTTGCTTTTAGCTTGAAAATTTTATATGTGATTTTGGGTTATATGCAATTCAGTTTCTAGTAAAAAGTTAATATGCTGAGCTTTTAGCTTGAATCTTTTTTCGGCCAGGTGAATAATAATATTAAAAGACAGTCAAAAGCGACTGTAAACTGTACAATCCGGTAAAAATCTGTACAAAATGGCTATTTTAGTATAAATAAACTAAGTGTAGTACTACCTTCATCTAGATTTTACAAGTAAATCAATGAACATCAAAGAAAAACCCACTAACTCCCTTAAAGGGTAGACGAGGGCACAAAGCATGGCACACAAGTCTACTAATTGTTGCACAAAGTTGCATAATCTCGTATTCTACTTCGATCTCTTAAATTGACGGTTGTGCAAATCATCAAAAGGTGGTTTCACCCATAGGTTGAATATACCAAGATAATGTTGGTTTCAAATAACCAGAATCATCGTATTCGAATTGGATATGGTTCGGGTTTAAAATAGGCCTTGTTTAAGTATTTTTGGAATGAAACTTGCATAATAAAACTTCTTGCTCTGAAACTCTTTCGGTATAAATATTATGCCTTTTCAGACCTTTATTGGCGTGATTTGATGTAGTTTTAGGATCATGCTTGTTTAAGATCGAATCAGGAGCTAAAATGTTTGAATTTGGATTTTAAGCCCCTGTACTTTTGTTACCCAAATCAAAAGTTGTAGTAGTAGAGTCAAATGATTTACCAACACCTTTATATTCCAAACTTTGTAGTTTAGTCCCTGAAGAATAGGAATTTTCAAACGAGTCCCTGTAGTTTCTGAAAATATCGTGCAAGTTCCTAAAGTATCTGGAAGATTCAAATAATCCCCTAGAGTTACTGGTACTTTCGAGTTTACCACTGAAGTTTTAGGTATTATCGAATAGGCCCCTGAATTTTCTAATTATTTCGAAAATACCCTTGAATTTGCTGAAATTTTTGAAATGGCTCCTGAACTTTTTCAGCTGTACAATTTTGCAACTTTGCCCCTCTGAGATTTATATCAGCGCTAGTGACTCTAAGTTTGAATCTTTTATAATATGAAGTAGATTTATTATTTGGCAATTGTGAATGAAGGCTAATGATGCAATTTTTACAGGTTACTTTTACATCCACAGATATGGACGTTAGGTTATGAAAAAAGAAAAATTATTTTGTTTATAGTCCTATTTTAATTAATTTTAAGATTACTGAAAATTTAATTTTTTATTAGATCTATTTATTTTAGATGTTTTAGTAGATTTGTTAACTAACCATGATTAAAGGTTAAGGCTTTGTTTAGTTCGTGAAAATATTTTCCGCTTTCGTTTTCTAGAAAATATTTTCAAAACATAATTCTTATTTTCCTTTTTCGCATTTTCAAAAACGTGTTTGGATGTAAAAAACAAAATTTGTTTCTATAAGAAATAAAATTGTGAAAATACATTTGGTTTACGCTATTTTCAAAATCATTTTTGCCGAAGATATGTTTGGTAATTTTTTTATGTGTTCTCATTTTTCATATATTATTTCTTTAAATTAATAAAAATACGGTGAATCTTTTGACCAAGCTATAAATTTGAGAGGTGATATGATAAAGCACACCTAAGGTGTACTTCCATGCATAGTTTTAAGGTACTGAACCTATTGAATATAGGGTGATTGACTCATACAGTCCATGGACAATTAACAGTTGTCTATCGAGTCCAACCCACCCTAAAAGTATGATATGCACATTTGCTTAAATTAATATATAAATTGACTTACCAAACATGGTTAGATTATGTTCCATAAATATATAAATTGAACAGATTCCCTCATATTCGCATATCTAATAAATCCCATAATTAAAACACAATATAATGGTAAGTTTGTTACTATTGAAAACTTTGTTACTATTATTCAGAGCTGTAAGATTTACAACAAAGCCGCTACTATCACATTCTTCAGACGACATAGCAAAACCAATCGAGCAAATAGTACCACATACATAATTTTCAAGATGTTGCTGTCTCATCCCACACCATCAACTATAACAATTACACTGCCATTTCAACACGAATGACCCACCACAGTGGTTGTTCTATGGTTTACACTATGTGTTTGTGATGGGTTATGTGTGGAAAAGTATCGGTGTGATAGTTGATAATTGTGGGTTGAAAGTGCTGGTACGTGTAGAATAACAATTATGGATGGGTTACTAGTGTATTTACGGTGGTGGTGTGTGTAGGATTCAGTGGGTTATAACCCAACAAATTTTGGGTTTGCACTTGGGTATTTATGGTGGTGTGTGTGTAGGATTCAGTGGGTTATACGTGTGTTTTTATTGGGTTATTAGTTTAATGTGGCAGGTTAATGGTATATTATATTTGAGTTTTTTAAATAGCATTTGGGTGCATCCAAAATTCACAAAAGCAAACCACTCGAATACAAAACAGATAAAATAAAGTATGTAAAATATTTCTTATTAAACAAAACGTAAACCAAATTTATCCAAGTACAATAAAAAAAATATATGAAATGTGTTAGTAATTGTTCAATTATTATATGAAACACATCCTCAATCGGGATTAGGAAATTCAACGAGGTCTGGGGCAAGTAGCGTAGTTATGGAAAAGTCCTCCTCACTAATAATCTTGCACTTATGATGCTCATCAATCAAATACAAGAAACAACACGTTTTGCATCCTGTTTGTTTACTTTTTACCATTATATCACTTCAAAAACCTTATAACAGTCAAACGACAAAACATATTAGCTACAAGGGCACCATAATAATGTATTTCTAACATATCATGACAACATAATTTCAATTCAACTCTAAAACTAATATACTACAATAGACGCTACACCGCTTTCATAAAAGGTATACTAAAAAACATATCTTCTTAACAATGTTATATCTAACAATCTCATATCTAACTGTATAATAAAAACAATAGATTACATATGTTTTTGTTGATAAGATTCTTACCTTTTGATCGAGATGCTTATACTGGATTTCTGAATTCGTGTGTGTAATTTGCTTGTAGCAGAATGAATTTAAGCCTTGCAGACGAGATTGGTAGTAACAATACCAAACTTTCCAGTGGGAGATTGCTATAATTAAGGGATTTAGTAAATATACGACTAATAAGGAATCGGTTATTGAAGATAATTATGGCACATGATCTAATTAATATGTTGAACGCAAGGGTATGGATGGTATACAGATTAAAAAGTTGGACCTTTTTATTTGGGGGGGGGGGGTGATTCGTTGGACTCTATGAGGGTGGGTTATTGGGGTTTTGGACTTAATTGGCTAATATCTCTTGAATAAATTTGTTTTATTGTTAACACTTTTAAATAAAATTTATGTCTAATGTCAAGAGATAAGCCTCAAATATCAAGATATGTGAGAAGGCACTTCAACAGAGAATACATGATTATGATATACATGAGTAAGTTTGAACTGAAACAAAAAAAGAAAGGACGGCAAAAACAAACCCATTTAGAGACTCTTTATTAGTTCCAAATACAAAATGTATTTTTCAGTACTAAACCTCTTTTAACCATCCTCCATCTGACCGTTCATTGTCTAGCTCCAAGACCAAAAAGTCATGTAAGCATGAGTTCAAGTCCTACAATAAAATAACCTTATCGTAGGAATATGAAAATGGTAGGGCAAACATGATCCCAGTGCAATTTCCCATATTCGATTTGCATTTTCCATCCAGTATATGAAAAATTCAAAGTCTTCGATAGTCATTCCATAATTAACACGACAACAAATTAAATTCCAAAGCTTCAAGAATGAAAATCACAATTTATGATATACAAAATATCCACGAAAGAGTCATAATACTAGATACTATAGTGCAATTTTATTATAAATTAAGGACATATAGTGCAAATAACTCAAAATATCTAAAATAACCATTTATGTTCAGGGATTGCTTGTTTTTTTAATTCAATATACCATTTGTCATCGAATGTAGGAGGAAGTCCACCCGTGAATATCCAATCAGTCATTGATAATAAATCAGACCGAGCAGCTGGGTCACTCCATCGAGCACTATCATACTAATGGCCTAAGAAGTAGAAGAAAATGTCCATTTACCAACATATTTGGGGCATGGGACCCACCTGTTACGAGAATCTTCCTTCCCTTTTATCCTGCCACTGCAGAGGCTGTGGCCATGGAAAACTCCTTTACGGTGATCTATACCAACCCTGGGAAGGAATAAATATTTTGTCCTCATGATTATTATAACAATATAAGTAGAGTTCAAATCAATAACACAACCCATAGATTAGGTTATAATAAAAAAACTTGTTTAAGTTAGTACCTCAAATTTATTCAACCCCACTAGCCAATATTGCATGAATCCTCTTAAAATAGGCATAATGACTCAATTATATATTTTTATGCAGGTTATTCTATTATGTGTATAAGGTCAAATTGATAAACCGATACAAAAATACAAACTACAAATAGTTCATATGTTTCAATAGATTTTTAAATAATGTACATAATCTCCTCCACTATTATTACAAATCAAACATCATATGCCGTTGGACACAATGATCTTGTTTATTTGTTTCAACATTCTAAATTATCATAGAGTTAATTGCACCAATGGTACCATGCTCCCATATAAATTTTAACCTTTTTTAGAATCCTAAAAGAACCTAATAGAATTTCTTTTACATAATATACATATATGTATGCATTTAAAGAGAAAGTGCAGTCACATACCTTTGATTCAATGAAATTGTGCAATATGGTGAAGCGGCTAAGAGCGAGAGGTTTCGCAGTCGTAGTTAGGGATGTAAACGAGTCGAGCCGAGACGAATACTAGATGTACATACTTGTTTGATTAATTTATTGAGTCGAGTCGAGCTCAAATTTAATTTAGCCGAGCCCGAGCTTCCATTGATCCAAATCAGAAATGTTACAACTTATTTGTTTAACTTATAAAACAATCCTTTTAAGAGCCGAGCCCGAGTTCCTCATGAATAATTTTTATAGTTGAAATGAGACTTTAATGAACGGTTGGTATTTGATGGAGTGTGTGGTATAAAAATATGAAAAATAATATCGATGAAAAAATAAATGTCTAAAGAAATTAAAGATATCCAAGTTGATATTGAAGGTTAAATAATATATTTATAAGTAGATAATATATTACTTTATAATTCATAATTTAAACAAGCCTTCGAGCCGAGTTCGAGCGGGCTTGTTTCCTTATCGGGTTTAAAATGGAGTTTGAGCTTGAGCTTGAGCTTAAGCTTGTTTATATTCAAGTCGATCTCGAACGACCTTTTCTCCGAACCGATCTCGAACTGCTCGCAAGCGGCTCGGTTCATTTACATCCCTAGTCGTAGTTTTGTTTTAAAATGTAATGGAGATATATGCATAGAGATTTCATTTTAATTAATAGTTTGCCACCGTGTTTTAAAGTTTTCAATTTATTTACAAGTATACCACAAATTTTCATAAAACGTTTTCAAATCTAATTCTTTAATTACAAAGAAAACATAAAAAACGTCGATTTCACATTCTCCAATATAACACCGTTTACATTTTATTTTCTAGAAATTTGTTTTCATTTTCCCTAACTAAACGCGTTTTTATTAGTGTTTTACGAAATAATAAAAACTAAAAACGACCAGTATTTTCACTAACCAAACGAGGCCTAATTATCTAATATTAGTTTTCTATCCTTGATTATATTAAGTGACACGTATTTAAAAGTGTATTAAGTGAAATTACATAAAAGTTGTATTTTAGGAATTTTAAATCCAAACGTATGATGGGAGGACCTTCTTTTTTCCCTTAACTATCATTGGAGTACCAATCACAATCACGTGAATTCTGTATGTTTAGCTTTTTAGTTCAGTAGAATGTTTAATTAGCTGTAATCTGCTAATCTAAGTGGTGTATTCTCAAGCAGATGACACCCCGGACCCGCTCCCACCAAATACCAATAAAATAACGCGTTAAGATGAAGCTGTCTGTGTGTATTTTCTGCTAGCTACTTGTTAAATATATTATTAATATATATAATATATTATTGCCATAATATATTATTACCATAATATATTATTACCTTATTAGACTAGATTATTTCCATATCGTATTTATTTCCTAGTTAGTTTAGTCTTACCTTACTTGTTCACCAAGTTATTAGTCCTATAAATAGGACTCATTCTATTATGTTAGAGATCAACTCATTCACAATGTAGTCTCTAGTATTATATTGTCTCTAGCTAGCCTTCAAGGCTCTTTCATTCAATATATTATGTTCCTCTTTTCTCTCTTCCCATTATTTAAATATTTCACTTAATTTAAATATCTCACATGGTATCAGAGCCACAATCCAAAGTGGTTTCCCGTTATCGTTTCGTTCGCTTCCGCAAGTTGTTAGACCATTCATTGGTCTCGTCTTCGCTTCCGCAAGTTGTTAGGCCCTTCAGTGGTCCCGTCTCGTTAGGCCCTTCAGTGGCCCCGTCTCGTTAGGCCCTTCAGTGGTCCCGTATCGTTAGGCCCTTCAGTGGTCCCGTATCGTTAGGCCTTTCAGTGGTCCCGTCTCGTTAGGCCCTTCAGTGGTCCCGTCTCGTTAGGCCCTTCAGTGGCCTCGTCTCATTAGGCCGTTCAATGGTCTAATCTCGTTAGGCCATTTAATGGTCTCATCTCGTATCTCGTTAGACCATCAAATGGTCTCGTCTCGGTAGCTCGTTCAACATTCGGTTTTTGGTTTTCGGTTCTCATCACTCCACCTCACCGCCATGCCACAACATCAACATTGTCACGCTTCTCCACAACATCCTCAACGATCCATATTTCAAACTCAAGTTGCTCTCTCTTTCGACCTACTTGAATTTGAGGGGGGGTGTTAAATATATTATTAATATATATAATATATTATTGCCATAATATATTATTACCATAATATATTATTACCTTATTAGACTAGATTATTTCCATATCGTATTTATTTCCTAGTTAGTTTAGTCTTACCTTACTTGTTCACCAAGTTATTAGTCCTATAAATAGGACTCATTCTATTATGTTAGAGATCAACTCATTCACAATGTAGTCTCTAGTATTATATTATCTCTAGCTAGCCTTCAAGGCTCTTTCATTCAGTATATTATGTTCCTCTTTTCTCTCTTCCCATTATTTAAATATCTCACTTAATTTAAATATCTCACACTACTCATATCCCACTGGTTTCTCCAAACATTCCACAAACTTTGAGGAATATAAATAAGAAGTCACTCTTCGCTTATTCATATCATCAAATTCATAATCAACCCTTCTTTTCTACTCTCTTTCTTGTCCTAAAACAACAATTTAATGGCTTCATTTCTTCATAAAAAGTTGTTTATTCAACTAACCATTTTCATTTCTTTAGTTCAATTCACATTAGCAGCTAGACAACTCACGCAAACTACTCGAGATAATCAGCAATCTTCTTCTCTTCTCGAATACCACAATGGGCCTCTTCTGAGCGGCAAAATATCTGTGAACATCATCTGGTATGGCAAATTCAACCCATCAGACCGTTCCATTGTTTCAGATTTCATTACTTCCTTAAACAGACCCGCCAAAACCCAACCATCTGTTGCCACATGGTGGGAAGCTACTGAGAAATATTACCATCTCATTAAATCCAAGAAAGGCTCAAAACTTGTACTTTCACTCGGCAAACAAATCTTTGACGAGGATTATTCTTTGGGAAAATTCTTAAGAAATGAACAAATTCAAAAATTGGCAAGTAAGGGTGATCAAAAGAATGCAATTAACATCGTATTGACTTCAGCAGATGTTAATGTTGAAGGGTTTTGCTCCAGTAGATGTGGAAGTCATGGATCATCATTAAGCTCCACGATTGGTGGTAGCCATGGGAAGGGCAAAATCGACAAATTTGCTTATATTTGGGTTGGAAACTCCGAAAGTCAGTGTCCTGGTCAATGTGCATGGCCATTTCATCAACCAATCTATGGACCACAAACACCAGCTTTGGTTGCACCAAACAATAACGTGGGAATTGATGGTATGATTATTAACTTGGCTAGTCTTTTAGCGGGAACTGTTACAAACCCATTTGGAAATGGATATTATCAAGGATCAGCTGATGCACCATTAGAGGCTGCTTCAGCTTGTATTGGGGTTTATGGTAGTGGGGCCTATCCTGGTTATCCTGGGAACTTGTTGGTGGACCCTACAACGGGTGCAAGCTACAATGCATATGGTATAAATGGGAGGACGTTCTTGCTTCCTGCTCTTATTGATCCTTCTACCTCGTCTTGTTCCACTATGGTCTGTGATTGTATGACAATATTATATCTAGCTACTTAGGAAGAATTCTTTCATTCTTTTATTCATTTAACACACATTAATAAAATTCTGAATTTTCCATATTTCTCTAATTTTTAAGCCTAGTACTTTGAACTCTTCTTAAGAAATCTATCAAGTCCCTACTTAGTCACTTTATTTGTGCAATTAATTATTTTTGTTACTTTTTTTTTATCATTAAATCAAACTTTTATTCAATAAAGCCCAACTACAGATATCTTTCAGAGTTCATTTCAACTAGACCCACTAATATTTCGGCCCAGCATGACCAGAAAAGCTTAGTGGGTTTTACATTTTCTTTACAAAGCAAACTTTAACTAAACCATTTAATCACCTATTAGCTCAACTACACTATTACATGAGTTACATTTTGCTCCATTAAGTTGGCCCATTACATTGTGGCCCATTCCTCTTCACTTATCTTCTTTACGAGGCTCTGAACACTTTTGTTTTTAAACATTTTTTGCTCAATCTTTATATGACTGAGACTGAACATCTTCTTCCACAAGTGTTCTTCACTTAAACCTGCAGCTCCATGATCTCTTTCGTTCCTCTCCCACCACAGACAATATATAACTGCAGTGAAAAAGATTCCGTACAAGTTTATCAATTCCTCGCATCTATTCTGAATCATTACTTCAATCAATTCATCTAAATCATTTGGAGTAGCTTGTATCTCACATAACTTTAACATCCTGTTAACTAATCTTTTCGAGTAGGAGCAATTAACAAAAAGATGATTTGTATCTTCGGAGCAAGCTTTACAAAAGTTACAAAGTGAATTTACTTGCATACCCCAACTCACCATCCTTATTTTTGTAGGAAGTCTGTCCTGTACAGCTAACCAGGCAATGAAGGAGCACCTAGGAATTTTCTGTTTTGCCCAAACTAGTTTATACCATTTCACCTCAGCTTTATGATTAGATATATGATTTAGAGTTTTTTTAAAGGAGAAAATATTCTTGCTACTATGTATCCAGACTTTTATATCAGCTCCTTGTGACAATTTGATGTTGTTAAGGTATGGTAATAACTTACCAACCTTTGGAGGTAACCTCCATCTTCCTCTACCAAAGCAGCTCGCAACTGATTTATCATTGTTGATAACCTGCTTCTCAATATCACAGTTTAGTATTTCTTGCACACTCTTTCCATCTATCCATTTATCCCACATGATGAATGTACTATTCCCATCCTTTACTTTGTGATGAATGAAATCATATGCAGTGCTTCTAATCTTCATTAACTGCTTCCATATCCAAGAGTGAGCATTTTTTATATCTAAGCTCCATATACACTTCCCTTTGGTTATGTTATAATTCACCCACATACTCCATAGATTATTAGGTTGAGAATACATCCTCCAGAAGGTGAAGAGCATACATACTTTATTTAAATCTTCTATGTCAGGAATTTCTAATCCACCTTGTGTTTTTGAGGCACATATGTTTTGCCAGGATACTCTTGCACCTAAGGCTCCATCTGAGTTACCCTTCCATAGAAAACTACTAATTTTTTGATTAAGTTTGTATATTACTTGTTTTGGCAATAGAAAAACTCTACACCAAAACAAAATTTTGCTAATCAACACAGTTTTGATGAGTTCAGCTCTGCCAGCATATGAAAGAAGCTTTGAAGACCATATGTTTATGCAGCTACAAATGTTCTCTACTAGCTTATTTCCATCTGATATATTCAATTTCTTTGAGTTCAAAGGTACACCTAGATATCTTACAGGTAGATTTCCTATTTTGATGTTGAGAACTGCAGATATACTTTTTATAGTATTATTTTCTGTGGCTCCAAAGTACAATTCACTCTTGCCATAGTTAATCCTTAATCCTGATAGCCTAGTAAATAAGTCAAGTGCCTCTTTAATCACTTTAGCTGAGCTAATATTCGCCTTCATGAAGATAAGCAAATCATCAGCAAAAATCATATGATTTAGCTTCAAATTTCTACACTTGTGATGGTAATAGAATTGATTCTTCTGAGCCATATGATTGAATAGTCCTGTAAAGATTTCCATGCTTATAGCAAAAAGATAAGGTGAGAGAGGGTCTCCTTGTCTGAGCCCTCTCTTCCCTTTGAAATAACCACACAGTTGTCCATTAATGCTAACTGAATAGTGAGGAGTACAAACACACATTATAATCCATGATATGAACTTTTCAGGGAAGTTAAAAGCATAAAGTGTATTGATTAAGAACTTCCAATTTACACTGTCATAGGCCTTTTGAAGGTCTAAGTTAATAGTACACTTTGGCTCTACATTTTTCCTCCCATATTCTGAGACTATATCCTGTGCAACTAGTATGTTGTCACTTATATATCTCCCTCCTACATAAGCTGCTTGATTAACTGATACAATAGAGCTTAGAACTTTCTTTAGCCTATTAGCTATAATTCTTGAGATTGTTTTATAGGTTGTATTTACACAAGAAATAGGTCTAAACTTCTTGAGGTTTGAAGCATTCTTTTCCTTAGGGATGAGTACTAGTTTAGTAGCATTTACCTGAGATAACAGTTGACTTGTTTCAAAGCATTGTTTAATTGCTTTGATAAAATCTTCTCCAATTACATTCCATGATGCTTTATAGAACTTAGAATTGAGACCATCAGGTCCAGGACTCTTGTTTTCATTTATGGAGAATAGAGCTTCCTTGATTTCATTGTCAGTGATAGGAGCAATTAACTGTTGAATTTGTTCTTCACTTATTCTAGAATTGAAAATTTGCTTAATGGTTGAGACTGAGCAAGTTTCTTCCTCATTATCTTCTGAACCTAGTAGGTTCTTATAGAATCTAATAAATTCATCTTTGATCTTATCAGGCTCAGTTATCATCTCTCCATTATCATTTATAAGTAATGATATATTATCTTTAGCAATTCTACCTTTTATAATCTTATAGAAGTACTTTGAGCTGCAATCCATATCAATAGTGAAATTAGCTTTAGCTTTTTGCTTGAGTATATTGTGTTGATTGATGATAGCATTTTCAAGCTCCTTCTCAATAATTTTTTCTTCTTTAAGAGCATGAGATTCCATATTACCCTGCATAATAGAAGATTGAATTGTTGTGAGTTGATTTCTGAGAGCATCAATATTATCAGCATTCTTCTTAAAGTATAATGAGTTAAATTTCTTCAATGCTATCTTTGTGTTTCTCTGCTTTATACAAAGTTTAAACATCCAATTCCCATCTAAATCTGTTTTCCAGGCTTTCTCAACAGTTTCTAAATACTTTTCATGGTTAGTCCAAGCATTAAAGAATTTGAAAGAGCTGGGGATGAACTTTTTATCTTCTCCAATATTCACTACCAAAGCACTATGATCAGAGGTAGAGGGAGGTATAATTCTTACACTAGATAACTTTTTGTCCATCCATTTTGAGTTAATAAACACTCTATCTATTTTACTTGCTCTAATACTTTCAGCTGAGCCTTTGTTTGTCCAGGTATAGTATTGACCACTATAACTATGTTCAAATAAATTTGATTCATCAATACACTCAGCAAATTCAATTGCACCTTTCTCTAAGGAGTCACAGTTCAATCTATCTTGTATTGTTAGAATCTCATTAAAATCTCCCAATATGCATACCTTGTCATTCTTATTATCTTCACACCATTGAATAATGTCCTTCCATAGTGTTTTTCTCATATCATCATCATTATATGCATATACAAATCCCATAAAGTAAACCTCATTATTTCTTAAATCTTTAACTTCTATAAACATAGCTTGAGCTGATTCTTTTATAAGATTGACTTCAAAATACTCTATATCCCATAAAATCCATATCCGGCCTGAGTCATCTGCATTATAATTGTGCAAAGTCTTCAGATTGGAGAAATGAGCTTTAATAATACTTTCATAGTTGTGGCTTTTAACTTTAGTTTCTAATAAACCAACTAATTTAACTTTATTACTATATAAGAAGTTCTTCACATCAAGTTGACGCGGAACATTATTAAGACCTCTAACATTCCAGGCTGCAAAATTCATATGTTTGGAGGTTGAAAGTCCTAGAGGGGGGGTGAATAGGATTACTAATAAGATTAATGCCTAATTAAAAAATCTTTTGGATAAATATAAGTTTATGAAAGAAACTTCTAAGACAACTAATATATCAAACACTTATGGGATCATGCATAGGATAAGCTAGAGGTTCGATAAATAAGTTTAACATGTAAAATGAGTTTCTATTTTCTTACTACTCTAGATGACAATAGGTTGATTAACTAGATAAACATTATTACGATATTTATACTAGCAAGTAATCAAACATATAAAGTGCGGAAAGTAAATAGAGTAGGGATAGAAAGATACACGAGATTTATAGTGGTTCGGTTTCCCTACATCCACTACCTAAGGAAGCCTCCTTAGGATTTCAAGCTTTTCACTAAGCTTCCGTGTCTCTCTTAACCGGGTCGAGAACACAATAACCCTTACAACCTCTTCGATAACACGAAGGACAAACACTTGTGCTATCGCAACACAAGGACAACCTCTTCGAAACCACGAAGGATAAACACTTGTGTAATCACAACACAAGGATACCAAGTATACTCCCTATACTTGAATTCTCTCTTAATCTATCTATTACAAGACCTAGACTTAAGAGGATAGATACAAAGTGTTTAAAAGGGGTGCAAACAACTTTGCTAGATAATCTCCTAAAGAGTAGATATAACTATAAGCTTGTAAACTCCTCTTGAGTAGATAATAACTTTGAAGCTTATTGGTTTAAGCTCTTGATCAAGCTTGGATAATTAACTTTGATAGCTTGTGACCTCTAACTTTGTAGGAGAATGATATGTAAGATAGTTGAAGTGTTAGAGGTAAGTTTCTCATTCAAAGAGCTCATATTTATAGCACAAGAAAGTCCCCAATGGATATAGAGTTGATGGAGAACTTGTTCAAAACCGGGTTCCCGGTTTCCCAAATGCGGGTACCCGGTTTTCAATTGTAACGGCTATAAAACGGCTATATTAAGTTGATGTTGACTTGAGCTTCACCAAACCGGGTTCCCGGTTTTCCCAAATGCGGGTACCCGGTTTCTACTGACTTGGAGATTATGATTTTTTGATTCGTTGCTCGGATGGAAAAGTTTTCTTCACGAGAGTTGTTGTAAACATCATTTTAAGAAACTTTGTTGTTGATCATGAAAGCTAATTCCAAATATACACATAAGATAAGGTTAAAAGAATTAGTATGAAAATTAGCTACTAAGGATAAGGCTATGATCAAAATGATGTTAATTGTGCTTTTTGATGAATTAGAGTGCAAGATAATAAAGTGAGATTAGCACACTAAGCAATAGAGGATTTGTCACATTAAAACACTTAAACGATGGGGGCAATAAGCCAACAATCTCCCCCTTTTTGATGATGACAAATCATTCACTAAAACATATCTAAAACACATTTGGAGTCTAACTCCCCCTCACAAAAAGCATTAAGTCAAAGTGTATTTTTATGAAAAAGACATGCATTTGTGAGTTTTGTAAAGTGCAAGTTTTAAACGTTTTAGTGCACATATTTCTCCCCCTTTGTCTTCATCAAAAAGACGAAATAAATGTATAATTCATAACTAAGGAAGAAGAACTAAAACTCAAGTGAATAGATTTTAAAACAATGATACTAAGAGTGTGCAAGAGTTTAATTATTTAAAAACAATTTTTTAAAAGGAGATGCACAAAGATAGACATGAGTAAGACAAGAGCTAAGGATAGAGATTTTAACCAACTCCTTGATTGAAAGATATTCATTTCATATGCTTTCTAATGACACAAACGATTAGTGCAAGGTGTGAGATAAAAGATTAGCCAAGGCATTAGAGTTTTTAACAAACACTCCCCCTTACACAAAGCATAGAGTTTGTTTCAATTTGTAAAAATTTTGATCAACAAGATTTACCCTACTAAGAATATTTGAATCAATTTTAAGAAATCATGGGGTAAATTGTCATTTTTGAAATGCAAAGGGGTCAAGATGTATTTTCCAAAAGTTTAGGGACTAAACGTAATTTTGAAAAAACTTCAAGGGACCTAAATGCAATTTTCAACCATTTGGAGAATTAAGACAAAATGAACAAACTATAGGGACCTAAATGCAATATAGGATAAGATCAAGGATAAGAGAGCAAAAGTACCTATATCATCAAGGAAAATGTTAGTAAAATCAAAGCATAAACTAGAAACAACTAAACATTAAAATTCCAAAATAGAATCATAGCATACTAAAACACATATCCAAATTTAAACACCATAGCAAACTAGATCAAATATCCAAATCAAACCAAGTTAAACATAAAGCATCCTAAACCATTTTCCAAATAAAACATGTAGCAATAATATCCTAGATGTCCAAAACACGGACCCATAAACAATTAAAGCATAAACATCACAAACTTAGTCCAAAAACACAAAGAACACATAAAAGCCAAGTAAAATGAAGATAAAACTAAAACACCCAAACACGAACAATTTAGCGATTTTCACGAGGAGAGCGGCTCCTTGACCTTCTCCCATTTCCAACATCATCACGAAGACATGAAACTTCATTTTTCAACCCCTCAATACGATTATTCATATTTTCAAACCATCCTTTAATTTCCGCAAAACCCTCTTTAATAACATTCAACAAAGTAGATTCAACCTTATCAAGATCATCTTTAGTAACAACATTTGAGGAAGAACCAATGGAAGATTTTGACCGGGAAGTGGTATAAGACGGAGGAGGATTAATAGGCATAACTTCACGGGAAGGAATGTTTAGAGACTCAATAGTGGGACCCGAGGAAGTGATATTTTGACCAACATTTTTCAAGATAGTTTTTCGAAGATTTTCGGGAAGATGATCAAAAACATGCTTATCAATGTATTCACCATTGTAAACGAAGATTTTCATAGTTTTCAAAAAAGGAATATCAAACCTCCAAATTGGTTCAAAATCACGAGGGTCATGAGAGGGAGATATTTTCTTAACATTGATTAAGAGATAACTAAGAGCAATACCATAAGGAAGAGTAGAATTCGAATGAGCACGATAATCCAAGTTACGAATGAAAATTTTGCAAAAATTGATAGGCCTTTTTGAATAAAGATGAAATAGAAGGATTGCTTCATAAGGAGCAATTGTACCATCTTTCCTATCTTTTCCCAAAAGACAAAACATGATAATTTTGTGTGCCAAACGAATATCCGGAGTAAATAAACTCGATAGCCAAGGTTGAGTATGGTTTTGAAACATTTTCGAAGACATAAAAGCCTCAACCTCGTTTTTCAAAGGAATATCAATCAATTCTTTGCTTCTATTCCAACCCGAAACAATGAAATTCTCATAACCACTATTTTGAAGTTTAAAAGCTTTTTCAATGGTTTTTGGAGTAATGGAAAGATTTTTGTTAGAAACCATTGATTTTAAAGTGCAAGAATCACAATCTAGTGGATGGATATTTTTGAAAAAATCAATAACAAGGGATTCATAAGACTTATTTTCTAGAGAAAGGAAAAAATCTAATCCTTGGAATTGAAATAAATGGAAAAGATTAGAATTTGAGCCATTTACCAAAGATATGGAAGCACTAAGTGAAGGAGATGAAATTGATCTTCCCCAAAGGATCTTGGTGTTCTTTCTCACCATTCTTTTTGAGGGTTCTTCTTCAAGCTCAAGAAAATCTTCTTCATCTTCAAAGATTGGGTCCATTTCAATATCTTCATCTTCTTCATCAATTATTCTCTTGTTTTTGGAAGCCCTTGATGCTCTAGAAGGTTTGGATGATGAAGCCATGGAGGAGTTAGGGTTTGAAAGAGGGATTTTCGTTTTTGAGAGAGAAGGAGAGGAAGAAACGGTTTGAGAAATGAAGGAAAAAGAAAGAGACCAAGGGTTTTGATTAAACGGGTTGTACACAGACTCGAAACCGGGTTCCCGCATTCATCAAAACCGGGTACCCGGTTTCCTTCTGTGGGGCTCGGTTTTGAAGGGTATAAAAGAAATAAATCAATTTTGCAATTTTACCCGAAACCCGTTCGAAAGCTCCCCAATAGTTTAGACATGTTTAAAAACTCCCAAAATAATTTTTGTTATGAAAAATTATGAAAAGGAAATCACGAACAAAGAGAAAACAGTTTATTGCACAAAGACCCCTATATTTTCTAAAAAGTACAAAAAGACCCAATATAAAAACTAAGCAATTTAAAGCAAGAAAAGGGCAAGACAAGCAAGATATTAGCACATAGAGGATAAAACACATAAACACATAGTAAAACACAAGCTAAAAAAGGAAAGAAGGAAGGAATTCACCGGATTTTTCTTTTACGAGATTTGAACGTCCTTTTGCATATAATTCTATTTTCTTGACGCTCAACACCTTTAATGAATATTCCTATGGTAACCGAGGTGGAATGGATCCGGGAATATGATTAGTACTTTTCACGATCCATGTCGGTTTTTCATTTTGAGCGAGTTTAGCCTTTTCCTCATTGGTGAGTTTATCATAATCTATTTCTTCTTGATTTGACTTAAGAACTCCCGCTTCATTTAACTCCTCTTTATATGGAATGAATGGACCTTTCACAATGATTCTCCATTGGTCGGGATTTTCGGCTTTGATAAATTTCTCCATTTTTGTTCTCCAAGCAAAATAGTAAGTTCCTACAAAAAGTGGAGGTCGAGTAGAAAACGACTTTTCCAAAAGATTAGATTCCATATCGTTTACTCTACTAACGATTAAGCTATTCACGTAGAGTTAGGCTCTGATACCAATTGAAAGTCCTAGAGGGGGGGTGAATAGGATTACTAATAAGATTAATGCCTAATTAAAAAATCTTTTGGATAAATATAAGTTTATGAAAGAAACTTCTAAGACAACTAATATATCAAACACTTATGGGATCATGCATAGGATAAGCTAGAGGTTCGATAAATAAGTTTAACATGTAAAATGAGTTTCTATTTTCTTACTACTCTAGATGACAATAGGTTGATTAACTAGATAAACATTATTACGATATTTATACTAGCAAGTAATCAAACATATAAAGTGCGGAAAGTAAATAGAGTAGGGATAGAAAGATACACGAGATTTATAGTGGTTCGGTTTCCCTACATCCACTACCTAAGGAAGCCTCCTTAGGATTTCAAGCTTTTCACTAAGCTTCCGTGTCTCTCTTAACCGGGTCGAGAACACAATAACCCTTACAACCTCTTCGATAACACGAAGGACAAACACTTGTGCTATCGCAACACAAGGACAACCTCTTCGAAACCACGAAGGATAAACACTTGTGTAATCACAACACAAGGATACCAAGTATACTCCCTATACTTGAATTCTCTCTTAATCTATCTATTACAAGACCTAGACTTAAGAGGATAGATACAAAGTGTTTAAAAGGGGTGCAAACAACTTTGCTAGATAATCTCCTAAAGAGTAGATATAACTATAAGCTTGTAAACTCCTCTTGAGTAGATAATAACTTTGAAGCTTATTGGTTTAAGCTCTTGATCAAGCTTGGATAATTAACTTTGATAGCTTGTGACCTCTAACTTTGTAGGAGAATGATATGTAAGATAGTTGAAGTGTTAGAGGTAAGTTTCTCATTCAAAGAGCTCATATTTATAGCACAAGAAAGTCCCCAATGGATATAGAGTTGATGGAGAACTTGTTCAAAACCGGGTTCCCGGTTTCCCAAATGCGGGTACCCGGTTTTCAATTGTAACGGCTATAAAACGGCTATATTAAGTTGATGTTGACTTGAGCTTCACCAAACCGGGTTCCCGGTTTTCCCAAATGCGGGTACCCGGTTTCTACTGACTTGGAGATTATGATTTTTTGATTCGTTGCTCGGATGGAAAAGTTTTCTTCACGAGAGTTGTTGTAAACATCATTTTAAGAAACTTTGTTGTTGATCATGAAAGCTAATTCCAAATATAAACATAAGATAAGGTTAAAAGAATTAGTATGAAAATTAGCTACTAAGGATAAGGCTATGATCAAAATGATGTTAATTGTGCTTTTTGATGAATTAGAGTGCAAGATAATAAAGTGAGATTAGCACACTAAGCAATAGAGGATTTGTCACATTAAAACACTTAAACGATGGGGGCAATAAGCCAACAGAGGTTTTGGTATATCATCTCCCCCATTATGGTTAATAAACTGCAGGATGTCTTTATCAATGTTTGTCTCAGATTCCTGTAGATTATTAAACTTATTTTTAGTTGTCACCAAACTTCCATTTGTATTTTGCTCTTTACTTGACTCTCCTTCATAATACTTTGTGTTTTTGTTTTTGACAACACTCCAGTCTCCATCTGCAACTTTTTGTTTATCTTTACTTTGTTTTTCTGTGGTAGGTTGCTTTGGCCTCCATACTTTTTGTGTATTACTGCATTTCTCCTCTATGTGCCCAAATCTATTACACTTTAGGCATATAGTTGGCTTCCAATCGTACACAACTTCTACTTCATGAAGCTCCTCTTTTCCAACATCAATATATACAACTTCAGGTAATTTTTCTTTAGTATCCACTTCAACACAAACACGAGCGTATCCTAGCCTCGTTTTTGATTCAGTTACAGAGTCCATTTGGATTGGGACCCCTATTCCACTCGCTACATAACCTAAGCCACGTTTAGTCCACAGGTTCATTGGGACATTCACTAGTTTTGCCCATATTGGTATTTTTGTAACATCTATCGTTTCAAACTGCACATCGGCACTCCAAGGCCTAAGAAGAAGAGGCTTGCCATTTATATGCCAGATCTGTTCCATGGCTTTAGTACTTTGCTGTTGATTTTCGAATTTGAACACATACATACCCTTACCACTCGACTTTACTTCAACTTTGCCTAAGTTTCTCCTTTGAAACTTAACAAAATTGGTTATAGCATAGAAGTTCGGTGGACTATCTAGGAACTGACCTATTAGACAGTGGATCCATAACTTGTCACCTTCTTCAAACACATCTGGAGGCGGTCTAACAATTTTCTTTCCTCCATCTACATTCGGCGAGTGAAATTCAATTTTGTAAACTTCATTAACCTTCTTTTCGAACAGCTTTGACCATATTACAGGTTTATTGTTCATAGTTTCTTCCGATTTACCTTTCGAAGTTTGAATCGGAGTAGCTATCGGCGTTTGATTAACAACTTCTTCTACTGGTTTAACGATTGTATTCGACTCACAAACTACGCCACTCTCTTCAACAGGTTCAGAACTGGGAGGAGAGAACATAAGCTTTGTGATGTTCGTATATTTCGTTTTGGTTTTAGGATTTGAGTTGTTTGGATTGTTTCCTTTATTTGATTTTAACAATTTCGTCATTTCAGAGAGCTTAGTGAGAAGGTTTGGGGTTGGTTAATTTTTGGTTGGTGATTTTGTCGGTTAAAAGGTAAGAAAAAGGATGATGAATTTTTGAAGTTGACTTGGTGATAGATCCCAGATTTTGGGATAAACACCAAATCAGCAAAAGGAAAAAGCTAAAAGGTGGGAAAAAGTGGTGGAAAACTAGAAAGATTCTATGGAATAAATTTTAGGTAATATGAATGGCTAGAGAGAATATTTGGGTGGGTTGACTCTCATTTGACTCTCTTTTCTTATTTATTTTTGTTACTTAGAATAGATGCCCATAAAATTTACATAGATTTGGCACATATACTTGTTTGTAAGGTGTCATCGGGAAGGATTTGGAGCAGATCTACGTATTCCCGTACCTCAATCCTACGACCTGCTCCGTCACTCGAGGTGCCTCCCTCCCAACTCACCCGCGCACCCTCACCGCACATCGCCCGTCTTAATTCTAGATTTTCTGTAGGGTTCGGTTCTACTCGCAAGTTAAAAGACAAACCGAACAAAGTTTA
Organism: Nemophila menziesii; assembly: GCA_029959085.1. Lineage (NCBI taxonomy): Eukaryota > Viridiplantae > Streptophyta > Magnoliopsida > Boraginales > Hydrophyllaceae > Nemophila > Nemophila menziesii. The sequence goes on along the minus strand of JARWIR010000013.1, from coordinate 21,062,430 downwards.
TACTTAACAAAGTTACGTATTAAATATAATGCAATTACGAAGATAAACCAAGGACTAACCTATGGGGTACGAAATGAACATAACACAACCACGATATACATAACCATGATACAAAACATGATATAAAGACATAAAGGCAGATACAATATTCAATTACCAATATAAAAGAATTGTTTATTGATCATTTTGATTCGTATGTGTAGAATAACAACAAAAACATAAACCTTAAAATGACTTCTTAATTTTCTTAAAAATTGTTTTTATATACATCTTTATAATTTTAACTTTAAAATTTGAATTTAGAATTTATAATTGATCAAATTTTCGAATTTTGAATATATATTGTATATAATATACATGTGGGTGATAAAGCATGAGAATCATGTCATCATCATTCTCAGGATAACACTCGACCTGACGATGTAAAATAGATCCAGAACACGGTAACATAGATGTAAATGTGTAGGCAAAAGAGGTAAAAGTCTAGAATAGATAATTAGACAATAACGAGTTTTAATATCTTTGTACCTTACTTCCGATATCGATCAAGAAACTTTATCTTAACTCTCTTAAAATTCTAATTGCTTCTCCCAACCTTCCTGAAACCAGACACTAAGTTAGGACTACCGGTAGGTGCAATTCTGATGACACTCCAATGCTCATCATGAGCATTATTTTGTCGAGGGGGTATGGAGACTTAAATCAAATGTATAATAACCACAACCATTTTAGAGAGATAAAGAGAGAGTTTTTAAAGTAAATGTCATCTCCCAAGGTATGATTAAACAATGCAAGTAAAACACACACCTCGAAAAAACAAGACTTTTTGTAAGTGTACACATCGTGGAAAAGGAATAAAAAACGTAAGTAGGATATCATCTCCACAGAGAATACGAAAGTTAATCTTTGATTATTGTTTTTAAAGAGTGTACTAAAATGAGTTACTAGATTAAATATGTGAAATATAAAACAAATATTTATTTGGTTTTTGGATTTATCAACTTGAATGCAAATAATATAATAATCTAGGGAAATAAATGTTAAACTAAAGACAAGTAAATAAACGAAGGAGAAAGAATAATAATATAGCTCGAGAACTCGCAAGTAATCCCCACAAGTATCTATTTTACATTCTATTTTTAAAAGGAAATACTATAAACATGTAAAAGTCAGGATTCTAAATTCCTCCTAACTCCCGTCAAGGTATCTTAGGAGGCTATTTCAACACTACCAGGAGACTCATATGAGGTTACACTATGCAATGATCAATGGATAAATTTCTAACCCTATTGCACACTAGACAAATATGTATCGTTCTCAATAACTGAACCCCCCGTCAGGATGACAAATCTAATTACTAAGGGAAGTCCTACACTTGGCCAGAGTAAGGGCTGAAATATATGACAAATAAACAAAACAATTAAAACAATAATTCAATATAAGATGTAATATCCAAATGCAATAAAAGCATAAAATAAAATTAAGGTTCATAAATTATTGTTGTTCTCAAGCTAGATTAAACTAGTGCATACCGAAATAATAAAACCTAACAACTAATAATTTAATATTCATGTCACAGATGAAAAAAAAATTACCTATTAATTGTTAACGAACGATGAAGGATAGAGGTGGAATGGCATGAACTACTTCCTAAATTCTACTTATCTTATCTTCTCTGCTCTAAGAGATTTTCTCTAAGTGTTTATGATTGGGAACCTTTTATAACATTAATTTCTGATATTTAGAGGTCCAAAAATGTTTTATGGGTTATGGACTTCTTTTAAGTGACCTAATCTGACCCAACAACGTTTTCCTTCAAGACTGGGCTGGTTTGAACCACAGAAACTGCAACTTTAATAACTTCTTCAATTCAGCTCCAAAACACAAACCGTCAAGTCCTACGTGTTCCTAACTTCAAATCCTATCTGAAAATAAAAAGGATCCTCCATAATCTTCATCAATCTCGCGTGGCAGGTCGAACAATTCACTTTCTAAATCTGGACGCCAACTGTTTTCACTTTCCAAAAGTGAATAATCTTGTTTTCTTTACTTCTTATCATCGTCTCGTAGTATCTTACATCCAAGATCTGCACACTTAACACACTAAATACGCACAAAAACTCTAGAAGTAACATAAATACCGAAACTATACAAGAGAGTGTAAAACATCCAATAATGGGGCGAAAACTCCAACTAAGTCCTAATACCCATTAAATGATGTCTCGTGACTAGATTACTCTAACAAATAAATGTTGACATATATAACATATTTTGACAAAAATATCGTGGAGAAGGGTATTTATAGATGTCAAACAGCTTGCCAGATCTACTGTTGGGTGCAGTATAACTCGGAAATAGGTGTGTAGGATAAGCATGAAGGGAATCCTCTTTGTTTCAAGTGATCTTTATATATCACCCTACTTTGTCCTTCAGATGTCTCGAGGGATCTACCTAGAGAATTTTTTTGGCAATTTTCTCCCTCGGGTAACCGTTTAGTTCCTTCAGATTGTACCTATATACCATAAGCTCTGGTTGTCGGTGCCTCTTTGGGTGAGAGTATCAACATTATATTTTGTCTTATTAGCAGTGAAGGTTGAATTTTGAATTTTGAATTGTAATCCCCATAACCTGCACCCCCCCCCCCCCCGCATGGGGTTTGAAAATTAATACACACAATCGGTCCCAACCCCCATTCAATACCCTAAACCCTTCCTCGTTTATAATGGGGTGGGGCGGGTAGTCGTAGTGCCCCCATTGACATCCCTACGCATAATAAAGCAACACATATAATAAAAAATATGAAATATCACGAGTAATATGCATAAACTTTAATAAGGTCAAGATATAAACAACTATACCATTTCTTGAGAGATTTACGGAACAAGGTGACTTGTGCTCGCTTTTGACTCAAGTCCTTAATCTCCAGTCATCCAATTTAGTAAAAGGCTTATGTCAAGTTCTTATCAAAATAGAAACATTGTGAATAGACCTAAACTAACATCTTATTAATTTCTAAGATATGTGAGAGTCAACACAATAAAGATCAATATGCATAAATATACCTTAATAGAATAAATACACTTTAGACATAAGGGATTATCCATTTACGGATTAGCATATATCATATTTAAGTTTATCCACTGACAACAAATAATATGAGAAACAATATCAGTATTTAGCCTAAAAAAATTATCCAAACATGTTAAGTATATCATTTATATAAATTAACTACATATACAATCCTAATTAATTATTATCAAGAGACATAGTAAACATATACACATGTGAGATCATACTATAAATCATAGATCATACTTATGAGGATGTATATCAAGCAAGAAATTATATTACATAACTTATGACACTTATTTCCAAATGAAAAAAATCCACGAGTACCTAATGTAAGACAAAGATATATATAGACATTGTATACAAAACTACAAAAAGAAATGAAACATATCGATTTAGTATTTATAAAGGAAAATATACATATCACCCCACATTAACAAGTATCCATCAAGCTATTTTCATGTAAGTCCTTGATACGTGTTCCCCTTGATGTCATATGAAGCACACAATGGTGTGGGTGTGTGCTTCACCATCATTTTCTTCAATGAGTAGACCAACACCACATAAGCTCTAACCCACTCATGTCTAGTCTTTGGAAGACCATACTTTTTCACTAGACCATGAGCAAAACTCTAGGATTTATGATTAAACCTAATCTACGTAGACTAGTCTTTATACTCCTCAATGAGTAAATACAAAAAAATATAGATATCCGGACTATGGATTACTTTTGGACCCTCTTAAAATATAGTTGTGAGAAGTTTTCAAATTTGGTGTAGAGAAGGGCAACTATTGGAAGTCCTAAATGCTTCTATTTATAGGACAATCTTTCCAACGGACTTGTCCACGTGTTGCTCTCGGTTGACTGAATGTTAACTTTTCGGACATCCGGAATTCTTGGGTTTGATGACGTGGCTTTAACGAGTCTAGACAAATAGTACACTATCGACTATTTTTTCCTTTCTAGTCGTTATCATCTTAGTTACCCAACTTGTTCTTCATTGTATATCTATTTGGGACCGAGTTTTCAAATCTGGCAAGTGTATTGGGTATCCGACACTTCTTCGGTTGTCTAATCTTCATTTTACTGGCTCTCATCTTGTGTACTTCACTAATCTGTGTTTCTTTACATAAGAGGTTTGTTCTTCTTCTCTTCAGCCTTCATTTTTTGAACGGATTTTGTCATTTTATCTTCTCATTCTTCGCAGGTCCAAACATTTTCACTTGCCTTCAATCTCTAACGTCTCCTTCGACACTCCGCGCTTTAACTCCTCAAGGGTCTGTTGACTTGTTTCCGCATCTTCTTCATCCTTTCTTGAACCTTTAGCGATTTATACCAATCTTGACATTTCTCGTAAAATCAAGTATGTTCAAAATGCATTGTTTTTTCTCCAAATCATCAATCAAAATATAACATTTATGCTAACCATGTCAGATACACAAGACGTATGTTAGTTAATCGAAGGTCAAGATAATTAACTTGCATACCAATTTAAAAAGTGGTCATATAGATATTATATATGGTGTCTCCAAACATGGCATATGATAATTGGTACCATATGATAAAGAGATCTTGATGTGAGCGGTCATATAGATATTATATATGGTGTCTCTAAACATGGCATATGACAATTGGTACCCTAAGAGTAAGAGATCTTGATGTGAGCGGTTGGTATATGGAAACAATGTCCTATGAATCAAACTGCTACTCGATTTGTTCAAGGAATTTGTGTATTGACATAACATTGAGCATTTTTTTTGGGATTAGATCATAGGGGTAACCAGTGGTTAATGAACATGCCAAATTAGTACCCAAGTTTTTTAAATCGGACAACCAGGTAACTTTTTTTATTTGATCCAACCATTAGTACCCGCCTTCTATTTATCGTCAACTGTTTACGTGAAAAATACTTTGTGATTATAAAACAAAAGGAAAAAGATACAACGTACCCAAAAAATTTGAAAGATGACAAATAAGTATTCAAGAAATTTGAAAAAAAAAAAAACAATTTGGTAACCATATCCTTGCTAACATTATACTTAATGGTTGTATTGATCATGGATATAATAGTTGTACCAAATCGAAAACTTTTGGTACCCTAAAATTGGTTATAAAGCTACTTTAAAAAAATGATTTTTTTTAAATGATGATTCATTTATAGGAGTATAATTTACCCTAAAGAAATCATTTGAAGATTTATCATATTTTAAAATTCATTATTATTAGGCAAAATACAAAAGTTGTGAGTACTTATTACTCCTATTTACCATCACTGACTTTAGAGAAACACGTTATTTTTCTCATTCGTTTCTCCTTCACTTACTTTTCTTGCAAATTGCACGAATCTCAACTATTGTAAAATCCCAGATACAAAAAGATATACTCGATGGGTGTGGAGATGAAATTCTTGGGCATGGACTTTGGGTGCGCATTAGGATCCCTTAGCAAAGGTGAATTCCCAGAAAAAGATTGTTTGCTTCCATTAATTTCAAAACTTCTTGGCTACTGCATCATCGCTGCTTCCACCACTGTCAAGCTCCCCCAGGTATTAATTATTTTTTTCCCATTTACTATACAGATAAATTGCTTTTTCACCTTACAATTTTAGTGTGCGGTTTATTGCTTCAAAATTGTAAATCTTGATTCATCTTTTCTTTTACAATATTAATAAACTTGGGATCTTTTGTGTTGGTTCATGGCTCTGACCAAAATTATCGATAAAATTTAGGTATTTTTGATTTGTAAAATAAAAATGAGGAATTGGATTGGAATCAGTGCCAATTAAGTGGGAACAAATTCTAATACATAATTGAGTTTTTATGTTCTTGATTTGCAGATATTGAAAATTATAAATCACAAAAGTGTAAGAGGTCTTAGTGTTTTAGCCTTTGAACTTGAAGCAGTTGGTTACACCATTGCTTTAGCATATTGTCTTCACAAAGGACTTCCATTTTCAGCTTATGGCGAGTTAGCGTTTTTGTTAATCCAAGGTAAGGACTAAACGTGTAGAAGTTTAAGGACTAAACGTGTTATTAACTCTTTCCTTTTCTCCTTTTTGGTCTTGTACAGCAATAATTTTAGTTGCAGTGATATACTATTACTCTCAACCCATGGGATTACAGACATGGCTCAAAGCATTAATGTATGTGATTTCCTTTTTCCATAGATATTCTCAAAAATAATGTAAAAATTGATACTCTTATTTTAATTAAATTACAGATTTTGTGGTGTGGCACCAACTATATTAGCCGGTCAAATTGACCCTGTTCTCTTTGAAGCTCTTTATGTGAGTGAAAGTTTCTCACTCTATACCTCAACTCACTTAGATTCTAACTTGCAATTTATGATTTTTCATTTTATTTTATTTCAGGCATCACAACATGCAATTTTCTTCTGTGCTAGAGTTCCACAGATTTATACAAACTTTAAGGTAAATTATTAGTTAATGAAGATCAATATATATAGTTTAAGGTATGAGTTAATTATTTTTAATTTGTTGACTGAACAGAACAAGAGTACAGGGCAGCTTAGTTTTATAACCTGTTTCATGAACAGTGTTGGTTCAATGGGTAAGTTTATGATGTGTTATTTATAAAATTGTTGTTTGTTTTTAATTACACTTACTCACTCTTTAATTGTTTGATGTTTTTTCAGTGAGAGTTTTCACCAATCTGCAGGAGAAGGCTCCTATGAGCGGTAAGAATATTATTTATATATATATTTTTTCAAATTGTAACTTGGTTATCTAATTTTCTTGATTTTTTTACAGTTGTTATGGGGTCTGTAATTGGTATTACTACGAATGGTACAATTTTGAGCCAAATAGTGTTATACCAGAAGAAGTCAGAAGCAAAGAAAGATAAGAAAAAAGATTAAGCTAAGCATGGGTTTGGGTTTGTATATGGAGGAAATTCCATACACATTTTTTCTTAGATTGATGCTAATACTTGATAGGACTTGGTTCATCATCTTAAGAAGTTTTATAAGTAATATTTGCTTATAATGATTATTTTATGTAACAGATTTTATTGACATGATTATGTAGGGAATTGTTGTTAATGGGTTCTTTTGTTCGGAACTCAGGTAGTATCTTCTTAAAAATTAATTATAGCGAAGTGATCCAAGTAAAGTAAACTATAACCCCACCCCCCCCCCCCCCCCCCCCCCCCCACAACACACACACACACACCCCCACCACCCCTTCCCTCTTGTTTACCAAATAGTAAATCTTTGGGGTAAAAGACCCAAGGAATGATTGTATTGATGGTTTTGTGGACGGGTCGAAGCTCTCAATGGTATTTCGACACTCAAGTTGTACCATGACCGAAGGTAATTTATAAATTGAGAAAGAGTGGAGTTTTATAATGCATTTAACGAACAATAATAAATGGGAAGTGAAAATCTTTCTAGGATATGTGTTTCGGGTATTTATAGAAAGTCAAAATCCATGATGTCATTGTGGGTTTTTGTCGGTTCTCCTTTTTTGGGTTTAGGTTTACGAATGTATCTAGTCAATAGTCATGAGTGTATTTGTATCATAACCTGAATTTCAAGGATCTATATTTTCTGACGACGGTGGCTTTTTTTTGGTCAGTTATTCTCGATACTTCATTATGGCTTATCAATTACCTCCCTGAATTAGCAAGAATGATTGTTGCCCTTTCTCTAATCAGCACGATCAAAAATCCATTTGACTTTTCATGAGTTGCCGACGAGAGAGTCTGTCTTTAGAGTAATTTGTGCCATGCCACCACAAGAGCCACTTTATTGAGTAATCGTGTTGTGTCGACACAAGAGTCGGTCTTTTGTCTAAGTGAAGCTTTTCTTTTAAAATATAAGTGAAGCTTTTCAAGCAATAATATTAGTCGAGATTGTCGAAAACCTTTTGAGATTCAAAAGGTTTGATAATGATGCCTTTAAAACTCTTCATGTTGTGTCGATACGCCAATGTGGGCATTAGTTTTTAGTTGTGTCTCAAAATTCATGGATGATATGTGGCCACTTATGATTGTTAATGTGGTTATGATTACCAAGGGAACGTGGAATGTCTCTATTTCCCTATATATAAGTGATATTTATCACTTCTTACTTGCGTTGTTGTCTGTTTCAATCAGACATTTAGCTTTATGCGTATTGAGGTGGGCCTATCGTCGAGTCTTTCGAAATTTTATGGCTTCCCAAGTTGGTTCCCCCCAAAAAATGTAGCAATCGGGAGGTAGGAAGACGTATCAAGTATCCTTACTTAGGAGCAAGGTAACAATCAGTGAGCCCACACGTTCTCGACAGTGGTCGCATACGTCATATGAATAGATGAAGATGAGCGAGAGAGGTAACAATCTTTTGTACGATGAGTATCATCCATATCTATCCATTTCATTGTCTAGACCCTTATTGAGATTATTCTTAGAGCACTTTCGGAAGTATATTTAGCCAAGGATCTTTTTTGTTATCCTTTACTTGTGGTGTATGTCTTTATTCCATTAGGTCATTGAGGTTACCCTTTCTCCAGTCATCTTGATAAAAAATCTATTCGGTTGTTCATGAGGTGTCGACGTGGGAGTTGATGTTTCGATTATTTCGTGATGTGCCGACACAGGTGGTCTGTCTTTCGAGCATTTCTTGTTAGGTGCGGGAGCGGTCTATTTGATAACAATATCAACTGAGGCTTTTGAAACATTTTTTTTCATTCCACGGATGATGCCGAATATTGGGATGGATTGGGCCGAGGCTTCCTTCAAACTCTCCTCGAATAATCATCGATCTTTATGCTTTTACCAATTCACCCTTATGTATACGTCACAATAGGATAGGTGTGGGTATCTTTCCAACTAATTATGTATGGAGTACATTATTACATGTGGCACTTTCTTTATGGAGGTGTCAAGCAATTGTTATCTCGAGGAAGTGAACCACCTTTTTCACAATATATATACATCACTACTTTTACTTTTTTACACTTGTTACTTTTGTCGGATCGTCTATCACATCCATATAGTTAATCCTCGGGAGATTATACAATATTGTCGGCTTCTCTACTTCGAGCTTCTGCTTTCTCAAGGTATTTTATATAGTTTTTTCCTCCCTTGCATTTTATTCTATGTCTGTTAGCAATAGTTCAGTGGTGGACATGCGAGAAAACGAAAGACTAGAGCCTTTAAACCAACTGGCTATCACCACCTAAGATCTTTATAATTTATCGGTGCTCGATAATTTTAACGATTTTACAATAGGGGAATCTTCTTCGATCAGCGGCATAGGAATTCTACTGAAAAAATAGGGATTATTCAGATGATGAGGAAGCTTCTTTTTAGGAGGAGAAAATCATTTCTCTGTAGAAATGGGAGGTTTCCTCCTAAGCCAGTGGATACACTCTTGCTGGCTAATGGATGGTAGTATATACCCCGAGCACGTCTGAAGGAAGCGAATTTCAGGTCCAATTGAACCTACTTCCTTTGGCGCAGAACGTTGCTCTTGCGAGCTTAGCCCTCCCAAGTTTCTAAGAGTTGTTCGCCAGGGGGACATCGCTCAAGGGATCAAAATCTAGCATCATTCATCGACAAAGTGGGTATGCGAACCATTTCGAGGTGAATCGTGGGACTAGGGACTTCGTTGTCGAACTACTACAACATTTTCCCTATCTAGTTTGTCCCGAATGCTTGTGATACTATAGTGAATTTCTATACAGAGTGTTGTAATGTACTATATTGTGGACCCTCGGTCATTTTGTTCTGAAGTCTCTACTAATTAATTTAACGCTGAGTGGGAAAGAATCGATGTACCAGTACTATCCTTGCCACCTAGAGGGTACCCGATTGACCAAAGATATCCCATCTAGCCATAAAAGATGAAACAATAGTTATGTTTACGTTTAGGTAGGAGAGGACGGACTGATATCTGTAAGGTCTACTTTGGAAATAGCGGTCGACGAACAATACATCCCCGATATCAATCCAGCAGACCAAATGACTGATTGTGAGAATCTGAGGAAAATAAAGGCCAAGATTTAGGCATATAATTTTGGGAAAGAAGGAACTCCTTTCTGAAACTTCCATTCTGACACGATAGATAATATGCCCATTTATAAATTTAGCTTATACCCGACCCTTCTCCACATTGTGAGATAACACGAGGAGTTTGGATGTAAAGGGAAGGGTCCTGATCTTGAGAAGTCTTAAGATCTCTATTCTTCTATGGTATGCCCATATATGTCTAAGAGATAGGTGTTAGATGGAGGTACTTTAGCCAACTTACATGACTTAATGCGTGTTGGCCGAACCCAAAAAGATGGTTGTTTCCGCTACTTTGACCTAGGTGTTTGAAGAGGATGTGGGAGCGTGATGTATAACTTCGACCATCACATTTACTCATTACTCTCCATTTATATGTGGCTAGTCATCCCTTTGAATGTTACATGTGACATCTTATCTCAGGCAGATATTATTCGTCAGCTCGAGCTTCTTAGGGGCATCAGAAGAAATCCCTGAACTGTTCCAACCAATACTACTGCTTCTTACTTTCGCATAAGGAAGCGCAAGGTGAATACTCAAACATACTATTCAGTCCAGAAAAAGAAGAAGAAGAAGAAGAAAATAGATAGAACGAAAGTAATCCAGGCCACTGATGCGTTGGCATCAAGGTGGAGGTGGGCTAGGACTAGGGCGGCAAACGAACCGAGCCGATTCGAATACTAGATGTACAAGCTTGTTTATTTAATTTTTTGAGCCGAGCTCAAATTTAACCAACCCGGTCCGTGCCGAGCTCAAATTTAAACGATCCGAGCACAAGCTTCTAATGATCCAAATAAAAAATCTTTTTAGAGTAGAGCATGAGTTTCTCATGAATAATTATGGTTGAAATGAGACTTTCATGAACGGTTGGTATTTGATGGAGTGTCTAGTATGAAATTATGAAACAAATATTAATGAAAAAATAAATGTCTAAAGAAATTAAAAATATCCAATTTGATATTGAAGGTTTAATAATATATTTATAAGTAGATAACATATTAATTTATAATTCATATTTTAAACGAGCTCACGAGCCGAGCTCGAGAAGGCTTGTTTACTTATCGAGCTTAAAATAGAGCTTCAGTTTGAACTTGTTTATATTCAAGTCAATCTCGAACGAGATTTTCTATGAGTTGAGCTTGAGCTGCTCGCGAGCGGCTTGGTTCTTTTACAGCCCTAGCTAGGACCCTTATATCGATTAATATTTTTGTTGCCCTTCCTCCTCTTGGCCGAAGTAAGCCAACTGTCATTCTTTCGTATTTTCGGTTATTAGGAGTTCCCTAGTCTAGGCAGTAGGTGCTCCTTTGCCACTCATTTTCTATATTATTTTAGCATCATGACTCTAAAAGCTCAGTTGAACTACAACAAGAGATCATTTAAGATTTGTTGCAGGAAAATGATTTTGAGATTCGTCGACTTTGTCGGAATAGGGATTCGATGAAGGAGAACTGAATGCTATCGAGGAAGATTTGAAAAAGAAAATATCTGAAGTAGAGGAGAAGCTAATTGATGTCTCCTCATTTGTGATAGTAAAATACACTCTTGAGACATCATTTTAGGCTTATTTATTAGTTTATAGGTTGATTTTAGCTTAATTTAGTGCACTTTCTTATTTTGGGTCTTGATTTGTAGAATTATTATTTTTAGAGCATATTGGGTTTAATTGTTTATTTAGTGTGAAGCTTTAAAGATAATTATGGAGATTAATTAGAGTCCAAGTCAAAGATTACAACTTATGGAAAAAGATATGCATGGAAATTGGAGATAGAAGGAAACTGAGTTCAATTAGGAAAAGGAAAAGCTGCCTAAATCTGGGATTCTGCAGAACACGTCTAAAGATTGGTGTTTTTACCTAAGAAATAGGCCGAATTTGGTAATTTCCTTCTAAAGGTCCTAGATAATTCTGTTGCGATTCTTTTGGTATCTTGTGGAGCAAAATCCGACCAATAACAAAGAAGTTATGACCAAAACAACGCAGCAGTGTTTATCTTACGAATTTGGGTTGGGCCAGGAGCCCATTACTTGAAGTTATCTCCAAGAAACGAATTAGGTCAACCTCTAACCTATAAATACAGCCTCTTAACACTCTTAAATCATCCTTGGCCAGACCCTAAGGCCAAGAGGAAGCTGCAACACAAGAGAAGAAGTTTGGAGGGAGCTGTGCAACAACTATGTCTCCTTCAACCTCTTATTTTGTAATTCTTTCTTCTTCTTTTCTTTGTATGAACTAATTCTCTTAGCTTAGGTTTTGCATAATGTATAAACTATGAATTCTAGTTCTTCTATCTAAGTTCTTTGGGAATTATATGTTTTAATCTGATATTAGCTACTTACCCTTATATTTGATTATGTGTTTTGATTTAATGACTGTTTTCCTTGCTAGTGCACGAGTATAGGATTACCTTAATAGTAGTTAGATGGTCACCTTGTAAGGGTGTTTAACTATTGAACCACCACATAACGTCTAGTGTCGATAGCAGTTCTGACAAAACATACTTCTAACTAGATAGTCATTAAGGTTTGTTTTAACCACCATATCACCAAGATTGCAGTATTTGCTTAGGGCCTTAGTGGCGTTTGATAACCCTATTTTAAATCACTTCTTGGTTGTGCCGTTGCCCCCTTAGTCGCTCTCAAGGTCTAAGGTAGTGGAATTTAGAATCCTGACTAAGTATACCAAGAGCTAATATTCTCCCTTATGAATTAGATTTAATAGATAGAATTAGAAGGATTAGTGCATACTAGTAAAACCTAAGTTATATCGTTCATACTATCTTCTTTTCTTTTCTGTTATTTATTTTATTGTCTTTAATTTAGTAGTTTAGTTTTCTTATCAAAAAAAAACCAAATAAATATCTATCTTTCTCTTCTTTCTCCTTGCGTATTATTATCTATCTTTAATATTTGCACTTGATAATTTGCATAAGTTCTCTCTAACTTTCGTCAGTCCCTGAGGAACGAATCTTCTTATCATTAAAACTTGCATACGTCCTGTAATACTTGCAGTACAGTGTTAGTTTAGGGTGTGTATTTGCACTTATTTTATACATCTTTTTATCACACCTTAGGCCACACCAAGTTTTTGGCGCCGCTGCCGGGGACTACATCGTTAGTCCTTGTGCAATTATCTTGTGCTTTTATTTTAGTTAGTTCTATTTTACGCTTTTCTTTTTAGTTTTTGTTTTACAGAGAGATAAAGGTTTCGTGCTATTAGATCCTGAAGAAGCTAATTCAAGATGGAATCTCTAAAGCTCAAGGAGTTAAGCCGACAACTTGAGGAATTACGAGAACTATCGCAACAACTAGTTCAGAGGAATCTAGTACATGCCTCACCTTCATGTCCTAGTTGTGGAGCAAGAGATCACTCGTGGGGACGTTGCAAGAACAATCCAGCCTCAATTTCCTTCATGCCTTATCAAAGAGACCATTATTATGATGGTTATTATCAATCTCAAGGAAATTACGCTGACTATCAAACCCCACAGAGTTACAACTGGGTCGGAGATCAACAGACGTATCATCATCATGATGATTATTATCAACCACGACCACAATCCTACTATCCTCCACAACCTATCTATCAAGAAGCGCCGATTTATAATGAAGCTTATCAAGAACCACTTCCTTATTCAATGCAGCAAAAACAACCTTCGAGTTTGAGTTCAAGTTTGGCTCGACTGATGCAAACACTTGATAATATAGAGAGTCGCCAGCAAGAATCCCAAGACTCGCAGAATGCGCTTATGGAGAAGTTGCAGAGAATGTCACAAAGGATGAATGAAACTCTAATCCCTGCAGAAAGGCAACTCCAAAGTGATAATACTGCTCCAGAAAACAAAGTTTGTCATGCAGTTGAATTAGAAAGTGGAAAACAACTACCTCCAACAAGACCAGAACCAGAACCAGTCCCTATTCCAGATCAAAGGGGGGAAGAAGCAACAGAAGATAAGGTCGAAGAGGTAGTTGAACAAGAACGTGTCCAAGAGAAGACACCAGAAAAGAAAGAGAGCCCAGTGGTAACCAATACATGTCCTCCTCCACCATTCCCTTCACATGTCAGAAAGGACAAGAAGTTCGTTGACATGATGAACAAATTAAAGAACAGCAGCCCGTTTGTAGAAGCTCTCACAAGAATGTCAAAATACGGTCAATTCATGAAGGACATTCTTTCTAACAAACGAAGATTCGAGATGAATGGATTACCAGAGGAGTGTAATGCTACACTTGGAATTGAGTTACCACCTATTCCCACGACATCTTGGATGGCACCATCCATGATCATGAAGAATCGAGCTGAAAAGTTCGTGGGAATTAAAGGCAAAGGGTGGAAATTTCGTCATCCTTAATCAAGGTAACACGTCTAACTTGGAAAGACGTTAAACAAAAGTGCTAAACGGGAGACAACCCGTAATTTCTTTTATGTTTTTACGTTTTAGTTTTTAATTTATATTTAGTTTAGTTAATTTTAGTTGATATTGCATATTTGAGAAAGGTATTAGTGTTTTTGATGATTAGGTATTGGAGAAATCGAGTTAGGGAAGCGAGCAAAATTTTTTTTGACAGAAACTTCGGCAAGCCATATCTTTGCGCTCGGATATCAGAATCAGGTGATTTTTGAGCCTAAACTGCATAACTTTTCGAGATCTAGCTGCTGGGGAGGTTTTTGCCACGTGCGGTACACCGGACCTCAGCCGCGGTGCACCGCGTGGTCAAAAACCCGTACTACGGGTTGCTACCGCGGGTTTTATCCAGAAACGAAAAAAAAAAAAAATAGCTGATGGGTCCGGTATACCGGACCCTATACCGCGCCATGCACCACACAAACACGTACCACGGGGTCCTACCACGGGTTTTTTGACGTAGGAGGTGCGGTATACCCCGCGGTACACCCCATGGTCCGCAGGGGTAGTCCGCAGCGCCGCAAGGGAGAGAAAAACCTACGGGATTTGATTATAAAGGAGGTATTAAGCTTTTAGTTCCGAATTTTATAAACCCAAACCCTCTTTTTCTTCTCCACAACTCTCCTAACTCCATTAGAGCTCATCAAAACCTTCACCAATCATCAAAACACTACCCAATCACCATGAAAACACATCCAATTCATTCTCCACATCATTACAAGGAAGATTCAACCATCTATATCATACAAAAACACCTTGAATCCAAGAATCAAAAGCTCAAATTTCAATAATTCATCCTACAATTTCTTAAATCCAAGCCAATCCATGAAGAATCCATCTTACCCACATAGAGAATCATCATCAAATCACCTTTCCTAACCCAATTTAAGCTTGTACAACCAATAATCAAGAGTTTCAAATTTCAAGAGTGGTTAAAGCTTTGAGTAGGGGGTCAATTGAGATGATTAAGAGAACATGAACATTATCTACTGTATGGGAGATGAAGAAATCAAGGTATTGGATTTAATTAGAAGAAATCAAGTGAGACAAGTCCTAGTTCCAATTCAATGGGTAAAACAAGTCAAGAGAAGAGAGGTTAGCATGCTGTGTTGATTCAATGAGCAAAAAGGTTCTATCTTTAGTGAAGAAGACAACACAACCTCTCTAGATCAAAGACCCTACACCCGAAGAAAAAGAGAAAGCTTCAATGGCCATGATAGCTTCTCCGAAGCAACAATTAAAGGAACTACCTTTTTCTTATGAGAAAGTATTTGAAGAAGAAGTTGAAGGTGAATACATGAAGGTTCATGGGGATTTGGAATGCTTTGGGTTGTTTGTGAATTGTATTTTGTGAAGAGAAGAAGAAGATGTGGCATAGTTGATCTATGAGGAGGTGATACGAATCTTCGATCTCTCCCATGACGTTATATAATGCAATATCCTATTATGATCACGTGTCTTGAACAAAAAGCGAATAAGAAGTTGGGTGAAGAAGATACACAAGATTTCATCCAAGTATCGACAAGGCGAGGTAATAGCCTCGAAGAGTATGTTTTCTTTCTTCCCTACCATTTCTTTATGTGCAATATGTGTGCTAATTTTAAATTTTATTTTTCTTGAGTCTTTTTCGAGTCGTGGGGACACGGCTCATTTTTGAGTTGGGGGTGGGGATTCGTTGTCCTCATCTTCCTTTTTGTTTTTTCATAAAATTTAAAATTTTTGGGTTGAATTAGGCATAGAATATCTTTGAATGTACCTATGTGAGCATGATTTTATTAGGTCAATGATAGTAGGTAGTATGTTTTTGAAAGATGCAACAAATTTGTTCAGTTTGCATGTATGAAAACAGGAAATAAAAGATAGAAAAGTTAATGAGCAATGCTAAGAAATCACGTTGAAACTTAGGAATAGTTATTTGGTGTGTAGAACGTGAGGTTTGAAATTAGTTGAAAACCCACTTGTCTATGAACTATTAGTGAAAAAGTAACAAAATCCGGTAGTTAGAAAAATGAATAAGGCAGTTCTTTCATGATTAAAACACTTGAAGCCTTTTATACCTTCTCACCCTTTTGTTTGATTATTATTTATCCGTCTTAGCCCCTCTGAGCCTTTCTAAAGCCTTTATTACACCACATTATAATCCATACCCTAGTTTTAGGACTCATCTATATGACCCGCACTCGAATCGCAAAACCTGAGACAACTCGTTTTAGAGCTTGAGTTTGGGGTGGTGGGTTTCATCATTCGGAAACATTGGGATTTGGAATTATCTTTGTGATTTTATTGATGATGAAATTGTTATTATTGTAACCCTTTGCCGGGGTAATAGTGAATGAAAAAGAAGCTACGAGCTAATTTTGCCAACAAGGGCATAAAAAGAAAAAGAATATATATATATGAAAAAAGAAAATAGTGTGATATCTCAACACCAAAAGAGAGTCATAGCTATACAAAAGAAAAAATTGATTTGGAAAGAGAATATATATTCGGACCGGCAAAGTGGATTTTATATCATCAAAGGTTTTATTTGGATTATTGGGGATGCACATCAAAAGCATCAATAAATTGGGTTGAGTGACAACATCTTCGAGTGAAAACTCAAGCTCTAGGGCGATTCGTTGATGGCTAGTGAGGAGAGAGCCAAAAGCTCACTTTTCATTATCCAAATATACCACACCCGTCCTTAAGACAAGTTATAACCAAGACCTTAGGATTTCTAACTATTAGATGGAGAAACAATTGAGATACTAGGTAGTAGGTAAGTGGACCATTGGATGCTGTATTTGGGACCTATGAACAACCTATAGCCATTATCCTGAACTAAGTTATCATCCTCTCCTTCTGGCATTGCAAAATTAATCTTAACTTGAATTTATGGATTGTTGATTACATGTATATTAAGCATATTTGTGCATTATTTCTTGAGCATTACTACATGAGACTTTTTAGATTTTTGCTCTAGGATCATTCATTATGTTCTATTCTTATTCTCCTCCTACTTCTTCTTCTTGACTACCCTACTGTTCTTTACTTTTATTGTATCGAGACGATACAACTTTGAGTTGGGGGTCTTGATGTCTCCTCATTTGTGATAGTAAAATACACTCTTGAGACATCATTTTAGGCTTATTTATTAGTCTATAGGTTGATTTTAGCTTAATTTAGTGCACTTTCCTATTTTGAGTCTTGATTTGTAGAATTATTATTTTTAGAGCATATTGGGTTTAATTGTTTATTTAGTGTGAAGCTTTAAAGATAATTATGGAGATTAATTAGAGTCCAAGTCAAAGATTACAACTTATGGAAAGAGATATGCATGGAAATTGGAGATAGAAGGAAACTGAGTTCAATTAGGAAAAGGAAAAGCTGCCTAAATCTGGGATTCTGCAGAACACGTCTAAAGATTGGTGTTTTTACCTAAGAAATAGGCCGAATTTGGTAATTTCCTTCTAAAGGTCCTAGATAATTCTGTTGCGATTCTTTTGGTATCTTGTGGAGCAAAATCCGACCAATAACAAAGAAGTTATGACCAAAACAACGCAGCAGTGTTTATCTTACGAATTTGGGTTGGGCCAGGAGCCCATTACTTGAAGTTATCTCCAAGAAACGAATTAGGTCAACCTCTAACCTATAAATACAGCCTCTTAACACTCTTAAATCATCCTTGGCCAGACCCTAAGGCCAAGAGGAAGCTGCAACACAAGAGAAGAAGTCTGGAGGAAGCTGTGCAACAATCATGTCTCCTTCAACCTCTTATTTTGTAATTCTTTCTTCTTCTTTTCTTTGTATGAATTAATTCTCTTAGCTTAGGTTTTGCATAATGTATAAACTATGAATTCTAGTTCTTCTATCTAAGTTCTTTGGGAATTATATGTTTTAATCTGATATTAGCTACTTACCCTTATATTTGATTATGTGTTTTGATTTAATGACTGTTTTCCTTGCTAGTGCACGAGTATAGGATTACCTTAATAGTAGTTAGATGGTCACCTTGTAAGGGTGTTTAACTATTGAACCACCACATAACGTCTAGTGTCGATAGCAGTTCTGACAAAACATACTTCTAACTAGATAGTCATTAAGGTTTGTTTTAACCACCATATCACCAAGATTGCAGTATTTGCTTAGGGCCTTAGTGGCGTTTGATAACCCTATTTTAAATCACTTCTTGGTTGTGCCGTAGCCCCCTTAGTCGCTCTCAAGGTCTAAGGTAGTGGAATTTAGAATCCTGACTAAGTATACCAAGAGCTAATATTCTCCCTTATGAATTAGATCTAATAGATAGAATTAGAAGGATTAGTGCATACTAGTAAAACCTAAGTTATATCGTTCATACTATCTTCTTTTCTTTTCTGTTATTTATTTTCTGTCTTTAATTTAGTAGTTTAGTTTTCTTATTAAAAACCAAATAAATATCTATCTTTCTCTTCTTTCTACTTGCGTATTATTATCTATCTTTAATATTTGCACTTGATAATTTGCATAAGTTCTCTCTAACTTTCGTCAGTCCCTGAGGAACGAATCTTCTTATCATTAAAACTTGCATACGTCCTGTAATACTTGCAATACAGTGTTAGTTTAGGGATAGTTATTTGGTGTGTAGAACGTGAGGTTTAAAATTAGTTGAAAACCCACTTGTCTATGAACTATTAATGAAAAAGTAACAAAATCCGGTAGTTAGAAAAATGAATAAGGCAGTTCTTTCATGATTAAAACACTTGAAGCCTTTTATACTTTCTCACCCTTTTATTTGATTAGTGTTATTTATCCGTCTTAGCCCCTCTGAGCCTTTCTAAAGCCTTTTTATTGAACCACATTATAATCCATACCCTAGTTTTAGGACTTATCTATATGACCCGCACTCGAATCGCAAAACCTGAGACAACTCGTTTTAGAGCTTGAGTTTGGGGTGGTGGGTTTCATTATTAGGGAACATTGGGATTTGGGAATTATAATTGTGAATTTATTGATGATGAAATTGTTATTATTGTAACCCTTTGCCGGGGTAATAGTGAATGAAAAAGAAGCTACGAGCTAATTTTGCCAACAAGGGCATAAAAAGAAAAAGAATATATATATATGAAAAAAAGAAAATAGTGTGATATCTCGAACATCAAAAAGAGAATCATAGCTATACAAAAAAATTGATATGAAAAGAATATATATTCGGACCGGCAAAGTGGAATTTGTATATCATCATAAAAGGTTTTATTTGGGATTATTGGGGATGCAAATCAAAAGCATCAATAAATTGGGTTGAGTGAGAACATCTTCGAGTGAAAACTCAAGCTCTAGGGCGATTCGTTGATGGCTAGTGAGGAGAGAGCCAAAAGCTCACTTTTCATTATCCAAATATACCACACCCGTCCTTAAGCCAAGTTATGACCAAAGACCTTATTATTTCTAACTACTAGATGGAGAAACAATTGAGCTATTAGGTAGTAGGTAAGTGGACCATTGGATGCTGTATTTGGGACCTATGAACAACCTATAGCCATTATCCTGAACTAAGTTATCATCCTCTCCTTCTGGCATTGCGAAATTAATCTTAACTTGAGTTTATGGATTGTTGATTACATGTATATTAAGCATCTTTGTGCATTACTTCTTGAGCATTACTACATGAGACTTTTTAGATATTTTGCTCTAGGATCATTCATTCTGTTCTGTTCTTATTCTCCTCCTACTTCTTCTTCTTCTTCTTGACTACCCTACTGTTCTTTACTTTTATTGTATCGGGACGATACAACCTTGAGTTGGGGGTCTTGATGTCTCCTCATTTGTGATAGTAAAATACACTCTTGAGACATCATTTTAGGCTTATTTATTAGTTTATAGGTTGATTTTAGCTTAATTTAGTGCACTTTCCTATTTTGGGTCTTGATTTGTAGAATTATTATTTTTAGAGCATATTGGGTTTAATTGTTTATTTAGTGTGAAGCTTTAAAGATAATTATGGAGATTAATTAGAGTCCAAGTCAAAGATTACAACTTATGGAAAAAGATATGCATGGAAATTGGAGATAGAAGGAAACTGAGTTCAATTAGGAAAAGGAAAAGCTGCCTAAATCTGGGATTCTGCAGAACACGTCTAAAGATTGGTGTTTTTACCTAAGAAATAGGCCGAATTTGGTAATTTCCTTCTAAAGGTCCTAGATAATTCTGTTGCGATTCTTTTGGTATCTTGTGGAGCAAAATCCGACCAATAACAAAGAAGTTATGACCAAAACAACGCAGCAGTGTTTATCTTACGAATTTGGGTTGGGCCAGGAGCCCATTACTTGAAGTTATCTCCAAGAAACGAATTAGGTCAACCTCTAACCTATAAATACAGCCTCTTAACACTCTTAAATCATCCTTGGCCAGACCCTAAGGCCAAGAGGAAGCTGCAACACAAGAGAAGAAGTTTGGAGGGAGCTGTGCAACAACTATGTCTCCTTCAACCTCTTATTTTGTAATTCTTTCTTCTTCTTTTCTTTGTATGAACTAATTCTCTTAGCTTAGGTTTTGCATAATGTATAAACTATGAATTCTAGTTCTTCTATCTAAGTTCTTTGGGAATTATATGTTTTAATCTGATATTAGCTACTTACCCTTATATTTGATTATGTGTTTTGATTTAATGACTGTTTTCCTTGCTAGTGCACGAGTATAGGATTACCTTAATAGTAGTTAGATGGTCACCTTGTAAGGGTGTTTAACTATTGAACCACCACATAACGTCTAGTGTCGATAGCAGTTCTGACAAAACATACTTCTAACTAGATAGTCATTAAGGTTTGTTTTAACCACCATATCACCAAGATTGCAGTATTTGCTTAGGGCCTTAGTGGCGTTTGATAACCCTATTTTAAATCACTTCTTGGTTGTGCCGTTGCCCCCTTAGTCGCTCTCAAGGTCTAAGGTAGTGGAATTTAGAATCCTGACTAAGTATACCAAGAGCTAATATTCTCCCTTATGAATTAGATTTAATAGATAGAATTAGAAGGATTAGTGCATACTAGTAAAACCTAAGTTATATCGTTCATACTATCTTCTTTTCTTTTCTGTTATTTATTTTATTGTCTTTAATTTAGTAGTTTAGTTTTCTTATAAAAAAAAAACCAAATAAATATCTATCTTTCTCTTCTTTCTCCTTGCGTATTATTATCTATCTTTAATATCTGCACTTGATAATTTGCATAAGTTCTCTCTAACTTTCGTCAGTCCCTGAGGAACGAATCTTCTTATCATTAAAACTTGCATACGTCCTGTAATACTTGCAGTATAGTGTTAGTTTAGGGTGTGTATTTGCACTTATTTTATACATCTTTTTATCACACCTTAGGCCACACCACTAATCACAACCTAAAAGAGGAGGGAGAAGGCAGAATAGACTGGGACCGATGCCTAGATTCTGATTGGAAAGATGGAGGATGACCTGACCAAAGTCAAGAAGCAATCCAAGAAGGAGTTTAAGTACTTGGTCAAACTCGATTATCATATCATATCCTTGTGCGTTCTAGCATTGGACCTCGGTTCGCACCAAAGATACATGCGATGCATCGAGGATATACTCAAGGAACACCCCCAACTTGGCATGTTGTGAACATGGATTTACACTCGCTTCTAGCAACCCTGAAAAATGAACCTCTCTCTACATGTACTCTACTGGATATTGAGCTTGACACATTCTCCCCAACAGGTAAGAGGAATAGTTTGAAATTATTGATGATACTATTGTTGGTACAATCCCAATCGCTCAACCTGGTGACTGCTTTATCTTTTTTTTGTAGTTGTAATCAGGCCCTAAGGCCGAAGACTATGTTTTGTGTGATCTTGTATTTTTGTTTTTGAGGATATCCTATTGAGGGTCACTATCGTATTTTTTTATGAACTTATATAATTTTTACAGTCATCCACTGTTTGCCCAAGCTGGGCATGCTTTTATTCCTTCGATTCTGGTATTTTGTATATTATGACTTGCCATTGTATGATCCGATCTGCTTCCTTGCGTTTTGATGTGATAGGTATCAAGGTTGATTTGATCTAAATTGCGAATGCTTATATCAGGATAGAGATTCTCGTGGAGTCCGGATGCTTGGAGATGTATGTATGTGGTTGATCTCTAGCACAATTCTTCTAGATATTGACTTAATTTAGGTCGATAGCTTTTTACTCTTTTGTAGCGTTAAGTACTTCCATTACCTGTAAATCCATAACTTTTAATGAATAAAAATGTTTATTTTTTATTTTTACTCATCTTTTTGTTCGACTTACCACTTCTTTCAGATTTCCGTGGTACTGGTAGCTAGTTATACTCACATATACCCTTTTACTTCGGGAGGATGAAGACAGTAGGTGACATTGACCGTAGTGTGTTGGTAGACTATTTTTTGTCATATATTATTATTGTTTGAAAAAGTTTTGATCGATTGACGTCTTCGGGTTGAGAATATAGTTGATTGATCGTTCTTGTTTATGAGCGTGAGAGGCTGATAATAATAGACGCCCCTGACGATAGTTAATATTAGACCAACTACCTAATTTACGAATGCAAGGAGTCGGTAAAATGATAGTAAACCGATAATGTCTCCCGTTTTGTTCTAAATATAATCCCTTAGGAGACATCATTTTGGGTGAATATTAGACTTATTTGATATAATTTTATCCTTATTTTGTTATATTGCATATTCTCCCCTTAGAATTATGATATTTCATTTTTAGAGCTTTTGTACGTTAATTTGTTTGTCTTTAGTGCAAAGTTCTTAGGTCCATGGATTTAATGGAGCACCAAGACAAGGAGAGGAAGTGGAAATTAAAGTCTTAGATCGAGCGGAGAGGTCAAATGCCAGAAGAGATCATCCAAAGAGTTGACTAAAGGAGATGAAGATCTGGAAAGCTGTTACTAGTTGCTGTTTTCGACACACATAGACACTGATTCAGGTCTGGAGATTTGAATAAGAAAGTTGCGCCTATGAGTTGTGAAAATTTGAAGACTTGAATCAGGTGATTTGGATATGAGACGCAAACGTTACGTCCGTTTTACTAACAGCTATACAGCACTTACGGGATTTCTAAATTGGACTTGGGCTTTTACCCTTTTGACGTATTACTCTTAAGTAAAAAGCCCAATCGATTTCTCCACTATAAATAGGCCTTTAGACCTTATTTTTTTACTACGCTTAATTATTTTTAAGGAGAGAGTTAGAGCAAAAAGAAGAAGGAGAAAGCTAGAACTGGAGAAAGTCATTTCTTCCAAAATCAGCCGAATCCAACCCCTAAATTAGGTTCTTTACTTTATTTATGTATTTGGAAATAATGAATGCTTTTAATTTAATTTCAGTTTCTAGTTTTAGCTTTAGCTAATTCTTCTAGTATTTGAGAATCGCAATAAAGGGTTGAACCCTAGTTATTTTAATTCATGTTTTCTGAATTTTGGATTTCATAATTTAATCTGAATTGAGTATTTTATATTGGATTTTATTTTGTGCCTATATACTATTTCTTTTCAGTACAACTAGAAATAGGTTTTAGTAATCGGGTTATTCACTTAGTGGCAAAGTGATCATCCGACATGGGGGTTTGGTTACATACGTAGATAAATATCCACGTGATGTCCGTTATTGACCGACCGGTTTAACTAATCACATAGCCAAAGAGGTAATAACTTCACATCCGAGAGGACATATTCGCCCAATAGGGGTTATATTACTTTAGGATAGCTCCTAGGTCTACCTGACAGGGGGCTAGGAGATATTAGAATCCTGACTAATATATTAATACCAATTCTACCCTTAAACAGAAGCATTAATTATAGTGACTTAGGTGGATCCCTTGCGAGACTCAAGTACATCTCTCATCTTGCGTCTACTCTCATTTATTTGCTTTCAACATTTCTATTCAGTTAATCATTTTAGCATTTTATTTTATTACGTCTTTAGTTTTAAAAACAAAATCAAACAAACATTTTTATAATTTATTTTTCTAGTCTTGACAATTATCTCTATTTATTTGATAACACCATAAGTCATATCCATCCGTCCATGTGATCGAAACCCATTTATCGGATTATTACTTGGACGACCCGTACATTGCGGTCAGTGCCCCTCCCTTTAGGGGTGTGATTTTATCACACACCAGAAGACACCAACCGACCCCTAGTTTATGAACGTAAGTGTTCGGTAACTTTTTTGATCTTTCGACATTTTTAGACTAGAATTTTAATAGACCGATCCCTCATTTACGAACCTAAAAGGCCGATAATGTTTTAATTTTTTGACATTTTTAGGTCGGAATAATAATAAACCGTCCCCCTGTTTAAACGTAAGAAGTCGGTAATTTTTTTGATCTTTTAACATTTTTAGGTTGGAATAATAATAGATCGAACCCTAGTTTACGAACGTAAGAGGTTGGTAAAAATTCAATCTTTTAATATTGTTAGGTCATAATAATAACAGACCGACCCCAAGTTTACAAATTTAAGAGGTCGGTAAAAAGTTATGATATTTCGACATTTTTAGGAAAGAATAATAATAGATCGACCCCCAGTTTACGATGTAAGATATATAGTAAAAGGTTTTGAACTTTTGACATTTTTAGGTCGGGAATATATTCGACCCCCTACTTAGGAAAATAAGAGGTCGGTAAATTTTTTGATCTTTTGATATATTTAGGTCGGGAATATTCTTGATCAACCCCCTAGTTTACGAACATAAGAGGTCGATAAAAAGTTTTGATCATTCAGCATTTTTAGGTCGTGGCCATGGTTTATGTGTAAATGGTAATACCAGATATTTATCTTAACCCAGGCCTCGAAAGATATTTTATATTCTCAACTTTCTCGATTTGAAACAGGATTTCATACAAGGTTATTCATCCTTGGTCATCTTTTGTTGCACGCGTTTTACCAGATTTATTATATCCAATTATTTCTTTGAGACGCAAACCTCATCCCTATTTTACTCGTTCTGGTTTCTCTTCCAGGCTTTCCTTTTCTCTTCTCCCTCTGGACTCTTTCCGAATTTCTCCGGTGGCAATAAAGGTTCATGAATCTGCAACACTACTACGAAGTGTATATCAAGGCCTTAAGCTAGATGAATTTGGAAATCTTGATTGAATAATCCCTGAATGAATGTGTGACATACTATAGA
The DNA here is from genome assembly GCA_029959085.1 of Nemophila menziesii. NCBI lineage: Eukaryota > Viridiplantae > Streptophyta > Magnoliopsida > Boraginales > Hydrophyllaceae > Nemophila > Nemophila menziesii. The sequence continues at coordinate 21,036,821 of JARWIR010000013.1, read as the reverse complement.
TTAATCTAAATCATCATGATTATATGCAACCTTAGTGAATCGATTTATAAAAGATTAAAGGTTTTCATTTACTTTCTTACATAAGTCTGGTAGTGAAGAGTTCGCATGTTCAGTTTTCCTATTGGAGAACCCACGACGTAGCCCATCGACCAATGCATAGAGTTATTAATCAAATGTGGTTTTAACCTGGAGATCTATTTTTGAGTATTTCTATCAAGATTCGAGGGAATTGCTTAACTATAATTTACGTTGGTCGTCGTAGTAAATTTCATATATCTTTGATATATTTTTATACGTGTGTATGGGTCAGTCGTACCTTCGAATGTTTCCATGTTCAATCGTTTGAATTCCCTGAAATTGGAGCATCTAGTATCTCCCAAGATAAAGGATTCCTTTGATTAACTAATCACATGTGATCTGTTTGATATATTTCTCTCGGTTCATCCAAACTTCTAGCATTCTGGCGGAAATCTCTGGGGTAAACTGTTATTTTTCCTTTTTCTTGCTAAATAGAGTTATGTGTCTCCATGGTTCTTGTATATGCACATTCCACATGTTCTTCATTATCACCCTAAACGTGTATGGCCGTGGGGTATCTTTTTTTGTGTCGACGCATGTCTGCATTGTATCATGGCTTGTTGCACATATTGTTGAAGATATTGAGCCGCCCTCAGGGGAGTGGCTCTTCCTCAACTTCTTCTTGACCAATAAGGGATTCTGGCTCTTCTATTGGGGGATGATCATGCTAAATATTTGGTTGAGGAACTACATTCTTTCCCTATGGTTCTTCATTTTCCGCAATGGAGAGAAATCTTCCCTTAGCATTTATAGCAGCGTCTCATATAGCCTAGTATTACATTTGTATTGACAAATTTCTCCTAAAACTTGTTAATACCATATGGTCCTTTGATGGGTTTCAAACATTAATTCCCACAGACGACGTCAATTAATAGATAATGAATACTCCACCAATAGAATTTGTTTGCTTAGGAAACACAGTGGACTTGCTCGAGAGCTTGCTAAAACATTTGTTGAGTATACTTCTCCAAATGATGGCCTTGTTAAGGTGTTTTATAAAATACGTTGAGGAAGATTTCCTGGACATATTTAATGACAGCTGATACTAGGCACTAAGTCAGGATCAAAGGTAGAGTTTCCTTTCAATGGAACTCTGACGCTCAATCAGTACTATGACCGAAGTTATTTTACGAGTCAAGATAGATAGAGAGAGCTTGGAGTTTTATAATGTAATTAATGAACCATAATAAATGAATAATTTATACCTTATTGGGATATGCTTCTAGAATATCTATAGATAGACAAGGATCATAATTCCACTGTGTGTTTTTGTTGTTTCCCCCTTTTTGGGTTTACGATAATAATATCTTCAGTCACCAGTTGTGAGTGTATTTGTTTCAAATGGATTAATTATGAGGGCATGTATTTACCCTCGGTAAAGGTTTTATTTTGTTGGTTACTCTTGGAACTTATTAAATCCAATCACTACGGGAAGCAAATTCCTTGAGTGCATTGTTGTCAACTCTTGGACCCTGATTAATTAAGGTAAATTCCACAAATTATCTCTTCTTAATTCTAAGGGTATGGGCGTAGGAGACCCTCAATATGGGGTTCCATTTTTAAGTATATATTATAATATGTTACATCGGTACAAATTATTTTTTTATCTCTTAGTTACATATTACTTGTAATGTTGAAGAGATATTAACCTAGAGTATATTGAGTCCCCTTGATCACACTCTAACTCTAAAAGGGAAAACAAGATTAGAAATAAAACACCGTTTGAGCAAACATGATATTTTCATGGCTAGATTGATTTAGTAAAATACATATGAAGCAAAGATGATGAAACTATTATCCTTTTCAAGCATTTATTTTTAATTAAAAACGTGTATTAAAAAACAAGAATAAACTAATAAAAGCCAAGGCCTGGCACCTCCGGAGAGAAAACTATAAAGAAAAGATAATTGAGGAGACGTAACAAAAAATCCACATAGGTTTTGTTTTGTCCCCCGACCCGCCATCAAGGATTTGCTTCCTCAATACTCAAAATGAATACCATTTACCGAGAGGTGTATAATTTTTGATAACTCTTTTACTATTAAAATTTATCCAAATGACAAGGATATCGTTAGCCAAGAGAGGTTTCAAAGTTATTCCAGAATTTGTTTTACTATGTCATACTGGTGGAGGTAATGCTCAGCTACTTGGCATACGCAAAAGATCCCAATTTCTACCGCTTCCATAGAAGGTATAGTCTCGACGATCCGGTTGTTCCAAACAATCACACATCCAAAACCAGGGGATAACCAAACAACAACGAGATAAACCATATACCGTGAAATAAAGCACGCCCAAAATATCATTTGCACCTTTGTCAACCCTATTAGAGATGAACAAGTACGCTTATCAACGAGCCAAGAGTAACTGGACCCAAATAATTACAAGGTGCGATAACAACACCACCAACTAACACCAAATCCATGAGATAGAAAAATCTTCAAGAGCAAAGTCAGGCACTAATCAATTCCTATAACTTAGATCACCTCAAATAAGGGTGATTTTTTAGGCCATGTAAAGAGGTTACTCTCAGGTAGGAGTAAATAGAACGGCTTGGAGAGAAATCTAAACGAGGCATTAAAACTATGAAAAACATGACAACAACAAAACACAAACCCTAGGAAACAAGCTAGTACTCTGTACCACCAAATATGAAATGAATGAGAGACAACAACCTGTGAACGGAAAACTTTGAATGTCGATCAACCGAGTACTAAACATGTAAAACAAAATAATAACCAAGACCCACCGCCAACAAAAGTTGGAAACCCCAATCTTTGCTCCTTTAGCGAATCCATACATACGTGGCCCAAGCTTATTAAGAAAAACAAGGTTGAATACCAAAAACCATGATTGAACGTCAGATAACTAAAACTCTTAATTTCGACATCAACTGCTCTAATGACACAAGCCAAAAGTGAATAACCACTGATTACAATAGAAAACCTACACAAATCGAAGGACCACCACACCAACCAAATAACAGAACATAAAAAAAGTAATATACACCCATTGGGCAAGACCACACTATCACAAGCCTCGTAAAATAACCTCAAAATCCAAACAGCAAGAGCCCCAAGTGAACAGAATACACCCAAAACTACAGTTTGCGGACTCAAATAATCTCATAAACTATGCCAAAGGTTAACTGAATCCAATAGGCTAACCTGCAAAAGACGTACCGAATCCACACAAACCTAACAACACGTCACAAAACCACAATAGATCCAATAGCTACACAACCCCGAATCGTATACAAAGTCTCAATCTCCAAGCTAAAAGCACGCGTTTGGGTAAAATAAAACCAAACAGACTCAAAACCATTGAGTCCAACTTGGCCCACCCAATACTGAACACCAACTGTCTAGCATCTTCAACAAGTATCGCCCTCAGCCTGCCTCTCAACTCGGCCTCCACATCACTGAGGTAATACCTTAAAAATAATGTTGAATCCATCCAAGAAAACTGTAAAAATACGTGGGTCAAATAGTCGAATGAAAGGCTTGTAACAACAAAGTACTCTAAAAGAGAGTAGAAACAGAGTAACAAAAACCAAACACCATGAAGACATGAAATCCCAGACTCGTAAGCCATTGCATAACCAAAACAAGGAAGAGGAAGAGAGAGTAGTAACGAGAAACAAAAGAGGAGGAAAAATACTAGGAAAAAACAAACAGAAGGAAGAGAGATGGAAAGAAGGAGAAAAGGAGGGAGCAAGCATTGTCATCTTAAAGAAGGAAGATAGGGTGGACTACGATGGAGGCAAGAGGGGAGGGGCGAAATTTTTTACAATTCAAATTATTGAAGAAGAAGAAGAGGCGAACATGAAATTGGTATCTTTCAATTTTTTTTTCAAGCATCTAATGTCAAAGGAATCTATATGTAATTTGATTTCACTCCCTTTAATTAGAGATGAAGATAAAGGTTTTTATAAATAAGGCTTTTTTAATTAAATTTAAATTATTAGTATTCAATTTATAATCTATATTCTTTACTTATTTTGGTTAAGAGTAATCATTGAACACAGAAACTCAGTGATAGCGCCAAGTCGACTTGATTTGAGTTAATTTAGTGGTATCTCTAACGATGATCACTGTTACGATGAATTAAATCGTAGTTGAACACAAAAACCGATGATACCATACTTTCAGGTTAATTATATTTCTTTCATCATATTCTTATCTTCCGATTTTCTATCATACTTAGAGATAACATAAATTATGCTCAGAGTTATCAATAAGCATGTTAGAGTTGGCATAAAGATATCCCTAAAACATATTCAGTGTGACTAAGGGGGTGTATTCAATTAAGAGGCATTAATTTTACCAGCAAACACCAGTATAGGTCCTTCTAGGGGTCATTTTGTAATTGAGAATACTTTGGGGACTGAACAGCAAATCTCTTCTAACTCTCCTCAACATGGCAATCTACCTCCGGCTGCAGCAATTCAGAGGCCCACTTCTCCAGGGCTCACGCAACAGATTCCAGGAGCACCCGAGGACTCTTCCCTCACCGAGGTACTTCCTCTCAACAGGACCCGACAGATGCTGCTCCAGACTTCCCACTGGTTCATAATGGGGTGGCTCGCAAGGAGAATTCTAGTGACTGGAACGAAGGTGAGCGCGCACTAAGAGAGTTCTTTAAGAATAAACCAAAGGAGCCGGACTACAAAGAATTTTTTCTTGATGATTCGGACGCGGATGAATCACCAACAGACAGTTCCACTCGACTTGAGCTGCAGAACAGTAGCGCCATGGATTCAGATATGGAGGAAGGCGAAATGACTAACGTCGCCTAATTGGGTTTCCTTTCCTTCTCTTTTATTTATTTTATGTCGAACTCTTTTAATTCTTTTAACGGTAATTGGTCTTCGACGAATTACCCTATTAACGTTTTATTTTGGAATTGTAGAGGATCTAATAGTGCAGATTTTAGGCGGACTTTCAATGATTTACGGACTCGACATAAACCTTTGATTGCAATTGTGGTCGAAACTAAGGCCGCTGGTCCGGAAGCAACGAGAATTATTCAATCACTCAAAATGTCCAAGTCCACGAGAGTTGAGGCGGTGGGCTTTTCGGGTGGAATCTGGGTTTTATGGAACAATGATGATATTGGCATCCAAGTTTTATCGGCCTCGAAACAGGTAATTAATATTCGTGTTTCAAAAGTCTCATGTAGTTCCTGGCTTCTTTCTGCAGTATACGCGAGTCCTAAAGCGTGGATAAGGGAGTACCTTTGGGAGGCACTTGAAGAGGCGGCCTTTTCCATTCGGGAACCGTGGTTAGTAATTGGGGATTTTAATCAAGTAGGATCACAGGAAGATATTATGGGCGAGAATGATGAAGTGACCAGGTACATGGTTAAGTTTGAGAGATGGAGGGATAAGTGTGGATTGACTGATTTAGGGTTCGAGGGGCCGAGATTTACATGGAGTGACTCCTGGAACACGGGTTTACGGTTACTAAAGAGACTAGATAGAGCTTACGGAAATCAGCTATGGAAGGATACATTTGGGGTAACTAGAGCTCGACATCTCCCGCGTATTCAATCAGACCATGCGCCCATCCTTGTCCTTCTTGATTCGCGGGACCCAGCAGTGAGTAGGCCACGGCGATTCCGATTCGAGACGGCCTGGGTTCACCAAGACGGTTTTAAGGACTTTATTGCGAAAAAATGGAAATCTGACGACGAGTCACTAGCAGCTAACATCAGTAATATTACAGCAGCGTTACAAGATTGGAAGTCCGAGTGCTTTGGCAATATTTTTCAGAAAAAGAAGAGACTAATTGCGAGGCTAGAGGGGATTCAGAAAGCTTTGCAAACTAGATATAATTCTTCACTGATTGGTTTGGAGAAGAGACTTCGTGGGGAGTATGAACAATTGTTAAGACAGGAGGAGGCTTTTTGGTTTCAAAGGGCCCATACTGAATGGGTTAACTCGGGTGAAAGGAACACAGCGTATTGTCACAGAGTTGCGCAGGTCAAGACTAGACATAATAATGAGATACATATCCGAGATGGGGACGATAAGTGGATCACTGATGATGAGGCTGGAAAGGAATGGGTTCAAGGCTTCTTCAGGGATCTTTTCGCACTTGAGAAAGGAGATCAACAGCCCTTTAGACTGCCCAGATTAGCGCCACTTGGGGGCAATGATATTGGGGTCCTGAACGATTAGATTTCAGAAGAAGAAGTAAGGGTAGCGGTCTTCCAGATGAATCCGAATAAAGCCCCAGGTCCGGACGGGTTAACAGCGAGCTTTTACCAAAAATGTTGGGATATAGTAGGGCCATCAGTGACAAATATGATTCGAAGCTCGTTCCTATCAGGTCATTTTCCTAAAGAGGTGTTAGGGACACTGGTTTTTCTCATCCCAAAAATAGGCAGTCCGGAATATATAAATCAATTCAGGCCTATTAGTTTGATAAATGTATGTTACAAAGTTTGCATGAAAGTATTAGTAAATCGTTTGCGGCCTATACTTGCGAATCACATTGGACCATTTCAGAGCAGTTTCCTGCCTCAGAGATCTACAATTGATAATGTAGTTCTAGTAAGCGAAATGGATCATTTATTTCGGCACGCTAAAGGGAAGAAGTGTTACATGGCAGTTAAAGTAGATTTAGCCAAGGCTTATGACAAAGTTAGATGGGATTTTATACGGGATTCCCTACTTTCGCTTGATGTTCCGAGACCGTGGATTGAGCTTATTCTGCATGGGATGAGTGATAATGAACTTAGTATTCTTTGGAAAGGGCAAGCGTTACCCCCTTTCAAGCCGGAGAGGGGTATCCGTCAGGGAGACCCGATCTCGCCTTACCTATTCGTTATCTGTATGAAGCGACTATCAATTCTTATTCAGCAGCGTGTTGAAGCTGGAGAGTGGCGACCTGTTTTCCTATCTTCAGGGGGGTTTCCGATATCTCATATTTTTTTCGCTGATGATCTTATTTTATTTTCGGAAGCGTCTGTTCATAATTTTAAAATAATGCAGGATACTTTGGATGCTTTCTGTAAAGATGCAGGCCAGACGATTAGCAAGGAGAAGTCAATTATCTATTTTTCGAGTAACATGGACGAGATGATAGCGCGTAGCATTGAGGTACAAAGTGGTTACAAGAGGAGCGATGGATTGGGAAAATATTTAGGAGTCCCTATCTTATCAGCTAGAAGACCGAGAGGTTTCTATGGGGAAATCGTAATGAATCTTCGTAATAAACTAGCCAATTGGAAAGGAAGCGTTCTATCTCTTGCTGGCCGCATCACTCTTGCACAATCCGTGTTAAGTGCGGCCCCAATGTATATCATGCAGGTGGAAAAACTTTCGGCTTACGTTTGTCACGAAATTGACAAAATTAGGCGGGAATTTATTTGGAATATCACAGAAGAACAGAGTCACATTAATTGGATAGCATGGAAGGACATTTGTAAACCCAAGTCTTCAGGCGGATTAGGTTTTCGTTCCGCAGAAGACATGAACAAAGTACTTTTAGGTAAATTGGGTTGGAAAGTGATTCAAGATGATAGCTCTATCTGGGCTATTGTCATGAGACAGAAGTATTTTCATTGGAATCATTTACATTATATCTCAAGAGCTAGTGATTCCAGAATGAGTAGGGCCATCGTGGAAGGTATTGCCGTAGTTAGACGGGGATCCCGATGGTTCTTGAATAATGGTTCGGAGGTGAGTTTTTGGCTTGATGTGTGGGTGGGGGACCGTCCCCTAGTCGAATTCGCGACTGGAGAGGTGGGGATGGACGAGAGATTCAAAAAAGTTAGAGATTATGTATTTGAAGATGGGTCTTGGCAGTGGGATGCTTTTCAGCACCTGTTGCCGATTTCCAAGGTACTAGAAATTACACAAATAAACGTGCAAATGCATACGGATACAAGAGATCAACTTTCTTGGACAAGGGAGGTCAACGGAATATATACTACTAAATCGGCGGCATGGGACTTTGAGAGTAGCGAGATACAACCGGTTATTGAGTGGGACAAAATATGGAAGCTTAAGTGTCCCCAACGAATTAGAGTGTTAATTTGGAGGGCAGTACGAGATCGATTAGCGACTTGCAAAAATTTATGGCGAAGAGAGGTGATAGATTCGGGGTTATGTCCGAGCTGTGGCTTGGAAGAAGAAACAGCAATTCATGTGTTTAAAATATGTGTTAAGGTTCGAGAGGTATGGAAATTGGTTCGTGATGGAATTACAGAGCAGGAGAAGCGTAATAGCGGCAGCTTGAATGGGTTATCCGGGTCAGAAGTTATGGTACCAGGGACTTCGGGTGCAATTAATTTTTCAGGGACTTCGGGTGCAAATAATTTTTCAGGGACTTCGGGTGCAATTGTTGATTCAGGTTATGATGCGGGTGGGCTTGGTAGTCAACTGCCTCACGGCTCGGGTTACAGGTCAGTAGGTTCGTGGGCTAATATCACCCATGTTACAGCTGCGATAGATAACAACTTTCGAGGCCAAACTGATCACAGCGAACTGGAGAGGGCATGTCGGCAACAGCACATCAGGAGCGCTGAACAGGAACATAGCAGGGGACCAAACCTGTTACAGCAGCGGCACTATGATCGAGGAAGGCAAAGGGGGGAAGAACCGAGTGTAACAGCAGATTTGAGTGTAGCGCAGGTAAATGGGAGATCGGAGGACAGAACAGTGGAAAGGAGAGGAGAACTTGATCGTGATGGATATGACTGGTGGAATAAAAATATTACAAGTAAGGGTATTTATTCTGGGATTGAATGGAAGGTGTTTTTCGGTGTTATGATCGATGCTATTTGGAAAATTCGGAATGACATCGTCTTCAATAGTGGTGTTTATCCGTCAGCTAGTGTAGTAGTTCGGAAAGCACTATTCATGGCGGTTAGCTACTCGAGAGTATGGGGTATGACTCCGGGCCGTGAGATAAAGAGTATAGAGCGTATGAGTTTCGTGGGATGGAATAAACCCAAGACGGGCTTTAAACTAAATACTGATGGAAGTTTTAACAAATGGAGGCGGAGTGGCGGTGGTGGTGGAGTAATCCGTGATGCGAAGGGTGATTGTATTTGTGGGTTTTCGATGAAAGTGGATTGTGAATTAGTTACGGGCATCGAGATCATGGCGCTAAGTCATGGACTAAGTTTGGTAGAAGAATTGGGACTAGAAGAAGTGGAGATTGAGATGGACTCTCGCGAAGCGTTTGAAGTCATTGGAAAAGTAGGACAAAATCGAGGACCGGTGGCGCATTATATCAGCAAGATCAAACAAATCCTTGGGAGGCATCAGTCATTTAAGGTGCATAATATTTTTCGAGAAAGTAACCTTTGCGCCGATTGGCTCGCGAAGCTAGGGAATTCCCAGGTTGAGTTGTACCTTAGGCATAATGATCCACCGAAGGGTGTGTGGGATATCCTCACGCGAGATCGGATGGGATGGAAAACACCTCGCATGATTTTTAGCCCCGGATTAGCGAGCAATGTAATAGAGTAGTGTAAGGTTCTGATTTAGTACTTCATGATCCGTTAGGATCTCCCTTGTAATGGAAAAAAAAAAAACATTAAGAGCACAAAAAAGATGGATAAGAAAATTCATGTAACATAGTGGTCTAATAGGGATAGCTTTGAAAGCCAAGACACTACAATAGACAATAGTTTCTTCTCCAATAATATGGACATCACAAAGAGGTGGAAGAACTGGTATTATCTATTATGAGACCATGATCCTTCAATAAAATCTTTATCTTCAAATCCACCTCAAATGTCTTGATTTGACGAGAATCTTTATTATCATGGTACTCAATAAATAAAAGTTGAACTCTTTATAATTTCAAACATATATAAAGAGCTGATAAAAATATTGTAACTCTTTCAAAACTATAATAAAATCATCATATCTGATAAAGAATAACTATAGTAGGCTTTGGGCAATCATAAAGAATCTTGATATCTAAAACCTAAAGTTCCTCAAGACTATATAAGAAACAACACAAGATGCGAAGTTGTATAAACTACGAAACACTTATTTGCACATAAATTTTGTTGACTAAACACTCAAGAAAAACCTGATGTTAAACGCTTCCTTGAGTTGATCTTTATTAACAAAAGGAATAACCTGTGAATATTACAAGCTAGGCCTTTCTACAGATTCTCATTCTAAATAATAAAGTATTTTATTGTACTTCAGATATTTAATAGTATGTCCGAACAAAAAAAAAAAGATATTTAATAGTAAAAGTAAAGATGTACCTTAAACCGTCCATCATAGTCATAGACTCATAGAGATGAAATCCAACAATCTACAACCTGGGTCAATTATGCCAATCTAACAAAAAAGAGGAAAACACACATTACGAACTTCCCAAATTTCATTAAATTAATAAGGTTTAAACAAATGCATGTACGCTTGGTATTGTCTGTAGTTATGCCATAACAAGGATAATATTGAATACTGCTTACGTATTATTTTATAATACAATAACAAAGCCTCCATACAAATAATCATGATATAATTAGTGATAAATAAACATCCTACATTTAATGGCTATAAATTAATAAAAATATTTGAATAATTATAAAAAAAATTATGAGAAAAAAATTACCTCAGTTGTTACTTTTGGTCGCAGAAGAAGTTATAGAAGACTGGTTTATTTATATTCAAGTCCTAAACTCCTACAAAGTCAAATGACTTGGAGAATCCAATAACTTTTGAAAACCCCAAAATTTTAAAGGAATTTAAAGAGTCTTGAATACACAGAGATTTTCAAAGAGTTTTTGTCTCAATTGAATATCCCAAGATTTTAATAGACTTTTTAAAATCGTGATTGAATACCCATTGACTTTTAAAGTCAAGAAACATCCAACAGACTCCCAGTTGAATACACCCCCTAAATATATGCTTAATACTACCCGTGAGAATACCCACTCTTATATGCAAGCAGACTCACTAAAATCTCTAAGCATTCTCCGATGTAGTGAAAAACATGTTAACATTATGTCGACTCAAATCGAGTCGACTTATTGTTATCTCTGAACATGGTCAGATATTAAAGTATTATATTTTTTAGTTGAGATAATGACACCTATGGTCTTGAACACACCCCCTCTTCAAGATGGGGACTCGGCCTAGAGCCTCTTCTTACTAAAGACCTCAACAACTTTTTAACACATGAACCCCAAAACCCCTGTAACCTTTCTACCCTCGTTTTATTTTTTCTTTTCCTATATATATTAATTTAGATACCACAAACTACATTTTCAGATCCAGATCCAGTTTCTCTCACCTCCATCTCCTCCCCATTTCTCCCCTCCGATGTGAGTAGCTCCAAAACCACCACGACCACTAAAACACACCACCACAACCACCCTTCTCGCAACCTCTCATGGCAGCCATGGAGGTTCCACCAAAACACCACCACCACCATAACACATCCACGGAACCACCACCATAACACATCCATGGAGTTCACCGGAGTTACTGTTTTGCTGCAAGAAAGCTATACGCCCGCTGCAAGAAAGCTCCACCTATCGTCATCCATGGAGGAAATCACAAAATGAAGCTCAACAACTCCGGAAATCACGAAATGAAGCTCAACAACTCCGGATCTTCAACCACAGGAAGGCGCACGGTGGTGGTTGCCTTCGCACTGGTGGTGGTTGCCTTCGCAGGGGTGGTAGTTGCCTTCTTCTCTGGAGAATAAGGCAGTCATCAGTCGAGCTCGAGCAATGGCGGTTTTCAGTCGAGCAATGGCGGTTTTCGTTCCTGAAGCTCCATAGCCGTTGTATTTCTTATCTAGCTTTACAGATCTGAACTCCGCGCCGCTGGTTCGATATGTGGTGGTTGTTCGATGTGTTGTTCGCCGGAGTTACAGTGGCTTCGTGCTCAGCCATGGAGGAGTTGCAGTGGCGTTAATTTTTTGAGTTGCAGTGGCGGAGCTTCTCAATCGTGGTTGCTGCTGTCTTCGTGTGGTGTTCGTGTGGTGGTGGTTGTGATCGTGGTATGGTGGTTAAGCTCGAATGTAGGTTGCTTCGCGAAGAGAACCACTGAGCTCGCGGTGGTGGGTTTCTTGGCCATGGCAGCGGTGAAACGCGCGTGAAGAAGAAGCAGCGTGTAATTTTTTTTTTTTTCAGTAGGTTGACCAGATCTAGATCTGGTCAAACCAGGTAGTATTTTCTTTTCTTTTTTTGGCTTGTGCAATTATATATGAGATAATATATTTGTTTTAGTAATACTCATTGAATTTCGTTAAATAAATTGTTCATTAATTTTTTTATATTAGTCCTCAATTTTTAAGAGTACTCCGAGTTTTTCTCAGAGTACTCCGAGATTTTCTTAGAGTACTCTGAGATTTTCTTAGAGTTCTCCGAGATTTTCTTAGAGTACTCCGAGATTTTCTTAGAGTATTTCGCAATTTTCTGGCAGGCGGTGGTCAGTGGTTGGATATATAGAGTACTCATTTAAATATATAGAGTACTCAACAAAATTGTCGGAGTACTCAGCAAATTCTCGGAGTACTCTATATTTTTTTCCGGTGACCGGTGACTGGTGGCCTGAGGTCCGTGGTCGGAGGTCGGTGGTCGGTGGTCGGTGGTTGGTGGTCGGTGGTCGGAGGTCGGAGGTCGGTGGTAGGTGGTGGGAGGTTGGAGGTAGGTGGTTAGTGGTAGGTAGTGGAGAGAGAAACCGTGACATCACATTTTTTTGTCTTTTAGTGTTAGTAAAGGTAGGAAAGACTATTGTAAAAAATGAGGTCCCTAAGAAGAATAGCATTTTTGGAACTACTCTATAGAGAAGAAAGATGTTTTCCAAGACCCTATATATAATTCACCTTTTTTAGTTTTGGCGCAAAATGTCTTAGTGTTTGTTCCATCAAACAAGTGACAGAATCACGCTTTTGGAGAATGTCTTCTTTTTGAATAAACACTCTACCTTACACGTTTTATTGTCTGGCTTGTACTATTCAGTCCACTTAAATTTGTTGCTAACCATATAACTCGTACCATTCAGCCCACTTAAATTTCTTGTTAACCATTAATCTGTAGTATTCAATCCACTTAAATTTGTTGCTAACCATATAAATCGTACTATTCAGCCCACTTAAATTTATTGTTAACCATTTAACCTGTACTATTCAGCCCACTTAATTTTGTCGCTAACCATATAAAGTAAACCTTACAGAATCAAAGCAAACCTAATCTTTTTATAGAGAAATTGGCCGCTTCCACCTTCTTGAAAAATTGGTCGCTTCCGCCTCTCGCTTCCATCTTCTCGAGAAATTGGTCGCTTGCGCCTCCCGCTTCCTGCTCCATAATTATAGGTATTTTTAGATTTCTTCTTATTTCGCTTGATACATACACAAAGATACCTAACGTTTAGTTTATTACATGAAGATGTAACTTGCTAATTTCAGTATTTCTGCCCAATTTAGGAAATTAAAATAATCAAATAGATGTCTCTTTAAAAGCATCCTATTTTAGGATTTCGAAGATAATTATTTACAATTTGGTCTTGATTTGAATAAGTAATATATAAATAAATTATTTGTAAGTTTTACTTGCTAAAAAAGATCCAATTGTACATTTCATAATTATATCTTTCATGGTAAATTTTTCTAATAAAATGTTTTTAATACATCATGAATTTGAATAGTGATTGAAATTTTTTTGGGGGTTTTCATTTAACCCATATGATTTTAACCAATTAGATCTAAAAGCTATGTTACAAAAACCCAATTGATTCCATATGTTTTGTGGTAGATCCATCTAATCATCAGCTTTGTCTTTGAAAATCTCTATTATTATAGAAACTTGTAGATTTGTCTAGAATAATTCTATTGATCTATGAGTAAATATCCATTGGGTCACATTTCTTTGTCTTAAGCCTTGATTAATTTTTTGTGAAACACCCACAAAAATGGAACCATTGTCCCCGAAAACTTTCAACCTTTAAACTTTAATTTTTATTCCTAGATGTGTCATTTCATTAAATGTGTAGGAAAATCCAATTGATGTGGTTCTTTTAACCGTGTTAGGTAACTATAATATATTATCCAATTGTTGTGGTTCTTTTAACCGTGTAGGTAACTATAATATATAAGGTTATTATGTAATTCAAATGACATTATTGTTTTGATGTTTCAATTATTTTTAAACTAACACATCAAAATAATAATTAAAATGTAAAAAAAATTAGAAAAAACTCTAATTTTTCTCACTTTGTTTTTAACACGTACTAGCTGTTATAGATATTTGGACCTCTTTAGTTTATGTCCTACGTATTTTAACTCTATAAATGATAGTTTTTACAATTTATCTATGCAGTTGGACATAGTTGAAGATTTTACAATGGAATAGAGTATATTATCTAGCACCAAGTCCTATCTCATTATCTGGCGATTTTTTATATAAAACCAAATCTAATAGGTACACTCTCTTTCTTATCCATTTGATTATCTATGCTTAATCGCAATTAAACTAGTCATTTGACATGAGTAAAATTACATCTCAAGATATTTTAGTCAAGGTGGAAATTACTTTTAAGAGTAATCTCGAGATGTTTTGGTCATTACGGGAGTTACTCTAAGAGTAAAATGCTATATTTTACTTGTACATATATAGTTGATTTTGTAAGCATCATAGGTATGAAGAATATCCTTCATATTTTGAGCTATATTAAGTTAATATAGCTCAAAAATTAAGGATATGATGCTCACAAGATCAACCATATATATACAAGTAAGATACAAGGTGAAATAATTAACACAGTTAATGAAACATATTATGAGTGATGCTCAAGAAATGATACCTAACATATCTCTTACTAACTATAGCATGCAACAAAACCAAGCATAAATAAAACATACACAACACAATATAAAGAGCAAAACAAATAGTTTGAATATGTTAATTCATGTTTTCATATTCAACTCAATCAATCCATCCATCCAATGTTTTAGAAAAGCAAAAGATCGTTTCACATATATATGATAAAGGAAAACACCTTAATCATACATATAACTCCCCAATTAGAAACATAAAATACTGAAACAGAATAAACAAACACAAACACAAACACATAGTCTAATACACAAACACTTAAAATCGTTTTAATCAAAAGCTTTTCAGATTCATCCTTTTCCCACTTCAATTTCTAATTACTTCGAGAATTTCCACCAAAACCAGTCCACTTTTTGAACGAACAAGCAACCCAACTCTTACCAGAAAAAAGACCCAACCTTGATCTATAAGAAGAAGAAGACCTCCTAGTACTAGTTGAACCAATATTAACACCGGGACCCACTTGAACATTCTCAACAATACCTTCACGAACACCATTATCACTAGCACTTGCATCAATATTCTCTAAAGCATCTAAATTTACAGCAAGTGAACCTCTACTAGCTCTTAACCAATCAGCTGCTTCACGAGTAACTAACTTACATTTCTTAACCTTAACTTTCACAAGATTTGGACAACCATTTGCTAAAGCTTCGATTCCTTGATCAGTTACAGGACAACTCTTTATACAAAGCTTCCTTAAAGCAACACATTTCACAGCTATACAAGCAAGTTCTGGATCTCCAACACTTTCGCTACCACATAAAGCTAATCTCTCTAAACCCAAACAATTTGTACCCAACTTTTCTAAACTTATTGTAGTTGGATTAACACCAATTAGAACTAATTCTTGTAAATTACTGCAATATTTAGCTACTGAAATTAACCCTTCATCGCCTATTCTATTTGTTTTCATTCCATCAATGTGAAGTTTTCTCATAAGCTTACAATTTTCAGCTACGCTAGCTAATCCAATGTTAGAGCATTCACTAGTCTTGACAAGATGTAAGATTTCAAGGTTTGAGCATTTTGATAAAGCAATTAGCCCAGCATCACTAACCTGGAGCCTCTCGAGATGAACTTCGTTTAATTCAATTAGGTTATTTGGCATTGATTCTAGAAGACTATCCCAATCACCTGCGCAATGAAATAACTTTAGGGTTTTCAAGTTTTTTGATCCGATTATTAGAGGATTGAAGCGTTGAGCATTGTGTACGTCCTTTAAAGTTATTGATTTTAACGATGACGTCATCAATCCGGTACCGATTGATTCGGCGTCGATGCTTCGGAGACGTTTGATAGATATTTCCTCGAGAGATGAGCAGTTATCGAGGAGAGCGTTCATGCCTTTAGCTCCAAAAGTGCATGACCCACAAGATAATTTCTTCAATTGTTTGCAATTTTTGGCTAATTCTGATATTCCAGCATCGGTGAGTGCACGGCAAGTTCGGAGCTTGAGGCGCGTAAGGTTAGGGCACTTTAAAGAGATTAAAACTAGCGTTTCGTCATTGATGCTCGTCAATCTTCGATCGCATTTGAGTGCAAGCTTTGTAACGGAATCGTAACGCGAAAATAGAGCCGGAACCGCTGATAAAAGATCCACTTGTGCGTTAAGTGATAAACGTTGACGATTTTGTCCTTCGATCTGTAACCAACGTCGGCAGACTAGTGAGCAGCGTTTCCGGTCACCGGAACTTAATGATTGAAAAATATAAGCTAAACATTCGTCTGGTAAGCTTAAACTGTAGTCAAACTTCACACTAGCATTAAGTTCATCAGGATCTTCAGCACCTCCATTGATGTTACTGGTCGGAGAAACCAGTGTCGCAGCAGCAAAGAATGTGGATCTGTACTTGGAAGAGCGGTGACATGTTGTGGCGGCGGGTGTGGCGAGGGTTGAAGCTGATTGGCCCATCTACACAGCTAGTGTAGAGTAGGCTGTATGATAAACCTGAGCTGTACCAAATAAAGATCTTTTATTGTTAATTAACCCTTTTCGGATCATCAGAGGTTTCAGGTGTTTGTGTGAAGTTGTGAGTGACAATAACAAGAGCTGGATACAACAAGATGGAACGGACTTCAAATTAGATTTAATTCGGATTTTTTTTGTTTCGTTTATTTACTTTGAAATTTATCAATTTAGAAATATAATAATAAAATTATATTTCATTTGAAAATGTCTTTTATTCTATATAAAACCACGACAAGAAAAATAGAAAAGGTTAAATGTAAATATGCGAAGTTAATCTACTATTACAAATGTTCAAGCATATATTAATGAAGTTGTAAGTGACAAGAGTTACAAGGGTTAAAAGTAAAACTAACTTGAACTTTGGATTTAATTAGGATTTTTTTTTAATATTTATAAAAGGTTAATTCTTCGCGACGTTTCAAATAAATATAGATATTTATTCTATTTTTTGTAATCGTCCTTCAAAGATTATTCTATTATATTAATAGAAGTTCATATTATATTCAATTTTTGTCAATCAGTCAACACAGATTTGTTTTATGTACTATATAAGTTATCTCAAAAGTCAAATTTTGTCGTAAGATGT
The DNA here is from genome assembly GCA_029959085.1 of Nemophila menziesii. Taxonomy (NCBI): domain Eukaryota; kingdom Viridiplantae; phylum Streptophyta; class Magnoliopsida; order Boraginales; family Hydrophyllaceae; genus Nemophila; species Nemophila menziesii. Next base: position 21,019,362 of record JARWIR010000013.1, on the reverse strand, counting down.
TTTGACAATCTGCCAAATTCTATTAAATCGGTTTTAATACATACATCAGAAATCCTCGTTTCCAAACTTACCCTCAGACTATATTTATTTGAAATTGTTTTTTAAAATTTTATAAATTTTTATGAGCGTTGATTGTTTGTATAACAATAAATTATATAGTATTTTTAAAATAGTCGGACGTCCTGTTTAATTATACAAACACATCTATCTAGAGAGATGTATTTTATTTAGATTTTAAAATATTTAGCACACTTTTTATAATTTATAGACTCTATGAATTCCTTGGACTATGGTAATTCTATAGATATATTTTGTTAAGGTATTTTTTATATATTTATTTATTTATTATGAATATATTTTGACAGGTTTTAGTGGATTAGATTTATGATATGATTTTCATGAATTGTAACTTCCATCATTATAATTATATTAATATATATACCCGGGTGATTAAGCATAATCAATATTAGATGTACTCCAATATTAATTGAAACCCAATATAATGTTCAGAAGGGGGTGAATAGGACAATGCAGTATTAAAAATCTCACATAGATCAGATCATTTGATCCTACCGAAATATTCAACCTTTAAATACTTTAGATAGAGTGGCTAAAGCACCATTTATAGATATATGATATAAGAGTATAAATACTTAATCGAACTCTATGTGTATTTATTATCTGATGAACACTAGTCAAAAGATCAGAGGAAACAATTTAGCAAGCACTAAACATGCACTATGCTATGCCTAATTATATATAATATATGGAGGCTGTATATGGTGGTGCCTAGGGTGTGATAAAATAAGATATAAATAAAGTGCAAAAACACCCTAAAACTACACGGTTTTGCAAGTATACAGATCGTATGCAAGTTTTAGATAAAGATTCGTTCCGCAGAGACTACAGAGGTTTGGAGAATCTTATGCAAATACCAAGTGCAAATAAATTAAAGCTAGAACAACTAAACGCAAATAAAAGTAACGACAAATAGATTTTTGTTTGATTTTCCAATAAACTAAATTAAACTAAGAATTTAAAAGACAGAAAAATAAATATGAAAAAGAAGTAATATGAGAATATAGCTTAAGTTATTAGCATGTAATCCCCACTAGTTTTGCCGTTCTAAACATGTAAGGGTGAATTATGTAGTATTTCCCTAATCGGTCCAAATATGCTATCGGTAGTTTAAAATAGGATTTACCTGTGTCAATAAGGCTTCCTAAGCAAACTTTTCCTGTAATTGGTAAATAGTCACAAGAACTAAACCATAGTGATTATCTAGCTAGGTTGGGTTGTCAGATCAAACCTAAAACTAAACGTTATGTGCTAAACATGCAATTGAACACCGTTGTCAATGGTGACTTAATTACTAGATGGTAATTCTAATGGCGGCCGTCCACAAGAACACAGAATATAAATTCAAACACATAAACAGAGAATAAAAACTATAATTCTATTTAAAACATTGAATTCCCAAATTAGATAGATGTCAATCAAAACTAGGGTTCATACATATATGCTAAAACTCAAGCTAAAGAAAATTAGTTCATGAAAGAAAAGAAAGAAATTACAAATCTAAAGATAGAAGAAGACATTGTTGATGACAGCTCCTTCCAGACTTCTCTCTTGTGTTCTAAGCTTCCTCTTGGCTTAAGGTTTCACCAAGGATGATTTAAGAGTGTTAAGAGGCTGTATTTATAGTGTAGAGGTTGACCTAATTCGTTTCTTTAGAGATAAGTTAAGTAATGGACTCCTAGCCCAACTCAAATTCGTAAGGAAATAAAGATAAACACTGCTGCGCTGTTTTGAGTGTATCTTCTTCGTTATTGGTCGGATTGAGCTCCATAAGATACCAAAAGAATCGCAACATAATTATCTAGACCCGTTATAAGGAAACTACCAAATTCGGCCTATTTCTTAGGTAAAAACACCAATCTTTAGACGTGAGTGCAGAATCCCAGATTTAGGCAGCTTTTCCTTTTCCACCTTTTTAGCAATTATTTCCTTATCTCTAATTTCCATGCATATCTCCTTCCATAAGTTGTTGTCTTTGACTTGGACTCTAATTAATCTCCATAATTATCTTTAAAGCTTCACACTAAATAAACAATTAAACCCAATATGCTCTAAAAATAATAATTCTACAAATCAAGACCCAAAATAGGAAAGTGCACTAAAATAAGCTAAAATCAACCTATAAACTAATAAATAAGCCTAAAATGATGTCTCATGAGTATATTTTACTATCACAAATGAGGAGACATCAGGATATCAAACAAATGGCATGCATAAAGGTAAAGAGTTGTGTGAGAGGAGTCAAACAACAATTTAGAGTCGTTCGACTAGCGTTGTCTACATGCACCACCTTAGTCTTATGCACCCTTAAGATTTAAACCTCCTCCACTATAAGTCTTGTGTCTCTTGAAGGTTGGAGCACAAATCTTTACACCCTCTTCAAAATATCCTTAGAAGGACCACGCTAGTGTTATCACCAACAGTAGGAATACAAGTTGACAAAATCCAGTCACGATATACCACTTCACAAGCCCGTGAAACCTTACTCTTGTGTATCACCATACATAGAATAATATACAATCTCTACTCAAGATCTACCACTTCATACTTTGTAAGGACTTCAAACTTTTTGTCTCCCAAGACAAGTTCTACCTCACCCCTGTCTAGTCTATGGAAGAACACCCGCTAGACCAAGAACAAAATTCTAGGATTTATGATCACCCCTAGTACAAAAGTTTTTTTGGGGTTAGAATATACAAAGAAATATGTATGGATATACAAATGGTATTTTTTTTTGGAATCTCTTGAAAGTTAAATTTGAGAACTTTTAAAATTTGTATAAAGAAGAGCTACCTAATGGAGTCACACAATATCTCTATTTATAGAAAAAAAATCTTCCAATGTTCTTATCCACGTGTTGACTTTTGGTTGACTATTTTTTGAACGTTCAAACATCTGGTTAATTTTGTAAGATGTTCGGTTGCATGGCTTAAACGACTATTTGACAAATAGTAAACTTATGATTCTATTTGTGTATTTTCTAGTCGTTATCTTTTCAACCTCTTGGATACCCGCCCAAAAATGTCGTCCATACACTTAAAGTCAATCCTTCAAGTTTGAAGATAAAGTACATTGGCTATCTGGCGTATGTTACTCTAACTGTCTGGTCTTCATCTTCTCAAATTCAATCTCCAACAAGGTTAAGAATTCTTCCTAGATTTGCTGCGGAGATCTGGTCTTCATCTCTTCTCAGGTCCAATCTCCAATGGATTTAGGCGTTCTGCCTAGTCTAGTTTCGGAGGTCCGGTCATCACTTCTTTTCAACTTCAATCTATAATAGGGTTTAGGCATTCTACCTAATATCGGTTTCCGAAAGTCGGTCTTCCTATCCTTCTTTGTTTTTTCAACTGAAAGCTTTAGTCAATCCTTCTTTTAACTTTTTAGAGGTCCGATGCTCTATTTCAAGATTTTTCTTCATCACCCATACTCACATTCATCTTCTTCTAAGCTCTCAATTCTCATTTCCCACACATCCATCCTTTATCCTCTAGGCAATCATCTTCTTCTCATTGGCTCACATCTTTTTGCTCAATCTTCACTTCTTTTGCTATCATCTTCTATTATCTTCTTCTTCATTATGATAATCTTTATACTTCCTTGAACCTGCAAGTTTAACTACCAAACACGATTTCATCGTAAGATCAGGAATATGCAAGATATATTGGCTTGTCATCAATCGTCAATCAAAATATACCATTTAGGCTAACAAACCTCCATTTAGCGCTAAGATTGTTTGTTCTCAAATAGTTGGGGCGGGTCCCGAGGCGTAGTGAGAATTTACCCCATTTTCTTAGCGACGTAACCTTCGTATAAATAGACTTTTGTCCCACAAACCCTTCCCGAACTAAAATAAATCCAATGCCTCTTTCAATTCCACCCTTCCACCCCCAACCCCCGTACCCCCCCCCCCCCCCCCCCCCCCCAACCAGGAAAAAAATCCTAGATCCTCCCTTACAAACAATAGGGTCGAGACCGTACAACCAAAGAATGGAAACAGATTTGTAGCCTAATCGGTGTGGCTTAGGTAATACTTAATTCCGGTGATTAGTATTAGTAGTTTTTATTTCTCTTAATTAGAAAATTGTCAAAATCTAAAGTTGGAGTATTTGATAATTCAAAAATAAGGGACAAAAACATCCTAAATTTAAATATTGCTCGTAAAGATATGGCGTGCAAGTGTTTAATGGAACTAATTAATCATGCTATATATTACGTTTAAAAAAAAAAAAAAAAACTAATTAATCATGAGTGGTCCCTATAGCTGTAATATGAGATAATTTTGATGATAAAATGCACATTGGTTGGGTGAGTCTTTGGAAAGTCTCTTTGACTTGGACTTGTAAAAAGTAAAGACTGAACTATCAAGGTCTAAAGAAATTTATGAACAATAAAAGTGGTAATGCCCAAAAAAGAATAAGAAAAGAGGGAACAAACAAAATAAGTTTTGAATTTGAAATAAGTTGTTTTTATTTTTACAATCATATAATATGATTTGTAGATAGAAATTTAAGTTGATTGAAGATTTCTTATAATTAAAAGAAAAAATTCTTGTAAATTAAGATTAAGAAAATTCATGTTTAAAAATTAATATATTATTACTTTTTCTAATTAAATTATTGAGTTTTTCTATTAAATTAAAAATTTATTAGTAATTTATTTTTTTTACTTTTATTATCTATATAATAAAAATCATTGTAACCATTTTATGAATTAATTTAATTTAAATTAAAATAACTTACTAACCACCTTCACATTTAAAAAAAACTTGTATTTTCGGACGAGACAAATTAATATTTACGTCTATGATTTTTTTTTTTATCTTTTTCGAATTTTTTTGATTTTTTTTAAATGTGATTTGTCCCGTCTTTAATTTTAAGGCCGTGATGAATTTGTCTAATCTCCATTCTAATACTGAGATGGAATTTGTCCCATATCTATTGTAAAACTAAGATGACATTTATTCCATCTCTGATTAAAGTGAATGTGTGTGTGTGTGTGAAAGAGGACCGTGATGTTTTATTTTATTTCAAAATTGAAGATTTTAATCGGAGATGGGTTAAATCCCATCTTAGTTTTAAAATAGAGATGTCCCAGTATTCGAATGGAGATGAGACAAATTCATCCCGATCTTAAAGTTATAGATGAGACAAATCTCATTAAAAAAAAAAAACTCATAGACGTAAATATTATTTTGTTTCGTCTAAAAATGCAATTTTTTTTGGAATTAGTTATAACGATTTTAAAAAAAATTCTCGGACGCACGCGTGTGATGGAATTAGTAGTAGTAGGTGGTGGTTGTGGTAATGGTTCTGTTAGTGATTGTGGTGGTGGTCAAAAAATTTTAGGTGGTGGTGGTGGTGGGGGGTGGGTGGGTGGTGGGGTGTGGTGGTGGTCGTAGTGGTGGTGGAGGTCGTGGTGGTAGTCGTGGTGGTGCTGGTGGTTTCTAATTAACGGTTCTTATTATTTAAGAGCTCAAAATATAGGTAAACTTTCACATATATTATAATGTTTGATTAAATTAGGAATAGATGTTTGGTCAAAGTGAACAACTATAATACGAGTATTTTTGTAAACTTCGAATTTAAAATATTGTGTACTCTAAATGGGAAGTTATTAAGTTATTTTAAATTAAATAGAAATTGAGCCAATTAATTAAATTATTTATTTTTAAAAGTTAACTATTAAAAGTCTCTTTGATTTTTTTTATGTATTGAAAGACATTTATCTTTATTTATATTTGATTAATTTTTTAAATTTTTTCTTATTTAATTATTTTATGGGTCAATTAGCATTTAAGTTAAAATAACTTACTAACTTCTCATTTAGCTTACATAATATTTTAATTTTAAAGTTTACAATAAAAACCTTTATTATAGTTATTGACTTTGACCAAAAATCTATTCTCATTTAAATCAAACATTCTCATAAATGTGAAAATTTACCTACATTTTTAACTATTAAATAATAAGAACCATTAATTGGAAACCACCACAACGACCACCACCATGACACCACCACAACCACTACCACCACCACTACCACCACCAGCTAAAAAAATTTGACCACCAGCACCACCTACTACTAATTCATCCGACCCCCCCCCCCACACCCCCACCACCACACACCCCACCAGCTCATACCACCACCCCCACCATGCCCACCACCACCACCTAAAAGATTTTGACCGCCACTACAACCACCACCATCAGATTAGGAGAAAGGATCTATACCAAGTAAGTAATTGAACTATACCTTAGTGTTTGTGCTTTAAATACTCTTCTGACATGTATTATTTTCCACAGTTCTGTAATATTTAGTTCACAATTAAGATGGATTGAGAAATTTGTTCTTAAACTGCATTTTTTGATTTGGGTTCTTCGATTATTGATGAAGAAGGATTTAAAAAAAAGTAATTAGGTGTAAATCTTGATGACATCATGCTTAGGTGGCGCATACATGGCACTGACGTGGAGCCAGGCGTCGTTGACTAGCGGTCAACTGACAAAAATGTTAAAAAAGGGCCACAGTTGACATAAAATGCATCATGCAGGGCCATCCGGGAGACTTTTAAAGATAAGGGGTTTCTTATGCACTTTGGGGTAAAGATCAAGGTCCACCCGTGGTCTTTACCCAAACTAATAAATTCATCCTTAAGAAATTATCCAAGAGATCTTGAGGATACCTCCCTAGGACCCAGCAAGACTTCACTAATTCCCTTTTCTTACTAAAGGCCACAGCCGAGAATTAACACTATAGGCAAAAATCCAATTACTTTATTACCCTCTTTTGTTTTCCCCCTATATATACTAATTTGTTCAGAAAAATTAATATAAACTCTAATGATTTATTTCTCCTTTTCTCTCTTCTCCCTACTCTCCCCAGCACCTACACAAGAAAACCCTAGATTCGAAGCTCCAGCACCTTCGTTCGTGAAGCTCCGAGTGGCGGCGGTTCCAATCTGAGTTGAAGCCACAAAATGAAGACGACCAGATTGTTGAAGACGGCTCCGTTCTAGATCTGCCAAGCTCACTCCAGATCTGCTCGCCGGAGTAAAGCCGTTGCTGCTCAAGAAAATCGTCGCCCGTTCTTGGCCTTGCTAGAGAAGCACGCCACTTGCCATAGAAGATGGACGGATGAGATTTCGAGCTTTTCTTCTCTGGTGGATTATCTCACGAAGAGCTCAGGCTAAGTCCAAGTGAGCCCCAATTCTAGCTAAAAGCTAGAATTGAGAGTTGAAAACCCATTTTTTATATTCCAAGAGCATCCATTGAAGATAGAGCCCTAATTGTAATACCAACATATTTTCTTATCTTTAGGCTAAGTCCAACAACTCTCTATTTGTTTTGCCATAATTGGGGGCCAAACGGCTTTTTTCTATCAAATAATAACTTTCCAAACCAAGGTTGCTCCAACAGCTTCCCAATTCTATCAACCTAATTTTAAAATTCTATTATATCTTTATTCTAAAAAAAATCTATAACAAATTCATTTGTTTTTTTAATTTTTATTGAGTTTTTTAATCCATATATCTATTTCTTTAACTTGTTATAAAATATTTAAAAATATTATAAATATTAAAACAAAAATTACAGTTCACTAAAATCATTTTTCAAATAAAATATATTTTCTTTTTAAATATAATAAAATTTATCTATTGTTTTTATAAATCCTATTAATATACTAATATTTTATTATTATTTATCTTTATATAAAATAATAAATAAATAACTAAATAATAATAATAATTTAAAACTTTCAAGTTGCAAAACTGGAAAAAAAACTGTAACTATAGGTTCAAGCCAAAGTAAAGAATAAAAAAAATTAAAATTAAGCTTTCAATTAATTACAAATATATTTTATTTTTATGTATAGTAAATCAAATCTGAAAAGAGAGGAACAAAAAACGTGTAATATATTTTTTTTACACCAACATTTTTTTTGTCATTCCAAGAGAAGAAATTACTTATTACAATACATTAATATATTATTAAGATAATCTATGCTATCAAAAACATCCGTTGACGTCCATAATGATAAATTTTTGCCTTTTCTAGTACAGGTTGTTGTCAGATCAGCTATAATGTTAAGATCTCTCTTAATATGAAAAACTTTCTATCCTAGAAATTTTGAGATCCATTTCCAGATCATTTTGATCAACGGTAGGATCTTCAAATCAATTTTCTTTTTGTACTTTATACCTTGAACAATTTCAAGGTTATCTGTGTAAAAAGAAGCCTTTCTACAATTCACCCCTTCAGTAGCTTTCATCGCTTGTAATATAGCCCAACGTTCTCCTTCTTTTGCACTTTTATAAAGACCTCTTCTATACCTTTTATCACTAATTTTCTCATCTTTTTCAATAGCGATCGATGCTATTCCTGACGCCACTTTATCATTTATGAAAGATGTATTATTATGCTAAACCAAATCCGCAGAATCTGAAAATATGACATCTTCTTTATCCTCTTTTTGAATTAATTTTTCATATATAAAAGTAAACTTGGTCAATAAAATGAAGGAAACAAAATAAAAAAAAATTAAAAAAGAGGTAGCAAGCCTTTTTTATCAATAGATGTAGGAGAAAAGGCTTTGAATATAGAGTGATATTATTGAGATCCAATAGCCACCCTATTGGCTTTTTGCTATATGCTATAATTGGGGCTAAATATTTCAAAATTTGATTTCCAATAGTTTCCTAATTCCCTTGTCACAATTCTATTGACCCAATTCATCCTCTTTTCTCCATATATCTCTTGACAAAAATTGTTAGCTATCCATATATTTTTTTTCTTTTTCTCATATCTTTCTAATAGATTTAATTAATATATCAATTATATATTTATATTTTCTAGATAATATTTTTTCTTCTCTTGGCCATTTTTTTAACCTAATGGATATTGGCCTTTGTTTTTATTAGTTCACTTTAAAAATCCTTTTTTTCTTCAAAATATTAGAATTCAACATTTGAATTTTGAAAAAAAAAACCTCATAGTTTATAAAAGATTTAAAACAAGGAAATGTTTGTTTCTAAAATTGTTAAAGGAAACAACTTTTTTTTAAATTATAGATGGTTGAAATAATTTAACTTTCATTTTTAAATATATAATTAAAGATACAAACTTAAAATAAAATTAATTAACTATAATAAAAAAATATTTTTAATTTGACTTGATTCTTTAGAAAAGAATTATAATTTACTTATTATAATATTAAATTATTTGTTTGTGAATATTTTTATAGCACCAATTAAAAATAAATTTAATATTAATTCTAACTATTCTCTTAATAAATTAAAAGTATGATATATAAATAAAAAATTAAATAAAAAATTAAAATATAAATAAATCAGATTAAATATAGAAATCATTGTAATAAAATTTGAATAGGGATTCCTAGAATTGGGAAGCTGTTGGAGCAATATTGTTTTAAGGATGGAGTGTTTTGTCCCTAATTGTAGCTAAAAATCTAAAGAGTTGTTAGACTTAGCCTTGTGAAATATTGAACCTCCAATTGTAACAAAAAGCCACAATTGGTGGCTCTTGGATTCAACCTTAGCTACATGTGGTTAGTTCTACAATATTTGCTACAATTTTTTTTAATTTATTTGGGCAGCAAAGTATTTTACAGTTTTTTTTCTTTTCATTTGTTTTAATTAAAAGTTTTAGGTGTTTTTTTTATTCTTTTTGGCTTAAAAGTTGTAGTTGCAATTTTTTTTCTTTTTTGCAACTAGAAAGCTTTAAATCATTATTATAATTTAAGTATTTATTTATTTTTAATATTTTATATTGAAATAAATGATAATACAATTGAAAGAATAATAAGATTTATAAAAGAAAAAATAAATATTCTTTATTATACATGAAAAAAAGAATATATATTTACTTTTAAAAAATTTGTGTTAAAAAAATAAAAAATTGAAATAAAGAAAAATAATTGCTAAAAATTATAATTATTTTAAAAATAATTATAATTAATAGTAATTTATGTATTAATAATTAAAGTATTTTTAATATTTTATTACAAGTTAAGAAATAAACATATGAATTAAAAAAACTTAATAACAATTTATAAATTAATAAATGAATCGTAAAAAATTTATTGAAATAAAGATATAATAGAATTTATAAAATTAGATTGACAAAATTAGAAAGTTGTTGGAGCAACCATAGTTTAGAGAGTAGTTATTTGATAGAAATAAAGTATCTGACCCATAATTCTAGCAAAAAATATATTAAGTTGTTGGACTTAGTCTTAATAGTATTATTTTGTTTTTATTTTTTTTTATTTTCTTGGTCGTAGCAACATAATTGTGTCTTAGCCAAAGAATGTTTTTTTTAGCATCATAATTGTGTAGAAGCCAAAGAATGCTCAGCAACTTTAAGGGCCCGTTTGGAAGTTTTTATTTTAGAGTAGAAAAACGCTTTTAGAATAAAATTTAAAATTTAAAAAAATTATTAAAGTGCTTTTTTCAAGAAGCACCAAACTTGTGTTTCTAAAAAAAATGCTTTTCAGAATTAAAAAAACTCTTAAAATACTAAAAACGCTTTTACATGCTTTTCCAAAAACGTATTTTAAAATGGGGACTTAGTTTATTTATCTTTTGTTAGACTTTTTATGTTTTTCTTTTTCATAGTGCAGGTCCGTGGCGGTGCTTCTTTAGCATAATCATGTAATTTTTCTTTTCTTTTTTATTTTGTAGCCAAGACTTAACCCTTTTTTTAGTACACAGATTTTTAACTTTTGTTTGGATTAAGGGATTAAAAAGAGAAGGAAGAAATTATAAAAGGTAATAGATATTCTTCCTTTGTTTGAATTATAAAATTTTGAAGGGATAAACTACTAAAAGATTAAAATAAGGGTCAATTATCCATGGGGTTTTAGAGATTATTGTAATATCACAAAGGAGATAGTCAATTCCTCTCTCCTTCATAGAGGCCAATAAGATATCCAATGTCATAACTACCCTTTTAGTGCATATAAGACAAAAAAAATTATTATTCTCTCCTCCACTACCATTACTCTTTCCTCCATTAACATTAATCTCTCTCCTCCTTTATCATTTTTTCTCTCTCCTCCTTCAATAACTATCAATAATTTCCAACTCCGACCATAACCACCGATCACCGCCGACCACCGCTGGAAAAAGTTCTGAGCGTAGAAAAAAGTTCTGAGCGTGGAAAAAAGTTCTGAGTCTGGGGTACTAAGCATGGAAAAAGTACTGAGCAATGGCAACTGACCATGAAAAAAGTTGCTGAGTATCGGAAAAAAGTTCTGAGTGTCGAAAAAAGTTGCTGAGTATTCGAATTTTTTGTTGAATGACTTTACTGAGCATGCTTGTTTGCTCAGTAACTTGCTGAGCGTTTTTCGTATAATCAGTAAATTTACTGAGCATTTCTCTTATAATCAGTAGAGTGCTGAGCATTTAGACAAAAGTTATGGAGTTTAATACAAAAATCTATTTTACATTACAAAATGAAATTATTACATTATAATTACAAGGGAAAAAAAGAAAACAGCATACAAACAACAAAATAACCTAACTAAACTCGTTTGACCATATCTGGAAAAAAAACTACTAGCGTACAGAGTATGCGAATAAAAAAAAATGCTGTTGTGCTTCGTTCGAGTTTCGCAAGTTCCATGGCAGGACCTGTAAAACTCCGTGAGAGCACTCCGACGAAGACGAGATCTCGCCGACACAGAGTCACGAACGCCTCCTTCAAGATCGAACCTGTCGTCACCGTTTCGCCTGAGAAGAACAAAAAACCATTTTGCCTGAGAAGAACAAAAAACCGTTTCGCCGGAAATTGATGTCCACAAACCTCTTTCTTCCCCCCTCGCTCGCGAACGGCTACAATGGTTGACCACAAATGGTGACGGATCTTCAAAGAGACGGAAATGGATGGCCACAAACATCTGTCTTCTACTCTGTCTTCCACCGTGGCAGTGGATCTTCACACCAGACCTCAGATGGCGCTTAATTGCCGGAACTTCATCACAAATCCAGCTTCATTACAAATCCGACTTCATTGCCGGAACTCAAACCTTATTTTGGAGAAGAAGGTCGAGCTCCATGGATTTTCGGAGGAGAGGGTTGAGCTCCAAAGAGAGAGAAAGAGATGAGAGAGAGGAGAGAGGAGAGATTGAGAGTGTTTTAGGTTTTAATTTTTATTTGATAAAAGTTAGTATATATAGGTAAATAAAATACAAAAATGGGTAAGGAGGTAATTGGTTTTTTGGCTTATAGTGTTAAAATTAGTTTGTGGCCTTTAGTAAGAAGAGGCTATAGAGCCGGTCTTGTTAGGTCTCGAGGTGGTGTCTTCAAGACCCCATGGGTAATAATCTCTTAAAATAATACCTTCTAATCTTTTATATCCTATCCTTCCAATTTGGTGTCATTAGAAGGAAAAGATTAATTTTAATAGTAAGATATCTTTATTACCCTTAGATTATATTTAAGATATATTTTATTAGGGGTAAAAAATTAATTTACTTATAAACTAATCATTTCGTTTCCATTACTTATAGAATCCAAACACAAAATTCAAATTATCCTTTACTAATATTTTTCTTTCTTTTTCTACTCAATCCAAATAAGATTAAATAGCCCTTTCATATCCTTTACTAAATAATCCCCTTTATATCCAAACAAACCCTTAATATGTATTTGGTTTTCTTTTAGTTTTTTTTTTTTAAATTTCTTTTTCTTTTTCTTTTTATGTAACAAGAATAGATTGTATTCAGTTTCTTTTTATTTGTATGCAATTATTCAATTGTTGTAATAATTGTTTATATATAAATAAATATAAATTAAGAAAATAATGAGACTCAATAACTTTTCTCTTGATATTCAGTAAAAATCCCAAAAACTCAATGAATTTTTTTCTATACTAAGCAAAGTTACCGAGCATACTCAATAAATTTATTGAGCATACGAGCATACTCAATAAAGTTACTGTGCATACGAACATACTCAATAAAGTTTCTCAATAAAAATAATTCGAATACTCAGTAACTTTTTCCGATACTCAGTACTTTTTTCGGCAACTCAGTAATTTTTTCCGATACTCAGCATCTTTTTCATACTTAGTACTTTTACATACTCAGTATTTTTCCGGCAGTGGTCGGTGGTGATCGGCGATGGTCGAAACTGGAAATTATTGATACTTAATGAAGAAGAAGAGAGAAAAATAGTAATGGAGGAGAAAGAAAAATGGTGTTGGGGGAGAGAGAAAAATGGTAATGGAAGAGAGAGAATAATTTTTTTTTTGTTTTATATACACTATAAGGGTATTCATAACAATGGACATCTTAAAGGCCTCTTTGGAGGAGAGAGGAATAGAATGTTATTTTTTTGGCACTAAGATGGTCTCCAAGACCCTATAGGTAATTCACCCTCAAATAAAAGATATCGAAGGCATTGTTCGTCATAATAGGGATTGATTCAATACCTATGATTGGATATAATTTTTTTCTAAAATGTAAAATCTCTCATATATTATTATCACCGAAAAGGATGATCTTTCTAAATTGATAAGTAACCTTTATCCTAATGTATATGATAACCTTTTATGTAAATTTCTTTTAATCTAGAAAAATTTTATATCAAGCAAATAATTCAAGTTAACCAACACATGTTGGTCCATTTTCAAACAGTAGTTTAAGAAATATTACATCATGAAGTTAGACACCTAATTGCTAGATAACATCGAAGGAAACGTTTAGTTAGAAAGTGTGCAATAGAATTTGCAAATCTTCCACAACAAGAGAACTATAATTGGGGTTGTGCAGTGCCTAATACCCTATTGTATTGGATGATTTTTGAAATCTCCCAAGGAAATCTGAACATTTGGTGATAATATTGAAAACATGTAGCGCCCTTAGTCTTAGTAATGAGGTTACTAGAAAACTAAAGATGATAAATAAAATACAATATTTTATAATAACTATTACTTCAACATCTAAAGTTGATTGGTAAACAAAATTTTCTGCATTACTAAACAATAAAAATCCATCATGATTTCATTGAATAGGTCTTGAATTAGCTCGCATGCCACGTTCTACACACCACTTATTCTAACTAAGTTTAAAATTACTTCTACCACGTTGCTTATTAATCCTTTCTCTACTTTTATGGTGTGTTTTCATGTTCATACTATAAGCATATAATTTAACTAGTTCATAAACATATTACTTATCTATCATTTACTCTCTATTGTTTATGCTTTCGGGGTATTTTACACATTTTACACCTAATTCCTTAAAATTATAGTAATTTTTTTATGAACACCTAATTACAACTCCTTCGGACACTGTTTTGGTATCGAAACCTTACTCGAATTCTCCTTTCTCTTCTTACTCACACCAACTTCCATCTCGGTTTTTTCGCCTTCCCTTACTAGAAAGGATTATTGTTCTTTGTGATATCTTTGCTATATGGTTATCCTAGTAGTGTGGAACAACATGAGAAGAAAATATCTCAAACACGAACCACCCTCAACTCAATTGTCACCTACAATGCGAACTTGCATACAACTCAAGCAAAAGGATTAAGCGTAATATATTCATTCACATGCAACAATAATTAGATAGCTCCAAGTAATTCTAAAATCTTATGAAGAAGAAGAGATGGTATTGAAATTTAACTATGTTAACGACTTGAATGACCGGGTATGAATGAAATTATTGTCATGGAAGACGTCTTTGCAGATTAACCTCGTAATACTTTAAAAGCTCTTAAATCTGAAACTTGTTCAACGTGCTCGTGTGATGTACTACATATGTCGGCGCGGTATACCACGACCTGCTTCTCTTCATACAGTGGCACGATATATCGCGTTCCTCGATACGGTAGTTGTTGATTGGTTCGTGTTGTATACCGCGTGGGAGACGTGGTATACCACTAACACTCATTTCTCTCGGCCCCAATACTGTATTCATATTTAAATAGGACTTGTTGTGATGGTATGCACCGTACGGTATACCGCATGGGAGATTTGGTATACCGTGACCACTCCTTTTACTTGGCCCAAATACCGTATTCATAATTAAATAAGACACATCTAGAGGGTTACACCATGTGGTGAACCATGGAAGGCTGTGATGTACCACAATCCTCTCGACTAGCACCCATAAATTTAATAAAAATACCTACTTGTCACGACGGTCTCCTTTTTTTTCCCCAAACTCAAATTCTGGAACATTTATACATCAAAACACTATTACCTTGCTCATCAAATGTAATATACACTTAAACATTTAAAAATAACTAACTCACACTACTTGAAACTGAAACAAAAATCTGTAAAAACTCATTAAAATTACCTTTGAACCTTGGGTTGCCTTCCAAGAATCACTTTTGTTTATCACGTTGTTAAACTCGACATGTTAAACGTCCCTTTTAGTGAGGCCCTTGCGACACTACCCCACTTCATCTTGCCTCCTCCTCGAACTAGTATCTTTGGGACTTTCCCACCTAAATTTTGTTTCATTCAATCTCTAAACGAGGGTGGGTAGTTTCCCCATTTCGTCTTCTTAATCTCGCGTCGAAATGCATTCTCCTCCGGGCGATATTTGATGACCATCCTGGAAGGTATGAGCGTTTTCTTATCTTTAATCGAACCTTCATGTTTGAAAGGTGGTTGGTAGTTCCCCTTCCTTGTCTCCTTACTTTCACGACATATCACCTCGCTTTTAAGATATTTATTGATCATATTTATTGGTGGAGGTGGTTCTGATTTTTCTAAAGCACTTTGATCCTCTAAGGGTTTAACTCTAGCTTCATTCATGATTCGTGATGGGAATGGTGATATGTGTTTTCCTTGAGAAAAACACTAAAGCTCTATTATTCTCATGCACCCTTGGCGCCTCCACTGATTTCTCAACCACTTCTTCCTCGTCATTGACCCAATCTTCCACTATCACCTCATCATATTCTTTCTTTGGTAGCTTTCTAACCCTGATCACCATTTCCTTAAGTTTTACTTATCTCTTTCGATTATGTGCACACTCCATGGGGATAAAATTTTGTTTGTAGACTTTGATGATTTGTTTTCCTACCCCTTCTTCTACCATCCTAGACTTAGGCTTAACCACATAGTGGTTTTCAATCACATTCAACAAGGTTGTTATATCACTGACGCTAGTATCTTCTATCTCTCCCTCTTCCTTAACTACTTCTTTTGGTTGATATATAGTTTCCCTCAGAGGAGTGGACGCGTGATAGGCTTTGTTATAAAACTTGGCAATGCAAATAGCTGATTTTGGGCAGTCGAGTAGGTTAACATTTTGTGAACTGCTCCTAATTTTTTGTCCTTGTATTAGTGTAGATGTGTCCTTGATTCTGAGTTTGTTTTCCTCTCTCTTTCCTTTGAACTTTAACACATCTGTGTGAAGTCTGCGTGAGCTCTGTTCAATGATTTTTTAGTAAGCTCCTCTAGTATCGTGAGTGGTATTCCACTAGCTTGCATGTAGTTTTCAAGCATCTCAATTAATTGCACCATCTATTTATTTGCGGGTATTGATAAAGATATTGGCAGTAGTTACCACCTCATTGTTGATAACTCGCAAAGTCTTCTACTTTAGACGGTTGACGTGTCATTGGAGGTTTTGAAATATTGTCGGCCCATTGATTGTACATTACTTGTTCTACCAGGAAATAGTAAGGGGCTTGGTTGAAATTGTTATCCCTTTGTTGGTAACCCAGAGTTTCTTCCACATAATATAATAGGGTGGAATTTTGATCATCTTCTCCATACATATTCAAAGTGATTCTCCCAAGCGGTTGGTGATTGAATCACCACTGAGGAGGTGAGATTAATACCTACATAGATAAAAAAAACAGGAACCCAAGAGTAGAATCTAACAACAAATATCCAAAATACAACTAAAAACACAATTTAACAAAATAGTCCCCGACATCGGTGCCAAAAACTTGTTGTCTCCCAAGGTGTGATAAAATATCCTAACTAATTTAACATCTTGAGAGAGAGAGAGCTTACTAACCGCAAGTGTACGGATCATTGACAAGTAATAAAAGTAAGTATAAAGATTTATCGTCTCCACATGGACTAAATTTGTTAAGCTCATATTTCAGTTTATATTTGAGATATTTGTTGAGAATATATACAAGAATGTAAATGATAATATTGGGGTTTGAGTTTTATTAGTAATTGAGATAAAAGATAAAATACTAAAGACATAGATTAAAGTGGAAATATGAGAAGGTCGCTCAAGACGCTAGTATTCACCACTAGTATGACTTGGGATTTTATTCTTGACTTAAGGGTAAAAAGGGGATGTGTTTATAATCAGGGTTCTAACTTCCTTCTAAATTCTGCTAGGGTAGCTTAGAAAGATTCCTATATATTACTAGAGTCCTCGGGTGAGATTATTCTATGCAAAAGCTTGGCCCTACAAAGAATTAACCTATATGATTATCCAACTAGGCAAGCCCATTTGGACCACTACAACACACCAGACGTTATAAGTTATGTTTACTATGTGACTCCCCGTCAGGGTGATAGTTACAATAGGGTTACACAATTATCACAAGAGTTATATACTACTTTATAATTATTCCTCAATTCATTTAAATCAAATATAATCCCAAATACAATCAAAATAATACCTAGTTCATACAAATGTATCTCAAGCTAAATGGAGTTTATTTCATAAGGAAAATATGAAATACAATGGTAGTCATATTCATAATTAACATAATAATTAGAAATAGATAAGGATTACACTTGAAAAATTGATGAATTGATAGAACGGTGTGAAACTTTTGCTCCTCCACCTTCACAAGCGTTGAGTTCTTCTTCCCACTTGTCTTCTAATATTCTCTAATGAATGCGTAATGAACTTGGACTTTTTCTAAAGTTATATATATAGTCCCAATCATCTTATGAGTTATGAGCTCCTTTTAAGTGACCTATCTAACCCAAAAACGTTTTCAAGGAAGAGTGGACTGGTTCGAGTCACGAAAGCTGAAACTTTAATAGTTTCTCCAATTCAGCTTCAAATCACAAGCAATTAACGTCTAGAAACCAAGGTCTCCTCCAGAATTTTCATCAATTGCACGTGGTGATACTAACAAGTCGATTTCCAAATCTAGTCGGCAACTGCTCTCGCTTTCCAAAAGTGGTCGAATCGTCCTCTAATGCCTTGAATCGGGTTTAACCTTCCTTTCTTGCTTCTTATTCAATATCATCCATATCATCCAAGTAACTAAGATATATACACTTAACACACAAATTATACACAAATAGCTCTAAAAGTAACAGTTCTCTATAACTAGACAAGACACGAGTAACTATCAAAATATAGGGAATCATCCCTCAAATGTGCATAATATAACCTTAAAAAGATGTCTCTTGACTAGATTACTTGGATTTATCTAATTATTTAGTGTGTGAATTGATATTGTGCGTTTAATCCTTTTACTTGAGTTGTATGCAAGTTTGTATTGTATGTGATAATTAGGTTGAGGGTGGTTCGTGTTTGAGATATTTCCCATTCCCGTTGTTCCATACTACAAGTACAACCATATATCAAATATGACACAAAGAACAATAATACTTGCTAGTGTGTGAAACAAAGGGAAGACGAAACCAATCGAGGTTGATAATGGTGTGTGCAAGAAGAGAGAAGAAGAATTCGAGTAAGTCTTCAAACCCAAAACCATGTTAGAAAGAAGTTGAGATTAGGGAATGAAGTCAGAGCAAAGAAGTAAATGAAGAAACAAACATGAGTGATAACAACCAATTTTTTTAAAGAGAAGATGTATCGTGAGGCCTCCACCGCACCCTACCTTGGGTGATGATCATGCGAGGCAGTAAGCCTCGAGACCATGTTTTATTCTCAACCTTTCATCTAATTATTTGTATCTTATGTGTTTAGTTGTTATTTTAAATTATTTATTTCTTATCGACTCTATTTCGAGTAGTGGGGATACGACCCATTTTTGAGTTGGGAGTGTGGGGATTTGTTGTCCCCCGTTCCTATTTTATGTGTTTAGAAAAAAAGAAAAAAAATCCTAGTGTATAGTAGAATGTGTACAATTTCCCAAAAGCATAAAATTTAGCGAGTTAATGATAGTTAAGTAGTGTATTTGTGAACTATTCATATTGTATGCTTAAAGTATGAACATGAAAACATACCATAATAGTATAGAAAGGATTAGTAAGCAATGCGGGAGTTAGAGATATTAGAATCCTGGCGAATGAAAATTTACCAATCATCTTTGTCATAAAAGCGTTAAATTAGCAGCATAGGAGACTACTAGCAAGACTCAAGCAACTCTCTCATTTATTTCTTTCATCTCCTAATTAGTTGTTTATTTTAAATTAGTTCATAATCTTATTTATTTTAATTGCATTAGTTTTTAATTATTGAAAAAAAATATTACATTTATACTATTGTCTATTATTAAGCAACTTTAGATTATTTTACTTCCAAAACACATTTATATCAACTTTGATAGTTCTTGTGGAGACGATAATCCCTTATACTTATTTTTATAATTGTCAATGACTCGTACACTTGTGGATGGTGGGTTCTAGGGTGTTGGTGTATTTTATCACACTCTAAGACGCGACACTTATTCTATGGGTATTGAAATAGTTTCTCATGCTTGTTTTGTGTAGTGAAATTCCTGAGTATTATAAGCCAGGATCTAAGTGTAAATAATACTCATTATTATCCATACTTAGTTGTACTTGGTGATTTCATTTCATGAAATCAAGGTTGTGTGCCAAAATTATTGAGTATTAATAATACTCAGAGAATGCAAATAATTGAGTATCAGCCAAACTTGAAGTATGTTCAAGACTAATAAATTTTCATTAATAAGTATGGAAAATCTTAAGTATTAGCCAGTCTCGGAGTATGGATAATACTTATTAATTTTCATCTTATATACTGATCTCTGAGTATTGTGACATGCATACTCAGGTGTATTATTTAGCCATGTGTGCATTGTATAATAAGGTATACTTGTGAAATTATTTGAGTAATTTTTAATTAGTTAAGGGTAAATTAATATTCTTAATTATTAATAGACACTCATATTTTTGATGCGGATGTCAAGAAAATGAGTTTAATTCCATTCTCCTTTGAACAACTTATGTTATATAATTATTAAGAAGAGAGAAAGATGTATTTTATATATTCAATCGTATGTTTACAAGAGAGAGTAGTTGTATCATATATAGAGCAATGTTACCGGTTGAGCTAGACTTATAAATACACAATACATATATTTCTCTTAGCCTAACTAACTCTTAACTCTCTAACAGATTTGTTTGTTGTGTAACAATATTGACAGCTGTGTGAGGCGTATTCATCTTCATCTTATCATCCCCCCTCAAGCTGAGCACGGTTATGAGTGGAAGCTTGAAGATAATCATAGAAAATGGAGAGGATGCTAGACCTTTAGTAAGAATGTCAGCAAGTTGATCATGAGAGGGTACATGATATAGCTAAAGGGATCTTGTCTTTACTTGTTCTCGTACAAAGTGGAAGTCAACATCAATGTGCCTAGTCCTTGTGTGAAAGAAAGGAATAGACGCAAGAGCCAAGGCTGAGAGATTATCACAAGCAATTGTAGGAGTATGAATAGGAATATGCAAGCTTTTTAACAAGAAAGTGAACCAGTTTAGTTCAGCTGCAACATAGGCTAAGGCTCTATACTCAGCCTCAGTTGATGATCGAGAAACTGTAGATTGTTTCTTCGAGCCGCAAGAAACTAAATTATCTCCCAAGTAAATACAATATTCTGTAACTGATCTTCTATCAACTGAGCAGCTAGCCCAATCAGAGTCAGAAAATGCCCTAAGATGGGGTTTGGAAGGAGTAAAAGATAGTACATAATGAGAGGTGCCTTTGATATAACGCATCATCCTTTTTAAAGCTTCATAATCAGCATTCGTAGGTCGATGCATTGATTGACACAATTGATTGACAGCAAAAGCTATATTCGGTCTAGAGATTGTCAAATATTGAAGACCACAACCAATGTTGCGAAAAAGAAATGGATCCTCAAAGGGTTGAAGACCATGCACAGATGTGACTGAGTATTTGTTTAGAGTAGGTGTAGGAGACGCTTTGCAGTCACTTAAACCAGCTTTTTGTAATAAAGTAAGAGCATAATTAGCTTTAGTAATTATTGTATGCTCATTTGTCTTAATAACCTCCAAACCCATAAAATAAGATAAAACACCCAAATCTTTCATTTCAAAACGCAATTTTAGATCAGAAATTATAGATGAAATAGAAGCTGAATCAGCACCAGTAATCAATATATCATCAACATAAACCAGGATGATTGTAAGAGATGAACCAGATCCTCTAATAAACATTGAAGTATCTGCTTGACAAATAACGAAATTATGACTCGTGAGAAAATTAGCAAGAAGTTGAATACATGCTCGTGGTGCTTGCTTAAGCCCGTAAAGTGAGCGCTTAAGTTTGCACACATGATTAGGAAAGCATGAATCAACAAAGCCAGATGGTTGAACCATGTAGACTTCTTCATCAAGCACACCATGAAGAAATGCGTTCGACAAATCAAGTTGTCGTATAATCCAGTTATTTGAGACAAATAATGATAAAATAACCCCGACTGTCTAATGCTTTATGACTGGACTAAACGTTTCAGTATAATCTAGACTAAATTCTTGTAAAAATCCACGTGTTACGAGCCGAGATTTATAGCGAGCAATGTCACCATTTGCATGACGCTTAATTTTGTAAATCCATTTACACGTTATAAAATTCCTACCAATAGGAGGAGGCACTACTCCCAAGTTTGTTGTTTTATAAGTGCATTATATTCTTCAAGCATAGCTGTATGCCAACACTGATATTTCGAAGATTCTTTGAATGATGAAGGTTCATGAAGAGAAGGTGTTACAATTAGAGACTGACATTTATAAGAAGGTCGTAAAGAACCTGTTTGAGGACGAGTAATCATAGGATGAGAAGATTGAACAATAGGTTGAGAAGGTTGAGGAATAGATTGGGAGATAGAATCAGTGGATGAGTCTAAAGGAGGTGTAGAGGAAGTAGATGAAGTGTGAGGAGAGAGAGAGAATAAGGACGTGAAATAGACTACAGATTGATAGAATTTGAGAAGGAATCTTTGTAAGTAGAGGGTGAGGTTTCAAGTGTAGGTTGTGATGAAGAAGTAGAGGTAGTTTTAAAGGGAAATACAGACTCATCAAACCTTACATGATGAGAAACAAAGATCTTATGATTAGTTAACGAGTAACACTTATATCCTTTTGAGAAAGATCAATAACCCAAGAAAACACATGCTTCAGATTTTGAGGAAAGTTTGTGGGGTGTTTAAGGTTATAGCCAAGGGTAACATAAGCAACCAAATACTCAAATATGCTCATATGTAGGTGAAGAATTGTAGAGAAGCTGATAGGGAGAAAGATTTGAAAGATTTGGAGTAGGTAGAAGGTTAATAAGATACACAGATGCAGATAAGGCTTCAATCCAAAATATAGGTGGTAAATTACTGTGAGAGAGAAATGAAATAGTGGTTTCAATAAAGTGTCTGTGCTTTCTTTCTGATACACCATTTTGTTCAGGTGTATGAGGACATGTGGTCCGATGAATCATACTATGATCTTGAAGAAAAGTCTTGAAACTGTTGCTTAAAAACTCTTCACCATTGTCTGATCTTAGCACCTTAATTTTGGCATTAAACTGTGTTAACACCATGGTATAAAATGATTTAAACACCTCTGCAACTTGAGACTTAAAGCCTAAAGGATACACCCAAGAATATCTTGTAAAATCATCAATAAAGACAATATAATATCTAAAAGAAGAAGAAATTGATTCAACTGGAGATGGACCCCAAACATCTGTGTGTATTAATTCAAAAGGATTACAAGCACGAGATATTGACAAATAGAAAGGTAATTTGTGAGCTTTAGACTCATAACAGACTTTACATTGAATTACATGAAAATCAAGTTTAATATTTAATACACTTGAAAGAGGAGTTGAAGCCTGAGTAGATGGATGACCAAGTCTATAATGCCATACTTGTGCATTGAGAGTAGTTGAGGGTTGAGAAGACACAATAGTAGAGGATAAGCACATATTTGTTGCAGATTTTTGTGGAGTAGAAATGGATGAAGCACCAAACTGAAGAGGATATAGCCCATCTTTATAAGGGCCCTGAAATAAGATGTGCTTGGTGGTTGAATCAATAATAGAAATAGATGTAGAGGTAAAGAGAATGGAACAATTATTATCACGAGTTAGTCTAGAAATAAATAGCAGATTTGACTGTATACAAGGAACATTAAGTATTGAATTGAGTAGAAGAGATGAAGAGGAGGAGAAAATCTTACTATTATCAACATTAGCTATATCTAATGGATGTCCATTTCCAACTGCAACTGAATTAGAGCCATTATAAGGTGTTGAAGATTGTAGCAAGGAAGCATCATTAGTAACATGACTGTTAGCTCCCGAGTCAAGATACCACGGCTCAGGGTTATAAGAGTTGGACTGGGTTGTGTGAGCAGCTAATGCCTCACGCATTTGAGCTTTTGGAGAAGAAAATGCAGTGAAATCTGCTCTATACCAGCAATCTAGTGCAATATGTCCAAAGCGTGTACAAATTTGACAAGTAGGTGAAGAATTCATACCATATTGTACATCTTGAGCTGGAGGAGCACCCAAAATCGATGTAGAAGAAGAAGGACCACGACCTCTACCTCGATTTGAGTAACCTCTGCCTTGATAATCGTTACCACGACCTCTATGTTGAGTATTATTTCCTCGACCTTGACTAGAATTAGACATAGAGGAAGAAGAATTACCAGCTGATGTGAACAACGCAGAGTGGGGAGTGTTTGAAATCTCTAACGAATCATTCATTTTCATATGCAATTCCTCATATACTAGCAGACTTCCAAGTGAATGAAAACTCAAAGTGGATGTCTGAGCATTGGTAATTCGTATGCTGGACTTGAATTGATTATATTCAGCAGGCAAACCTTTGAGGGTATACATTATAACATCTTCAAGTGGAAGAGATGAGTCTGTAGTATCTAATCCATCACAGATTTCTTGAATTTCATTAAGATAGATTTGCATCGATTTGTCAGCCTTCTTGATGTTACATAGTCGCATTTTAAGCCCATGAACATGTGTTCTGCACTGATTAATGAAGATTACTTCAAATTTTGCCCATAAATCATGAGCATGATTCAATCGAACAACTTGAGCGAGTATAGAAGGAATCATAGATGAATTAAGCGAGACTTTGAGTTGTTGATCCACAATCAACCAAGTAAAATATGCAGAGGTAGAAGAAGGAGGTGGCAAGGACGATCCATTGACATGAGTAAGATACCCATGCGCTTCAAGAACTTACTCCATTTGAGCACGCCATAACACGTAATTGGTGGAGTCCAATTTGATTTGGACTAAGGAGGACCAGTTTTGTCGAGGAAGGAGAAGTCCAGCTGGTATTTCGGAGTTGGATTGAATGTTAAGTGTTGTAGAAGTGTTAGAAGACGACGTCATGGAAGCGGAAGATCGAGCGGAGATCAGAAAAGCTTTTGTGTCGCCATTAATGGTGAAAAAATTTGAGCTTATATCTCCTATAGCTCTAATACCATATTAAGAAGACAGAAAAATGTATTTTATATATTCAATCGTATTTTGTTTATAAAAGAGAATAGTTGTACTATATATAGAGCAATGTTACAGCTTGAGCTATACTTATACATACGCAATACATACATTTCTTTTAGCCTAATAGATTTGTTTGTTGTGTAACAATATTGAAAGCTGTATTAACAGCTGTGTGTGCGTATTCATCTTCATCTTCTCAATAATTAAACAAAAAGATTGTTTCTGGAGCACTTCTCATAGTGCGGCAGAACACCGTTTAACCGTATTTACAAGGTGATGTACGAAAGAAGAAATTGTTACCCAAACTTCAAAAAATCAGACAACATGATAGAGTGTTATTCAACCGAGTTGGAAAGATTCAATATAGGAGGTAGAACATTAATGATAACATCTAAGAAATCAAAATGATGTTGGGAATAGAGTGTGGAAACAAGGACATTCCCACGCATATGGCGGACGAGTAGAACATATAAAGTACTTGGTATTTAAGGAACTCTAGAAATGAAAATCACATAACCTCGACCACATAGTCTCAAAGATGATAATTGACATAATGTGCAGATATAACCATGGAACCAAGGGAAGATTTTGAAAAACTTATGTCTATATTCACGTTGACTACATTGTGCTTCACAAAATGACATTATCAAGTTAAACATTTCCATACATTTTTATGCGAGGACATGTCCCAATGAAAGAGCTACAACTGGGCATTGGATATCTTGTCGTTAATGATGAACTTGATAAAGGCGAGCACATATATTTAGTTTGTGATGGGGAGCCTGTTTTGTGCTAGGGGTAAGTATTTTTCAACTTTAATTTAAAATGTTGTTACCATTTTAAGTTTGAACATGTTTAATCGTAGCCATAGTTTTACCAGCGTGTCTCGATGGGAAGAAAAAAGGAACCCGGTGCAATTCCTTGGTTTCTAGAATGACACTATGAATTTGTTGGTTGCAAATTTAAGTGATATGATCTCTTTAATAGACTGAGTATTCAAGAATGATTAGTATGTGTTGCGACGAAGAAGTCAGTGCCCACAAGAGACGAAGAAGAATGGTTGGCATTTGGAAATGAAGTACCGATTGGGGGCGACGAAAGGGGTGAAGAGGGGGAAATTATATTAATATGAATGCAGGAGGTTAAAGACATGAGATTGGTTCCTGAGATGAGAAAAATAATGATTGTGAGAGAGATGTTTCTTTGAAACTAACAAGTTAAATATACTGAGATGACATGTGTAGATGAGAGCCAGTGCATAAATAACACGGTAGTACCATCTGTGCACGATGAGATCCCGAGCAGGGACATATTTATCGTGGCAAACAAAGAGGGAGAGGGTATGAAAGATTCTTTGGTGAAAAAACTTTGAGAAAGAATAGATGATGCGGCAAATAAAAACAATAAATTGGTGATTAAATATTGAGAAATTGATCGACGAGAACAAGAATTATCTTTAAATTATACAGAAATTTGAATATGAGAACCTAGACAAGGGATACATACCAAATCCAATTTAAAATAAAAAACGAGCAGCTACAGAACTTGGTGAATTCTCTAGATAGACTACTATATATGGTAGAAGATAGGGTGTGAGAGGCTGAAGAAAGAAATCGAGTTCAAGACAAACAAGTGAGACATATAGTGTCTAATCAATAGGAGAAGATGGAGAAGATAAGTTGTGAAAACAAGATGCTTGTGAAACAGGACGGGGAGCTTAAATCTCAACATGTACATAGACAAAATAACATGCAAGACTTCAACGAAATGTAAGATAAGTGTCTGGACAATCAGGCTAAACTTCTAGAAAGGAACGAAATCTTGAGGTAGGTAGTGAAATTAGTGGCGGAAGGGGTTGAGAAAGAATAGAACATAAACCAAGATGGTGGCAAAGGCAGATGTCTCGCAAAAGCTGAAGAATCAAAATTGGACGGGTCAATAAAGTATACTTCTGATAAGATTATGGGAAAATATGAAACTAGGGGAAGACCAGAAAGTAGCAAAGTTGAGAAGAAATGTAGTTGGCCAACTTGATCAATACCCCGAAACATTAAAAAAAGGTATACATCGATCACTAAACAAATCAATTCAGATTTTGGTGAAGATCCACCAAATAGAGGCCCTGCAAAAAAAAAAAACCAAGGATAGTTAAGGTGAGGAAAAAACACCAAAAAACCAATGAAGTGATAAAATAATAAATCAATGAGAGGTTGAATGAGACATGTGAAAAGAACAATGAAATGAATGATACAACAATGAAACCTGAGTATCTAGCGATTCAAAAAGTAACACAAACAAAAAAATGTTGGATAAGTATTAATGTGATAGACAACTCAAATCACGACTGGTTGAAACAGATGAGCGATGCGTTGAGCAAGAATATCTGACTAAAACAATTGTAATGGTGTTTGGACACGATGCACTAGCCATTTCACACAAACAATCGCTCAAAGTCCAGGTAAAAGGCTTCATATATATCGTAATTGATTGAATGAATTAAGATATTGTATGGATACTTTGTTTACAAAAATATCAGGTTTTGGATCTGATGCTTATCATGGTTGATGAAGACTATGGGAACATAATCAGTGGTGGTAAACACACTGTAACTTATCAATCTAGCGGGTGCATGGTAGTTTTCCTATCCATACCTGTGTTATTAATGAAAATTTGTAAGTGTTCAATGTTGGTCAAATGATATTTTTACCCAAGGGATGACCATGTTTACGATGACAAGTGGGTGACTCAGTTTAAAGAAATGATTCGAATATTAATTAACGTAATCCATTCATCTGGTAAAAAAATCATTTGAAGTTGAATGAGAAATTGAGTCATAGAATTTGAAGAAATTAAAAGAAAAAAAAAAGATTAAAATAAATAATAATACATGTTATTTATTTTATTTTTCTTTTGGTTATGAAGCAAAGCAAAAAAAAGAAAAAAAAAAGGTACTGTTGGGTTTTGAATCTGGGCCTCCAAGCTAGTGGGCTTTTGGGCCAGACTTTCATACCATCTGGACCAGCTTATGTTTTGGTCTTCTATACTAAACTAAACGTTGTGTCTTTTAATGTAACGTATCTTCAAATGAACCATCACAACTCTTTTGCCAAATCCACCTTTTCATCTTCTATAAATAGTTGGCCAACTCAAACATTTTCATTCATTCATTTTTCAAAAGCATTAAAATTATAAGAGAGAGATAGAAAGAAGCAGCATTATTAAGTTCGTTGAAATTCTTAAGAATTCGTGTGTCAGTTTCTTTTGAATAGTTTTGTCGTTGTATCCTGGAGGTTGAAGCCAACAAATGTAAGACACCTGTACGTGGCCTAAATACCTTAAATTGTTGTGTTTTGTTTGTATAAGAATTACTTTTGGAAATTCTTATGGGTCTGTGTATACAGAACATGAATATTACATTCTATTTCTTTTCTCTTATTCTGATTTCTAGGCTTGTGTATACATACTAGAAAAATACTCGCTTACTAACGTCATATTACGTTGTAATATTAGTGTGTTTTTTAACAACTAATATCAATCTTGCTAGTATCGGCATACTTGTCGAACCTTGTGGTTTGAAAATTTTCCGCTAAAAGAATTCTTAATTGATTGAGATTCTTCTTTTACGTGAATTGATTATCTCTTTGATTTCTTCAATCCTCTACAACAAGAATATAAAAACTTGGGGGACTAACAAGAATATAAAAACTTGGGAAATTAAAATTAATTTAATCATTTTGTCGTAAGAAAGAATCAAGTTTTTGTGTTGTCTTTTAGTGAGAAAGGTTGAATAATTCATTTGTTTGAATTATCTATAATATTGTGTAATCCTTGGTAATTGAAATGATGTCTACCAAGATAAACAATATGTCCAGAAATGATTGAATTGGTAACAACATACCATCAGCAATTTCACTTATGGAAAATACATTTGTGGGATATGATCCCGACTCTTATAGACCCGTTGATGAGTCTAAGAGGTTAAATGGAAATGACTATCTGTGTAAAGGAATAGACGGCTGAAATCACAGAGGGTAAAGGCAATTCCATGAAAGGAAAATAAGGCCAAGCAACCATGACTAAGATCAAATAAGATTGATTTTACTATAGTAGTTTCTAAAGTAAATTTGGTTGGCAATACCAAACACTAGTGGGTGGATACTTGGGCCACCTGACATGTATGTTCAAGACATACAAAGTTGCAACTACTGAAGAGACTTTATGTATGGGAAATTTCTCTACATCAAAAGTAGTTGGATCTGGAATTGTTATTCTAATAATGACTTGAGTCTCTATAACGTTCTCCATGTGCCTGACATTAGAAGGAATCTAGTTTCAGGTTCGTAATTGAGTAAGAATGGCTTCAAACTAGTATTTAAGTCTCATAAATTTATTCTCACCAAAGGTGGGATATTTGTGGGTAAAGGGTACCTATGTGATGGTTTATTTAAGATGAATATAATAACCATAATACCTACCAATATGTAACCGAGTAAGTAATATATCCTTGACTCACCTTATTTATGGCACGATAGATTAGGAGATGTTAATTTTGGTTCATTAAATAAGTTAGTAAACATCGGGTTACTATCTAATGTGAACTTCATTTCTCAAAAGGAATGTGAAGTATGCGTTGAGTCAAAATTAACAAAAACCTCATTTAAATCTATAGAAAGGACTTTGGTACCTTTAGAGTTAATTCACAATGACATATGTGACTTGAAATTTGTGCATACTTAAAGTGGTAAAAAGTATTTCATAAATTTCATTGACGATTGCACAAGGTATTGTCAAATATACTTGCTTCGAAGTGAGGATGAGGCCTTAGAAGCATTTATGCAATACAAAACTGAAGTTGAGAATCAACTAAATAAAAAGATTACGAATCTTAGAACAGATAGGGGAGGAGAATATGTGTCTCCTTTTGAGGAGTTTTGCGCTAAACATGGAATATTCCATCAAACCACGGCCCCCTACTCGCCTCAACAAAATGGATTGCTGAACGTAAGAACCGCACGTTGAAGGAAATGATGAATGCCTTGTTGATTAACTCAGGGTTACCACAAAACTTGTGGGGAGAGGCTTTACTTACCGCAAATCACATCCTCAACAAGGTACCACACAAGAAGGTAACTAAAAGTCCTTACAAATTATGGAAAGGAAAACCACCTTCCTTCAAATACTTAAAAGTGTGGGGATGCTTGGAAAAGGTAGCAATTCCTGCTCCTAAATCGGTCAAAATAGGACGAAAGACCATCGATTGCGTCTTTATTGGATATGCTCACAACAGTGATGCATATAGATTCCTGGTACACAAATTTTGTCATGTTGACACTAACGTCAATACGGTGATTGAATCAAGAAATACACATTTCTTTGAAACAACCTTTCCGTACAAGACCACACCAGAATCTGGTTCCTTAAAAAGAACATGTGATGCAATTGAAGAAGAGCAAGATCAAGAATCATTGCCAACTGAAAAGCAAGATAAAAAATCATTGCCAAATGAAGGAGAACCAAGAAGAAGTAAGCGAATTAGAACCTCTACGTCTTTTGGTACTGACTTTCTATCTTACATGCTAGATGACGAACCGCGAACATTCAAGGAGGCTATGTCAAACCCTGACGCCCCATACTGGAATGAAGCGATAAATAGCGAGATAGATTCCATTATTCAAAACCATACATGGGAACTAGTGGATCTCCCTCCTGGGAATAAACCACTTGGATGCAAATGCATATTCAAGAAGAAACTAAAGACCAATGGGTCTATTGAAAAATACAAGGCTCGCCTTGTTGTAAAAGGTTATAGTCACAAAGAAGGACTTGATTATTTTGATACTTATTCTCCAGTCACGAGAATATCATCCATTCGAATGTTAATCGCTATAGCTTCAATATACAAGCTCGAAATACATCAGATGGATGTAAAAACTGCCTTCCTAAATGGAGAACTAAATGAAGAGATATATATGGAACAACCTGAGGGTTACCTAGTTCCAGGTAAGGAGAAGCACGTATGTAAGCTTGTTAAATCTCTATATGGTTTAAAACAGGCACCGAAGCAATGGCATGACAAATTTGATAGATTCATGATTTCGAATGATTTCAAGATAAATGAGTGTGACAAATGCGTTTATGTAAAACAAAATGAGACTGGATATGTCATTGTCTGTTTATATGTGGATGATATGTTAATCATTGGAAGTAACAATGATATGATTAAATTCACCAAAAGGATGCTTTCAAGTAAGTTTGACATGAAAGATTTAGGCCTTGCGGATGTTATTTTGGGTATCAAGATTCTCCGAACATCTGAAGGTATTATCCTATCTCAGTCACACTCTATTGAGAAAGTATTAAACAAATTTAGTAATGGCGACACAAATATCGCCAAGACACCAGTTGATGTAAATTTACATCTTGCTAAGAACACTGGTGATATGATCAACCAGTTGGAGTACTCTCGGATTATTGGGAGTCTCATGTACTTAACGAACTGCACTAGGCCAGATATAGCACATGCAGTAAGCAAGCTAAGTAGGTTTACAAATAATCCGGGGAAGAACCACTGGATTGCTATTGTAAGAGTTCTAAGGTATCTTAGATACACTATGAACGAAGGGTTGTTGTATACAGGATATCCAGCTGTACTAGAAGGATACAGTGATGCAAACTAGATATCAGACTCCACCGACTCAAAATCCACAAGTGGATTTGTCTACATGTTAGGAGGAGCAGCTGTGTCTTGGAAATCCACTAAGCAAACGTGCATAGCCAGATCAACTATGGAATCTGAGTTTATAGCTTTAGACAAAGCTGCTGAAGAAGCCGAGTGGCTTCAGAATTTCCTAGAGGATATTCCTAATTGGCCAAAACCTGTGTCAGCTATCTGCATACATTGCGATAGTCAAAGTGTCATTGGTAGGGCACTAAACGAAATGTATAACGGTAAGTCTAGACACATACGTCGTAGACACAATACCGTTAGACAATTACTCTCAAACGGAATTATCACAATTGATTATGTTCGATCAAAGGATAATATAGCGGATCCACTGACCAAAGGTCTACAAAGAGAGCAAGTGCGAGAGTTGTCAAGGAGAATGGGTCTTAAGCCTACGAAAGCTGAGTTGCCATGATGGGAACCCTACCTAGCAGAGTGGAGATCCCACAATCTAGGTTCAGAGGGAAAACTGAATCATGAAACTGCAATTTGGTGCGATGCACTGTGGGGAAACCTCCCTAAACCATTCTTAGGACAAAAATTAAACAGTGCTACATGTAAAATTGAAGGATAAGTTAAACTTTTAATGGTTCTTGTATCTTCTAACATAAGATAGAGTAATGCAGAATACTCTCGACAAGAGACCACCTATATAAATAACATGGGTAGGGCCTCCCTACGTGAATTTGTAATGGCGAAATTCTCCGACGGTTATTCATGAAATACCAGGAGTTGTCCAGGGCCGTAAATGGACACAACCGTGAGAACCAAATAATGTTTCGAAGTATACTATGTAATTTCTATTGTCTTGGTTTACACAAAAGCTGAATAGTTCAAGACATCACGTTCACTAGTTAGCAAGTAAATCCGATAGCTCTTACTACAGAAGGTTCAAGGCCAAAAGCTACCTTTCTCGATGTAGTATTCTTCTACGCTTCTCTCTTGCTCTCTCTCGTGTTTAGCATTCTTTTGCATAATTTTTTTAAGGAGGTTAGTCAATTTCCATTCATGTGGGGATTGTTGGTCAAATGATATTTTTACCCAAGGGATGACCATGTTTACGATGACAGTGGGTGACTCAGTTTAAAGAAATGATTCGAATATTAATTAACGTAATCCATTCATCTGGTAAAAAAATCATTTGAAGTTGAATGAGAAATTGAGTCATAGAATTTGAAGAAATTAAAAGAAAAAAAAAAGATTAAAATAAATAATAATACATGTTATTTATTTTATTTTTCTTTTGGTTATGAAGCAAAGCAAAAAAAAGAAAAAAAAAGGTACTGCTGGGCTTTGAATCTGGGCCTCCAAGCTAGTGGGCTTTTGGGGCAGACTTTCATACCATCTGGACCAGCTTATGTTTTGGTCTTCTATACTAAACTAAACGTTGTGTCTTTTAATGTAACGTATCTTCAAATGAACCATCACAACTCTTTTGCCAAATCCACCTTTTCATCTTCTATAAATAGTTGGCCAACTCAAACATTTTCATTCATTCATTTTTCAAAATCATTAAAATTATAAGAGAGAGATAGAAAGAAGCAGCATTATTAAGTTCGTTGAAATTCTTAAGAATTCGTGTGTCAGTTTCTTTTGAATAGTTTTGTCGTTGTATCCTGGAGGTTGAAGCCAACAAACGTAAGACACTTGTACGTGGCCTAAATACCTTAAAGACATCGGATCCAATCCGAGCCTCGACAAGTAAAGTTATTTAATTATTGTTATTTAATTATTTACTTTTATTTTAGTTCTGCATTAGTTTCTATATTGTTTTACTGGTTTATACAAACAAAACACAACATTCAACAATAATGAAATGTATTGCCATATGAACAGAGCTTCATAAATGACAAAAAGGACTTGTGAAATCAATCATTTTTTAATCAAACCATTTAAGACAAATTTCAAGGATTACGATTACACTCTTTTGTAGTCCATGTAAAAATGGTATTAGAGGTCATTGGAGCATGATGGTTTATGGAAATCATAAGCTTTCTTTCACTTATTACAACCAAATCGTGCCAAAAGACAAGAACTCAATAGGTACCAAATAGTAAAGACTGCAACTAAATACAAATATTTATTAGTAGAACATGTATTGATGGTTGAGGATTTGTCTTCAACAACACCGTATAGATAAAGACACAAGATATCGCCTCAACAAGAACATGGTAGCGTAGATTGTAGACTTTTTATGTTATTATGGTCAAAGTACATCTACAGACTATTGAGCATGTAATACTCATATCTATATAATAAAGCAGAATGAAACCTAACTCTCCCTATTTATTCTCAAACTTCCCCATTCGTCTCATAATTCCCCAATTTAGCTCATAATTCCCCCATTCATCTCATTTTCTCATTTATTATATACACATACACATGACTAAAATATATACACATTATTATATACGCATGAAAATAATTAATAATATATAATCCACTTAACCTTCATATAATCTATATAATAAAGCAGAATGAAACCTAACTCTCCCTATTTATCCTCAAACTTCCCCATTCGTCTCATAATTCCCCAATTTAGCTCATAATTCCCCCATTCATCTCATTCTCTCATTTATTATATACACATACACATGACTCAAATATATACACATTATTATATACGCATGAAAATAATTAATAATATATAATCCACTTAACCTTCATATAAATAAAATTATAACAATTCATATTATTTTTCATATAAATAAAGTTTATTTCTTTTTATTAAAATTTACAAAGTACTAAAAAATAAAATAAAAAAATCAGAATTTATTATACGAAAAATTTAACTAGATACAATATAAAATTAAAAAAAAATCACTTTACATTACAATATATAAATAATTTTTTTTCTTTTATTTTTTATTGTCAAAACATGTATAATTTTTACAGAAATCATTTCAACTTTATAAAAATAAATTTTCAAGACAAGAAATATATTGATTCAACCAATAAAAATTATAGAATACTATAAAGTCAAGATGGAATTCATAGAATAATAAACATATATATGTCTATCATATAAAAAATTAAAATTAATAAACACTTAAAGGATAATAAAAACTTAATTGTCCCTTATCCCACTCCATTAGACATCTAAAAGTTCCGTATTTGGTCCACGCTGTCTGCAAACCTCTAACCTTAACCCAAATTCTTAACAATAACCTAAACCTTAACCTCAACCTCAACCTCAACCTTTGAATTAAACTTAACATCAACCTCTAACTTAAATTTAACCTTAACATTAACCTTAAACTTAACCTTAACCTTCTCCTTAACCCTAGCCCTGGCCCTAGCCCTCGACCTATCCTTAGACTTAGCATAAGCCTTAGTCTTAGTCTTAACCTTAGCCTTGGCCTTAACTTTAGCCTTAGCCTTATCCTTAGCATAGCCATACTCTTAGTCTTAGCCTTAGCCTTCGTCTTAGCCTTAGCCTTAGCCTTAGCCTTAACTTTAGCCTTAGCCTTAGCCTTAGCCTTAGCCTTAGCCTTAGCCTTAGCCTTAGCATTAAACTTATACCTAGCCTTAGTCATAGCCTTAGTCTTAGTCTTAGACTTAACCATAACCATAAACTTAACATTAACCTTAAACTCAACCATTAACTCCTTAACCCCTTAACCTTAACTTTAACCAACCTCAACTTTTTAACTAATAACCTTAACCATATCCTTAACCCTAACCTAACATTAACGTTGAACTTAACCTTAAACTTAAACTTAAACTAAAACTTAAACATAAATTTCAACTTACACTTAAACTTAAACTTAAGCTTAAACATAAACTTAAACTTAACCTTATTGTTAACGTTAACCTTACCCTCACCCTTACCCTTAACCTTAACAATAATATTAACCTCAACTTTAACCTTAAACTTAAGCATAACCTTAGATATTACACCTTAAACCTACACCTTAAACTTTAAACCATAAACCTTAATCTTCACCTTCACCTTAACCTTAACCTTATTTAAACCTTACAAATTTACCTTAGAATTAATTTTAACCTTAAACCTTGAACCTCAAACCTTAACCTTTACCTTTACCTTTACCTTAACCTGAAACCTTAAATCTTAAATTTAACTTTCACCTTTACCTTCATCTTTACTTATTTAACCTTTATCTTAACCTTAAAGTTACAACTTAACTTTAACCTTAATTATAAAATTAATCTTAAATTGAACCATGAACCTTAAAGCTTAAACCTCAAACCTTAAAGCTTAAACCTTAAAGTTTAAACCTTAAACCTTAAACCTTAACCTTAACCTTAACTTTAACCATAACCTTAATATTTAACGTTAAACCTTATACCTTAAACCTTAAACCTTAAATCTTAAAATTTAAACCTTAACCTTAAACCTTAAACCTTAAATCTTAAAATTTAAACCTTAACCTTAAATCTTAAACCTTAACCTCAACCTTAACCTTAACCTTAAACAATAACTATAACCTTCACCTTCACCTTCATCTTAAATTTTATAACCACTATCTTAACTTTAAAGTTAAAACTTAACCTTAACCTAAATGTTAAAACTTAACTTTTACCTTGAACCTTAGACCTTAGACCTTAAAGCTTAAACCTAAACCTTAACCTTAACTTTAACCATAACCTTAAACTTAACATATAACCTTAAACACTACCTTAAATTTTACCTTTAAACTTAACCTTTATCTTAACCTTAACCAAATAAATATTTATAGCGTTAATATTCGACCTTAAACCTTATATCTTATTAAACCTTAACCTTGAACCTTAAAATTTACATCTTAAACCTTAACTCTAACCATAACCTTAAAATTAACCTTAACCTTGACCTAAACCTTAACCTTAACCATAACCTTAACAATAACCTTAACCTTATTCTTAAACTTAACCTTAACCTTAATCTTAACCTTTACTCTCACCCATCAAACCTGGGTTCGATTCCCGTCAATGGGAAAAAAAAATCTTGAGTGTCTTCAGATATATGTATGTTGACACAATGATACTTTGTAGAGTTATGAGATTTATGCACGTATATTAACGACTCGAGATTATATGATTCACACATTTAGATTATGATACTCTTTGATTATTTTCGTATTTTAATCTATTTATTAGTTGTTTAAATTGTACATGGATCTATGGTGCATTTTAATTTAATAACCAATTTTTTTTATCTCACTTTCGTATTCATTCTATCTATTATTTCGGTTTTTACATATTCAAGACAAAATATCATCATATCTTTAAACATTTTCTATGTTAAAACTGAAAGTAGACAAGTAACTCAATTTTTATGTTTTGAAGTGCCTTAAGGCACGGGCTATACCTAGTATAATATTATATAAGATGACCTCTCCTGACAGCTTAAGATTTTGGGAGAATCGGTTGTCTAACATGGTATCAGAGCCTAGATACATAAGAGGTCGCGGGTTCGAGTCTTGCCGTCGTCACCCAATTTAAAAATTCACATAGCAAATTATATAAGATGACCCCTCCAACACAGACTTGGTGGCATAGCAAACTACTCATACGATGCAAAAGTGATCAATAACATGATAGCAAAAATAGTGAGAAGGTAGCTGCGCCACCCAAAAAATTCCCAATGAATTTGACTCGACTAAGACTTTTTTACGCAATTTTGAGGATTAATCGTGATGTAATGTGAAATGAACATAAAGTTATTATGCTAAATTATTCTATATTGTACGAACTAAATGGTTTGCAAGAGATTTATATATAGGTAATATACTTAGTGAATTATTGAGAATCCCTAAATATTTTTTGAGTATACTTAACAACTTGTTGTCCATACTTAGCAAATTACTGATAATGTTTCAGTAAATTGATGCGCATAGACAACAAGTAGAAAAGTATGGATCGTATTAAAAAATGTAATAAGTATACTCAACAAATCACTAGATATACTCATATACTTATTGAGTATTGCTTAATAAGATAATGAAATGAGTATAGACATCAAAGGTCTAAGTATGTGATGTCTCCCTAATTGTTTTAAATATAAGCTCTTAGGAGACATCATTGGTCTTTTTATATTGATTTTTGTGTTTAATTCGTAATATTCCTATTTATTGTCTTGATTTGATGAATTGTCATTTTTAGAGCATATTTGGTTTAATTTGTGTGTTAATGTGAAGCTTTAAAGATAATATGGAAATTAATTAGATGCAAAATCAATTATAAGGAGATAAGTAAAGAAGATCTTGAAGGAATCGGGAGATAAAAGAAGGAAATGATAAACTAGGAAAGGAAAAGTTGTCAAATAAATCTGAATTTCACCAGCTACGTTCACAAAAGTGATCATAACTCAAGATTGGCTCGGAATTTGGAAGAATGGTATGAAGCTAAAGTGTAGAGCTTTCCGAGAAAATCAGTTATGATATAACGAACGTGTTAAACGGAGTTGAAACAAATAAGTTACGGTCAAAACAAGACAACAATAGTTTCTTACCTTTTCTATATTTTAGGGTTACGAATTTGAGTTGGGTTTGGACTCTTTTACTTGGCCCCTACTACAAGATTTCGACCTAGCACCTATATATATATATCAGTTCTAAACCTTAGAAAATCATCCCTTGGTTGCATAAGCTTAATATACATACATAATTCATTAATGAAGCAATCAGGAAGATCTAGATGAGGAAGAAGCAAGAGCTAGAGCTTAACTACATCAATTCAACACTTCTCCATCTCTATTCATTGGGTAAAGTAGTATTCGATCTATTTT
The DNA here is from genome assembly GCA_029959085.1 of Nemophila menziesii. NCBI lineage: Eukaryota > Viridiplantae > Streptophyta > Magnoliopsida > Boraginales > Hydrophyllaceae > Nemophila > Nemophila menziesii. Next base: position 20,981,164 of record JARWIR010000013.1, on the reverse strand, counting down.
GTCTATGAGGTATTTCTAAGCTATTTATTCAAGAGTTTTAGTATGCATAATTTCTCTTTAGGATTGTAATTATATGAACCATTGAATTGTTGTTTTTGTATTTTAATTTGAATCTGGGATTTTAGTATTTAATTGAATTGGTTCTTAATTTCCATTGACTATATTCTTATGCTTGTTTACTATCATTGACGTCGCGAATCAAAGATAGGTTTTAGTAATTAGGCTATTCACTAATGGCGGTGATCACCTTGACAGGGGGGTTTAATTACAAAACTAGAATATATACGTGTGGTATCCGTTATTGACCAGAGGCTTGACTAACCACGTAGCCAATTGGGTATAGATCTTAATCAACTGAGCGTAGCTTATAATCGCCCTGACGGGGTTTGTAATACGGTAGGGTAGCTCCTAAGTCCACCCTGACGGGGGTTAGGAGATTATAGAATTCCGACTATTGTGAAATTTCCCATTCACCCTTATTCTTAGGAATCATAAATTCAATAGGATAGATTCATACTTGCATCTCCTCATCTTATTTGCATAATTATTTATTATTTATTATTTTATTATTTGCTTTATTAGTTAGTTAATTAGAAAACAAAATACTTCACTGCTTATCTTTGTAATTAAGACAATTAAACCTAGAGTTAATTGCTAATTAGGTCCAGAATCCAACAAATCATGACTTAAGAAGTCCAGTCTAAAAGTTTGGATAAATAAATTCCAAAATATTATTTTAGATTTATGATATACCTAATATAACCTTATAAAATAAAATAATAAATTAAAAAAAAGTAAACAATTTTTTTTTGGGACAACCAAAAAGTGTACAATTGAAAACTGTGATATTAGAACAAAAGAAAACGTTGATAATTTTCAGAACAAAAAGTGAAAAGAAAATGTAACATGAATCCTAAACATCATCTACTCTTCAACATTCGAAGCATTCTAACAAAGAAGAATATCTTCATGCCCACTTTCCCACCAAGCCTTGACCACCGCTATGGACCATCTACACCATCATCATCACAATCGAAGAACCCAGTGTAAGGTAAAATTAATTTTTATTATTAAAATTCTAAAAAAAGAATTATTCACTAATTTAATATCATTTCTTTTACAATATTTCAGATTATAGCCATTTTATAATAAATTGAAGCTCTTTAATAACCTACCAGAATCTTATAATAGCCTTTTACTGTAACCCTAAGAAAATTCTACCATGGCCATCAACAATCTAGAGCCCACCAATATAATATCTTCCCACCACGCCGCTCACCTGCACCAGAAACCGCCGCCATTTATGGACAATTCTCTGCAATTTTCAACCGGGCTTGGCTATGCCATCTACAATCAAGCCCCAGCCCACCAAACATCGCCAGGGACCATCTACACCATCATCATCACAATCGAAGAACCCAGTATAAGGTTTCTAAACCGGGTTTGGATATGTCATCAACAATCGAACCCCAGCCCACCAAACACAGAGCCCACCAATAAAAAACCTGGACTGTTAATTTTCTCCGTCGTCTTTTTCTTCTTTAATCCATAATCGTTGTGTAATGGGTTGAAATTTTGCTTGAAATTATATTGGTGGCAAGGTAATGTTGTTGACCAATATTAGAGAGAGCCCACCAAATTTTACTGTAACTCTAACATCGTTGTTGCAGAGTTCGACGCGTTCTTGGGTGACGAAACCGAGTCTTAAGACTTTTGCCAACCGGGCTCACAGTAATGGGCTTTGCCGTTCGATGACTTCCTCTCTTTTTCATCGTGCAAAAGTTTTAATCTTTTTTTTTATGTAAGGCTTGATTGATAATAGTGGATTATTTTATATAATGTAGGTAGTTTGATTTTAAAAAAAAAAAAACTTGATCAATTTTAAAAAATGGGCTGTCAGTAATTATTAAGGGTATTGTAGACTATAAATATTACATAAATGGATTGGACCTATTGAAGAAAGTTATATTGATGGTGGACCTTTTGAATTAATCACCCTTAAACCTATCTATTCTAATATTGAACACGAAATTAGAACAACTACTTAAATCCCTGCCGAGACGATTTTCCAGTATTTACTTATTTATTACTTGGAACGACCTGTAAACTTGCAGTCTGTGGATCCTTTACTTTTATTACTTTTATTGCTTTATTTTATAACACACCAGGACCCACCAGTATGAAGATATGTAGTATACTAAAAAAAATTACAGAGTATACTTTAAGCCTTAGTGATTATGCTCAGTAAATTCTACTTTGTAAGTTAATGAGTATGGATAACAAGTGTCTAAGTATGAATAGTACTTAGAATATATTAAGTATCCTCCGTAAGTTATCGAGTATAGTCTGCAAATAATTGAGTATACTCAAAGACTTATTGAGTATGCTCAGTAAGTTACTGAGTATATGAAAGGATAGATATGTTTAATACTTTAATCTAAATCTTTTCCACTTCTCTAAAACAGCATGATCGGATTTATAATAAAAATTAATCTAAAAAATTGGTTTAAACCCTAACAATCCCCCACTCAGGGTCTTTAGGAGAGAAGGTGAACAGGTTTCCATAACTACCAGCATTTGGGTGAATGGTACTTAAGTGACAATATTTTTCGATTTGAATTGTCACATAGTGAAGTGAGGCAACCACCAAATTCCGTTTAAGTGAACTTACTCTTGAACTTAACGGTTTTCGATCGAGACCCTCATAGCACATACTCTACCCTACTGAAAGTTATAGTTCCCTCGAATATCACCCTTAAGTTAGTTCATCAAGTCTTTCTCTAAGGACCACCCCTTGTGGGCTATGAACTTGGTGGATTTATTCATTTTGAGAGTTGTGTAAGGACGTCTCCTTAACACTCTATCATGAATGTTGAGTCTCACTTTTGACTATGAATTCATCAAGTCCTTCTCTAAAGGACCACCATATATTGGCTATGAATTCATTATGAGTTGAACACTCATCCTCGTGTTCTTCCTAGAATGATACGCCTTATAAGTGAATTCATCAAGTCCTTCACAATTGGACCACCACGAGTGGATGTGAATTCATTAAGACGGTTTATACATTCGTGTCATATCCCATGACTATTGAGTCTATTGTATTTGGTCCAACAGTGACCGTACTTAGAACTCGGGTAACCTTTGCTAATCACCCCCACATTTGAGTTAGTGGGCCAGAACCGATTGTCATAGCCTTTGGCTATGTCTAGGGCTGCAAATGAACCGATACTCTCACCAAGGGCTCGAATTTGAGTTCGCTAAGAGTTTGTTTGAGTTCGGCTCGTTACTTAATCAAGCCAAGCTCAAGCTTTAAATTCAGGCTCGTTTACTAAACGAGACAAACTCAAACCTATATAAGCTCGACTCGTTAAGCTCGTGAACAGTTTGGTAAGGGTTCGGTAAGAGCTCGTTAATAGGCTTGGTAGATATATTCAATTAAAAGTTATATATATATACACAAAAAGTCAAAACTACGTAAAACTTTTGTATATGTAATTAATCGTAAATAAAATATTTTATATTTAATAAGTATATTTATTTTTATATCTAATAAATATACTTCTAGTATCTAGGACTGCAAATGAACCGATACTCTCACCAAGGGCTCGAGTTTGAGTTCGCTAAGGATTTGTTTGAGTTTGGCTCGTTAGTTAACAAACCAAGCTCAAGAAAGTTAAAGTTCGGTTCGGCTCGGTTCTTATCAAACTCAAACCAAGCTCAAGCTCACTAAAATATTAGCAAACAAACTCAAGAAAGCCAAAGTTCGGCTCGGTTCGGTTCGTTTGCAGCCCTAGCTATGTCATTACGTAGAGGTGTGTAAGGAACTAACTTCATCGATAATTCCATTAATGACACGGAGCTATTACAAGGAATTTGTAACGACATTCGTGCCCTAAGACTTTTGATTCAGCAAAGTAGTTGGGTTTCAACCTCGGACTTATATTTATAAACACATATTCTGTTTCACATTTAGTATTAGGATATATACCCTCATAAACATGACTTAGTCACCTATTAAGGTTAAATAGTATGGTTTTTCTCCTCTACTAGCGGAATTTATAAAAATATTTAGATCTGAATGTACTAATTCTGGTAGTTTAGAATTCTCGATGTTTTTATATTAAAATGTTGTATTCCCACGAGTTTGGACTCTACACATATCTTATAATATATAAAGTCATCGACCTTATTAGTCCAAGTGATTTTTAGCCTTTTAATAGAAGAGTGAAGAAAGGTAGCCTAATCTACCATTCCATACATCTAAACATTCAAATAGATAAGCAAAATTAAAAATGTCCTTATTATAGGTTACAAGGTTCAATCACACAAACCCTTATTTGAAAAATAAAAACCCCTTCCCCACAAACTCATCATATTGGTACTAGTCACGGTTACAATATTTAAAACAAATAAATTATTATGAAAATACCCGTTTCCCACAAACTCATCATTTTTAGTAATAATTATTTTACCCCCCTCGAAAACTAGTTTGAGTTCTACTTTGTTAAGAAGAGCTCCAGAAACCAAGTTCATACAGAGCGAGGGGACTAAGAGAACATCGTTTAACTCAAGGATCTTAGTAGAAGTGAGTTTGAGGGTAACCTGTCCTTGTCCGAGGACTGTAGCAGTAGATGAGTCTCCCAGGTATACGCATTCACCATTGGTTGCTTCCTCAAACTTTTTGAACAAGGCTTTGTTTGCACAGAAGTGTCGTGAGGCCCCAGTGTCAAGGATCCACTCTCTTTTGTTTTCCACTAAACAAACCTCAACCATTACCGCCCATTATCTCTTCAGTTCCAAACCTCAACCATTACCGCGCCGATTATCTCTTCGGTTCCAGTTAGGTTTGTAGCAGGTTTTGGATCAGGAATAACTCTTAGAGTACATTCAAAAGCTCTATGTCCTTCTTTACCACAACAATAACAAGCACCCCTAGGTTTCTGAATCTTACCAGAAGTTTTAAACCTTCCGTTTTGTTTGTTGGAGTTGTTGCGTTTCTTATTCCCCCTGTATTTGGAATTGTTAGCGCATTGCTGTTTTCCATTACCTTCGAACATGTCCTTGTTACCATGCCCGAAACATTCGACAAGGTTAGCCTTCGAGGAATGAGGAGGGAAAGAAAGAGACTTATCCTTGAGTAGATTGGCTTCTTCGACTTGCATGTGGCTGATGAGTTCTTGGAGGGTCATTTCCTTCTTTTTGTGTTTGAGGTGGTTACAGTATTTACTCCAAGATGGGGGAAATTTCTCAAGAAAAATGTTGGCTTGATAGACTTCGCACATCTTCATGCCTTCGGCGACTACCTTCGCGCATAGGTTCTCGTACACATGAAGTTGTTCAGTCATGGGTTTCTGATCCGTAAGTCTAAAATTGTACCAATTCCTAGTGACGTACTTTTTCTTACCGGAATCATGAGCCCCATATTTCTTCTCGAGAGTTTCCCATATGACCTTTGACGAATTCTCTTTAGCAAGGAGATCAAATATGGGGTTAGAAACATTGTTCAACATCCAGCCCCTAGCCATGATATTAGCCCTTTTGAACCTGAATTCGAGGGCAAGATGTCTAGCTAGCTCTTGTTCCATATGAGCTCCAATTTCCATAAGTGGAGGAGCCTCGACTATAGCAAAGTCGAGTTCATACTGTTCAAGACAAATTATAACCTTTTGTGCCCAACGCTTGTAGTTAGAACCATTAAGGGTTCCAACTTATTCACGTCGATAAATGGCTTTGCGTTCAAAGGAGAACCAACAACCGAAACAGGAAGAGCCATTTCAGAAAATAACCGGTGAGTAAAGAATATGAATATCTTTTTAAATTGTGATTAAGATAATCACTGGTTTTGACAAAACAGAAATGGTTTTCCAAAAGTAAAAGAAACAGAAATCTTTTTAGTGTAAACTAACTATTACAGTAAAATGAAATATGATTACAGGAATCGAAAATACAACTTACACGGAATAAAAGGAATAACAAATACACCTATGGTTGTTAAAAAGATATTCCGGCGTACCGGTATCTCTAACGGAAAAATGAAAATCCACTTAGCGTTTTTAGAGAGAAAGAGAGTGTTACTCTTTTTTGTTGTATTTCGTATCTTTGGCTAGTGAGGGAGAGTCTCTATTTATAGGAAAATAGGGAGAGTAAGGGCCTTTCAGAAACGTCACCATAAATGGTCTTCAAGTGCTCCATTAAGGCTGACGTTTTTGGAGTTACATATGTTACAATTCCAGCCATGAACCTGGACGTTTTGATGAACCTTGATTCATTCCCGTTTTGACCAAGGTTTGTAATAGCTGAGTCTTGATTGAGGAATATTCTGGTTTAATGTGTCTTCAATGGTGTACGTTATGAACGTTATGTCTCTTGGCTTGAAGGTTTGATTGCCAACGATTCCTATAAGTACTAGCTATTTTCCTCTAGAATCATTTCAGAAAACTTGTTTCATTTTTCATTTTTTGACTTTCCAAACTCCCCCACGAGCCCACGAGCCAACGACCCACGCCGGGCTGGGCGGTGGTGGTGGTGGTGCGCGCGTGTGGGACTGCCTATTCCTCTTTGTCCTCCATAGCCTTTAGGCCTTTTGGAAATAATAGATGGGTAAGTTAATTTATACTAACATTTTTTCCATCTCTCCTTGTTGGCATATAGCCTCCCTTAATAGGTTGTTTTAATATGACAAATCCTCTTATAATTAGTGTGCTAATTACTCTTGTTTTATACATCCTTACTTGCACTATTATTCATCAAAAACACTTTGCATATCATTCTTATTATATCTCATTTCATTACTTTTATTCATATCTTTATATACCTTGAGATATATCCTTAATGATCAAATGCAATGTTTTAAAGAATGATATTATCTACAACTTTCGTGAAGAAGATTTATTAATCCGAGCATCAAAGCAAAGGTCAAATCTATCAAAGATGTTTGGTGCGGTACACCGGACCAATGGCGCGGTACACCGGACTAAGTATGCGGACTAGGGCACGGTGCAGGGCTAGCCCGTCAGTTAGATAAGATATTAAGACGAGGAGAATTGCGGTGCACCGGACGATTCCTGCGGTACACCGCAAGGAAGGTTTTTCTGCACAAAGTTAAGTCATAAGAAATATATCCGTTGGGAGATTAATAGATCCGTTGGACTCAAGCCTTATGACCGTTGGAAGCTATTTTCTGCTATAAATTGAAGCTCTTTGAAGGCTACAATTACACCAACTAATTACAAATATTAAAGGGATTAATTGTTATCATTCAAGAAGGTGTCAAGAGCTATACATTGTCAAAATCAATCTTAGTGAGCTTATTAGTCCTATCCAACTCATCCAAGGAGTTAATCAAATAAGCCACAAAGTTTTTATCTACTCAAGAGGAGTTTACATGCTTATAGTTATATCCACTCTTTAGGAGATTATCTAGCAAAGTAGTTTCACCCCTTAAAACACTTTGTATCTATCCTCTTAAGTCTAGGTCTTGTAATAGATAGATTAAGAGAGAATTCAAGTATAGGGAGTATACTTGGTGTCCTTCTGTTGTGATTACACAAGTGTTTGTCCTTCGTGTTATCGAAGAGGTTGTAAGGGTTATTGTGTTCTCGACCCGGTTAAGAGAGACACGGGAGCTTAGTGAAAAGCTTGAAATCCTAAGGAGGCTTCCTTAGGTAGTGGATGTAGGGAAACCGAACCACTATAAATCGCGTGTATCTTTCTATCCCTACTCTATTTACTTTCCGCACTTTATATGTTTGATAATATGCTAGCATGAATATTGTGATATTAATTATCTAGTTTATCTAACATATTGTCTTCTAGAGTAGTAAGAGATTAGATTGTCGATTTACTTGTCTAACTTATATATCGAACCTTTATCTTATCCTTTGCATGATCCTATAAGTGTTTGATATATTTAGTTGACTTAGAAGTTTTCTCTTAAACTTATAATTGTCCAAAAGATTTTTAATTAGGCATTAATCTTATTAGTAATCCTATTCACCCCCCCCTCTAGGACTTTCACTCCTCCTATGTGGGATATTCTATGCACAAAAAAGTGACTTTTCCACTTCTCCAAAAGAATAGGAAATGATGGATATTTTTAATACTTTAATCTAAATCTTTTCCACTTCTCCAAAAGAGTATGATCGGATTTATAATAACAGTTAATCTAAACAATTGGTTTAAATCCTAACATTACACTCTCTCTCTCTCTCTCTCTCTCTCTCTCTCTCTCTCTCTCTCTCTCTCTCTCTCTCTCTCTCTCTCTCTCTCTCTCTCTCTCTCTCTCTCTCTCTCTCTCTCTCTCTCTCTCTCTCTCTCTCAACAAAAAAAAGATCAATATAGCACCATACCATTTGCTATATACATTCTAATCTCGTTAATCGTTATCAAAACTCTTGCCTCTTAGTGATGACGTCGAAAAAAAATCACATATTAGTTTTGAATCGGTTGTCATCTTTACAATTTGTAATAATTAGTATTTTTAACATTGTAAATGTTAATATATATTTATTGATCTTATAATTGGTTTCTTTTATTTTTTTACCTTATAAATATATAGATCTATATATGTTTATATTATACTCTATATTATTCCAAGAACTATATATTCTGCTAGATAATATAGTTCTTATTTTTGTTGTGATATATTATTCCGGACGTACTTTTATATATTCTTGTATATAGATCTATATCTTTATACTTTTAGATATTCTATTTAGACAATATAGTTCTTATTTTAATATATTATTTTGGCCCTATTTATAGATATTCTTGTATATGGATCTATATTTGTATAATTATATATATATGTGTGTGTGTGTATGTGTGTTTGTTACACCCGTTAGGGAGGGGATCCGAACTATATACGTCCCCTTTGAGTGTTGAAAAAATAGCAAGACCCTGACTAGTTGAGCTAACTCAACTAGTTATGATCATTATTATTATTATCATAAATATGTATTTATATAGTTTTCTAATTTTATGCAGGTAAGTATGATCATTCAAATGTTTGAAGAATTAATTTTGTGTGTTTATCTAATATTTTGACTAAGAAATAATTAAAATGTTAATTTGGGTTACTATATTTAGATTGATAGATTGTAGTTTTAAATATTTATTTCTTGTCTTTTAGTTATAACATTTATTTTTATTTATTTATAAGAGTTAGAGACGTGTTTGTGTATAATTCATTCGATATATATAATATATAAGAGTAATAAAATCCATTAATTAAAAGGGTTATATTTTTTCATTTTACTATAAATGCATTTTTGTATTTTTAATAGTAGCTCTTGACTATACTTTGATCAAACTCGTACTCTACTTGAATCCAACCAAAATCTAACAAACCCTAATCCAAATCTTAGTATAGTATTTGGGTTGGGTGGCGGGTTTAAATAATAGGAATCCACACACTTAGGGTTTGGTGAATTGTTTAACTCTTATGGTCGATATTTGACCCGCAAGCACCCCTAGAGTGTTTTGCACAACTATTCAATACCTAATTCCTTGATTACTCTGCTAAAAGATGCACTGGAAAGGTTGTTTTCATTTTATATTAAGGTTATTTCTCCTAATAGTACAAGTGGATCCTCAAGTACTAGTAGTTAATTGGGAAGCTCAAGTGTTGTGAATGGATAAAGTATTAATTGTTGGCAATAGGTTACAGTCTTTCATAGCTAATAAAAATCCCTCCTGGGGGTATCGAATTGTAAATGTATTTGAGGGAAGACATAGAGGAGATGAATATTGTACGTGACATTATGTTGGTTGAAGGTAAATTCTGTGAGGTCTAAAATCTTGTCATAAATGAACAGATATAGGTTGGTTGTCTTTGTATTCACAAACGCCTCTGAATATTCATTTAGCACAAGTGGAAGAGTGTTTCATCAATTTAGAAGTTTATTGGCACCCATTATAGTTGAAGCCTTGATATGTACACAAAGTTTACTGAAAGAAACACTCCATGTTTTCCTAAGTACTTCAAAGAAACTTGTGGAAGATTTGGAAGTTGAATTAGGTATGAAACCCACTACATCTTAGCCATTTGTTTATATAATAAATATAAGTATTTAACAATGTTATATACTAATGTTTTCAATATTACGTACTTTGCATGTTATTTTGGCATGGATGAGTTAAGTGTGACTGAACAGTCCATTATATCTCTTTAGTTTTTGTAGCTAATAGCCTAATTCAAGGTATATCACTTGTGTTTATTACTTCCAATTCAAATTGATTTAGCTAATAGTATTGCAGTTCCACTGAACTTCGTGTGATATGCAACTAATATTAATTACTTAATCTTACTTAAATTTTAATATATGCATATGTACCTATGTGGTGTGGAAGTTGGCGTTGAATAGGTAGGCTATAAGTTTTTATTTTATATATAGGTAATTTATCCATGAAGACCATAATCTACCACTTTCGGTCAAAAAAGTCTAATCCAAACAAATATCCAAAATACCCTTTTGCAATGAAATTATTCCATAAAAAATATCTACTTTCCATAAATAAAATAATATATAATTAAAACATTTACATATTACAAAAAATCTAAAACTAAAATATTTCTATTTTTACAATATTTTCTATTCTAATACTAACTATTCCATAATTTTTTCTAATTTATAACGTAGAATCAGATCATTTCCTTGAATCGTGAAATCTGAATATACATAAAAACAATTAAAAATTAGAGGTTAAAATATAGAGTTATTAGCTTACAAAGGTCAATTACACAAAACCCAACCCTTATGAAGTCTAGTTTTTTTATCCTTTTAGAAGGTCTAGAATTTTTATGTTTTACCAATTTTACCCTTAATTATAATTAATTAAATATTACCTTATATATTAAAAACATAAATTTTATAACAAAAACTAAATAAACATTGAGAAACAATGAAACATAATATAAAAAAGGAAAAAAAAGTAAACGCTAGAAATTTTCAATGAAACATAAACAAAAAAGAAAAAGAAAAGGTAAACGTTGAAAAGAAATGAAACATAAAATAAATAAATAAATAAAATAACATTTAAAAACAATGAAATATGAAACCTAATTGTTCGTAGTCCCAAAAAAAATTGAGGAATATACCTTTTAGGGCCCAAAATTCAAAAAAGAGAATTTTAAGGGCCCAGTTTTTCTTTATGTTTTTTAAGGGCCTAACTAGATTTTTTGGCTGGTTAGGTTCACGTTTTAGGGGGTTCGCACCCGCTATTTTTTGAATTTTTAGGGGGTAGATCCCCCTATTTTATTTTTCGGGGGGTACACGCCCACCATTTTTTAATTGAAGTCCATTTTTTATTCAAGTCCTTTAAGTCAATATTGTCCAAAATACCCCTAATTGTCCAGAATACCCCCTAATTGTCCAGAATACCCCCTAATTGTCCAGAATACCCCTAAAATACCACCAATACCCCCTAAAATACCACCAATACCCCCTAAATACCACAAATACCCCCTAAATATCACAAATACCCCCTAATATATCACAAATACCCCCTAATATATCACAAATACCCCCTAATATATCACAAATACCCCTAACATATCAGATTAACCCCTAAAATAAACTGGTGTTGGTGGTGGTGTTGCTGGGCGGGTTTGGGAAGCTCGCAGCTGGTGTTGGTGTGATGTGGCTGGTTGTGGTGTTGCTGTGATGTAGCTGCTGGTGGTGCTGTCAAGATCTCGCCGCTGCTGGTGGTGCTGTCAAGATCTCGTCGCAGCTGGTGGCTCGTCGCGGCGGAGATAGGGTGGATCTGATTCAAGCAGGGTGGGTTGTTGACGGTGGGCTTGCTCGTGGTGGCTCGTCGTGGTGGGGTTGGAATAGCTCGTGGGTAAAATGGCAGTGGATCTCATTTGCGACGGAGGGCTTGGTGGTGGTGTTGGTAGACCTCGACGGGGACGGCGAAAATCATAGCAGAGGGTGGTGGATCTGATCTGATTCGCGGCGAGAACTTGGTGGATCTGATCTGATTCGCGGCGAGGGCTCGGAGAGGAGAGGGTGGGATCTCAATGGCGGTAGTGGTCGATCTGATCTGGTGGTGGCTCATCGTGGTGCAGATCTGGCTCGGCGTGGGATCTCGATGGCGGTGGTATTGGTGGTCCTCGGCGAGGGTGGGCCCTCTGATTCGCGGCGAGGGCTCGGAGAGGAGAGAAGGTGGTGGTGCAGCTGGATTCGCGCGAGCTGGTGGCGTGGTGGCGGTGCGTGGTGGCGGTTGAGAGAGACAAATGGGGAGGGGGTGGGTTTTCTGGGAGCACGACGTAAATGGGGAGGGAGTGGGGAGGGGGTGGGGTTTTATCTATTTTTTTTAGTTGGGTTTCAATTGGGCTGGTTTGAATCCAATTGGGGCCTCTATTTATTAGATTGTAGTGTAGAAGGGCCCTAAAAGCTCTTTTACCCAAAAAAATTCTCCTTCTCGCCATCGCAGGCAAGGGAAAAAAAGAATTCAAAAAAAATCGTCGACCATTAGGGAATCAATCTTCACCAACATCAACCCAATATAGTCTTTTTTTTGTCCATAACCCAATATAGTCACAAGCCATTTTTCTGCACAAGAAAGCTATCGCTCTAGCAAACCAATGTCTACCCCAATCAGCCACTCCTATACAAGAAAACCGTCGCCACTCAAGAACGCTTCTCCACCAATATTCTTCCGGGCTTGGCTACGCCATCAGCAATCGAAGAACCCAAATTACGGTAAAAAAATATTTTTATTGAAACTCTATAAAATTAATTTTATATCTTATGTTTCATTGTTCTTCAACGTGTTTTTTGTTTTAAAATATTTTCAACATTTTCGATTGTCTAATTTTTTTCTTTATCTTAAAAATTTTAATTTTATTTTGAAATGTTTTATTTTCGTGTTCACGTAAAAATCTGTTTATGTGAAAATTTGAAGAACACTGTCAACCCACTGGTTTGTACTATCATCCCATTATTTTTGGACGGTCAACCCACTACTTTTATTATGCACGGTTAATCCACGATGTTGTGGTGTCAACCCATTTTTGCACTGTAAATCCACGATTTTTGTGTCACCCGACTATTTTTATACCATCAATCCACTGTATTTTAAGGTGATTTATCCATGAAGATTATAATCCACCAATTTCTGCAAAAAAGGTTCAATCCAAAAAAATGTCCAAAATACCATTTTTTAAACAAATTATTCCGTAAAAAAATATTTGCTTTCCATAAATAAAAAACTATATAATTAAAACATTTCTATATTACAAAAATTCTAAAACTAAAAAATTTCTATTTTTACAATATTTCCTATTCTAATACTAACTATTCCATAATTTTTCCTAGTTTATAACGTAGAATCAAATCACTTCCTTGAATCGTCAAACCTGAATATATATAATGACAATTAAAAATCAAAGGTTAAAAATATGAATAAAATATAGTGGGTTGATGGTATAAAAATAATCGGGTTAAATATATGGGAAAATGGGTGTGTTTGGATTGCAAGTGGATGATCTAAGGCAATTCTAATCTTGGTAGTTGGTTTAACTCATCAACAATTGTGTTAGTCATCGGTGGTCTTGGATTCCTTAGTGACCTTTTTTACTCAACTCGGGCATAAATTTTCGTATCACATTGGATTAAAGTTTATTTGGATTATCTTACATCATAAGACTTTTTCATTTAACTTGTCATTGGTTTTTTTTTTGGACAAGTCTTGTTGCAATACACCTGATACTACTGAATAAGGGTTAGATTTTATTTCCAACATAGTGTATAGTTAATTTAATAGTTATATTTTTTGGATAAAGTATAATTATGAATGCTATTTTTTAAAACACCTCAAACTAATTCTAAACGTGAATCATACACCCATATCTCTAGTAAAAACGCTCCAAAAATCATCCAATGGATCCACACAATGAACCAAACTAACTTTACGCTCGATGTAACCATCCAATATGTACACTCATTTGCCCCAATTTACATGATTAATCAAAGTTCACATGTCGTGTCAAGATCTTCTTACAAGACAAAAGTGTCGCATCAAGCTTGTCCCCAAAGTTTCGATCGCCTTCACTATCGTGTGTAAGTCCGTCTCGATAGACACTTCTTGTAACAACGTTAACCTGCCATAACTGTAATATATAGTCCAATGTGTAAAGCATACATCTCAACTTAGAATGTCGAAGCTACGACATACGATCCTACAAAACCATTTGTGACCAGTAGTATACCTACAACTAGGGTTGATCAAATGAGAACCTGAAAACCAAACCAAACCGAACCAAAAAACCAGAAAAACGCAAAAAAAAATAGAAAAATCAAATGGTTCGATTTCCAATATTTCAAATTCCAATTTTTTTTGCTCGGTTCGGTTTACTACATAATACCAAACAAAAAAACAAACAAAAACCAAAGTGACGAAGAAAAAATTAGGAGATAATGAGACATAGGGTCTTGAAGACACCCCCTTCTTCTCAATCCCAACCCCTCTTTCCTTCTCTTCTTACTAGACCTCCAATAAGATTTAACACTAAAATCCAAAAAACCAATTACAAATATACCCCTTTTTGTTTTTATTTTTCTATATATACTAAATATTATATTTCTTAAACCTAAAACATAATCTCTCTCCTCTAAAACCAAGCAGCCGCTCTACTCACACAAAAGATCAGCTCGCCTCTCTCTCATTCTCTCTCATGGCCGAGCACATCACCATTGAAAGCTTTGAACCTCCATTGCCGAGCACCATCACTGCTGTAGATCCGGCTCGATCTGGTTCCCTTCTCCTTCTCGCATCTAAGTTGTTCCTGCCGTTCGAGATCTGAGCACCACCACCATTGGACGGAGTTCGAGATCTTGAAAAATCAGGCGCAGCTCCATTAACGGCGACTAAACAAGATCCAGCGAGCTTCACGAAGATGCAGCTGTGAACTCCGTTCTTCGCTGCTGCACATATCCGACGAGGCCTGGAGCGACGAACAGATCTCCTAGAACGACTTCATGATGAAGCTTCACTGCAACTCCGGCGAAGAAGCTTCACTGCAACTCCGACGAAGAAGCATCACTGCAACTCCGGTGAACAACAATGGCTTAGATCCGTTCTTCGCAGCTTCTTCGAGCAATTCTGCTTCGACAACATCGAGCAGTTCTTCTTCGTCAACGTGGTTAGTTGGTGTGGTGGTTTAGGTCGGTGGTGGTGGCCATTGTTGGTGTAGTGGTGGCCATTTCATAGTTCGGTGGTGGTGGCAATTTCGCTGTTCTTGGACGCCGGAGCTTCGCTGGACTCTGAGCAGTGCTCTCCGATCGAGTTTTTTTGTTGATTCGCCTACAGAATACGCTAGTGATTTTTTTTTTCAGAACTGTTTTGACCAGATCTGGTCAAACACGAGAATGTAGTTAGTTTATTTTATTAGTTTAATTTGTTATTTATCTTGTAATTGATTTGAAGTTGTATAAATTTGTTAAAAAGTGAATAAATTATTAATTTGGCTATCTACTCTTTGATATTTAATAATACTTTACATTTTTTAAGAGCACTCATTAATTTCGATGGAGTACTCGTTAATTTCGATAGAGTACTCATCAATTTTTGATGGAATACATATCATTTTTTATGGAGTACTCATCACTTTTGATGGAGTACTTATCAAATTTTTCCAATGGTCGGAGGTCAGTGGTCGGAGATCGGTGGTTGGTGGTTGGTGGTCGGAGATCAGTGGTCGGAGATCGGTGGTTGGTGGTTGGTGGTCGGAGATCAGTGGTCGGAGGTCGGAGGTCTGAGGTCGGAGGTAGGTGGATAGAAGAGAGAGATAAATAGTGACATCATTTTTTTGTCGTGTTAGTAAGGGTATTTTAGTATTTGGTCATCATTGAGTTCACTTGAAAGAATTAAGATTTATTCCCATCATTATAGAGAATAAACTTTATCTCTAAGACCCTATCTCTCATTCACCCAAAAAATAGGGGATGTGGAAACTTTGTATATTAATTATGTGTGAGAATCTTTTAGTACGAATTTATCTTTTACATGAAATTTTTATTTTATTATTTGACATTATTATTAGTGAAAAGTATTTTTATCACTTATTATTATATTAGTAAGTATCTATTATTTGATTGATCTTATTAATATATAGACTTGATAGTTTTAATTTATGAAATCTTTAGTACTGTAAATTATGATAATCGTTGCTAGATTATTATAAGTTTTTATTTAATTGATATATTTAAAAACCTACAATGGGAATATAATAGTAATTTAATTATATTAGAATATTAGCTGATATTGGACATGTATTTCAAAAAATTCGTTAACAAAGATTATTGACCAAACATACGAAATTGAAGCGAACCAGAAACCGAACTGAAACGAACCAATCATGAACCAAAAACTAAATGCAAAACCAAATACAAATTGTCTAATTTAATTTTTAAATAATAAACCAAATCATTCGGTTATGTTTTATCAAAAAACCAAAACAAACTAAATTATACTTGCCCATACTTTCAACGTCCGTCCGTATGGATAGTCAAAAAACAACCATCTATGTTATTTTAGGAAAAGTCTTAATAAAATTAAAATATTTTATAGCTAAATTTAAAGAAAATCTTGTAAGTTTTTCTTATAGAAAAGACCCTAAATCTAGGAGTTACAAAATTCAACCGATCGCAAATGAAATTGGGGGAAAAGCACCCGATAACCAAACAACAAATAGTAAAGATTTTGTTTTCGTATTGTTTTAACTTTTGGACTGGTCCCATGAGCCATGAGGTAAATAATACTGTCCGCTACTACCCATGCATACAAGAATGGAGAAAATTGTTGAGTTCCAATAAAGGGCTTTATGATCACTGTAAGAAGGCTTTGATTGAATGCTGCTACTGGAGAGAGTGAGTTGACCATAAGGAAATAAAATACTGAAGATGAAACAATGCTAGAATACGAGATTTGTTAGTTGTACTGTTTTCTTTAATAACCTTCGGTTTTTGTCTATAATACAACATACTATATATATGCCGAAAAAGTTAATTGGATAATGGAAAATATAATATTTAGTATTTCAAATTTTGATTTTTAAGTATCCAAGATTTTAAAAGTGATAATTAATACCTAAAATTTTATTTTGTGATTTTGTTAATACCTGCCATCAGTTTCTCCGTTAAGTGTCACGTGGTGTCTACGTGGCCCATATGTGGCACTTGCATGGTGCGTGTTTGACAGATTTTCCATCCGCCACGTAGGTACCACATGGTATTTAATGGAGAAACTGAAGTAGATACTACGAAGTCAAAAAATAAAACCTTGGATAATGATTTGTCACTTTTAAAACTTTAGACACATAAAAGTAAATAATCGAATCTGATGAGTACCTTCCAAGGAAATATCCCTTTAGAAAATGATAAAATTTAATTATATAAAATCATGTTTACTAAATAAATATTTTAATTATTAGAATAATAATCCATTTTTATTACTATAAACATTGACAGGAGTAGATACAAGCTAAGGGAGCTAGAAGTTACAACCCCTCCCTTATTTTTTTTGAATACATGAGAGAGCCACTTTGAAATCGAAGTAAATGACTCCAATGAGATTCGATCCCATGACCTCTTGGTCTCTGCGGAGACCCCTCCCTAATTTTAGAATACAATGAAAAAATTGTTTAAAATTTTAATTTTAATAAAAATCCTTAATAAATATAGATTTCATACCCCAAACTAAATTTGAGTTCTATTAGCACATCGTTCATCTAGTTTAAACTAGAAAATACCTAAAAAAAATAAAAGAACGGCAAGCTCAATCCCGCAGATTGTATCAATTTTTGGTACCTCTTTGTACATCCTTATATGTTCAAAATCTGTTCTGAAAAGTTCCTTTTGAAGACATTTTGATGAAATACCTATAAAAAATCAAAGCTAAACATATTTATTATAATATATGTTTATAGTATGTGTTGGATCTTACAAAAATATTTGATGGTTTTTTGTTTTTGACAAGAGGTAAGAAACTAAGCCCTTTTGTCTCTTCAACCCACTCCGAGTCCTGGAAATAATCACGTCAGTGTGTTTGTTGACATGTTGTTGCCTCCAGATCTGTATTTAGCTTGTTTTGCGAGGTTGTCGGCTAGGCCATTAAATTTCTTGGGTAGGTGCCAGAAATTTACTTGGCCCGATACGTCGGCCATCCTCTGTATACTTCGGATAATCGGTAGAATCGTCCACCTTGTGACTGATACTTTCTTTATACCTTGTACTAAGCCAAGGTTATCTGAGAAAATTACCTTTGGTGTATCCGGATATTCCATACTCCTTTCTATTGCTTTAAGTATCGCCAGCGCGTCTCCTTCTAAAACTGTGTTGTAGCGGAATATTTCTTATATCTGTATCTGTTGGCTGATCCTGTGGTGTTGTTGTATGATCTCGATCCTTGTGGGGTCATATTTAGTATTAAAAGAGGCGTTGAAATAAAAAGTAATACCAACCGTTTCGCTTGGCGGTGTTGTTGTCGTTCCTGTTGTTACTCTGCTACTATTTGTTCATGATTCTTCTCTTGTTGCCCAATCCGATCCACGTAGTTCTTCCATAAGGTTTTGTGTTGATTTTATTACCCGATCCACGTCTATGAAGTTGTCTTCATGTAATGCCTTTATTTTTGTCTTTCATATATTCCATATAAGTATGAATATATAGTTTGTCACTTTGTATCTATTATGATTTCCATAAGCCAGCTTCCTGAAGTGCGCGTGCCTTATGGATGCGTCTTGATTTGTAGTGTCGAGGCTGCCCATATTGCTAGTGTCACCTTACAATGTAGTAGCAAATGTTCCACCGTGTCTTCCTCCATTTGGCACCATATGCAGTTTGGAGTGTCCGCATATTTCCTCTTCATCAGATTACTCGTTGTGGGGATTGCGTCATTACATACCTTCCATATAAATATTTGTATCTTCTTTGGGACATACGATTTCCATACTGTCTTCCATACTGTTTGGTTTATGTTTGTTGTTGCGGTTGTCTGTTCTGGATTGTTGAGTACTTCCTCTCCTTATATCCAGTTTTGGTACTATACTGTTTGTTGTGTGAGTATGGCCACATTAGTTTGTTCGGGATGTCAGTGTCGAGTAGCCTTATTCTTGTGATTTCTGGTATTAGTGTTTGTTAGAATATTGTATCCAGTTTTTCTGCGTCCCAATCTTGGGTTTTGTGATGCCAGAGTTGATTTACCGTCTGTAGTGTGCAGTGTGGTGGTTTCTCTAATTTCCATGGTGTATTAATCCATATGTCGTCCAATATGTTGACCGGTTCTCCGTTTCTTATTTGAAATATTCTGTGTTTTATGATAAAATCTATGTCCTCCATTATGTTGGTCCAGCTCCACGTTCTAATTTGACGTAATTTAATCTTTGTTATATCCGATCCTAGTCCTTTGTTTCGAGCATTAACATTTTTAGTTGATTTTTCTTGTCATTTTTCGTCTTGAGAACCCGCTAAACAAAAATTATATACTATTTGAAGTTTTTTTTGTAAAAATATAAAAATAATTTTTTATTTAATAAAAAACTCATTGAGTTTTTGTAATTGTCATAATCTTAGATATAAAAAAAATTCTTCTCTAACAACCACGTAAAATCAGGACTTTAACTTAGGCAAGAATTTTCTACTTTAACCCGTTCTCCCATCAAGCACCTTTCGTAAATAATAATTCTGTCTTTCTCCATTTCTCTCTTCTCTGGCTATAATACCTTTTTTGTCTCTCTTTATCTCTCTAAATTTGAGATCCTCGAAGATTGAGCCTATAAAGTGAGAGGGAGTGCATGAAGAAGAAAAGCAAATGAAGGAAAAGAAAAGAAAGACAGCAACATATCATAGCAGAATTCTTACAGCAGGCTCTCTCTCTCTCTCCTCAGTACTGCTAAATAAAAGTTGTACCAGTTAATAGAATATATTTACAGCTTGAATATACAGTCTGTGAAAAGAAAAAGAAAAACATGCCGCTTTTATTAGCTTTGCCTTTATTGCTTCAAACACTTAGTTATTTAATGTGGTTAAAAGTACTTAATATGTCAAAAAACAAAGCAGATACAGCTTTTTCTTTTTTCTTTTTTTACAGAGCATGTTTTTGTCCGAAGGGAGTCCCAATTGACTTTTATACATGACTGAGACGCATAGCGCATTTGATTTTTTTTTTACTTTTTAGAATTTGAGGGTATTGTCCCAAAATTCCCTTAATCCCCCTAAGCCCGGACTAAATTTCGATTGAATATATTAGAGAAAATGTTGATTAAAGTTTACCCAAAATTTACTCGTATTTGATCGTATAGGACAATAAAGCTTCCAAATTAAACCATGCATGCAAATTTGACAGTGTTAAAATAGGGGAAAGGGTTAAAGAATAAAGAGAGTGACTAAAAAGAAACAAAAGAGAAAAAGGAATGATAGATTTACGTCCCTTCAATCTGCACTCAAAATCTTCTTTGGACTTATTAATTATGGGAGCGGGAGGGGAGCAGAGCAGATCAGAAGCATAGCATAGTCCAAGCAAAGTGGGTAGAG
Organism: Nemophila menziesii; assembly: GCA_029959085.1. NCBI lineage: Eukaryota > Viridiplantae > Streptophyta > Magnoliopsida > Boraginales > Hydrophyllaceae > Nemophila > Nemophila menziesii. The sequence continues at coordinate 20,960,627 of JARWIR010000013.1, read as the reverse complement.
AGGCATACAGTGTACTTTTAGCTGCTTTTCTGTTGAGTTGAGTTGAGAAATTTGTACGCTTTTGATAAAGCAAATATGAGTATATAATATCATTGACTATTCCACTTCATGTAAAAAGCAGCGTTGAAACTATAAAGAAAGTTACTTACAGTAATTTTCTGAATAAATCTTCTGCTAAATGATCTTGTGAAGAATTTGAGAAATCCTGGCACCCCCTTCTAAAATACTCATAAAAGACTAAATACTCAAAATCCAAATCTATTTTGCATTGGAGCGGTAGTAAGAGCATCTATACTATTTTTATATTCTTTTGAAAATATATAGATTATTAGTATAATAACTAATACTACACTAAATATATATAGAGAGACATTAAACATCTTGTCTTATCACGATCACAAAATTAAAGTTTTTTTTCTAATGATAAGTCTGATGTCTAATAATCAATCCACTTACCTAGACCCTTTGCCATTGAACTATCAATGGTGGTGCGAGGTCACAATGAGGAAATATAGAGAAAGATAATTTGATTTAAAGAATATTTTCTGTCATTGATTTTGCTATAGTTCATTACATTATATATAGAGTAGGTGTGTTTACATGTAGCTAATTATACACACACAATAGACACAGGTTTGTTATAACTTGTTTAGTCATGTAATGTAACAACTTAGCTAACCAATCTAGTTTACTAACTTATAGGTTGGGTTATACGTATCATCCCCCTCAAGTTGAGCGTGCTTAAATAAGGAAAGCTTGTTGGTAAAAGATGAGAAAAGCGCAGATAATAGACTCTTAGTAAACGCATATGCAAGCTGTGAAGAAGAGGGAACGTGAAGCAAGTGAAGCAATTTTGCTTGAACTTGTTCTCTACCGAAGTGGAAATCCACATCTATATGACGTGTGCGTGTGTTAAACACGGGGCTAGAAGTCAGAGCAATAGATGATATGTTATCACAAGCAATAGTAGGAGTGATACTGAGAATCTTCAAGCAAGATAATATAAATGTAAGCCATTTAATCTCAGCCGATACATAAGTCATTGCATAATATTCTGCTTCAGTAGAAGAACGCAAAACCGTGGATTGTTTCTTCAAACCCCATGAAATAAGATTAGTACCTAAAAAGATACAATATCCCATAGTTGAACGCCTTTCACTTGAGTTACTTGCCCTATCAGAGTCCGATAAAGCACGTATAGATGGAGAGGAAGCAGTAAATGACAAACCATAGGATATAGTTCCTTTAATAAATCTAAGCGAACGTTTTAAAGCCTCGTAATCAAAGTTGGTAGGCTTGTGCATTGCTTGACATATTTGATTAACTGCAAAAGTGATGTCAGGTCTGGTGATAGTCAAATATTGCAAGGCACCCGTTCAAAAAATAAATGGGGACTCATAAGAAAGCATATCATAAGCAGAAGCACAATGTATTTACTTGGAGAAGAAGTTGAGGTAGCCTTACAATCACTTAGCCCAGCTTTGTTAAGTATAGACAAGGCATAAGTGGATTGATTTACCTAGATAGCTGAAGTAAAGCGAGTAATTTCAAGCCCTAAAAAGTATGAAAGAGAACTAAGATATTTCATCATAACATGAGTTTACAAGGCTTGTTTAATAGCTCAATTAAGTGAAGCATCTGCACATATGACTAGTATGTCATCAACATAAATAAGAATTATAGTTAATGTGGAATATGAACCTTTACAAACATTGAAGAATCCACAAAGCTAGCTTGGAAACCTTGAGAAAGTGAAAAAGAAGCGAGTAATTGGTACCAAGCACAAGGAAAAGGATACAAGCTAAAATCGACATGATACCAACAATCCAAAGTAGAGTGACCAAATTTTAAACAAATTTGACAAGTAGGTAAAGTGGATTGCATGACAGATTGAGATGAAGAAGGGGTTGCACCCAAAATAGAGGGCGAATTTGAATAAAAACCTAGATCATGAGCTCATCCTCGGCCATGATTAAAGGAACCACAACCTTTACTAGTAGAGGAATTGTTGGAGTTGTAGAACAAAGTTGTGTGAGATTGAGAACCACCATAATTTAGACTAGCCAATTGCATATGCAGTTCTTCGGAAAACCTATAAACTACCCAAGGAGTGAAAACTAAGTGCAGATGATTGGGCATTCGTAATCCAGATGCTCGACTTGAATTGATTGTAATCACTAGGCAAACCCTTCAAAGTGTACATGATAATGTCTTCAAGAGGTAAAGATGAAGATGCAGTTTCAAGCCCATTACAAATAGATTGAATCGCAGCTAAATAGTCTCTCATTTTTTATCTCATTTCTTAATGTCATAGAATTTCATCTTTAACAGATGAACATAAGTACGACACTGCAAAACAAAAATCTCCTCTAACTTGTTCCAAACATCAAACACATGAGGAAGTTTGAGGACTTGCGATAAGATTGAAGGAACCATAGAGGACAAGAGAGAAACCTTTAGTTATAAATCCTCAATCAACCATGTTGCAAATTGAAAATCATCAGATTGAGGTTGAGTAACATTACCATTAACATGACTGAGATAGCCATGTGCTTCAAGTATATCTTCAATTTGAGAGTGCCAAAGAACATAATTAGAGGAATCAAGTTTGACTTAAACCAAACTGCTCTAGTTATGGCGTAAAAGAAGTAACCAAAATTGAATTGAAGAGCTGGAATCGATATGAGGAGTATGCGATGAAGAAGATTAAATTGAAACACAGAAAAGGTAGCGGAAGACAGGGGATCAAGGACGGAGAAGCGAAGAAAGTTTATGTAATCTCCATTAATGGCTAAATTTTGATCTTCAAGAAGATGACTTCTCCTAGTATCTTGATGCCATAAGGAAATATAGAGAAAGAGAATCTGATTTAGAGAATATCTTTTGTTATTGATTTTGCTTTACTTCATTACATAATATATAGAGTAGGTATGTTTACATGTAGCTAATTATACACACACGATAGATACAGGTTTGTTATAACTTGTTTTGTCATGGAATATAACAACTTAGATAACCTAGTTATAATTATCACACAAGATTGTACAGAGTAGGTACCTTATCACGCTTAACTCTGCGACCGAGACCTGTAAAAGTGTAAAACTTCGTAAATCCTCCATCATACCCATAATATGGGTTTGGACAATGGAGGACCAAGAAAATGGATGGTTACTAAATTTAGACCTACCATTACGAAAGCAACCCAATCCCCCCCCAAAGCATCCATGAACCATAATCTTTTTCCTCAACAAACACCGAAGCATTGTAATTTTCATTCACTATACCCATGACAAATCTTGACCTCACATTAAAAAACATGCTCTTCCAAATTCGGTAAAGTGATTTTCAATCAAAGTATAACAATAACACTTGTATCGATGAACTCCCAACACATCAAAAATCTCTTTGGCTTCCTTTTCGCATCTCTTGTTCTATTCTTTAAAAGAAAATAAATATATCCCAATGTGATATGAAACCAAATTAACACCATAAACTTAATGAATACACTCTTACTACAAAAAATAACCTCTTTTATGCAAATTGTCTGCCATTTAAGCAAAGCCCCAGGAACCCAAATTTTGCATTGATTATCTAATTTGGCCCAAATATCTCAAGTCATGTTCATGTGTATCTCATATATTCGAAAAAGATCCATCACCCTAATTCCATCGTATTTAAATATACTCCACAAACTGGCACCTACCCAGAGCCAAAAGGCCCAAAGTTGGCCCAAACCCCCACCCTTGCCTCACCGTCTTCAACCTACCCTTTATTGATGTAGTTAGTGCTCCCATTAATCCATTTTCCATGTTTTATACAGAAAGACAAATCCTTCTCGTTGTTCATTAGCTTGTTAAGGCTATGTCGTTGCACAGAGAACCACTAAATACTATTATCTTATACAAATTTTATCAATTTTGGTCATATCTTTTATTTTATCCAGTTTTGACAACATCTTTCAATTATGATCGATTTTGACCAATTTTGACCAAATTGAAGATTGAATTATTCAGTTCAATATATTATCTTTGTAATAATCGAATGAAGATGTTCATTAATTTGTGAAAATTACAAATATTACACATTAATAATTAATTTGTACTCCAATTCAATTTCATCACAAAGTTATAAACTTGACAAGATTGATACATATCAAGAGAGCTTTTAATCGTTTATATGATAAAGCTGCTAAGCTTACTAGGAGTAGGATTGACATCACTGCATGTCTGTCTATGTCTATCTTAGACTTTTCTGTTTGGATCGATAGAGTAGCTTTATATAGGTTGTAATTTTGTTTCATTTGACAAAAAAAAAAAGATTGTTGATGATGGCGGAGAATGGTCTGAGTGGCCACCGTTTTCTTGTGCATGAAAGTGGCTTGGTGGGCAGGTGAGTGAGAAGAGATTTTTTTTCCAATTGAAATGTGAAGAATGAGTTTTAGGTTTTAGGTTTCATTGATTTTCAATCTTTATTTTTTATTTTATTTTTGTATTTTGAAATTTTTCAATGTTTCTAGTTGTATACTTTTTTAATTTTTATTTTATTTTGTAAGGTTATATTAGATATATCATAAGACAAATAATATTTTGGATCTTATTTATCCAAACTTTTAAAGTGGACTTCTTAAATCTTGATTTGTTGGATTATGGACCAATTAACAATTATCTTAAACAAGAATCTATTTTATCTTATATAGGGCTGTAAATGAATCAAGCCCCTCGCGAGCAACTTGAACTCGGCTCGGAGAAAAGTTCGTTCGAGATCGGCTCGAATATAAACAAGTTCAAGCTCAAACTCCATTTTAAGTTGGATAAGTAAACGAGCCTGCTCGAACTCGACTCGTGAGCTCGTTTAAAATTATGAATTATAAATTAATATATTATTAAACCTTCAATATCAAATTGGATATTTATAATTTCTTTAGTCATTTATTTTTCATTAATGTTATGTTTTATATTTGCATACCACACGCTCCATCAAATTCCATCCGTTCATGAAAGTCTCATTTCAACCATAAAAAACAAATTGTTCATGAGCAACTCGTGCTCGACTCTAAAAAAGATTGTTCTATAAGTTAAACAAACAAGTTTTAACATTTCTGATTTGGATAATTGGAAGTTCGGACTTAACTCGTTTTAATTTGAGCTCGACTCGTCTCGAGCTATTAAACAAACAAACCTGTACATCTAGTATTCGATTTTTTTACCGCCCTAATCTTACATATATATTAAAGTAACTTTTGAACCATAAAATTTTTAATTTATTTTTAGATGAAATAGAGTAGAGGTATTACTTTTGACATATTTATTTCTCGACCAAAAAAAACTATATTTTTCGGGGGAATGGAGACCACTGCAAAAAACGACAAAGGGAAAAGAAAACTCACAAGACAAAATATAAAAACACCCTCTTCATTAAAATCTCTCTTTCAACGCTAATATTCTCTAAATAATAAAATCAAGAACGAGAGCGAGATTCAGAGAGAGAGAGAGATAGAGAGATGACTCAAGGGATCCCTTTGGGTCTCTATATCTCTTCATCAACGTAAAATCTTTTATCCAAACCTCAGAGCCTAAAAAGAAAGAAATGGAAAACCAACAAAATCTTCCATTACTGTTAAATTCTTTATACTGTGAAGAAAAAGAAGATCAATGGTGGGAAATGGTAGACGATGAGAGTCTTAACAATGTCATCATAGAATCTAAACAAGCACCGTTGTTATTTGAACAAGATTTATCATGGGGAGATGACGAGTTAAACACATTATTATCTAAAGAAGAAGAAAATGAATTATTTAATGTTCTTGAAAACAACCATTCTTTAGTTGAAGCTAGACATGAAGCAATAGAGTGGATTTTAAAGGTTGTTGAGTACTATTCATTTTCTGGTTTAACTGGAGTTCTTGCAGTAAACTACCTTGATAGGTTTTTGTTTAGCTATCAATCTTCTCATGATAGTCATGAGACGAAGCCATGGATGACTCAACTTGTTGCTGTTGCTTCTCTTTCTCTTGCTGCTAAAGTTGAAGAGACTCAAGTTCCTCTTCTTTTAGACCTTCAAGTATGCAATTTAATGGATCTTTCACTTTCAACATTTTCATCATTCTTTTATATTGGCAAGGGTTGGTTTTTTTAGTACATTGTGTAATTATTAGATATATTTACGTGTCATTGTGCATATATGTAGGTTGAGGAGTCGAAGTATGTGTTTGAGGCAAAGACAATTCAAAGAATGGAGATATTGGTGCTAACAACTCTTCAATGGAAGATGAACCCAGTTACACCACTTGCATTCATTGATTATATAACAAGAAGACTAGGATTAAACAACCACTTTTCTTGGAAATTTATTGCAAGATGTGAATCTCTTCTTCTAGCTATCATTTCTGGTAATTTTTTTAATTGACTTATTCATATGGTCCTTATTGAGATTTAATATTAGTGTTCGTTTGCGTGTTTAATAAATAATAATATACAGATTGTAGATTCATGTGCTATCTACCTAGTGAAATGGCCACCGCCACAATGCTTCATGTTTTTAATAACATCGAGCAACGTACTTTTATGGATTTCCAAGACAAACTGTTAAGCATCTTTGGAATCAATAAGGTATATACCTAACCCACATTTTTTAACTTTTCTGGTGATTAAGTAATGGTTGGACTATACTACAACATAATCGAATCTTGGATTTTTAAAGCAAATTTAAATTAATTTTGATCTATTTCCTTAATGCGAATTTTATTTAATCTTTAATGTCTACAAGTTTAATAAGGAACGTTTAAATTTTTTGAAACAGGAAAAAATGGAGGAATGTTGCAGGCTGATTCATGAAATGGGATCAAGAATTGATTACTATTCAGTGAAGAAGAGAAAGTATGTGGGAGGATTAATGGTGCCAGGAAGTCCAAAGGGAGTAATGGAAGTGTCATTTAGCCGTTCATCTTCATCTTCTTCAGATAGCATATTCAACGAATCATGGTCAGTTGCTGCTGCTACTGCTTCCGTTTCTTCATCACCAGAGCCATTATCAAAGAAGACTAGATCTACATAGTTTGGCTCGGTCCGGCCCGGCCTGGCCCCTTGGTTTAGTTGTTCTTTTAATTTTTCTTGTGGACAAGGAAGGATTATAGTCACTAGTCTAATCATATATATTCCTCCAATAACAGCAATTTCTTTGCTCTAAAACGATCTTAATATAACCTACTCTTTGCATTTCAATTATCTATATTCCTACTCCTGTTCCAATTTTTTTTTTCATTTTTATCTTTTTACACATTAAAAAATATAATAATTACATTTATCATTACAAAAATACTTTCAATAAAATATCTGATATATTAAATATATATTAGAAATATAAATTTTAATATTTTAATAATAATAATAGTAAAAAAAATAAGAAAAAGAACATGTTTAGTATTATACTTGTTGGATGGGGTGGTAAAAATATGACTTTGATTTAAAAAGTCCATAAATATGTGTCATGAGCCTAAAAGTTGCACTATCAATTGACCCAAGTAGGCCTTAGGCTAAATTTCTAAGGAAGAGTTTTAACTTCAACTCTAGAAACGTTATTAGGCCACCACCAACAAAGATAGAGGGGTTTTAGCTAAGAGGTTGTGGGCACCACACCTACCTACTATCAGCCACCCATTGGAGCAAGAGAGCTCGACCAAATTGGTAACCTTAGAAACTGAGGAATCGAGTACTTCAAGCGATTCAAGCATGGAAATGGGTGAAATAATTGTGGAATGTCATCTGCTAAGTTTATTTCTATCAATTCCATACTAAGACTGCATTCTTTAATTGATTAGATAGAAAACGAAGATGAACGGAATTGCAGTACGGGGTCAATGGTATATTGCACCGGGGTCATTGGTATATTGCACACACCAAGCATAATATGTTGCCAACAAGTGATACTCATGTGTTTGAGGATTTTTCTCAGTTACCACCGTCTACGTCAACCAAGGTGCACGATATACCGCATAATATTGTTGAATCTAGCAAAATGTCAAATGAAATGGATGGCATAAATAAGTTGCCAAGAACGCCTGAGAGGGGAAGATGTGGTACATGGATGGGATGGAGTATCATAACACCACGATGACGTATGCTAATTCCATAAGGAAATATTTGGAGACATGCTTATCGATAATCAAAAGATAAAGTTAGGCATAAATTTTTAATACTTCCAGACTAAGAGGAAGGAACCGATTATGGTACAAAAGTGGATGTTATGACAACTAACCAAGCCTACGGTTATACCCAGGTAGGTTATGTTATCGTAAAATTCCTCGACAAGATAACTATCAATCAACATAGACCAATTTGGTGAGACAAGTACCCCACATGCCTCCATCTTGGTGGGTGGTTGATATTTAAGATCACAATTTATTATTGAACGGAGGACCATACTTCATATTTGGTAGACAACTCATGATAAAAAAAGATGTTCGTATACTTTGTGTTCGAGAATTATAAGATTATGCAGGTTAATACACGAACTCAACTCCATAATTTGCCTACATATGATGGACTTGGTAAGGTTGCCTCTGGGTAAGTACACCACTTGGCACTGATCTTCTTACAGATTCTAAGGAAAGACAATCCTTTGCTCGGGTTCTTGTGGAAATTGATGCTAAAGAATAATCAGTGGAGAATGTGAAAATCATCATGCCTTGAGAAGATTCACACGTCTAACCTATATGGTATAGAATCTACCCAGTTTTTTTATACCAAATGTAGAGCAATTGGTCATCTTATCAAAACTATATCTATTGTAAGCGTGAGAAATATAATGATAATTATATGTTGGGTGGATATACCACCAAAACTCAGGTTGTTAGCTGGCATTAAATGAGCTAATGATTAACCATTCGTAGTATGATGGGAGCTCGTGAGCAAATTATAAAAACCAAAAAAATAGATGGTTTATTATGCACAAGGGCGTGACATACCGTGTCGTTGGAATATCCCATGTTAGAGAAATTCCACGGTCTACCGTAGATAGTATTGTGGTATACTGTGGTTCCATATTCGTGACACTAATTCATGCAAAACTGAAAGGTCTAATGGAGAGTTCGTCTAATTTGAACAATCCCACTAGTAAGGGAAATTGAGATACTTGAACGAGCTCTAGTGGAAGAGGAGAAGTAAGAGCCATTTTTTCAGCACCAACCCAATGAGTCTCACGTTATTGAAATATTTGGTAGAGGAAACACCAACATCAAATGACCACCCGTCATTATAATAATTGATGAACAAAATTCTAACTATTACAAATTGAAAACCCAAAGATGGTGATCACACACATATATTGGTTGATCAAAATAAGAAGGAAAAACAAAAGAAACCTAAGAAAAAGTGAAATAAGCAAGTGGAAAGATGTAAAGGAAGGAAAAAGGGACACAAGTAGTGAAGAAAAGAAGAAACAAACCTCCACTTATCCGATGATCGTTAAATCTTAAGATACAAAGGGATTTCATATCCCCCGAAAGACGGATACGATGGTAAATCTCATTCGTTTCAACGACGTGGATGCTATTGTCATTCTACAAAATAAGTGAAACCAAGGAGTATTATGATAATTCTGATGAAGACATCCGAGGTTGTATTTGCATCCTCTAAAATCAAGATAAGGTTTGTGTGTAAGGTGTTCATGGTCACCCTCAAGTAGCGCATCACATCATTGAGTGCAAGGTTACCTATTACACCTTGGCGCTAGTTTTTGTATATACTATCACATAAGTTGGAAATTATATTACATTGTGGCAAAAATTGGTTTACCATCATAGTACTCTCAATGAGCCTTGGGTGGTCGTAAGTGATTTCAATAATGTTTTAAATTTTGATAAGCGGGCTAACAAAACCATTGCTAAACCATGTGAAGTAAGAGATTTTATTAACAGTTTTACGAACTTAGGCCTCACCGATCTACAGTGGAGTGGTAAAATATATACATGGCATACCAAAAAGGCGATGAAAAAAATTTAGAGGGTTGTGGGAAAAAAAGTATTAGAATTATTTGGGCAATTGGCACATGCTAAATTTCCTCCTATAAATCAAGTGTCATACCATCTTGCTTGCATCGTTTCTGTTTTTAACATAGCAAGAAAGGTGATCCTCCATTTAGATTATTATATATGCTAATAGAACACGAGGAGTATAATAATGTGGTTTCCAAACGGACATATTCAAGAGCATTATGGCGTTAAGCAATATGATGGGTGCAAGAACTTAAGGGCTTTAAAGAATGACCTCTGGACACTTAGCAAGAACTATTTCTTACATATTTTGGAAAGGTAAATTTGGGTTAATCTAACTCTTAATGAAGCAAAAATAAAATTTAAAAATGATATTGGCTACCCGGTCCTTATGGAGGGTAATATAAAGGTAAAAAAACAAGTGATAGTCCTATCAAATTTTGAGCGTAGTTTTTACCAATAAAAAGAAAGAAATAGGTCTGTGGCAGAGAGTGATAGGTGAACCAAATTATTTCACAATTTTTTGAAGATAAATAATCTGAGAAAAGTTATTGCATCTATGACCAAGTTACATGGAATGAAAAATACTTCTAGAGAGAAAGTTTGTATTACATTTGTGGGATACTTCAAATCATTCTTGGATACAAGTGATAACACATTGCATGTTCAGAAGGATGTCTTTAGTTGGGGATTGTTATTTCTCGAGGAGTAAGGAAGAAAATTATGTGCCGACATCTCAAATGATGAGATTAAAGATGCGATTTTTAGATCTGGGAACGATTAGTCCCCGGTGTCTAATGGGTACTCTTCTAATTTTTTTCAAGAAGTCATGGGATGTGGTGGGCAACGGGGTGATTGAGACACTTAAGGAATTATTCACGCTCGATTTATTCCTTAAGAAACTTAAAAACATCATTATCACACTGATTGTAATGTCAGATGATGCATCTAAGATGGATGGTTATCAATTTATATCTTGTTGTAATTTTGTGTATATACAATCATTATATCGAAGAGGCCTGCACCAGTTATTGACAGTTTTGTGAATAAAGTGCACTCCATATATATATCTTAGGGAGGCTTATGGCAAACAATATTCACCTTATGCAAGAGATAATGAGGTTTTATGGAGTTAAAGAAACTTTTCAAGATACCATTGTGATTGATCTTTGTAAACCTTATGATTCGGTCTCATGGGAGTTTATTAGTGAAGTTATTTCTGGGTTAAATTTCCCAGAATATTTCATCGATTGGGTGATGGATGTGTTCCTACACCTTTATACTCGATGACACATAATAGAGGTATTCATTGCATCTTGAAAGGAAAGAAAGGGCTAAGACAAGGAGATCATTATCTCCATTAATATTTATTTCATTTGTGGAGTATCTTTTGAGATTCAATTACAAGGACACAACTTTGAAACCTTTCATATATCATTAAAAAAGTGAGAGATTGCAGATACTCATTTTGCATTTTTGGATGACCTTATGTTTCTCTCTAAGAGATACTCCGCCTCATTAACAAGTAAATTAGGTTGCATAGATAACTTTAAGAAAGTATCATTCATTCGACTTAATATTCTCAAATCAAATATATATTATACGAGGATCATGGCCCATAAGTCGGAGATTATCAATAACTCAACGTAATTGCAAAGAGGGGGCATTCCCTTTCGCTACCTCGGTGCTCCATTTTTGTTCAATGGGTTAAAGGTGAGGGATTTTGCATCACTATTATATTATATCCATATATATCATGACTTGGAACTCAGAGGGGACCATCATTTTCATATATCGATAGATTGGAATTTTGGTGCTCAAAGGAGTAAAATGTTTTGATTTCTATCTTTTTTATCCCAAAAATGTTACTCTCCCGTAATAGTATTTTTTCTCATAATTCCTTTTCGGATTCAAAACCAACCAAATTCCTAAGAACAAAGGATGTCTTGGACATTAAGGAGTTAGGTGCATGGATTGAGACCCTACTCTCGATCTTTTATCATATTTGTGATGATAAGGATTTGTTGTGCATGAAATAGGTCCATAGATTTTTGTGTGTTTACGAGATGTTTAAAAGTGACGAAATTGTAAAAATTACCCCAACTATTCAAAACCCTCTATCGCATAAAAAATCAATTAGTAAACGCATGAAGTAGTGGTGATTCAGTGGATAATGAACTTGCCAAGTGATACAAGACAGCATGCGTACACGGTGATTCACATGCCCAACATGGAAGACCACAAGATTTTAGCACTCCGGGTCCCTACAATAGCGGTATACCACAAATCACCACCACGGTACACCATCCTTGAATTCTATGGTGACTCTACCTAATTTTTTCAGGGAAATTTCTCCCATGAGACCATGGTCTAGTGTTCAATGGAGCCCGTACATGTCCCGTCCTGCCCTTATAGGAAAGATTAATACAAAGGATCAACTAACCTATATGGAACTTGAATTGACATGTATATTACGCATAGAAGAGCACAAAACAGACAAATTTTCTTTGTGATATGGAGGACGATTCAAGAAGGGTAAGTAAAAAAAGCCTTTTTACTTAATAGTTTTAATAAAAATAATTAATTCAATGGTATTTTGGTCAAATTGCGAAAATGTAGTTAGTTGGAAAAAATACACATATGGCATGACTATTTGGCATGATTCAACAGTCAAACTAACCACTGACTAGTTATGCCTTAATGGAATTTCAAAAAATAAATTTAAGATCCTAAAAAACGTAATGAAAGATAAGGCCAAATAACGTATATAGACATAAAGTTAGGTTTAATACCTAGGCAATTATCCTTGGCATTAATTCATATATCTTCATGGCACTTCCTATTGAGTTGTGGACCTGTCCATGACGAATACAATATGTAATTATACACATACTTAATTCGATGGGAAAGTCTCATAAAACCCCTTCCCTGAACCCACCACCTCAATTAGATCAATTTTATGATCGCTCGATACCTACTAGGGGACTTTAACCCAAAATCCATATCTTAGTAGACCACCTCATACAATTTAACGTAGTTTGTAGGAATCTAGCAACATATCCCATTCAAGTGATCTAGAAAAATAATGTCACTACTTGCCTTATCGCGAAAGAGGTAAAGGTGTTACCAAATCATCTTACAAAGCATACAAATTGAATACTTAGATGCTTACAGATTCTAAAAGGATAAACCACCTCGAAGCCCAATACGTACTCCTAGTGCATCAAAATATGCAAATTCAACTCAAAGTCAACACCATAAAATCCATCGCCACCTCGATAATTCACTACCAATCATCCCCACACGATCATCGAATTCTTGTAAATCTTCTAAACAACTTGTTGTTCCAATTGAAAGACGATAGGAATAAAATAATGAAGACAAACTCAACTCATGGGATAATCGACCTTGAGTATAAGAACGCGTCATGTATTATAAGGTTAAGAAAATATCCAGTTGAGACTCTTTTCAAATATCCCAAAATGATTAAACCAAGATATTAAACTAAGTCCACAAAACCTAATATTAATTAATCAACTTTTCCCACATATCTCGATATGGGACTGTGAAATAGGGGTGTAATCTCTTACTACTAAATGGAAATCCAATAGATAATATGCTATTACATTTTCAAAACCCCTGATACTAAAATGTTTTAATCTTGAAATAACACAAATGGTTGATAGTGAGAGTTGAAAAAAAGAGACCGAATGAAGAAAAAACGATATTTTTCACTTGACTAGATTATGTTTTTCACTATACTCCTCCAAGCAATCCATAAGAATTTTTACCGATTTATGATCGCCTTTGGCAAGAAACATGAGATCATTGATAAAAGTAAGGTGAGTTGTCTTGTTTTTCTCGCATTTTGGGTGATACTTGAACCCAATATTTGTGTTCTTCTTTACTAATTTCGAGAAATACTCAAGGCATAAGATGACGAGATATGGATAGTGGGGATCATCTTGTCTTAACCCTATTTCTTCTTTGAAGAAACCATGGAATTCCCCATTAAGCGCAACAGAGTGTGAAGGAGTAGTTTCACATTTCATAACCCAATTCACATACAACTCCAGAAAATTCAAGCCTCTAAGCACCTCACAAAGGAAATATCACGAAATGGAATCATAAACTTTATACAAATCGATCTTGATAGTACATCTAGACGAGCTACTATTATTATTGTAGCCTCTTAAGACCTCTTGCATTGTACGAATATTCTTGGTCATCGGTCTATCAAACACAAAAGTCTTTTATGCTTTATCTATACTTTGTTAATAATCGATTTCATGCGGTCCCTAAGAATCATAGAAATTTCTTTGTAGATAACATTACAACAAGATATGGGTCTACAATCCTTCACAGACTACAAATTTTCTTTCTTTGGAACAAGAGCAATAATAGTAGCATTTAATTGATTTAGTAAAAAATGGAAGCAAATAATTGAAATATCACTTGCATAACTAGTTCTACAATAAGTTCCCAAGATATTTTGAAGAAAAGCGAGGAAGAAACATTGGGTCCGGGCGCTTTGTCATTAGTAATTCAGAAAATTGTCTCTTTAACATCATGATCGGAGACCTATTTTTTCAATCCATCCCTTGAATATCCGTCAAAATACTACGCCAATCATACGCACTACCATCAACATCTTCCGTCTCAACTTTTGACATTGTGATACTTTACAAAATCGTTCTTTACCTAAGGACTAGAAGTAAGGATGGCAACGGTTCGGTTTTTTACAAAAATATCAAAAACCATAACCATATCCGTTTATTTTATAAAAAACCATATCCTAACGGTTTTAACCATCGGTTTCACATTTCAAAACCATAACCGCATTATTCGGTATCGGTTTATTAAACGGTCTTGCGGTTTTTAGCCATAATCTAATACTAATTTAATAAATATATTAATTTCCATATAATCAAACCGCACATATAAGAAAAATCTCAGAGGTATATAAAATATTGTGTTGGTCTTTGATTAAATTGCATATTTGTTATTTGGTTGGTTAAGTATAATATTTGGATTTAGAATTTTAATATATCTAAATTAACCTAGATTATTATAGAATATGAAAATATATATGATAATAATCGGTTATTCGGTTTTATTTTTATCTAAAACCATAACCTAACGGTTTAAACATCGGTTACACTTTTTAAAACCATAACCAAATGGTTTTAACCATGGTTATATAATTCGGTTTTTTATTGGTTCAGTTATCATCGGTTTCGGTTTTTAACCGTAACCATTGCCATCCTTAACTAGAAGTGGTAATTTATCCGTTTGGGAGATGGATATTAACAATAAAAAATTTCCATTGTTACTTTTCTTGAGACCATGAAAAAATTTAGTGCCTCGATCACTTTTCAAGTTATAACTAAGTTTTGCTTTTTGTTGGAGGAAAGTAATCTCGCCCTTCTCAAGCCTATTAACCACTTTCCAAATCTCGACCAACTCTTTTAGATCAGAATCATTCGAAATATTAAGCTGGACTTGAATTTCGGCTTCCTCCAAGTTTCTCGTGATCTTTTTGCTCTTTCGCGGATGTGAGAAAAATGCTCTTTGTTTAATTGTCTCAACACCGACTCTTAACTCCGAAACTTTTTAAATTCAGATATTGCTTAGTTCCTCTCCCATGATCTCTGTTCCCATCATTATTTACCAAAACTACCATAATCTTCATGTTCCATCCATATATTAAAGAAACGAAATAGGATGAATCTCCTAACATTTTGAAGAAATAGTGATACAAAAATACAAGGTAAATGGTCTGAAACACTTGATTTGGGAAGAAACTCCACATGCACATAGTGTTCCAAATAATCATGCTTTTTGTTACCCATTGCATGCTTTTTCTGACTAAGAGTGTGATTATCATCCCATGCAAAGAATTGACCCGAATATTGAAGATCTTCTAAATCAATGGTATTACAGTAATCCGTGTGAAAGTTGATTTTGTTTGCATATACTCTATATTTTGGGAGATTAGATTTTGGGATTTACTTAATCTTTATGGATTTGACCTCGTTCAAAGAGCTGGTATTCACGAGACTCGTGTCACCAAATCCTATTTTATACCTCCTTACGATTTATTTCAATTTTCACACACTTAATCCCGTCCTTATTTATTTTTAGATCATACATATTAAAAGTAAAATATGCCACCATCTTCGTATTATATAATGATTTAGATATATCTTTTATCCTCCCACATAAGGACGGAGTAAAAAAAATTATATTGAAAATCGCAAGATCTGAAGCTACGCCATGTTTGGTTCGTGAAAATAATATGTATTTTTTGTTTCATTCTCTATATTTTTTAGAATACTAATAAAAACATGTTTGGTTAGTGAAAATGAAAACAGTTTTCTGGAAAATTAAATGAAAATACTGCTATATTGGAAAACGTGAAATCGACGTTTTTCATATGTTGTGAAAATGTAGAAAAAGAAAAAGAAAACCATTTTTCAAAATTATATTTTGATAACGAAAATAGAAAATATTTAACAAACAAAACGAGGGCCCATCGTCTTTATTTTATTCCATTAGTTAATAGCATCGTATCTTCATGTATTATGACACAATTAATTAAAAGTACTTAAGGACAGACATATTAAAGGTTGGAATTTTATTATTGTCAAATTAATTTGAAGATCACATTTTAAGATTTGAAGTTATATACCAGCTCAACCTGGCTATCGGACCGGTCCTACCGGTTCTACGGATAGGACCGGACCGGCCGGTGCCAAGACCGGAACAGACCGCTGTTATAATGATGGAACAAGCCGGACCAGACCGTCCTTTGGCTTAATGGTCCGGTTCCTTAAAAAACATTGAAGGTTAAGGCCGGTCCGGACGTACCGAAACCCTAATATATATATATATATATTATTCATTTAAGACCTTACCTAACCCACTTCCTCCATTACTCTCTCTCTCTCTCTCTCTCTCTCTCTCTCTCTCTCTCTCTCTCTCTCTCTCTCTCTCTCTCTCTCTCTCTCTCTCTCTCTCTCTCTCTCGTCTTAAATCATTTCGCTCAATTTACCCAACCCACCGACCCCAATTACTCTCCCCTCTCTCTCTCTCTCTCTCTCTCTCTCTCTCTCTCTCTCTCTCTCTCTCTCTCTCTCTCTCTCTCTCTCTCTCTCTCTCTCGTCTTAATTCATTTCACAAACCCACTGCCCCTATTCATTACCCATCTGAAGTCCGTTCTAATATCTATACTTATCTTTAAGAATTTATTGAAGAAGGTTTGATCAATGGTTATGTTGGTGGTGGTTGTTTGTGTAATATGCTATTATCTTTCTTCTATCTTTTGAGATTGTGTAAATCAAATTTCAAATTTGAAATTTGATTTATGGGTGTGATTTTGTGTTATATCAATACTCCATGGGTATGTAAAGCTTAGCTCTTTTTTTTTCTTCTGATGAGCTATTTGTTTCGGATTTTGTGGGTTCTTGGTTTCTTGATGAGTTATTTGTTCCTGTTTTTGAGAGGAATTGATATTTCTGGATTTCCTTTCTCTTTAACATGGATTGAGGTTTCTTTTAAGCAAGTAAGTACACAAATTATATAATCAATTCAATTTTTTATATTATTTTTGTAGATTTCTAATTGGAATTTAGCTTGTTTATGATTGCATGAGAGTAAGGTGTGGAGATGATGAGGAGATGTGAAAGTGGTGAGTGTTTAAGTCCAAATCAGTGCATAAGTTGATGGCTTTGATCCCTTTAGTTTTCAAAACATATATTTCTGGTTCCTGGCTTATGTGATTATAAATGTTGATGTTATTCAAGTTTTCCCTGGTTTTTGATAATTTTCGAAAGATGTAGGTGTTTGAAACTTTTGAAAATCAGTCCCAATAATAGATAATTTTCTGAAGATGTTTATTGTTTGAAGTATTCGAAAACCAGTCCCTATATTTGATAATTTTTTGAAGATTTTAGGTGTTTGAAATATTCGAAAATCAGTCCCTATATTTGATAGTTTTCTAAATATGTTAGGTGTTTGAAACTTTCAAAAATCAGTCCCTATATTTGATTATTTTTTGAAGATGTTAGTTGTTTGAAGTATTCAAAAATCTGTCCCTATATTTGATAATTTTCTGAAGATGTAAGGTGTTTGAAACTTTCGAAAACCAGTCCCTATATTTGATAATTTTTTGAAGATATTAGGTGTTTGAAAATTTCAAAAATCAGTCCCTATATTTTGAATTTGATAATTTGGAGTCCCTATATTTTGAGAATTTAGAATCCCTTTGTTTTTTAAACTTGAGAAATTGAGAATATGCAAAATTGTAAATTGAGGTCCCTGTGAGTTTGTGATATTGCAAAATTTTAGTCCCCAAGTTTTACAAAATTACGAATTAAGGTCCCCATGTTTTCCAAATTTGCGAACTGAAGTCTCTAATATCAAGTTGTTTGGAATTGACGGTTTTTAAGAATTGATAGGTTTTAAAAAGTGAAAAATTGCAAAACAACCCATTCTTTATACAAAAATGATGAAAAAAATTAATAGAAAATATATTTCTTGACAAAATAATTTTTTGGCAAATATTCTGATTTGTGAAATTAATTAGGGGTTGTTTTGCATTTCTCACATTTGGTATTGCCCCATTAATTGAAGTTGATTCTTGTCACTTCACATTTAGTAAAGATCTTTTCTCCTTTTACTTTTGTAAGAAACAAAGAGTCTACTTTCAGCATTGCTTTTATTCTCTTTAAAACTTGTCACATATCTAGGAGGTACAGGGTTTGAATCCCCTCGGCCTTATTATTTCTCGAGCCCTTAAAAAGGGTAAGCAAGAGGTGCAAGGTTCGAGTCCCCTCTCTGAACATGGGTAACCTAGTTCTGATTAAGTGGGAGTATGCTTGAGGAGACGTGTATATTTCCTATGGGAATAGTCGTGGTACGCGTAAGCTGGCCCGGACACCCATACATAAAGAAAAAACCAATTCATTTTGCCTATATAAGTGGTGGTCTTTGTTGGACATATATATATCTGGCAATCTGAAAACTACATACGCAACATTTGTATTCAAATTCTCTATTCATTACTATAAATTTTTTAGTCTACTTTCAACTCAACTTCTTCAAAGATATTCACTACTTGGATTACAAAGTTTATCCACTACTACAAAGACATTCACTACTTATTAGCAGGTATACCCAAGTTGAAGTTTTAAATTATTTCAATTATTTTAAATGGTTTGTAATAATTATTTTATTATGTTTGTAATCTCATGTTTGTAATCAGACATTTTATTGTACTTTGTAATTTTATTTATCAGTTTTGCAAGCAATTGGATTTATTGAAGAAAATTATTATTTTAGATTTTTTCTATTGCCACATTTCTAATTCCATACGAAAAACACTTAATGTAAAAAATGTAATACAAACTAAGAAGAAACTTATTTAATACAAACATAGAAAAAAAAATTAAGCCAGAACCGGTTTGGAACCGGACCAGAATCGGTCCAACCGTTTCAACTTATCGATTCGTACCTAACTATTCTACACACGGAACCGGACCGGTGCAGCGGAACGATTCGGTAAGGCCCAGTAACGCTAAGAACCAGACCGAACCGGTCCGGACCGGCACGATTGCCAGGCTAAATACCACTATAGTAAGTGACTGAATAAAAGTTGATTATAAAGGTTTTTTTCCTTGGTAAAAAAACTCTAATCACTATAGTAACTCTCGATTTTGAATCCTCATATTTTTATCATCTATATAGTAAATATGCATTAAAATTGTATGTAAACGGGCACTTTTAGTGTTTCTCCTAAAAGTGTTTTTTGGGATCTAATTTTTTTTAAAAGTTTAAGAAACACTTTTATACTTTAAAAAAAGGGTGATTTACTAATAGAGTCCATGGACTTTAGTCAGTTGCCCATCAGGCCCAACCCACCCAAAAAGTCTGGATTGCCCTTGTACACCAACTAATGTTTGTTGAGTCACTATAACCAAATTTACTAATTCCATGAAACAAGTCAAATAATATTAAATAAAAAACGAAGAACCAAATCAAATATTCAAAAAATCAATTAACAATCTGTTGGCATATAGCCTCCCTTAATAGGTTGTTTTAATGTGACAAATCCTCTTGTGTTTAGTGTGCTATTTACTCCTGTTATACATATTCTATCTTGCACTCTATTTCATCAAAAAGCACATCTTTATCATGTTGATCATAGATTTATTGTTATATGTTATGAAACTAACTCTCTTACAATACGTTTAACTTTATCCTTGTGTACATTGAGAATTAGCTTTAGTGATCAACTTCAAAGGTTCTTAGAATGATGTTTCCAACAACTTTCGTGAAGAAGATTTATTGATCCAAGTCATTATCTTTCAAAGTTACTTGGCGCGGTACACCGGACGAAAGGCGCGGTACACCGGACCAAGAATGCGGACCAGGGCGCGGTGCATAGGCTAGCCCGTCAGAGAGTTAGAAAATCAAACCGTTGAGGTGCGGTATACCGCACGAAAACTTGCGGTACACCGCAAGGAAGGTTTTTCTGCACAAAGTTTAAGTCATAAAGAATATATCCGTTGGGAGATTAATAGATCCGTTGGACCCAAGCCTTATGACCGTTGGAAGCCATTTTCTACTATAAATTGAAGCTCTTTGAAGGCTACAACTACACCAACTAATTACAAACATAAAGGGGCTTAATTGTTATCATTCAAGAAGGTGTCAAGAGCTATACATAGTCAAAATCAATCTTAGTGAGCTTATAAGTCCTTTCAAGGAGTTAATCAAATAAGCCACAAGGTTCTATCTACTCAAGAGGAGTTCACAAGCTTTATAGTTCATATCCACTTGTTGTCGCCTAGGGTGTGATAAAAATAAGATCAATTTAAGTATGGAAAACTATGCACTCTCACCCTAGACAGGCACAGTACTGCAAGTATTACAGGACGTATGCAAGTTTTAATGATAAGTAGAGTTCGTTCTCAGGGACTTAAGTGTGTTAAACGCGTAGGAACAGATAACGAGTAAAAGTAAATAACTAGAAGATAGTAAATAAATATTTGGTTTTCGAATTTTATAAATTAAAACTAGATAAAACTAAGAAAATAAAGACAATAAAATAAAAGATTAAGAATATGAGATGAGAAGTATAGCTTAGGTTTTGCTAGCATGCACTAATCCTTCTAATTCTATCTATAGATCTAGTTCATAAGGGAGAATATTAGCTCTTGGTAATACTTAGTCAGGATTCTAAATTCCACTACCTTAGACCTTGAGAGCGACTAAGGGGGCTACGTCACAACCAAGAAGTGATTTAAAATAGGGTTATCAAACGCCACTAAGGCCCTAAGCAAATACTGCAAGTCTTGGTGATACGGTGATTAAAACAAACCTTAATGACTATCTAGTTAGAAGTATGTTTTGTCAGAACTGCTATCGACACTAGACATTATGTGGTGGTTCAATAGTTAAACACCCTTACAAGGAGACCATCTAACTACTCTTAAAACAATCCTAAAGTGATCAATTCTAGGAAAGACATTAAATCAAAACACATAAGCAAATATAAAGTAAGAAGCTAATATCAGATTAAAACATATAATTCCCAAAGAAACTTAGATAGAAGAATTAGAATTCATAGATTATACATATGCAAAACCCAAGCTATGGGAGGTTTAGTTCATACCTGAAGGAAATAAACTAAAAGAAATAATAAAAGACATCATCTTGCTCTCTACAATAAACTGGAAGAATAAAACCTTAAGAACTAATTACTATGAGGCAAGGATGATTTACAAGTGATATAAGGGTGTATTTATAGGTGTTTAGAAGACCTAATTCGTTTTCTTGAGGAAGAGTTAAGGTAATGGACTTCTAGCCCAACTCAACTTCGTATGGAAATAAAGATAAACACTGCTGCGTTGTTTTGGTCATAACTTCTTTATTATTGGTCCGATTTTGCTCCACAAGATACCAAAAGAATCGCAACAGAATTATCTAGGCCCTTTAGGAGTAATCTACCAAATTCGGCCTCTTTATTAGGTAAAAACGCCTATCTTTGCAGAATCCCAGATTTAGGCAGCTTTTCCTTTTCCATCTTTTTAGCAATTCTTTCCTTATCTCCAATTACCATGCATATCTCCTTCCATAAGTTGTTGTCTTTGACTTGGACTCTAATTAAACTCCATAATTATCTTTAAAGCTACACACTAAATAAACAATTAAACCCAATATGCTCTAAAAACAATAATTCTACAAATCAAGACACAAAATAGGAAAGTGCACTAAAACTTAAGAAAATCGACATTATTGACTCCTAAAACACTAAAAATGATGTCTCATCTAAACATAAATCTATCACAAATGAGGAGACATCAAGACCCCCAACTCAAAGTTGTATCGTCCCGATACAATAAAAGATAAAACATAGGGAAGTCTAGAAATACACACTTATAAAATTCTCAACACAAGGGAAAAACATAGCAGAATATATAGAATAAACTTAAAGCACATAACTCAGAAAATTTCATGCAATAATATTCATAAACTACATACCTGTATACTTCTCATATCCACAGTCAACACGGCTTGAATTCAAGATCAGATTAGTTTCGCAATGTAAGAAGGATTGGGACTTTACTCAGTTCTCCTTGAGAGCTATAGATTGTTCATCAAACCTTACTAGTATCCAAGAATCCACTTAACTAATCTCTAATGGCTCAATCACTTCTCAATTACATAACAAAGAATCACAAGGTCTTTAAGGTTGTAATGTAGGCTTAGGGACGGTGTGATAGTATATTTGGATAATTTGGAGTGAGCTTTTGGCTCTCTCCTCACTAGCCATCAACGAATCGCCCTAGAGCTTGAGTTACTCTCATAAAACGTTTCTCACTCAACCCAATGAATTCCTTGATGCACAATTTAGCATCCCTAATAACCCAATTAAGCTTTAAGATGTTCACATAAAAATCCGCTTTGTCGGTCCGAATATATATATATATATTTTCTTTTCTTTTCAAATCAATTCTCTTTTCTATAGCTATGACTCTCTTTTAATGTTGAGATATCACGCTAATTTTCTCATACATATATTTTTTCTTTTAATGCCCTTGTTGGCAAAATTAGCTCGAAGCTTCTTTTTCATTCACTATTACCCCGGCAAAGGGTTACAATACAATGCTGTGAAACATCCTCAATATAAAGCACAAAGCACAATTTATAAGCTCAAAATTCCCAACATAATAACAATTCCCATAATGGTGGACCCACCACCCCAAACTCAAGCTCTAAAACAACTGTCTAAGCATCGCGATTCGAGTGCGGGTCATATGAAAAAAAGTCCTAAAAATCTAAAGGATATGGCTTATAATGTGTTTCAATAAAAAGGCTTTAGAAAGGCTAGAAGGGGCTAAGAAGGATATAACTTTTAAACTCAAAAATCACAAGGTGAGAAGGTATAAAAAGGCTTCAAAGGCTTAAAAATATGAAAGAACCGCCTTGATCACTTTCTACACTATGTAATTCAGAAAATTTCTTACCTTTAGCACTTTCATCAAATGGTTTTTCAACTAGCTTGGATCTCACGGCCTACACACTTTCAAGGTTCCCTGAGATCGAACATACTTTCTATCGCATTGCTTACTAATCTTTTCTTTACTATCAACGTGTGTTTTCCTGCAAATACTCAAAGCATACAAATACATAGCTCATAAACATATCACTTACTATCATCAATCTACTGAGCTTATGCTTTCAAGCTATTAAACACACTCTACATCTAATTCCCATGCATCAAAAATTTTAATTTCACTCAAAAACAGAAAAATGGAGATGAGACACAACGAATCCCCACACCCCCAACTCAAAAATGAGCCGTGTCCCCACGACTCGAAAAGGACTCGAAAACAGAAATTAAAATTAGCAGATAGACATATTTACAGAAATGGTAAGGAAGAAAAGAGAACATACTCTCGAGGCTATTGCCTCGCATTATTGATATCCAAGGTTGGAAGTGCTGGATCTTTCGTTAATTGCTCAAGGAGTTTCATGATGTGCACTTGATTAGCGTTGATTTGTGCCACATCATTGACCAAGGAAGTTTGAGCTGCTTCAAATTTCGTTAAACGCTCCTCTATCTTCTCTTGCCAAGATTGCTCCTTTTCTGCCTTCGAGACTTGAGTAGAACCCGCTCTTCGAAGGCTGTCCTTGATCCATGCATTATCAATATAACTCGTTTTGAACTCGAGTTTCTCTTCTTCACCCAATACTACATTCTCTTTTCGCACAAGACACGTGATCATAGTTGGAAATTTAACATTATAAACTGATTTAGGAGAGACCGAAAATCGTATCACCTCCTCATAGATCAACTGTGCCACATCAACTTCTTCTCCTCTCAAAATACAATCCAACAGTAGCGCGTTCTTCATGGTCACCTCCAAAGTTCGTGTGTTTCCAAAGACATTAGGGATAAGGAAATTGTGCCAAATTCTAGCATCTGCTTGAAGATATTTGTAAGGCCAAGGTGCCTTCAATTCTCCTTTATGAAATTGCACTTTCTCCTTGTCTAAAACATGCTCAAAAAGTAATTCCTTATCAAAGATTTTTCGTTTAGCAACTGCTTCCTCAAATTTGCAAAAACCTTTCAGTTTCTTAAACTTGAAGTGGTTCCTAATCTCCTCAACTGTGAAAGGAACTAACTTTCCTCTAATCGGAACACAATCACTATCTCGGCTAACAAGGCCCAGATAGAACTCCAAAACTAATTCAGGACATAATTCAGAACGGCTTACCATGAACGTAGACCAACCCAACTTCTCACCAAGCTCAAAGAATCTCTTGTATTCTCCATCTCTAATTTCCTCCTTGAATACTTTCTCATAGGCAAAAGGTAGTTCTTTTAATTGTTTCTCTACAGAAATCTTCAAGGCCTTTGAAGTATCCACTTTCTCTATAGGTATAGGATTTTGTTGAGGTAGTGTTCTCTCCTTTGCATAAAAATAAAGCTTTTTACCATTACTATCATACGAAGGTTTCCCACTCTTCAATTTATCTTTACCCTTTGATTTAGAACTAGCACCTTTGTCAATTGATTTCTTCTTGTTTAAATCCAATACCTTATTACTCTTCACCTCCCTCTTGCTAGATAAGATTGATGTTCTATTAGTCATCTTCAATTAACCCCCAACTCAAAGCTTTAGCAACCCTTTAAATTTAACTCTTGAATTAATGGATGAACAAGCTTGATTTGTCCTAGGATGGTTGAATTGGTGATGAATCTCTATGTGGGTGAGGATGATTTGTAATGGGTAGGCTAGGATTTTTAGAAATTGTGTGATGAATTTGTGAAATTTGGCTCTTTGATTCTTCAATTTAAATGAATTTGGTGATGATTGGTAGCTTGATTTTCTCTTGTAATGATGTGGAGAGAAGGTTTGATGTGTTTTCCTTGATGATTGGGTAGTGTTTTGGTGATTGGTGAAGGTTTTGATGAGCTTTAATGGAGTTAGGAGAGTTGTGGAGAAGAAAGAGAGGGTTAAGGTTTAATAAATTCGGAATAATAGCTTTAATACCTCCTTTATAACTCAATCCCGTAACTTTCTCTCTCCTCTGGCGGCGCTGCGGACTACCCCTGCGGACCATGGGGTGCACCGCAGGGTAGTCCGTGACATCTGATGCTCGAAAATTTTTGCTTACTGACCTAAACCCGTGGTAGGACCCCGTGGTACGGGTTTTTGGCTCGCGGACTAGGGTCCGGTGTACCGGAGGGTACACCGCGGCTTCTGTTGTCAACTCCGTCAAAATACCCGTGGTACTCACCCCGTGGTACGGGTTTTTGGGGCGCGGACCATGGCGCGGACCATGGCGCGGTGCACCGCGGGGTAGTCCGTGGAATTTTTTCGTGTTTCTGGATCAAACCCGCGGTAGCAACCCGTGGTACGGGTTTTGACCTCGCGGACCATCCGTGCGGACCATGGGGTAGTCCGTGGGGGTAGTCCGCGGGGTACTTTCTTTCGCTCCAAAAATTTTCCTCGCGTTCCCTAACTTGATTTCTCCGATTCCTACACACCAAAAACACTAATACCTTTCTCAAATATGCATTATCAACTAAAAACAACTAAAATAAACTTAAACTAAGAATGTAAAAGACATGAAAACATAAAAAAAAACTTCGGGTTGTCTCCCGAACAGCACTTTTGTTTAACGTCTTTCAAAGTTAGACGTGTTACCTCTGTCAAGATTTGCGAATATAGCTTCCCCAACAACGAGTAAGGCTATGAACGTCAACTAATCTGCGCTTGACCCCAGTTTTGGGGCGAATTTCTATCACCTTGGCTGAAACAACCTTCGTGACAATGAATGGTCCCATCCACGAGTCTTTGAAACTTCGTGGCCTGTTCTCGCGTTTGTGGGCTTTCCATAGGACTTCATGGCCAACCCCAAACTCAATGTTTGGCTCATTGTCCACAGGTTTTAAGTGAATCTCCTCAGGAGGGACTTTGTGATGTGAAAGGCTGTGGATGATAGGCACGGTGGGATCCAACTTCCTTGGTTTTTTACCCAAGACATAGAAGGTCTAGGATACATTCTTTGCATGAAGGGTGATGGTCCCATCTTGGAAGTTGATCACACTTTGACTTGTGGCCATGAAAGGCCGTCCAAGTATGATCGGAACCTGCTTATCTGCATCAAACTCAAGAATAACAAAGTCAGTAGGGATGGCGATATTACCTGCACGGACTAAGACGTCCTCCACTGTTCCCCATGTCCTCTTAACTGAGTTGTCAGCAAACTGCAACTTCACTGGAGTTTTCTCTGATTTTTGAAGTCCAAGTCTCTCGAACACGGACATAGGCATAAGATTCACACCAGAACCCACATCGTACATTGCTTTCACTTTGAGCCTACCATGCAATTGAATAGGAAGGTTGAAACTTCCCGGATCTTTAAGCTTAGTAGGTAGCTCTTTCTCACTTCTTCTCGAAACCCTCAGGTTCTCTCTTGGGATCTCTACACTCGCCTCTTTTTCAGGAATAACTTGCGTAAAAACTTGTTGCGGTGTAAGTCCTCTCTTCGCAATCTCAAGCATTTGGGCGTTGATATTTTCAGGTTGGTACGCCTCTACAAATGTCTTGAGAGCAGTGTCATCTTTGGGATTTGTATCAGGAATAGTTGATGACACTGGTTGAACACTAGGTGGCGATTCCACCTTCTCTTCTTCTTTCTCCTTTAGCACAGCAGGTGCCACTTCATCTTCTTTCGATTCTTCTTTTGAGGCTTCTTCCTCTTTCTCTCTCGCTAACTCCGCTGCATACTCTACCATCGATCGCATCTCCTCTTGCACCTTTTTCAGTAGCTCTATGAACTCGTCTCTCTCTTCATCGCTTTCCAGATGATAAACTTCTAGACAGTCCGACTCCTCGGGGTTAGACTCGGTTGGTTCTTCTTCAATACTGGGAACTTCCACGGCACTAATGGCAGCATGTGGTGCTTCCTCCTTTTCTTTTTCGATTTCAAGGCATATAGCCTTGCAAGCTTCGAACCCAACATTGTTTTCACCTCCTTCGATTGCCTTTACTTCCTTTTGTTCTTTTAGATGCTTGTTTATTTGGTCTAATTGAGTACTTAGCATCTGAAGTATGGCATCGTGTCCTCGGACTTTTTCCTCTTGAGCGTTTACAGTTGTGTTCAAACGGTCTAGAGCTTGTACTATCTGTGTATTGTCCATAGATCCTTCTTGCGGATACTGAGGTAAAGCTTTTTGATCTAAAGTATCGGTATAGGCGTCTTGAGCAGGTTGTTGTGGAGGAGTAGGTCGATTCTGATATTGGTTTTGGTACTGACCTCTCTGTTGGTAAGAGTTGTTCTGGGGTCGCGATTGATATTGACCAGGATTAGCGGCCCCTTGTGGATTTGAATACTGCATACCCGGATGGTTGCGGTTGCCCCATCGGTTGGATATGAAGTAAACAGATTGCGGATTTGATTCGCACTCTTCCCATGAATGATCGTTAACTCCACATTGTTGACAACCTTGTGCCTCTTGAACTACCTTTGTAGCAGCTAAATTCTTCTCCATCGCGATTCTCAGCTCCTTGATTTGATTTTCTAACGAGGATATTTGAGCTGAGTTAGCAGTTTCTGCATCTAAACGAAGCGTTCCTCGGGTCTTTGCTGCAGAAGCTCGCGTTGAAGGCCAACTTCTTTCTTGTTCCATAATATTTTCTAACACCTCGGAAGCTTCATTATGATTCATGGACACAAAATTACCCTTTCCAATGTTATCCACCTTGTTTCTACCCTTGTCATCAAGACCTTCATAGAATATAGCAAGTTGTAGAGCAGGTGTATAACCATGGAGCGGGCATCTAGCTAATTTTTGTTGAAACCTTGTCCATGCTTCTCCCACTGTTTCTCCATCTTCTTGAGAAAATCTTGCAAGCTCGGTTTGATCTTTAAGTCTCATGCTCTTCGGATAAAATCGGTTAAAGAACGCGGCTTGAAGCTCTCTCCAAGAGTGAATGGTTCCATGTGGCTGTCTTTCTAGCCAATCGCTAGCTCTTCCGGTCAAGAAAAACGAAAACATATGACAATACAGTTGCTCGCGTGTAATGCCAGGAGTAATGTAGGCATCACAAATCTGCATAAACTTCTGAATCGCTTTTACCGGATCTTGAATTGCAGTACCAGTATAGAGTCCGAAACTTTGAAATTGACTAAGCATACCCGGATCGGGTCTAAATTTGATATTCGGAATCTCAGGAGGGCGGTAACCGATGGGTTGAACATGGAATGGTATGTTAAGGCCAGGTAGATCTTGTTCAACTCGGTTTTGTTGATTATTCTGCCCATTACCTTCTCCTACTGGTAAATGTACACCAGGTGGAATGTATGCTGGAGGTCCTCCTGGAGCAAAGTAAACTAACTCCGGATCATTATCATGTATGTCTGCCATAGCTCTTTTCAAGGCTCTTTCCTCACAAATTCGTTTGTTATAAGCTCTGAAGCTCCTCTCAGGCTCCGGTAAGGGAGGCCAAGAATTAAACACTGTGAAACCTGAAAAAGACTAAAGCAAACCACAAGCGTAAATCTGGAAAAATAAAAACTAAAACTAAACTAAAAACTGAAAAGTAAAAACTAATTAAAAACTAAAACTCGAAATAGATAACCCACACGCTAACGAGACACAAGTCCCCGGCAGCGGCGCCAAAAACTTGTTGTCGCCTAGGGTGTGATAAAAATAAGATCAATTTAAGTATGGAAAACTATGCACTCTCACCCTAGACAGGCACAGTACTGCAAGTATTACAGGACGTATGCAAGTTTTAATGATAAGTAGAGTTCGTTCTCAGGGACTTAAGTGTGTTAAACGCGTAGGAACAGATAACGAGTAAAAGTAAATAACTAGAAGATAGTAAATAAATATTTGGTTTTCGAATTTTATAAATTAAAACTAGATAAAACTAAGAAAATAAAGACAATAAAATAAAAGATTAAGAATATGAGATGAGAAGTATAGCTTAGGTTTTGCTAGCATGCACTAATCCTTCTAATTCTATCTATAGATCTAGTTCATAAGGGAGAATATTAGCTCTTGGTAATACTTAGTCAGGATTCTAAATTCCACTACCTTAGACCTTGAGAGCGACTAAGGGGGCTACGTCACAACCAAGAAGTGATTTAAAATAGGGTTATCAAACGCCACTAAGGCCCTAAGCAAATACTGCAAGTCTTGGTGATACGGTGATTAAAACAAACCTTAATGACTATCTAGTTAGAAGTATGTTTTGTCAGAACTGCTATCGACACTAGACATTATGTGGTGGTTCAATAGTTAAACACCCTTACAAGGAGACCATCTAACTACTCTTAAAACAATCCTAAAGTGATCAATTCTAGGAAAGACATTAAATCAAAACACATAAGCAAATATAAAGTAAGAAGCTAATATCAGATTAAAACATATAATTCCCAAAGAAACTTAGATAGAAGAATTAGAATTCATAGATTATACATATGCAAAACCCAAGCTATGGGAGGTTTAGTTCATACCTGAAGGAAATAAACTAAAAGAAATAATAAAAGACATCATCTTGCTCTCTACAATAAACTGGAAGAATAAAACCTTAAGAACTAATTACTATGAGGCAAGGATGATTTACAAGTGATATAAGGGTGTATTTATAGGTGTTTAGAAGACCTAATTCGTTTTCTTGAGGAAGAGTTAAGGTAATGGACTTCTAGCCCAACTCAACTTCGTATGGAAATAAAGATAAACACTGCTGCGTTGTTTTGGTCATAACTTCTTTATTATTGGTCCGATTTTGCTCCACAAGATACCAAAAGAATCGCAACAGAATTATCTAGGCCCTTAAGGAGTAATCTACCAAATTCGGCCTCTTTATTAGGTAAAAACGCCTATCTTTGCAGAATCCCAGATTTAGGCAGCTTTTCCTTTTCCATCTTTTTAGCAATTCTTTCCTTATCTCCAATTACCATGCATATCTCCTTCCATAAGTTGTTGTCTTTGACTTGGACTCTAATTAAACTCCATAATTATCTTTAAAGCTACACACTAAATAAACAATTAAACCCAATATGCTCTAAAAACAATAATTCTACAAATCAAGACACAAAATAGGAAAGTGCACTAAAACTTAAGAAAATCGACATTATTGACTCCTAAAACACTAAAAATGATGTCTCATCTAAACATAAATCTATCACAAATGAGGAGACATCACCACTCTTTTAGGAGTTTAGTTACAAGCTTTTATAAGCAACCCTTTAAACACTTTGTTTCTATCCTCTTAAGTCTAGGTCTTGTAATAGATAGATTAAGAGAGAATTCAAGTATAGGGAGTATACTTGGTATCCTTGTGTTGTGATTACACAAGTGTTTGTCCTTCGTGTTATCGAAGAGGTTGTAAGGGTTATTGTGTTCTCGACCCGGTTAAGAGAGACACGGGAGCTTAGTGAAAAGCTTGAAATCCTAAGGAGGCTTCCTTAGGTAGTGGATGTAGGGAAACCGAACCACTATAAATCGCGTATATCTTTCTATCCCTACTCTATTTACTTTCCGCACTTTATATGTTTGATAATATGCTAGCATGTTTATTGTGATATTGTTTATCTAGTTTATCGAACATATAGTCTTCTAGAGTAGTAAGATATTGGATTGTCGATTTACTTGTTTTACTTATATATCATACCTCCTACTTACCCTTTGCATGATCCTAAGTGTTTGATATATTAAGTTGACTTAGAAGTTTTCACTTAAACTTATAATTATCCAAAAGATTTTTAATTAGGCATTAATCTTATTAGTAATCCTATTCACCCCCCCTCTAGGACTTTCAATTGGTATCAGAGCCTAACTCTACGTGAATAGCTTAATCGTTAGTAGAGTAAACGATATGGAATTTAATCTTTTGGAAAAGTCGTCTTCTACTCGACCTCCACTTTTTGTAGGAACTTACTATTTTGCTTGGAGAACAAAAATGGAGGAATTTATCAAAGCCGAAGATCCCGATCAATGGAGAATCGTTATGGAAGGTCCATTCGTTCCTTATAAAGAGGAGTTAAATGAAGCGGGAGTTCTTAAGCTAAATCAAGAAGAAAAAGATTTTGATGAACTTACCATTGAGGAAAAGGCTAAGCTCACTCAAAATGCAAAACCAATGTACACTCTCATTCGTGGAATTTCCGAAGAAATTTTCTCACAAATGTTAGATTGTAAATCCGCAAAAGAGCTTTGGAATCGTTTGGAGTTTTTATATGGAATTGTCGAAAATGACGAAGAAGAAGAAGTCTTAATCCATAATGAATCTCATGACAATTCTAAACCAAACCATGAGGTAGCACTCTATCCTAACTCTTTATCTCTTCCTTATAATTATGGTGATATTAGACAAATTTCATCCCTTCTCAAAATTCTTGATTCTCAAATCCATTTGAATAATCTTATGTTAAAAAAGGGTAAAGTTGAGCTAAAGAATTGTTTTAAATGTTGTATCACTTTGGATGATATTCTTGGCAATACTAAAAACCCTTGTTTTGAAAACATTTTTTCTTCAAAAAAATGGCAACATCCTATGAAGAAAAATATAGAAGGTTTTATAAAATTGGATGAAGCTTTTTCCCTCGCTCTTGAAACTTTAAAAAATCATCCTTTTTCAAATGTCACTCCTTTTGATCCAAATGGTTTTTTTAAAGAAAAATTATATTTAAGTGATAATTTGGATATTGGAAAGAATGTGGGAACTTCATGTTCAAAACCCTCACATGGTAGCTCTACTCGAAAAAGAAGTTCTTGCAATTATTGTGGTAAACCCGGTCATCATGCTTCTACGTGTCATTACCATGAACAACTTGAAAGTGGATCTTTGATACCCTCATGGGAAAAACCAATATGGATCGTGACAAATGCTAACAACATTTCCGGATCCATTCCACCTCGGTTACCATAATAATATTCATTGAAGGTGTTGAGCGTCAAGAAAACGGAATTTTATGCAAAAGGACGTTCAAACCTCATAAAAGGAAAATACGGTGAATTCTTTCCTTTCTTCTTTTTTGTTTATGTGTTATTATGTGTTTTATGTGAATTATCCTCTATGTGCTATTATCTTTTGTATCTTGACCTTTTTATGCTTAAATGTTGCTTTGTTGTTACATTGGGTCTTTTTGTACTTTTAGAAAACTTAGGGGTATTTGTGAAATAAACTGCTTTATGAGTTTTCGGGGTTTTCCTTGGTATTTCTTTTCAAAACAAAGTTGCTCTAAATTATTTTATACCATTCCGAATCTTTTGGGGAAGTTTCGAATGAGTTTCGGGTGTTTTTAAAAGAATCAAAAATTTCATTTTTAGTGTCCAAACCGAACACTTTTGCGGTGCACCGGACCATTCCGCGGTACACCGCGTCTCAGGGTTTCAGCAGTTTTATTTTTCTTTTATTTTTTCGCCCAGTTTATTTTAGCAGTGCGGTACACCGCACGATTCCCACGGTACACCGCAGGTTAGGTTTTGGACAGCATTATTAGGCCGTTTTCTCTTCTATTCTCCTCATTCCACCATTTAAACATATCCTCTCCTCCTCCTTGGCGATTTCCGGCCACCGTAGCTCCGTTTCCACCACCTAAAAACCCATCTTCACCTCTTATATCACTTCTCTCTCTCTCTCTCTTTCATTACCCACTTCCCTTCTTCACCATGAGAGAAAAGAAAGCTGCTCCAAAGAAGAAAACCACCACCTGAGCCTCCTCCAGCCGCCGCCGTGCGCCATCTCCGGCGAGGTCACCAACACCTCCTCCACTCCGGCCATTCGAGCCTCTCCCGGGTAGAACTTTTAGTGATTCGGCTTTTCCAACGGGTGAAAATTCTCTTCTTGAACTTTTTAAATTTCAAGGTTGTGATAATATCTTTAAATTTACGGGTACTCAATTAGCTAGTGGGTTGATTGAAGAGTTCTACACTAATTTCGAATTTGATAGTGCAAATAACATGGTAATATCTTTAGTTTCGGGTACCCCATTACGGTTAAAATTACATGTTTTGTGTGCTCGTTATAGTATTCCGTTCGATGGATTTAGTGGCTTTTGGTCAAGTGGTTGGGATGGGTCTACTCTTGATATAGTTGGTCAAAATGAGGTTATGGATTTTGTCAATAGTAGGATGCTTGTTCCCGATGGAAATTGGAATTTGCGTAGTTTTGATCCGGAATTCATTGTGGCTCATAAGTTTCTTATTTCGGCCATAATACCGAAGGACAAACATGATGCAAAGTTAATTCCGTATGAAGCTTATCTCCTATTTTTGATCTTTGCTAAGCGTCCGATTAATATTATTGCTATTATGTTCAAATGGATGAACCATGCTAGA
Source organism: Nemophila menziesii (assembly GCA_029959085.1). Lineage (NCBI taxonomy): Eukaryota > Viridiplantae > Streptophyta > Magnoliopsida > Boraginales > Hydrophyllaceae > Nemophila > Nemophila menziesii. Next base: position 20,926,764 of record JARWIR010000013.1, on the reverse strand, counting down.
ACCGCAAGAGATAAGGTCCCATATGGTATTTTTCTTACTAAGATCTTTGAGGGAAGTGGAATTTCGTTAGGAGGAACTAATGTGAAATCTATTGATAAAGCGTGGTGTTTCGATTATAGCACAATCAAGAGAATGAAATTTGCTATCTACAATAACTCATATGTTTCGCTTTCGGTTATTAATCGTATTTCGGATATTGCTATTCGTAATCGTATCCTACAAGCTAAGGGAGGAACCTTTGGTCCGGAGATTAACACACTTGAGCTATTGGATATTCCAGGTCAACAAAATCCTATCCCAAATGAGCCTCCTCAAAACCCCACTCATGAGAATCCTCCTAATCCTTCTAGTTTCGAAGGTGCTTTGTCTCGTTTTATGGATTATATTGGTAGAAAATTTGAGGTTTTAGAGGAAAAGATAGAAAGGAAATTTGGTGTGTTGGAAGAGAAAATTGGACATCTTGCTAGTGAATTATCTTGTGTTAAAATTGATGTCTCATGCATCAAAGATGATGTTTCACATCCTCGAAGCCGTTCTAGAAGCCGCTCTCCCCGGGAATTGCGTTAAATGGTTGTGGTGTTTGGTGTTTGGTTTTTAAATCTTCATTTAATCTTATTTGGTGTTTTTTATGTGTTTTTTTATTGTCTTGGACTAAGTTTGTGGTGTTTTATGCTTCATTTGTTTATGGGTCCGTGTTTTGGACACTTAGGTTTTTGTTACTACTTGGTTTTATTTGGTTATTAGGATGCTTTGTGTTTTATCTTGGATAATTGTTTTTGTTTTGCTATGTTTTTATCTTAAATTGCTTAGTGCTAAATTTATATGCTTTGGATATTAATGTTGCTAACACTTTCCTTGATGATATAGGTACTATTGCATCTCTAAACCTTGATCTCTTATAATATTGCTTTTTAGTCTCTATAGATTGTTCCATTTGTCTTAGTTCCCAAAAATGATTGAAAATTGCATTTAGGTCCCTAAAAGATTTTTCAAATTGCTTTTGAGTCCTTAAAACTTTTGAAATTTATTTTTTTATCACCCATGCTTTTCAAAAAATACATTTTACCCCCTAAAGTTTTTCAAAGTGATTTCAAATATTCTTATTAGGGAAAAATTGTAGATCAAAACTTTTTACAAATTGAAACAAACTCTATGCATTTTGTAAGGGGGAGTTTTTGTTAGAAACTCTAATGCTTTGGCTAATCTTTTTATCTCATACTTTGCAACTAATCGTTTGTGTCATTAGAAAGCATATGAAATGAAAATCTATCGATCAAGGAGTTGGTAATAAGTCTCTATCTCTTAAACTCTTGCTCTTCAATTATCTATCTTTGTGCATCTCTTTCTAAAAATTGTTTTTAATCTCTAAACTCTCGCACTCTCTAAATATCGTTGTTTAAAATCTATTCACTTGAGTTTTTTGCTCTTCTATCCTTAGTTATTTTTATTAACCCCGTCTTTTTGATGAAGACAAAGGGGGAGAAATTTGTGCACTAAAACTTTCAAAACTTGCACGCTTTAAAACTCACAAATGCATCTCAAATCTTATATGCTTATTGTGAGGGGGAGCTTAATTTCATTAGTGCTTAAACTTTCATATCATTCCTAAGGTGTTTTAGTGAAGGATTTGTCATCATCAAAAAGGGGGAGATTGTTGGCATATAGCCTCCCTTAATAGGTTGTTTTAATGTGACAAATCCTCTTGTGTTTAGTGTGCTATTTACTCTTGTTATACATATTCTATCTTGCACTCCATTTCATCAAAAAGCACATCTTTATCATGTTGATCATAGCTTTATTGTTATATGTTATGAAACTAACTCTCTTACAATACGTTTAACCTTATCCTTGTGTACATTGAGAATTAGCTTTAGTGATCAACTTCAAAGGTTCTTAGAATGATGTTTCCAACAACTTTCGTGAAGAAGATTTATTGATCCAAGTCATTATCTTTCAAAGTTACTTGGCGCGGTACACCGGACGAAAGGCGCGGTACACCGGACCAAGAATGCGGACCAGGGCGCGGTGCATAGGCTAGTCCTAGAGGGGGGGTGAATAGGATTACTAATAAGATTAATGCCTAATTAAAAATCTTTTGGATAATTATAAGTTTAATTGATTTGAATTATCTTATCTTTAGTGTATGATAAAGTGAGGCTTGATTAATCTCCTTCTTGAATTGATTTATACAATGAATCTTATAGATAAACTCCTTAATGAGTAAATGTGAACAATGAAACTTCTTTAACTCCTTATTGAGTGGATAACTATAATAAGGTTTATCAAGCTTTTATTTGAGATGATAAATTGATTCTTTGAGCTTGAATGTATCTTAGATCTGTCCTCCAATGATATTAGAAGTGATAGGGAAAAAAGGGTGAGATATGGGTTTAAAATAGACCAATATTTAGAGCCAAAATAATTCCAAACAGGCATAGAAAAGTTTAGAACAACTTTTAAAGCAGGATACCATTTTCAAAGTAGGATGACTTTTCGTAAAAGCAGGATGACTTTTCTTAAAAGCATGACGTCGTTCTCGAAATCGGGTTCCCCAAAAAATAGACCGTATTTTCAGACATAACTTTTTACATAAAAACTTTGATTCATGAGATCTATTCCAAATTCAACTCTAAGCAGTTTCGACTAAAAAGAAACTCTAAGCAGGTTTGTAGTTGACAATTTCTTCAGATTCCAAACACAAAAGAAGTTATTTTATAAATCATGTTCAATGGTATGAAACGAAGATACATATTTTTGCATATGGAATGATGCTTAGATACTCTTGATCTTAACATATGAAATGTTCTAATAGTTTATCTTAATATGTATGTGGTTACAAATTTTAGAAAATCAAATACAAAAGAATTTTTTACACATAGAAGTAATATTTATATGCTTTAAATATTAAAATGGAGTATTTTCTAAATGATAACATAAACAAGTATGTAGTTAAAAAATTTATCAAATTTATTACATGTGAAAAATTATACTCTAGAAAATGTTTAACCCAAGTGAAAGCTCATGAAGCATATAGAATGAAACTAAGGATGCTTGTGCTCTAATCATGTGGTGTGTCTCTAAATATAAAATTGTATAAAAATTTACTAGACACATATATAAAAGTAAAGTATATGATAAATAATATCAAGGGATGTCCTAAAATTAACCAAACAATCACATAATGATAAATGTATGCAAAATAGCAAATATGTACACAAATAGTCCAAGTGTTCATGCTAGTGTTCTTATCTACAAGCATGTGATGTGTTCTAAATGTTTATCCATATAACAGTTAAGTTTGATACATTTTAGACACATAACAATTTGGTTCATGAAAAGTGATTATATAATCAAGATAAATGAATGCACATTTTAACAAGTAAGTCTTGCTTAGATAATTTTACTCTTGACATGTGAAATGATATTATGAAGCATACAAGCAAGTTCTTAGTTGATCACTTTTAAAAATCAAAAGTATATAACAAGTTATGACATAGAGAGTGATCAACTCGTGTGAATGCATATCTAACTATAATAAGTATGTTAAGAATAAATCAACTAGTTACAAGAGACACGTGGTACAAAGGGATATATAATCATGTATATAAGTCAAATTAGCATGTTAATAAAAAAAAAGATCTGTCACATAAAAACAAACACCAAAAAGATAATATACTAACACCCACCCCCTTGCTGATGACCAATCCTACATTAACTCCCTCCTATAATAATATTCAATGCAATACAAATGGAATCGTAAAGGCATAACTCCACCTCAGATTATGCATATATGACCAAATGATAAATGCAAGAACATATGTAGTCTTTTCAAGGAAAGACTCTCTAAACATTAATATTATAGTATTTATATTAAGCAAAACATTCAAGCATTATAAAGCATGATATTTATTTCATTTAAGCATAATATTTCTTATTCCTTTGTCTTCATCAAAAAGAGGGTAAGCTAGATAAAAGGAATATGAATCAAATATGGAAAGTTTCACATAAAATCAAATATTTTCTATAATAAATAATATTCTAAAACCTCTTGTCAAGAAAGATATGCTTAAACATTAGAACCTAAACATAGTATACAAAACATGATGATCACATAGAAAAATATGAGTAAGAAAAGAAATATCTTACCAGCCGAGGTATGTATTGATAAAAAGGGTGATAGATTCTTACCAAGAGTTTCCTTCAACAGTTAATATCAATGATATTGAGCTTCTTCTACACCTTTTGTCTCAACAAGAGAGATTAGCCAAAAAACCACTGGGACTAGCTCAGTGGCCAGGACCCTGTCTCTCAACTAGGAGGTACAGGGTTCGAATCCCCTCAGCCGTGTTATTTCTTGAGCCCTTAAAGGGGGTAAGCAAGGGGTGCATGGTTCGAGTCTCCTCCCTGAACATGGGTAACCTAGTTCTGATTAAGTGGAAGTATGCATGAGGAGGCGTGTATATTTCCTATGGGATTAGTCGTGGTGCGCGTAAGCTAGCCCGGACACCCATACATCGAAAAAAAAAGAAAAAAAAGAGAGATTAGCCAAAAGCATGCACAAATGTAGAACGGGAAAAATAGTAGAAGCACACAAAAAATAGAAATTTTTTACATGATATGTATCCAAGAGAAAAGAGATATTAACCATCCTAAAGACAACACATAATACCAAATCATGCATATATGCTTAAAAGATAAAACAAGTGGCCAAGTAAGGGAACATACGCATATAAAAAACAAAGCATACAATACATGGTGTTTTTAATGACTACATGGTCATGATGAGAGATTCAACAAATAATAATTAAGCATAGAAATATCATAAAGTAACATCTCAAAAAAGAAATATTTAGAAAAAGCATATATGACACGAGTGATCAAATTATATGATATAACATGTGATGTATAAAAATATATGGAAATGAACCTATATCATATATGATCAACACATTATATATCTCACCTGAGAATAAGCGAATTAAGATCATGGAAAACAAATATAGCATGTGAAGCAAGTATTATCAATATAACATACAATCATATAGTTAAGCAATATAATTTTCTTCTTAGAATAAAATGTTTAGACTAAGAGAATTATACAACATGCATATCAAATAGCATCAAATGTCACATAGGCTCAAGAGTACAAGATAATCAAGAAAAAAAAACAAGATAGTAATTTTTAAAAAATTTCATGATTATAAAAAACTAGAAAACGCCAAATAGCCAAAAATAAATAAATAAAAGGCATATAGATAAGGGAGAAGAATTTTTTTCACCCAAATTTCTATTCTCCATGTCATAAGAGCATCCATCATCAAGAAATTAACCATTTTGCTTATTGATACTCATTTCCTACAATCACAAGGAATAAGTACTAGGTAACCATAGTAATTTGGATCCTTGGGGGTTAGTGGTACCTTTCAAAATCCACTTTGGTCTTTGCCAGGGAGGTACTAAGGAGACTAAATCCAATTGTTTTTTATTAAAACAATTAGATGTATAATGACCAAGTCTCTCACAATAAGTAAATACAGATTTTTTTACAAAAAGAAGAAGATGCATTAAGTGAAGAAATTGTTTTTTTTTTCAAAAACAATCTTTAAACATATTTGTTTGATCATGTGATCAAACTAAATTTGGTTTTCTCGAAACAAAGAGTTTGGGCATCCTCCAACAGATTCAAATAAGGTTTACGTTTAGAAATATTTAATAAAATTGCATTTAGGCCATCAACCTTCTTTGCCATTTAAAGATTTTCATGTAAGAGTTTAAAAATTGAGTTCTTTATTTGTTTTACAAGAAACATCCAAACAAATACAAAATACTTTATGCCTCCTTGTGACTTTTTCAAATCATTTAATAAAATATTGTTTGTTTCAAAATGAACAACAAGTTTTTAAAAGAAGAAGCAAATAAGAGACCATATCATGCTTATCAAAAGAATAATAAGAAGATGAAAAGGAGCTACAACAAGATGCTACCTCATAGTTGACTATTAAGTCGTAAAGATTATGATCACCATTTTCTCATTCTTCTTTCTAATATTGATGATTATATAAGATAACTCCAAGCATTCTCAAATGGCATGAGCCAATAAGAATCATCAACGAGGTTGAATTTTGACTCGCATATTCCACACAACATGATATTCAAAGCTTTTGCATTTTGTGTGAGGTTCACTTTATCTTCTTTGGTGAGATTTTTGAAAGGGCTTCAATCCGACGGAACATTTCCTTGTGATCACCCTAATCTCATCATTTACAAATTGTAGATAATTCTCCATCTTCTTTCTCAATGATCAATACTTTGTGCCTGCAAATAGTAAAGGTATATTAGTAAAAGGATCTTCCAAAAGATTAGTTTTCATGTTGTTTACACTACTCATGGTTAAGAAACTAATGTAAATTTAGGCTCTGATACCACCTGTAAGTCCTAGAGAGGGGGGTAAGAAGACACTTCACTTAGAAACTATATCATACATCTATGGCATCATGAAATGGGGATGATAATTATTTGATAACTAAGTTAAGCAAAATATAAATATGATATGTAAAGATATAGGATAAAATGTACGCAAGCATTATAGTGGTTCACACTCATTAGAGCCTAATCCACTCCCTAAGGATTCACTGTAAGATTTCAAGATTTCCCCATAGCTTCTTGAAATTCTTGAAGGTGAAGAACTAGACCTGTACAATAAGGTTTTTATGGGCCAATCTATGACCTATAACTGTGACTTTTCTAGGCTTAGTCACGACCTATGATGTTTACCCACTCTTCTTTAATCTTGAGCAAGAGCTAAATCCCTTGTGTTTGTATGATTAGTTCAAGTAAGATCACAATACTAATGAGCAAATGATACAACTATATTCTCAAAATCCTTGATGAGTGAATACGAAAGTGAAGCTTGAAAATAGACTCCTCTAGAGTAGATAATACTTTGATTGAGTTAAATGATCTTCTCTTGAGTGGATGATAAAATGAGGCTTGACTAATCTCTTTCTTGAGTTGATCTATACAATAGTTCTTGTAGATAAACTCGTAATGAGTATATTTGAACAACAAGTCTTCTTGAACTCCTTATTGAGTGGATAAAATACAGTGAGGTGTATTAAGATTTAAGTTGAGATGATAACTTGATGATTTGAGCTTGAATATCTCTTAGATTTGTTCTCAATGATATAAGAAGCGGTAGAGAAGAAGGGGTGAGATATGGGTTTAAAATATATTGATATATTGAGCCAAAATATATCCCAAGAGTCATAAAAAAGTTTCAGAGCAACTAAATTGGGTTCCCAAAAATACACACTGTATTTCCAGACATAGCCTTTGATCCGTTGCTCAAATGAAAATCTTTCTACAGCAAGATCTTTTTAAAATTCAATTATAAAGATGTTCGTTGTTGATCATTTCTTCATATCCTAAATACAAAAGAAGTTATAGCATAAAACATGTTCAAGGGTATGAAAGCGAATATACGTGTTTTTGCATAGGAAATGATACTCAGATGCTCTCGGGCTTAACATATTAAATGTTCGAACAATGCATATAAATAATTTTGTTGTGAAATTATTTAGCAAATTCAATACACATTAAGATTTATGCTCTAAAAATGTTTAACTCAAGCAATTGCACACAAGCCTAAAACATGTTTAAGATAGATAAGATGTAAAAACATGTTTTAGCCATAGAGGTGATGTTTATATTATTTAACTCTTAACATTAAACATGTTCTAAGTTAGAATCTAAAAAATTATGTAGTTAATCACTTTATCAAATTAACTACATGGGAAAAACTATGCTCTAGAAAGTATTTAACCTACGTGAAAACCCATGAAGCATATGAGACTTGTTAATATTTGTGTTATAGTGTCATTCATTACTTTTCTACTCTATTTATATCTTCATTATCCTAATTTATTTAGCTCACTCTACATTATCCAAATATACGATCATACCGTCTCTAAGCCTAACATTACAACCTTAAAGACCTCATGATTCTTAACTATGTGATCTATGAGCGATTGAACCAATAGAGAGTAGTTAGATGGATTATTGTAGACTTTGTTAGGATCAATGAACACTCTATAGCCTCCATATCAAACTAAATGAAAGACCCATCCTTACTGCATTGCAAATCTAATCTAATCTTGAAATTAAACCATGTTGATTGTTTGTATGATAAGTGTACTTAATTGACTTAGCTGATATGTGGAGACTTCCTTGTGTTCTTATTTCTTATTGTGTCACGACGACACAACTTTGAGTTGGGGGTCTTGATGTTTACATATTTGTGATGAAATAATCTGTTCATGAGACATCATTTTAGGTGTATTATGTTCTTAGTTGAGAGATTTTTCCCTATTAATCGTTAGTCTCTCAATTATTGCATTGTTTTGGAGGCTTGTTACTTTTAGAGCATTTTAGGTATAATTTATGTGTTAAATGTGAAGCTCATACGTACAATTATTATATTAGATGCCAAATCGATGTTAAGGAGTTGAGGAAAGAATATTCAAGATGTAATCAAGAAATAAAAGGAAAGAAACTGATTTTAGAAAAGTGCAAAAGCTGCCAAAAGTTGTTGTTTAGTTATAAAGACGTCTAGTATTTTAAATGTTATCTAAAATAGACAAGGAATTTGAAGGAGCCCTTTTATATATAGAAAGGTATTTTAATTTGAGTTGTTTTGATACCAAGATCACTGGATTTTGAGTTCTAACAAAGGAGATACTTTTTAACAAACTTCAAGGGTCAACCAATCCTATGCATTGGATTAGGACTCCAAAACCTAGTCCATGACTTAGGTATTTCATCCAAACCCTATATAATATCAGTATGTGACCTTAGAAACTTGTCCTTGCCTTCATAGGCTTCAAATTTTCATCTTAGAGAGAGCAAGTCGACCTAGAGAATAAACAACAAGAGCTGAAGCATAACAACATCAATTTTGCATCTCTCCTTCTATATAATTTGGGTAATTAGATATAAATTTGTGGCTTAACCATATCTGTAAGCTTTCATTCTTTATTTTTATTAATTAATTAATTGGGTTGTTATTTTTTTCTAAATCCTAGAATACTATTTTGTTATTTTAATTGTTTTAAGATTTTAATTATATATTTGTATTTTGTGTTTGCCTTATTCCATCCCTAATCTTGATCACATTAGGACTGTTCTTAGTAGTTGGATTGTCACCATGGCGGGGGATTCAATTAAAGACATCACCATATAATCATCTAGTGTGCGGTATTGATCCTGACGGGTTCGCCTAACTGGATAGTCAATATGGTTGGATTTTTATCACCGATATCTGCACAAGGTCCCCTCAACCAAATCCCTAGGTAGTGTTGAGGTTTTCTTCTAAGTTACCCTGGCGGGAGTTAGAAGGATTATAGAATCCCGATTACTTATATATTGCTCAATTCACCCTTATAATTAGAATAACGACTTAGTAAGATATGCTCATACTAGTAACCCTAAGTTCTTATTTGCATTCTTAATTGATTATACTCACAAAGAAATTATCTATCTTATCTATGTTTTAACTATCAACTTCTAAAATCATCTACACTATTATTTAATACAAGCTTGAGATAACTACCTAAATCCCTAAGAACGAACTTTTACTTACTTAACTATTACTTGCGAACGTGCCGTGCACTTGTGGAGAGTGTCTTGTGGATTTCCATAGGTGTATGTGCTTTTATTATATTTTATTATTCGTTTATTTATCACACCTTTGGTCCCACCAGTTGCGCTCTAAGTCTACCTTGTTGGAGTTAGAAAAATATTTGAATCCTGGCCAATGTGAACCATCACCAGCCATCTTTATCGATAATACTATTAACTAGCTGCATAAACAATCACTAGCAATTCCTCAAGCAACCATCTCTTATTAGTTTATACCTTTCATTTATTTACTTGTTTACTTTTATTCTTAGTTTAAATCTTATTGACATTACTTATTAATTAGTTGTTAATCGTATTTGAAAACCAAACAAATATTTTCCTGTTTGCATTCCTTAGTATTTCGTTATTTCTATTACAAGCTTTACACATTTTCACTATTTTAAAGATCATTTGTCTAACAAATAATCCTTGTGTAAAACGATAACCCTACTTATCACTTTTACTTGTCTTTGATCCGTACATTGTGGAGTTCCATCCTTTTTCTATTACTTCTTTATTATATATCACACACTGGAGGACAACAGTCCTGAAGTACGATTCCAAGTTCAGCAATTATCCAGGGTTGTTGATGTCTAAATGGTCGGGCCCATCATTATTACTAAGGTCACACCTCATGGGGTCATTGAAGTAGAGCATCCAACCAAGCACCGTATTTTCATGTTGAATGGTCATCGGTTGGAGATATACCATGGAGGCAAGGACGTCGATAAATTGGAGGTCATGTATCTCCTCGAGGTCGAGTGATTCTTCAGGTGGCCCGTCTAGCTTAGCGAAGTTTCATGCAATTTTAGTTAATAATAGTGTATAATGAATTTAAATTTAGTTGTGAATTAGTACATATTTATAAAGTAATGAAAAAGGTTTGAGTTTTTGTGAATTTATAAGTGTTAAACCCTTGAGTTTGGGGTGAACGGCGCGCAAAAATGCTAGAGGGAAAGAATTTTATCTTCTAGACAAGTATTTAGCAAGCAAAATAGACTAGGGCATAGAATACCTCTTCCACGAGTGATGTACCGTTGAGAACTTCAAGTTACATGTCTATATCCTTGGAATTTATAAGAGTAAACAGAGTGAAATCTTGCGTCGATGACTTTTTTCGTGAAATTTGTAAGCACTGAATGGTATACCGCTCCCATGGTTGGTGTATTGCTCGACAAAGTCAATCAGCTCCAACTCCCTGGAAAAATATGAGGTAAACAAAAAAAATTCTTTTGTTAACGTTTTTTTGTCGCTATTTCACATTGCATGTCACAATATACAGCTCCTAGGGGCGGTATACCGCTCGAAGAAGACAAACAGCGTTAAGTTCTGATGTCTCCCTATTTGTGATGAATTAATCTAGGTTGTAGACATCATTTTAGGTGTTTTAAAGTAACTAGTTATCGATTTTTATTCATATTATTATATTGTCCTATTTCTTGTCTTGTCTTGATTTGATGATTTATTATTTTTAGAGCATATTTGGTTTAATTCGTTTGTTAATGTGAAGCTTTGAATATATATGGTAATTAATTAGATGTCAAATCAATTCCAATAGATAAAGGAAAGAAGATAATGATGGAAATTGGAAATAAGAAGAAGTAAAGCTTAGAAAAGTTGCCAAGTAAATCTGAATTTCAACAGTCACGTACACTAAAATGATTATAACTCAAAATAGAATGGAAATTTGGAGGAACGGTTTGAAGAAAAAGTGTAGTCTTTTCGACGTGGCCGTTTTTTATGTAAAGAACGCATAAATCGGAGCTATATTAAAGAAGTTACGGCCAAAACAAGGCAATAACACGCTTTCCTTTCTCCTTTATTTTAGGAAAAAAATTGATTTGGAAAAAAAGTCCAATTGCTTGCCTTCTACTCCAGGAATCCGAATCAGGGTCTCATTCACACCTATAAATACACCCTCTTATCATTGTAAATATGTCCTTGCCCAGTTCTAAGCCATATATTAGTCTTTGCTTGAATATTAATTCTTAGTATAAAGTTTATCATCCAAGAAGCAAGCTGACCCGTAGAGGAAGACAAGAAGCAAGAAGTTAGAGAGTAACAAACTCCTCTTCTACATCTCTCCTTCTCTATATTTAGGTTAATTAGATATAGATTTGTGGCTTCACCATATTTCTAAGCTTTTATTATGTAAGTTTTATTATTAATTGTTGGGTTATTTTTTTGTCTTAAATTCCATATTACTATTTGTTATTTTAATTGATTTGAGCTTGGCGTATATTGGTATTATATGCTTTAACTTATTGTTGCAACCTAGATTTGGCAAATCTTAGGACTATCCTTAGGAATTGAGTTAACACCCGGAAGGGGGATTCAATTATTGACAACACCACATAATCGTCTAGTGTGTGGTAGTGATCCTGACGGACTTGCCTAACTAGATAGCCATAAAGGTTTGATTTAAATACCGATCATTACCCAGGGTCCCCTTACCCAAGTCCCCTAGTAGTGGAGAGGTTGCTCCTAAGTCCACCCTGACGGGGGTTAGGTAGAATTTAGAATCCCGGTTAATATATAATGCTCAATTCACCCTTAAGTTTAGAATAATTAGAACTTAGTAAGATAGGCTCATATTAGTAACCCTAATTTATCTGACTTACATTCATATATATATTTATTTATTCGCGGTAGATAATTATTCATCTTATCCTATTTTTTATTTAAACATCTAAATTCGTGTACGCTAATTTAATACAAGTATATCTAACGGATTAAACCCCTGCGAATGAACTTTTCTTATCAACTAAACTTGCAAACGATCTGTAATACTTGCAGTGAGTTTCTCGTGGTAGTCAAGGGTGTGTCCTTTATTATTTTCTTTATTTATCCATTTATTTATCACACCTTTGCCCCCACCAAATTCCCTGTCCAATAGGTGAGTACAATAACAGTCAACGACTTTTTATCACGAAGAATCTAAGCAGGGAATTGTATACCGTGGGTAAGCCCGGTATACAACTCGGATAATACAATAGCTCGTGAATCCCTGGAAAAAGGAAGGCTACGCGGAAGTAAATTTTCCGTTTGAAAGAAAAAGGAAAATTTCAAAGAAGTATTGAAGGGTATACCGCCCCAATCCGTGGTATACCGCTCGAGTCGGTCCCAAACAAAAAAAAACCTAAGTCTTTTACCTTCTTCTCCACAACCTTCTTCCACCCAATTAACTCTTAGGAGAAAGTCATTATAAATTTGGAATTTATAAAGTCTCTCAAGTTTGTTATTTCAAGTCTTCTTCTTGGTGATATTATTTATAGGGGAAAACCATTCCGAACTTTTCATGGTGGTGAATACTATTTCTTGTTTGCGAAATTTTATTATGTTTTTCGCCGTCAATGACGAATAATGTGTGAGACTCTTGTGTTATTGTCAAATATATAATTATTATATCGATGATATTACAGAGAGGTTTCGAACAAAATATAGGATGGTTGAAATGAAATTGGATCCACTTTACAGGTTACGTGCTATCAATTTTGAATATAATAAACACATTTTCTTTGTATTTGCATTTGTTAGAGACATGTGAGATGAGATGAGAAAGTGATCGAGAATTAAAAAAATGAATATGATTTTAAATGTCCTTAAATAGTTTTAAAACTAAAAGTCAGAAAGAATTGAAGAAGAATAATATGTAGAGTTGTTTTTTTTTTGTCGTTACTATCTATTATATTTGGCGAATGATGAATAATTTTGATATGAGAGGTGAAACTTTTTAGAGAAACGCATTATAAAGAAGATCAAATTGTACACTAATTTTATTTTATTTATTCTTAATTATGCTTTTATGAATTATGGTAATTTTTAGAATCTATATTCTTGAATGTGTGCAATTATGGAAAATATCTTTTAGTAAGTAGTTTCCAAAAGTTTTGGTCGGTTGTTTTAAATCAAACTTCTCTAACTTTTTTGTTCAAAAAACTTAGAGAATGTATGACTGTAATAGTGGATATTTCTATCTTTTTGAGTTGAACTTGTTTTCGAACGAAAAAAAAAAACAAGTAGTTTGAGAAAAAAAAAAGTTGAACTTGGTTGAATCAGAATAATTTGACCAATTTCTTGGTGTTTGATTTGTATATTTGTATCATTATGAATAATTGTTTATACTAGTTGAAAGAGAAACATGTATCTTAATGGATGGATTAGAAAATTAAGAGAATCAAAATTTCACCATAATGCACAAAATAACAATCGGGAGATATTACCATAGAGTATCAAATAATATAAAACCAAAATCTAGGCTCTGCATACAATAGTTTATGTAAGCTGGACCCATGGATCTGCAGAGAATATGATTTGATTGGAACAAGACTTTGGAAGATAGGGGACTTAATCCATCTACTCTCCCAGGGAGGCCACATTCTGGGCGTGATTCGCATTATTGCTAAGGATCCTTCTGTCTTTATATCTTCTTTTTTACCCATTCAATTCATGGTTGTACTTACATTATTTCATGTTTCACCTTTTGTATATTAGAAAAAAAAGTAATGATATATATTATCCAATATCATACCATCTAATTATTATCCAATGGCGTGCCATGAATTGATTGGATATAAGTCGTTAATCTATTTACTTTCTTGATCTAATTAATGATTTATAACCAACCAATTCACGCCACATCACTAGGTGGTAATTGGTTGGTATATATTATTACTCTAGTTAAATATGTATGCGTAACAACAAAATTCCTAAAATTAAAAAAATAACAAGTAACATCTCAAATTTAATATCAAAAACTTGATACAACTAAGTCTCTTTACTTCTAGTTTTTGCTTCACAACTAAGTCTTTCAATTTTTTCATCTTAATCCTCCATAATCAGCCTGATTGACTATAGTTGGTGTTTAATTTTAATTTGTTCGTTATAGTTTCCATTTTGAACGAGGTCATAAACTCACGCGCTCGCTCGTATAGGTGCCTTTTCAGATGAACCTCACTACGGAGGGAAGAGGAGTTAAGGGGTGGTAGTTGTGCGGTCCAACGTGTTTTACAAACTACGAACATAACTTTTGTTGAACATATAGAACTTACAATGGGGAGGGGTAACAATCATACACGGTGGTGAAGGGTTTATCTGAATAAATCAGGCAAGGAACGGCGAGAACAGGATCGGAAAGAAACAACAAATAAAATAGATTGCAGATCTACGATGAGTCAAAGATAATCTATAGGGGAAGGTCTTGAACACTCGGGTAGGATGATTCTACTGGGTAATCGAATTAAAACTTGGCTAGGGAGGTTTGGAAATCAAAGCTGTTTCTTGATTTTGGATTGAACAGCTAAGCAAGATGGAGTTTTACGGGGTTTGAGGAAGACTTCTCTTTTCCCTTATGAGATGAGGAAAGGAGATTTAATAACTTTTACCATTACTAGAAGACAACTTACACTAATCATGATGAGCATTAATGAGGATTGGACACAGCTCGAGATTCACATTAATGACGTGTTTAGTGCTAAAGAATTAGTAACTAGCTGGCAAGCATGCAATCAACCTTTTGGGTTCTCTAGGGTGGTTGCAGACGCTTGGGTCGTGGAAACAACAATTCTAATAAAGCCCTTACTGTTCTCTCATGCCACATGGACTGGGCATGGCTTATTTCGAGCCATTTGGGTTTCCACTACATTCAAGAGCATCGCTAAGCCTTTCATTTCCATATTTCACAACATATAACCAAGGTCATTTCATTTATCCTTCACACTTTATTTTCCAAGCATACTTTATTGAAAATCTCTAATTCTAAAAACTCTTCTACATGCATTAGTTATATTCCATTTGAATCCTTTGTTGTGCTATTTTTTTGTTATTTTCAGTTGGTCTTACCATTACAATAGAAGGTTTAAGATTACTTACTACACTAGCATTTTAATGGACACCCACTCGAGGCATATGCCCTCTCGCTCATTGAACTCGATGAGGCGGTAGATGGTGAACTTGGGGTTCTTAGTTTGGACACGGGTGCGTTGTGTGGGGAAACAGAGGGAGCAATGTGCAATTGTGATTTACGTGGTTAGACAAGTCAAGATCAACATTGCTGGTCTCCGACGAATCATCTGTGATAGATGGTTGATAAAGGGTTAATTTAGGATGGCGCAGTTATGCTTGAATCTTTTCAAACTAGAAATAGAATATAGCGAGGAATTCGTACGATTGTGGAACTTGAGACCAGGCTTGGTGATTGGCTTTCAGTAGGCATGAATATGTGGGCTAATCTGGCAAGGTTTAACGAGATCCACATTAACTACTCCTCAGCTTGGGTGTAGGTAACAAGATTATCATTCATTCTAATATACAGTGAACACAATACGAGTGATCACTGAGGACTTCATGGGCTTAGAGGAAATTGATACCCCCGAGATGGACAATGCGGTGGTTAGGACCCTTAGGCTAAAGGTTTGCTTTAATGAATTGAAGCCTCTTACGGCAAATTTCTACCCCCTGCAAGAGGATGTTGTGGGTTGGGTCTGCTTTCAATACGAGAACATTGGACTTTTTTGTTTTGCATGTGGCAAGCTAGGCAATAAAAGTGACAATATGAAGAACCAGGGGATAGACAACAGGTTAGTGTGATTCAAGAAAGGTTTATCACGTGAGAAATGGATAAATTGTGAGACATCCACCACTTGATCCGATTTATGGTATACATAAAAGGGTGAGGGCGGATTTAGCAGACTCATTGGAAGCTTTAGGTGGGATAGATCAGACGATAGTCTGTCACCACCTCTTGGTTGGGGAAGGAATTTTTTAACTTAGGACAAACAGAAGGAATTATACTTTTAAGGACAGAGAACAGAGGGGTCACGATGATGGTAATGCACATAAGATGGAAACTGGGAAGGGGGGAAATCAAACAACGAGACTAAGAGAACTTTATGAGAAATAATTAACACAACCCTTGCTACTGGAACTCTAACAAAGGAAGTTGGAAAGACTGATATCGGGAGCAGCGAAGACAAGGATGAGGGTTTGGAGAAGAACAAAAGTTTGCTAGAAGATGTTGGTAAGCAAGCGACAAAAAACTCTTTTTATCTACGGGGAGTAATGATCAGCCCAAGGTTGGGGTGATATAGAGGCAAGGTGAACAGGAGGAACTGGGAAAACCATAACGGAGGAGAATCGTAGCAGGTATGAGGGCATGGACCGAAAAAACATGCTGAAAATACAAATGCAATACTTGAACTTGAATACCGCAAGTAGCAGGATTTTGAAAAAGAATACTAAAGGATTTAGTGTGAAGGGGAGACGTAGTGGAGAGAAGGAAATGGATATCGATCTCATGTCCTCACCATCGGTGGAGTGTGAGGGCCGAGTTCGAATGAGGAGCTAAGTGACATTGATTTTGTTGACCTTTATGATGCCGGTGCGTTTGTTTCCGAGGAAGACCGAAATGAAGAGCCAGGGGAAGAGATACTAGACAACGTGCTTAGTGAAGAGGATAAGGAAGTTGTTGGGAGTGTGTCTGAGTCTGATAAAGCAAATGAGTTTCATGGAGAATACAGAAGGATTACGAGGAAGATTATGGGGAAATGTGATGGGAAAGGTCGAGGTTGCAGTCACCTGGTAGTGACTAAAAAACGAAATGATCGTTTCGGTTTAGAACTTCTACGGGATTAGGGGCCCCTTGACAATTTAGGTTTTGAGGGCATTAGTGGGTGATCATAAAACTTCTA
Organism: Nemophila menziesii; assembly: GCA_029959085.1. Classification (NCBI taxonomy): domain Eukaryota; kingdom Viridiplantae; phylum Streptophyta; class Magnoliopsida; order Boraginales; family Hydrophyllaceae; genus Nemophila; species Nemophila menziesii. Next base: position 20,909,401 of record JARWIR010000013.1, on the reverse strand, counting down.
TTGCCTATTCTTTTGAAACAATGCAAATAGATGTTGATGCTCCTTTAGTTGTTAGGAAACTAAATTTTGATTTACATTTTGTTTTTAACCCCTCCAGGACTTCTTATCACTCTGGGGTTGGGGGGGGGGGGGGAGTTTTACATGTTTGGAATGACTGTGTCAACATTAGTATAGTGCATGCATGCTCTTTTTATATTATCTGCAAGATAAATGAGAGTATGTTGCCATATTACATAGTTTGTATTCATGCACCTACTCTTTATAAAAACTGACTGCATATCTATAACGACTTAAGCACTTAGAAAGAAATGCATGACGACCCTTGGGTTATTATTGGAGATTTCAATAATCATATTATAATCAGGGGTAAATGAGTAAGGTACCAACTAGTCCCCAATATGTGTTGAACTTTAACTTGTTTATATCGTCTAACTCATTATCTAGAATAAATATAGGAATTTTTACACATGGTCTAATCGTCGCACAAACCAAGAACTGATAAAGACTATGATGGATAGGGCTTTTCCTAGTACTGAATGGAGAGACAATTACCCGAATACGGTTGTGTGTTTACCTCCTGCAGTAGGTTTGGATCACGCCCCGTTAATCTTATACGTTCACGGTAACCTGAAAAGAAATAAGAGTGTTTTCAAGTTTGACTCTATCTGGATTAAACACCATGAATGCGCAAACGTTATTCGAGTCGCATGGGGACCCTAGTAAATGATGAATCCTTGGAGACCTTTATCTAGAAGAAGGATGAGACCTCAACAACACTTATAATTTGGAGCAATAGTACATTCCTAAATAATAAGAAAAAAATCTATGAGTTGGAACAAGAGTTAACAAGGATTTGTAATAGCCCGTACTCACCGCAAGCTCAATATGAAGATGAGGTGTTGAGGGATCTGATAAAAATATACTGGACCAGAGAAGAAATATGTTGGTCGGATAGAGCACATAATTAGTGGATTCAGTACGGAAATAAGAACAAAAAATACTTCTTTTCTCTTACAATTAAAAGAAGAAATTGTAACAAAATTATTTAGATCAAAGATAACGATCGAAACTGGACAGAATCAAATGATGATATCAAAACTATTTTTTCAGATTTTATAGAGTTTTATCCAGTGAACAAGGAAACAATGAAATGCAAGAGACAGTGAAAATCATTAATCCAACTCTTACGACAGACATGAACAAAAAATAACAACCATCCTTGACATGGAGGAAGTGAGGAGAGCGATTTTTTATATGGGTCCGAGAAAGGCACCTAGACCAGATGGGCTAATGGGCAAATTCTATCAAGAATACTAAGACATTATTAAGGAAGACCTTTGACAGATGGTTAAAGACTTTTTTAACAATAATATTTCTCTGAATAAACTGAATGAGACCCTTATCACTCTCATACCCAAAGGAGACATACAAGAAGGCGTGGGTGATTATCGCCTTATATCATGCGTGAACTTTGGATACAAAATTATTTCAAAAATTCTTGCAAAGGGGTTACATGACTTAATGCAGATACTGACTTCACCCACCCAAGCAACTTTCACTAAAGGAAGAAAATTACAACACAATATAATAATTGCGCAGGAAGTATCATTTTACATGAAGAGAAAGAATAACAGAAGACATCACTTGGCGGTTGTTAAACTGGATATGGTCAAAGTCTATGACCAGGTACGGTAGAATTTTGTAATTTTGGTACTAACTAGAATGGGTTTCAGTCAAGCATGGAAACAGTGGATTTTGAATTGTATATCGATTATGTCTTTTTAGATCAGTATTTCTGGAGTAAGACTGCTAGCTTTTACTCCATGAACAGGATTAAGACAAGGAGACCCTCTATTTCCACTTCTCTTTTATGATAGAGATTCTTATTAGCCTTATTGAACACAAAGCCGCAGAAGTAACCATATGAGGGGTTCAAGTATCTAGAAATTGTTCGAACATATCTCATTTGCTATTTGCCGATGATTCATTACTTTTTCTCACACTTATAAATACATAAATATAGGAATTCCACGAATATATTGAAACTTATTGCTCAAGATCAAGTCAACGTGTCAGTTAATGAAAATCTTCAATTTGTTTTAGCAAGGGCACTTCAGACAACATCAAAAAGGACACGATTGATTTCCTACATATCAAAGAGACGAGCGACTTGGGAAAGTAACTAGGGATACCCCTTTGCCACAAGCGATCGAATATTGAAACATTGGCGTGGATAGTGAACAAAGTTTTTGCTAAAACACAGGGATGGATGGAAAAACTCCTATCGGAAAGAGGGAAAGAAATCCTCATAAAAGTAGTATTATAGGCAATACCGACATATGTTACGTCTAATTTCTCATTTCCAATTACTTTTTGTAGGAAAGTAACTTGCATTATTGCGAACTTTTGGTGGAATTCCCTCAAACGACGTAAGATTTACTGGCTCGTATGGGAAAAATTACACTCGCCAAGGTCATTAGCGGAATGGGATTTCAAGATTTAAAAAGAATGAATGTAGCACTTTTAGTAGCACAAGCATGTCACATCTTACAGAATCAAAACTCTTTAGTAGGCAAATATTCAAAGGAATCTACCACATGCATACAGAATTCTGATGTCTCCCTAATTTTTCTTATTTTCGACCCTTAGGAGACATCATTTTTGGTGTTTATTTAATCAATTTGATAGACTTTAGGACTAAATATGCAATAATATGATTTTCCTCTTTTATTTCTAGCATTTTTTATTTATTAAGCTTTTGCGCGTAATATTGGTATTTTTAGTGTAAAGTTTACAGGTTTTAGATGTTAGCTAGGAGAGGAATCCGAGGAGAAAGTCAAAGATCAAAAGATAGAGTCAAGACTTGAAAAGAAATCCCGAAGATATTATTTTTAGAGCTGAAAATCCATTTTCCAGGCCATAGATTGCTGATTTCGAGGTGCTTAAGCGATTATTTAGCCGCTGACATTTGAAGAGGAAACGCTCCCTATCGAGTTATGGAACTTTAGCAACTGGAACAAGGTCAATCGGAGTCATAACGAATCGGGAAAAGCCGTTTTAGTGAAGGTATATCAGCAGTTACGGGATATTGGGCTAAGTTAGTGGACTTGGGCCTTTTATATTTCATTTAATTAAAAGCCTAGGTCCAAGTCCGAATTTGCACTTATAAAAGGAGGTCTGGACTTCTATTTTACACAGAATTCACATTCTACAAGATTAAACACCAGAGAGAAGTCAACGGAAGGAAGAGAGAAGAAGGTACAAGAGCTGGAGAGGGTCTATATCTCCGTTCGTAGTCATTCCTATTCCGAAAATTAGGTTTTTCTTATCTTTAATTTTGTAATCAAATATGAATTCCTTTACTTTTAATTCAGTTTTTCTTTTTAATATGAGCTAAGCTTTTCATAGTGTTTGAGAACAATTAATGGGTGAATCCCAATCTTATTGAATAACGAATGTTGAATTTGGGTTTCTATTAAATTAAACTAGATTGTGTCTTTTACTCTTTTCGATAAATTGAGAATATTTACTGTTTTTAGCGTCATGAACTAGGAACAGGTGTTAGTATTTAGGCTATTCCAATTAGTGGCGATTGGATCATCCTGACGGAGGGTTTAGATACAGAACCATTTATTCAATCTAGGATAGAAGCTATTGATTCTGACGAACTTAGCTAATCCTAGGGCCAATGAGGTAATGAAACTTAAACATTCAAAGGTGGATCATATTTACCCTGACGGGACTAGTGACACCCTAGGATCGCCTTATAGTCCACCCTGACGGGGGTATAAGGAATTTAGAATCCCGACCATTGTAATTGACCAATTTAGCCCTTAAACAACATAAGTTAGGAAATAGGATTGGGAGGATCCTTGCGTTCTCAAGTGCTACTTCTCATATTGCGTTTTACATCATTTTACTTGCGTCTTAGCTTTTATTTGCATTTAATAATTGTCTTTCATTTATTTAGCATTAATACAAAACCAAACAAACATATTATCTTTATTTGTTTTCATAAGTGCATTCAATCATTAATAGATAAGCATTGTAGTCAACCATCCCGTCCTTGGAACGAATCTGTATTATCAGTTATACTACTTGGGGACAACCGTACACTTGCGGTTGTGGTTCGATTATTCATTGCATATATTTTAGAACACACAAAGGACCACCAAATTCTTAGATGCAAAACTGAAACAGGGCCGATCTTGGTCATGGGCAAGTCTATAAGAAGGCAGGGATCTACTACTTAAGAAGGGATCATCCATATTGGGAACAGATAGAATACTAATATATGGGAATACCAATATTACGATCAGGATGCTTTAAGGAAAAAATATGCAGCCACAACCATTAATACAGTGGATCAACTAATGAAAGAAGAGGAAGACACTTGAAACATGGAGGTTCTAGATATGAATGCCAATTTTAAGAAGACAAGGACAAGAAAGTTTACCTAACCTCACACCCATTTAGGTGAATATGCGACCAAATCAGGATACCAAATGCTGACTAAAAATGTGTTATCTGAAGCAGCGCAATCCTTTGCGCATGGAAAGATGAATAACCATACAGTTTGGGAAGTAGTGTGGCAATCAAATGTGCCAAACAAAGTTTGTATTTTTGTTTTAAAGGCATGCAAGAATATATTACTGACCAGAGAGAATCTTAAATATAGACATTGTGCGACTGATAAATGGTGTTATTGGTGTGAGGAACAAATAGAAACAATTAGTCACCTACTACTTTCATGTGTCGTATGTAAACAGGCCTGGGTAGACTATGCTCTCCGGCTCAGGATTGAAGATGGGATTGAAGGAGGTCTGGGGGAATGGATCGTCAAATTGTTAATGGGAATTGAAACTCAGCATGGTAAAAATGGACCGTTACAGCATACATCCTTCTCATGCTCTGTAACATCTTGAAACAAAAAATGAGGGTGATATACGAGAATTAAAACCTTGAGCCTGATAACATTATCAGGGCAGCAAACAATGGGATGAAAGATCATTTTTAGAACGAGTGGGACAATATTACAAGGAGTACTAACCAGGGGAGGCATCAAGATAATGATCAATTTTGGACAGAAGGTGAACTCACATGGGTTCACACCGTGTTTACATGCGCCACTTCATTTATCAATCAAGCAAAACCATCATGTAACAGAATTTTATAAAAGGATACGACATTAGGAAGACACTGGGTTATATCACAATAAAAAATGGTTGACTCTGCAGCGGAATGGGAGGCTAGAGCCTTGGTGGAAGTGACATTGAGTTGTAAGGACGAGATAGAAACCAACATTGTTATTTGTTCTGATAACCTTGATTGCATTCAAGGTATTAAGTGCCCTTAACCGCATGGTTTTGGATCTGGATGTATGCGTTGAGGATTGGGGAACTCACCGAGCTGCATGGAAACATGCGGTTCAAACATATTCTAAGACTTATGAACGGTCTCGCCGACCAAACTACGGGCTACGCTAGGCGGAGGGCCCGGTGGATGCTAGGGTAACAAATCTTGGAAGCTCGATTCTCTAGACTAGGGATCGGCTAATTTGCCATGATTTGTGTGTCCTTAGTAGTTGTCCAAAAAAACCAATATTATCCATCCTCTTATTTTAGTCAAAAGCATAAATATTATAAAAATTAATAAGAGTTTACAACAAAATCCTCATCAGATGCTTATGCATAAAACATCATTTCTAACTGATTCAGTTGATTAAGATGGGGTATTGAATACCATATTATCAAATAACAAGCCAACAAATCGTTATCTAATTACCTAATCTATAACCATATTTCATCTCCTATCGATAAAAGAGAAACTAATATCCCTATCACTAACAAAAGATATAATATCATTATACAAAACAATCAAATTTCTATATATATAGGCATATGACAAAAAATAAGGGGATCCATAATTTGTTTGCAGTCATTTACAATGTTTATACAAAATTCAGATTAAACTCTTGCAAAGAAAACCACAGTTCTGATCACAATGACTTCTACTTCTAATGTTGTTTGTGTTAAAAAAGAACTCCCAGCATTATATCCTCTTAGGTTCCCCTACACATCTATAACAATACAACCAACACTATCTTATTTAGTATTTTATATTTATGATGCATCTGCATTTGTTTACAATACTTTCTTCCCATTATTATTGATTCTCCTTCTTAGAGTTCTAACATTACCATCGACATTTTTCAGGACACATTGATCTATCTAATCATTATCCTTAGATTTATCCTCATTTATTTCAAGGAATTCCTCACTGGCTACTTAAACTCTTATAATAATTTGTATGGGGTTTACTTGTCTATTATTAAAAAGGAATTTTTTTTCCAAATTTTCACACGTGGCTGCCATCTCAACCATGGGATTTTTTTTTTCTTTCATATCATTATGAATTTGTAGAATATTCAATAGCCATATTTCAACTCTTGTCGTAAACTCATTCTTTGTGAAAACTCCATAGGGGAGTAGCAAGCCAATATGCTCTGGCCCAACTACATTCAAAGAGTAAGTGGTCAGCTCTTCCATTTTTCATGTTGCACACTTTGCAAGTCTTTTTTTTATTGGGTAAACAATTTCATTAAACAAGAATAGGAAAAAATATACACTACACAAAACTAACCTACATAGGCTCGAAAGCTTAAGGTAGTCACTACATATTTTCTAGTCTAATTGTCTCAAGAGACATACAAAATTCTACCATCATCTTTGAAGCATGATAGGGGTACAACACACATAAAATAGAACAAGTACACAATTTAATCTCCTTTAGTGCTCTTTCCTGGCAGGAACTTTCCCCATTCAGAGAAAGATTATTCCTCATCCTCCATATATGGTAAATAGTCGCGATAAATGCAATTCTCCATTCCTTTCTTCTCCACTTATCACAAGTTTTAAGCTTTTTGAGCCACTTGAGAGCACTCAATATAATGCTCATCTCTTTTACAATACCCAACCATCTTTTTATATCATCCCAAATACTTCTAACAAAACCACAATCAATATGCTTGTTAGATTCAATATATTCCCCACATAATTCACAAAGTGGATTTAATTCCATATAGATCATTTTATCTTTGGTGCGAAGTCTTTGTTGTATTGCCATCCATACAATCATATCATGCATGGGAATAACACAAGAGTCCCACACAATGTTCACCCAAATTTTAGAAAAATATTAACGGCGGAAAATAGCATAAGGCGATTTATAAAGGGTAAGAAACTCACCACTTTTCGACTTACTAGCAACAGGTTGATCCTTGGAGGTGGAAAACCAATGATGCAACACCTTAGCTCATCCTTCATGTCCAACCGATATATGAATTTGTTCTTTTAACTCCCGTAACTGCTTAAAAGTGTGGAATCCAATTTTTATACATTCCAATCCCAAAAGGCAATATTCCTCAAGTATTCCTCAAGCACCCACTTAATCCACAAAGAGTCTTTTTTTTTTGCCATATTTCCCCCGATATATTCATAAGGAGAAATTTATTCCATAATTCAATATCTTTAAGGCGTAAACATCCTTCTCCTTTTGGTGTAGTTATGGTCTTCAATTTGATTTGCGGAGATTTTTCATCCTAATAAAAACTCCTGCAAATACTTACAGTTCTATCACGCATACAAATCAAAACTAGAAAGATGGATAGCAAAAACACACAACTCCTAGAAGTATCATTCTAATAAGCTCAAGACGGCCCATATAAGAGAGAGAATGAGCATTCCAAGCTCTCACATAACTTTCCAACTTGTCAATGAGAGGCTTGTAATCTCTCGAAAATAAAACCGATACTCCAAGAGGTACCCCAAATAATGAAGCGACATATCTTTAACAATATCATCTATAATACCCACATAATAAATATTTGATTTGTAAATATTAAGATGAATACCCGAACACTTTCTTAATTCTGCCAAACAACCATTAGGGTTTTTACCGAAGCATGATCACCTTTTGCCAAAAGCATAAGATCATCGGTGAAAGCAAGAGGAGTGAACATATTTTTTCACACTTTGGATGATACTTAAACCCAACATTCGTGTTCTTATTCACTATCTCGACAAGTATTCAAGACACATTATGAAGAGGTAAGGAGAAATACAATCACCTTGTCTTAAGTCTTTTTCCTCTTGGAAGAATTCATGAACTTCCCCATTAAGCGCTACCGAATATGAAGGTGTTGAAACACATTCCATAACCCAATTTAACAAACATTTTTGGAAACTTTAAACTTTCAAGTACCATTTTTTGGAGAAACCCCAAGAGATCGAATCATAAGCTTTGCACAAGTCAATCTTGATAATGCAGCTAGGCGAGCTACTATTGTTGTTGTAGCCTCTCAAAATCTCTTGCATTAAGTGGATATTCTTGACCATCAATCTTCTGGGAACAAAATCATTTTGAGATTTATCTGTGATCCCTTCAAGCATTGGTTTCATGCAATCTGCAAGTATCATTGTTATTACTTTATATATAGCATTCCAACTAGAGATAGGTCTAAAGTCCTCAACAATCAACAGACTATCCTTCTTCGAAATATAAGCAACAATAGTGGAATTCAATTGTTTAAGTAAAAATCCAGAAACAAATAATTCATGTAATGCTTGTATTACCTCATCCCCAATTAGTTCCCAAGATCTCTTAAATACGAGAAGAATATCCCTCTAGTCTGGGCGTTTTATCATCGGTGTTTTCCCCCTAGGTGTGATATAACAAATCAACATCACAGAGGGTGACTTCCCGCAACTGTACGAGTTGTTGACACGTAATAATTGATAAGTGTGGGTTTATTGTCTCCACAAGGATTATCAATGTAGATGATTGTGCTTTGAATAGTGTAAAGTTGTAGAGCTTGCAATAGGAATAAGTAACTGAAAAGAACTTATACATTAAAATACTTAGTGGGTTTTCATTGATTAAAGACTAAAATAATAAATAAGACAAGATTAAAGCTAGTAATGAAAGTAAAGTAAACTAAATAAATAAAAGATAAACTAAAGGATGAGAAAGTTTCTTGAGTAACTGCTAGTAATTACATGCGCCACTAGTTTAATGGGTTTATTGATAAGGGTGAGTTGGTGAATACGCATAATCCGGGATTCAACAATCCATCTAACTCTTGTCGGTAGCTTAGACGTCAATCCTCCTACACTAGAGACCCATCTTGGGTGACCCTAAAATTTCTTCGGATGATTTAGGTTCTAACCCTGTTGATTATCTAGCTAGGCAAGACCTCTTGCTTCACTACCGCATACTAGACGCCTACACGCTATGTATGTAATCAAACCCCCCTATCGGGTGTTAGCTCAATTACAAGGGCTACCCACTATTTGGCCAGAACATAGGCAGTATTGAAACAAATGTGTAGTCAACAGAAATAAAATCAAACCCTTATCAATCAAGCAATTGTCCCAATTCAATAAATCAATTAACTAGCTAAGCATAAGTTCTTACATAAGCAACCTCAAGCAATTAGAGTTCAGTTCATACTAAAAGAAATAAAACTAATGAAAACTAATGGAAGAATCATATTCAAAGAAATAATAAAAGTTACTCTTTACGATGAAGTCAAATGATGGATAGTTGAGGAAAAATCGATGGGTTCACAGACAAACCCTTCGTTTCTTCTCTCTTGCTCTTCTACTCTTGCTTCCTTGTATAATTGAGTTGTTGTTGATCGATTCTGAGTTTTATATGTTAAGGGGGATGCTAAATGACTTATATAATAGCTAAAAAAACGTTTAGGCCCCCTTTGGTTCACTTAGTTAGGTTTAGAAGGGCACAACCCGTTTTTAGCTAAAGTTGGACTGGTCAGAGTCATAGTGGAAGCAAATGGAATAACATCTTCATCTTAACTCCGAATTGACTCCCGTCACTTCCCACAAGACACTTAATTCAAGCTCTTTCTAAATAGAAAAGAATCAGTTCCAAATATCTTACCAATATTTTGTGGTGACTGAAACAATATGACATTGCGATTTCTCCGGAAAATGCTCCAACTTCCCAAAGTGACTTTAGGCTCAAATTCCGCCTTGGATTGGGGTTTATCTTGAATTTTGAATTCTTCTATTCATCTTGGAACCTTGTATCAACCATGTAACTAAAATATACACACTTAACACACAATTAAGGCGCAAAAGCACTATAAATAGCAATATTTCCAAAGCAAGAGACAAAAGTACAATATAGCAAATAATAAGAAAAAAACCCTCACATAGTCCCAATACACTCCCAAAATAATGTCTTGTGAATGGACTAATCCATCATTAAAAGCGATACATCAATCGGCTATTCTTAAAACGACCTTTTTATCTATTCATCGAAAATACCTTAAAACAATTCCAAACCTTGCTCTTTTTTTTCGTACGAGGGTTCCGGGCTTACACCCGACTAGTCCCATGGGAGATATGACTGCCTCCCCAACCATACCTCCAGGCAATTCAGAACTAGGTGGCCCATGTTCTGGGGAGGGTTTCGAACCTTGGAAACCTTCCAAACTTTAATAACTTTCTTCCGCCCCCTGTACCTCTCACTTGAGAGAACTTTCCAAACTTTAATAATTTTCTTCCGTCTGCGGGATTCGAACCCTGTAACTCTCACTTGAGAGACAAATCCCTGGCCAGATGAGCTAGCTCACATGGTTCAAACCTTATTCTTATGTCAACACATTACCCTAATCAAAGCCACCATGATCCACATAATCTGGCTCAATACATGTACCCAATAACCTATTATATACCCTAATAATGCATCATTTACTTAAGCACTAGAAGTAGTATCTTCTCCATTAGCAAGTTGAAATTTAGCAATAAATTTTCTTCGTTGTTTACTTTTCATGAGCCCATGAAAGAGCTTAATACACCTATTACTTTTCAAATTGTATCCAAGCTTTGCTTTTTGTTGAAGAAAACTAATATCTGCCTTTTCAAGTCTACTAGCCTCTTTTTGAATATAAATCAATTCTTTAGTTCCTGAATCATTTGCTAAATTATTTTGGAAACGTATTTCGGCTTCCTCTAATTCTTCTCTTTCCCTTTTAACTCTTTCAGAAATATGTGAAAAATGCTCTTTATTTAATCTCCTCAAATTCGGTTTCAAGTTTGAAGCTTTTGGCAAAGAACATATTGTTTGGAGCCTCTACCTTGATGTCTATTCCAACTATTACTCACCACTTCTCCATAATAAGGTAACACTCTTAATATGATGTAGGAATAAAGCCATAATACACTGTGAATAATCCGAAACACTTGATTATGGAAGGAATTTTGCATGAACATAATAATTCGAGGCATCTAATCTTATATTTTCCATAGCTCGATCAATCTTACTAAGAACATGATTGTTGTCCTATGTGAAGGATTGACCCGATACTGAATATCCTCAATTCCAATTGCATTACATCAATCCAAACATTCATTATTGACTCCCATAGCTACTTCCTTACCATTCTTCTTCTCATTGTGATTTAGAATATTGTTAAATTCACCAAGAAGAAACCACTGAGTATCAAAAGTTGTAGCATAATTCACTAAATTATTCCACAAATCTCTCATTTCAATCTTGTCATTTATTCCATAAATAAAAGAAGTATGAAGGCTAATAAAGGTTACCGTACATACCACTTTACAATGTTTTACTTGGGGAATATATGTAAGAACGTCCACTTCAACTTTATTAGGGTCCCACACCATAAAGATTCTACCATGATGAACTCTATCAAAGTTATCTACATGATTCCACCCTTGTAACATAGTGCACAAAAAATTATTTACACTAATTTTCAAACTTTTTGTCGATACCCATAATGTTGTCATTTTTCCTCCGAATAAGTCTAACAATACCTTACTTCTTATGGGTGAAGCGAATCTCTGTGTATTCCAAATTGTAATAATCATAAGGTCGATTTTAGGGAAGACCCTTTATTTGCGCTCTTAATGTTAGCACCCTTAGCTCTAAAAAAAACTTCCCCCCCTCTCTCTCTCTCTCTCTCTCTCTCTCTCTCTCTCTCTCTCTCTCTCTCTCTCTCTCTCTCTCTCTCTCTCTCTCTCTCTCTCTCTCTCTCTCTCTCTCTCTCTCTCTCTCTACCAAGTTTCTTTTGTTACTCGCAAGTCATTTCTTAGTTCTCTTACTAAACACTATTTCGAACAGATCTTCAATAATCATATAATCCATTAACATGGTTATCTCGATAGTCCGACCCCTTGAAAACCCCAAAATACCCAAACTATCCACCACATGCTCTTTACCCGGCTTTTAGAGAAATTTACCATTAACTTATCGGATTCTGCCCATCTCTAAACCCTCAACTTCCCTCTTGTGACTATCCTCCACAACAATGTACTTCAGACAATTTTTATCAAGCCTAGAAGTTGCTGGAAGCTCACCACAAGAACCAACATGTTGCAAGTTTTCTTTTTCTGTTTCGGGGAGCTGTTGTTGGCCTTGAAGGACCTGCAAAATTTTCCTATTACTTGCAGTATAACTCCTGCATGTTATACCTTTACTGCGCTGCTTGGTGGTCCTTTGTGTGTTCTAAAAATATGCAATAAGTAATCGAACCACAACCGCAAGTGTACGGTTGTCCCAAGTAGTAATAAGTGATCTAGGATCGTTCGCAGGGACAGTTTGGTTGATCACAATGTTTAACAAGTAATGAATGGTTTCATTTTTGAAAACAAGTAAAGAAATAATGATTGATTTGGTTTTTGTATTAATGCTAATTAATGAAAGACTAATTGTAAAATGCAAATAAAAGGTAAAACGCAAGTAAAAAGATGTAAAACGCAATATGAGAAGGTAGCACTTGAGAACGCAAGAGATCCTCCCAATCCTATTTCCTAACTTATGTTGTTTAAGGGTTAAATTGGTCAATTACAATGGTCGGGATTTTAAATTCCTTATACCCCCGTCAGGGTGGATTATAAGGCTATCCTAGAGTGTCACTAGTCCCGTCAGGGTAAATATGATCCACTTTTAGATGTTTAAGAATTTTACCTCATTGGCCCTAGAATTAGCTAAGTTCGTCAGAATCAATAGCTCCTATTCTAGATTGAATAAATATTTCCGTACCTAAACCCTCCGTCAGGATGATCCAATTGCCACTAATTGGAATAGCCTAGATACTAACACCTGTTCCTAGTTCATGACTCTAAAAACAGTAAATATTCTCAATTTATCGAAAAGAGTAAAAGCCCCAATCTAATTTAATTTAACAGAAACCCAAATTCAACATATGAAATCCAATAAGATTGGGATTCACCCATAAAATGTTCTCAAGCACTATAAAAGATTTAGCTCATACTAATTAAAATGAAAACTAAATTAATTGAAATGGAATTCATATTTGATTACAAAATTAAAATTAAAAGAAACCTATTTCCGGAATTGGAATGACTGAGAACGGAGATATAGACCCTCTCCAGCTCTTGCAGCTTCTTCTTTCTTCCTTCTGTTGCTTCTCTCTGATGTTTAATCTTGTAGAATGTGAATTTTTCTAAAAAATAGAAATCAAGAGCTCCTTTTATAAGCTCAAATTCGGACTTGGACCTAGGCTTTTAATTAAATGAAATATTGAAGGCCCAAGTCCACTAACTTAGCCCAAAATCCCGTAACTGCTGATGTACCTCCACTAAAACGGCCTTTTCCGCTTCGTTATGACTCTAATTGACTTAATTCCAGTTGCTAAAGTTCCGTAACTCGATAAGGAATGTTTTCTCTTCAAAGGTCAGCGGCTAAATCATCTCTTAAGCGCCTTGAAATCAGCAATCTTTGGCCTGGAAAACAGATTTTCAGCTCTAAAAACAATTCTTTCGGGATTTATCTTCAAGTCTTGACTCCATATCACGATCTTTGACTCTCTTCTCGGATTCCATTCCTAGCTAATAATTAAAACCTACAAACTTTCCACTAAAATACACAAGATTACGCGCAAAAGTTTAATAAATCAAAATTACTAGAAATAAAATGGAATTTCCGGATTATTGTATTTTTAACTCAAAAGTCTATTAAAACATTCAAATAAACACCAAAAATGATGTCTCCCAAGGGTCGAAAATAAGAACAATTAGGGAGACATCACTGCTCCCGTAGGATTACTTTTGTATATTTGGCGAGCTGCTGTTGAGTGACCATTAACAGCCTACAAACTACTCACATTTCTTTACTCCATCATTTAGTTGTTGCAATTTTCATTTAAAGCTATCAAGCAACTCTTTAAGTCCATAGACTTATTAATTCTAGGGAACATTTCTTTCAACCTTGTGCAGTCACCTGCAACATCACAGATTCTGCTAGTGCATTAAAAAACAAGGGTAGCGGATCTAGCTGAAACAACTCTATTGGATTCAGGTTTGAGCTGCTTACACAATTCTACAATATGATGTTGTTTCTTGACCAAATTACTGCACAAAGCTTGGTAAATATATTATCTTATTTACTGCACAGTGCCTGTTAAATTTATTCTCTATGTGCATAGTGCACCTTTACAAGCCCTTTAGAGAAAGTTTTTAACTTTGGGGGAACTTAAAGGAGTATTAACTTTTAAAGGCCCACAACATATACACAATACTCCCGATATCCCCAACTGACTAACCCATTAGCAGCTTCCGTCGTTCAGGAACAAACACAGCGCCTAATTCTTTTAAATCCCGGTCGGCCGCAACTAGAAAGGCTAAAATACCAAAAAAAAACCACCCCTTCCCTCTTAATCACAGTGAAAATACAAAAACCAAACCCAAATCCTAATAAGGGATCGGACCCCCTCCCCTCCCCTCCCTCTCTCTTCTCTCTCACTATCCCACCAACACGCTCTGTCTCCCCTTCTCTCTCTTCTCTCTCACCAACCCATCGCCTTTGCCTCCCCTCCCCTACCTCTGTCTTCTCTCTCCACATCCCACTATCCCATTATCCCACCTTTCCACCCGGATCTCACATTTTCACCAACAAACAACAACCATGCCGCTCTCTTCACACCCAAGTCTCACCTTCCCACCAACAACCGCTCTTGCACAAGAAAAACCGGTGCCGTTCGTAGGACATTCTCCACTACCAAACCGCCGTCGTTCGTGGGCCATTTTCCACTGCCAAACCGCCGTCGTTCGTGGGCCATTTTGCACTGCCAAACCGCCGTTGTTCGTGGCCCAAAGAAAATTGTTGTCGCTCTACTGCACAAGACTTCACCGTTGCTGGCTTGGGTCTCACCTTCGAACCATAGGTACAACCCAAGAAAAACGTTGTCGCTCTGCTGCACAAGACTTCACCGTCGTTGTCTCTTTTCGCACCTCAGGTCTCAACTTCGAATCATGGATACAACCCAAGAAAAACGATGCCATCGTGTGCAATTCTCATGGGTCTTTTGATTTGTTTGTTTTGACGAGTGTGAAGTGTGATTGGGCCATGGGTACAACCCAGTGTGAAGTGATTTGTGTTTGTTATTGGGCCATGGGTACAACCTACTGTGAAGAGATGTTTTCAGGGCCATGGGTACAACCCACTGTGCAGAGATTTCTTTTTGTTATTTGTTCCTATTACGAGTGTGCATAGATTCGTTTTTGTTCCACTGCTCGAGTGGGAGTTTTCGTTTTTTGATCTATTAATGCGAGTGTGAAGAGAGTTCATTTTGTTTTTTTCCTATGATGCGAGGGTGGAGAGAATGGTTTTTGTTCATTGTTAGTGTCGAATTGATCTATTTGGGTCCATACCCATATAGCTATTTGTTCGAAATGGTTCCATACCTATATAACTATTATGCGAGATAGATCCGTACCCATCTAGCTATTGGTCAAGATGGGTACGTACGTACCCACGTAGACTTTTAAATGGACAACTATCAATAACTTAATAAAATTAAGTGAACGACTCTATAAAATTTAATAAATGACACGGATCCATACCCATCATTGTTTAAATAGTGAAAATGTGTGCGAACGTTAATGGGTCCGTACCTACCAAAAAAACAAAAACATTCGCTCTTCAAACTAACAAAGGGTATAAGAATAAAAATAAAAAACAAAAACTAAAATTAAGACTTTTATAAAATCATTTTTTGTTAGGACTTATAATATAATTTTGTTGATTTTTAGGTTTTAGAATATATTTTTTAAGAATTTAAATCCCCGTATAATTGATCAAAGTGTCTTAGGTTGATTATGAAATTTAAAGGGTAGTTGATCCTTTTCAATCCTTTCTTTCTTTTCCTACTATTTTATTAATTCTATGATATATTCTTCTAGTTGTTAAAATCTCATCTATTGTATTTTCCTGGTAAGACATACATGACATATAAGACTGATTGCAATATTATGATTCAAGGTATTATAGATAAGAACATTATTCCATACAATTAAAAATATCAATATATAAATATTCTCATACTTTTATATCTTCTTCCGTTCGTACTTTACATTTTAGTGACTTTAGTTAATAAAAGGTTAGGGTGATTTATAATATAAGGCCCCCAACAACATGTTTAATAATATAAGGCTCAATCATCTTTCCCCTCTTTAACTACTAGTTGGCTTCTAACTAAAACCCCAGTAAAAGACTATATACCCCTTCTCTCTCTTATATTACTACTGATAAAACAAAAATCCAAAACAAAAATCCACTAGGGTTTCGATTCCCACCTTCCTCCTTTCTCTCTCTGTACCGCCCCCTCCCCCTCCGCCTGCTACTGTAAAACCGCCACCACCACCACCACCACCCACCTTTTCCCCTTCTCCCTGCTACTGTAAAACCGCCACCACCACCCACCTTCTCCCCTTCTCGCTGGCCAGCCTGTACCAGCACCACCACAGCAGTACCCCGCCGTGGACCACCATAGCAGCGCGCAGAAGAAGAACGCAGCTGTGACGGGGCTCCTCCTGCGCTCCATAACATCAGATCTGCTCCACCTTACACCTACGCCGCTCCACCAGGTCTCGCCGCCCCCACGAAGCACCGAGGAGAACCACGCCACGAATCCACCTCGAACGAAGCAGATCCACCACCACCAGATCTCGCTGCAGCGGGGCTTCATCACCTCCGTTCAGATCTCGCTGCACCTCCGTTCATCACCTTCATCAACTCCTATCAAGAAAAGCATCGCCACTCGTTATTCCTGCACCAGATCTGTCATTATTTGAACCGCCGCGCTCCACCACTCCGCCGTGCCACTTTCAGGTTCTTTTCCACCACCACGAAGCCCAGTCTCTCGCCGCCATCGAAGCTCCGCCCCACCACCATCACGAAGCCCAGTTTCACGCCACAGTTAAGCCACGGTCTCAGATCTCGGGTTTCCTTAATTGATTTAGTTCGATGTCGAGAATAGACCAGCCACAGCATAGTCCAGGCCAAGTAGTGTCCAGACCCCAGCATGGTCCAGCCCAAGTAGTGTCCAGACCCTAGCATGGTCTAGCCCAAGCAGTGTCCA
Source organism: Nemophila menziesii (assembly GCA_029959085.1). NCBI lineage: Eukaryota > Viridiplantae > Streptophyta > Magnoliopsida > Boraginales > Hydrophyllaceae > Nemophila > Nemophila menziesii. The sequence continues at coordinate 20,891,973 of JARWIR010000013.1, read as the reverse complement.
GCCCAAGCATTGTCCAGCCCAAGCATGGTCCAGCCCCCCATAGTCTAGCCCATTGTCAGACAAGTTTTTTAAAAAAAAAACCTTAAAAATTTTCTCCAGCTCATTTTGTTTGCTGGGTCTAGCCCCTTTTGGGCCTGGGTCCAGACCACTTAAAAAGAGATCTCAAAATTTTTTAACTGTTTATTTTAAAAATGTTTTGGTCCAGCCCTTGGTGTATTTTTTAACGGAGCTTGGGTACCGTTCTTGGTGTATTTGGACTTAATAAAAAATATTGACATATCTTAAAGAAAAAAGAAACCCAATCTAGGTCCGTACTCATGGGTACGGACCTATCGGCTAAAAAATAGAAAGAATATAAATATTAAAAAACAAAATTCGAAAAAGAAAAAAAAAGAGAAGGGTAAATTTGGAAAAAAATCAATCAGAATTTTGAAAGTAAAAGCTTAGTTAGAACTATTTTCTAACTAGGCTTTAAATAGAACTTTTGAGATAGTTGGGTTGCAATTTGTATATTCCTCTTATATTAAAGGTTAATGTTTAATAAATTTTTATAACCTTATCCACTATTCTATAAAAGACATTGTTTTTTTTTATAAAATAAAAAATTATAAAAAAAATAAAAAATAAAATATATAGCGTCTTTATAGACTTCTATAACTTTATCCATTATTCTATAAAAGACATATTTTTTTCATAAAATAATAAAAAAAATAAAAATTAAAATGTATAGCATCTTTAATAGGCAAAAAAAATAATAGTTAAAACGAGAAAAAATCAATTTTAACTTGAGATTTTCTTTAGGCATTAATCCTTATATTAATAGATTGAATGGTACAATGACTACAAGATTTAATTAAGGATTTATTTGGGTTAAAATAACTTTTTATCATGAGTTACGCTACGATTAAAATGGCCAAAGTTTATAAAAGTTGAGGTTAATTACTACTACAAGTTTAGATGTCAATTTCTTTAATAAAGTTAATTTTTTTACTATATTAAAAAGGATAGTATAAAACAGTTTTAATATAAAGCTATATAGGGTTTCATTTGGACCTTATATTAGTTGATGAGAATTTAATGAGTTGGGCTCTTCTTACTCCCTGCAGGCTTTGAGAAGTCTCGATCTCAGGTAAAGCCAAACACAACATTCAATTGTGACAGGTAAGGAACAGCCCTAAAGCATTTAGTACTTATTGTTTAATTTCTATTATGTGGGTCTACATTGTTCATTGTTTAGCAAACTTAAATTTTGTTTCATTATTTTGGGCAAAACTATCCAAGACTCCAGTACTGTACACGTGGTCCAATCTGCTATGGTCCAAAAAACATGGATACTCCGTGGATCTTAGATAGAAAAGCCTCTCCTTTTGATAAGGTTACTACTAGATAGAACATACTAGATTTAACAATAAAAATGGTTATTATTCCCATAAATTACAAATGGGAAGTATAATTAGGTAATGTGATATACACTATCTAGTTTTTGAGTGAGAAAAATGCACCTTTGTCTCCAGAACTTCTTGACTTATTCGCATAAATTACTGAAATTTGGACCATAATAACTACTAAGGTAGCAGGATTTTGATTTTATTGAGCTTTTCTTAGAAAAACTGAATTGGGCTTTTTCTCGTGCAACTCTGGTCTGCACACTAATATGTTGAGTAGAGTTCTCTTTTTGTTGACAAATTTCGAAAGACCACCAACTTTCAAAAGAAGACTAGATATGATTTTGATATAACAACAAAAAAATTAGCCCAAAGTTTATGCACGAGTCTGAATGGCCTATTTCTATCGGGTGACCCATGGTATATTGAGGAATATACATATTTAGGCTTAAAATTCAAAAAAAAGAATTTTAAGGGTCCAGTTTTTTTTAATGTTTTTTAAGGGCCTAACTAGATTTTTTGGCTGGTTAGGGTCACGTTTTAGGGGGTTCGCACCCGCTGTTTTTTTGAATTTTTTGGGGGTTAGATCCCCCTATTTTATTTTTTACGAGTTAGATTTTCTCGAGTTTTAATTTTTGGGGGGTCCACGCCCCCCGTTTTTTAAGTTACGTCCATATTGTTCAAAGTCCATATTGTCCAAGTATTAAGGGTAGTCCAAAACAGGGGGATATACCCCCTAATTTTTCAGTTTGCCCCCCAAAGTATTTGATTACCCACTACAATACCACAATACCCCCTAAAATTTCATTTTTACCCCCTAATATTCATGTTTTACCCCTTTATTTAAATGATTACCCCCTCAAATAGCAAAATAGGGGGTTTATACCCCCTATATATATAAATCTGCAAAAAGCACCCCTGTAAAAAAAATTAAAAAACAAAATACAAGGAGACAAACAGATCTTAGAGCAGTTTTGGTGGGTTTTGGAATAGATGCGATAGGTGTTTTGGGGGTGTTGCTGATGGGGTTGGGTGGTGCTGTGGTGGGGTGTTGCTGGTGGGGTTTGGAGGTTGTGGAGGGGTGTTGCTGGTGGGGTTTGGTGGTGGTGGGTCTCGAAAATGGTGGTGGCCTCGAAAATGGCGAGGGTAACAGCTCGGTGAGTGGTTTGGGGTGGTTCGAATAGTAGATGGTGGTGCGCTGCTCGTGGTGCTGGTGTGGTTCTGGAGGTCGTGGTGCTGGTGGTGCGCTGCTCGTGATGACTCGAAATCCCAGCGGCAACGGAGGTGGATCTCGACGGCAGCAATGGATCTCGACGGGCATGGTGGGAAGCAGATCTGGTGGCGTCGAGATGGTGGGTGGTGCTGTTGAGATCTCGAACGCGGTGGTGGGTGGAGATCTGGTGGCTCGTCAGTGTCGAACGCGGTGGTGGGTGGAGATCTGGTGGCTCGAACGCGCAGCAGAGGTTGGTGGTGGTCGTGACCTCCGGTCGTGAAGATGCAGCAGATGGATGGTGGTGGCGACGACCTCCGGTTGAAGATGCAGCAGAGGGATGGTCTTTTTCCTGCTGCTGTGGTGGTGGATGCTCGGTACGGGAGAGAGAACGCAGGGGAGGGGGTGGGTTTTCTCGACAGAAATGCGGAGGGTGGGTGGGTTTAACGGGGTGCACAACTAAATGGGGAGGGGGTGGGTTTATATTTGCTTTTTTCTAGTTGGATCCTAACAAGAGTAACTGAGGCCCTAAAAGAATAAACAAGGTTACAAATGGGCCTCTATTCCTCTTTTACCCTGGTATATTGCGTACATGGAGGATTGGCGGAGTGCAAATTCAACCTTTTTCATTTTTTCTAGATGTATGGAAAACGTGATTAAAAAGGATTATTTAAGAAAAAGAATATCTGCATACATTTTTAATAATTTTGTTATAAAACTACCAAACAATGCCTTATCAATTACATAAAAAGCAAAATTATTTATAATTAATTACGACTATCATTTTTTTTATTTAAAACAAAATTTTAAATAATATAAAACAATAATCGTAAGGGAAAATGACCCAAAAAATCAAAATAATATTATTTTCAGCCCAATAACATCAATGACAAAATTTCTTCCCAATAACATCATTAACTAAATTTTGTCCTTGATGGGAATCGTCCTTGACGGGAATCGTCTTTGACGGGAATCGTCCTTGATGGGAATCGTCCTTGATGGGAATCGTCCTTGACGGGAATCGTCCTTGATGGGAATCGTCCTTGACGGGAATCGTCCTTGACGGGTAAACATGTAATCTTATAATAGTAAGTTAATGGATGATTCTTTGGGGCAAGTATAATATTATTTTGATTTTTTGGGTCATTGACCCTAATCATAATCTTATTAATTAGTATTATTTTAATTCTTATTATCTTCACTATTTATTATATAATATTTATTTATTTATTTTGTGAAAACTTTAAGAGAAAAGAGGATTACTCTCAAGATCGAGAGTTACGATACCATAGACAATTACTCTCGAGGTCAAGAATTACAATACCATAAATAACGGTAACGACAAGATTCAAGATAAGTATAGGTTGATATATTGTGGGAAACAACTAGAGTTTGGCCATACCCTTGCTGACTACAACATCCACAAATACTCCACCTTTCACTTGGTTATCAGGGTGCGTGGTGGTATGCAAATATCTATCAAAACACTTACCAGGAAAACCATCATCCTTGAATATATACTTATTAGATGCTATTTTGAAATTTTGTTAGCTTTATTTGGATTATGTTTTATGTTTGTAGAGTCTTCATATATAATCCAATCTTCAAAATATTGAGATTATCGTGTGTTAGTAATGAAATTAGTGAAACCACTGAGTAACTTTATTTATGCATCAGAACATGAATAACTATAATAACATATTCAGTTATCAACTCTCAAATAACTATAATTGGAAATAATTTCATCATTTGGACTTCACCCAATACTATCGGGGATCACAAAGTAGTTTTAGAGATTAATAGAACATAAGGTGAGTTATAAGATTACAGAGTTGTGAGCTCCTTAACCACAAAAATATAAATAATGTATTATTCCACGTTAATAAGGTTTGGTTCCTTTTTGGGAACATAGTTAAAAAAATTAAAATATTTTTACCTCGAAAGCGTACCTTCTGCCATTTACGGGTAATCCTGTATGGTACTTACCTCATACCTAAATATTCGACCACCATCGGGCTTTCTTAAGATCGTGTTTACATCAAACTCATACCCTTGACCAGTTTGATTTGGTCTGTAATTTTTCTTTTCACATTCTAGGCTTAATGTCCATACGATAATGATTCCTTCTTTCTGGTTTTCTTTCCCGAGCATTAGGTCTGTCTCTCCTTGTTTTATCTGTTACTCCCATTACCCGCGGTAGATAACCTCGTGCCAAATATATCAACCTCTCAATCTCTCTCTTCAACTGCTTGCAATAATTCGAGTCATGTATATGGTCTTTATGGAAATGATAATACTATGTGTTATACCTCATTATTGCGTCAAGCATACATCTTTGGTGGCCAACGCACTTTGTCCCCTTTAATTCTCTTTTCCAATTATCTCTAGGATCTCATATGGAGTCTTAACTTATACTCTAGTATTGCCCTCTCTTGCTATGGCTTCATACTTTGGTTCAATTCTTCGAAACCCTTTGTACCTATCTCTTTTGCCCGATTTATGTTGTCGGTGATTTCTTACCCGTACACTAAGCACTACTCATCATGATTTTTCTCTATTTTGCCGTTACCAAGACACTTTTTCGCATTTCCTCTGCTCAGATGTTTTTTTTTGATTCAGCATACAACGTAGACTTAGGCTTTGATGTCAGACGTATCTGGAAGTCTGGGTTGAATAACCCTCAGACGAACACATGGTATACTATGGCCTAATCAAAATTATCAATATTATAAACAATATTAGTGAACCGGTCTACGTAAGACTGAATAATTTCATTCTCCTTTAGTCATATATCTAATAGAGATAAATATGTTTTTGGCCATAGGCCTTATTAGAGAGCCTGCACGCAAACCATCGATTAATAGTGAGAAATTATTTATTGGCATTGGTTCTAACCTAAGAACCATTTTTGTGCATTTTCGACCAAGGTGGTAGAATAAGACCGATAATAATATAAATCAGTCTGAGCTATGAATTCCATGAGCTTATGATATTAACATATATACGCACCAGGATTTATCCCCTTGAAAGGTGGCATTGAAGGTGGCTTGAACTCCTTTGGTCCCGGTGTGTCCAGTATCTCCTAGGATAGAGAATTTTATTGATTTACCATCAATGTTAGATCAGCTATTTGCATTTCTGCAAAACTTGTCGAGGCCAAACTATTTGACATATTTTTATCAAATATTGCTCTTCCCTTCCCCCATCAACTTCATATGGGCATCTATATATCCTTTTTGTATTATTTGTGCTTTTGACTATTCCTTCGATATTATTAGGAAAATGGACAATTGGAGGTGTTCTTTGTTGTTGATTAGGCGGAGGCCTCCATTGACTGCTAAGTTTATGCAATAACGTGTCTAGGTTTTATGACACCCTCGGCGACGACTCTTTCCTAAGTGATTCTCGACATAGTTGTAATATAAGGCTCGACTCATTCTGTAGTTGTAGGTATAGTTGGAATGTAGGGCTTGACTAACTTGTCTGCCACTGGTATAGCTGACACATACGGTTCAACTATGTGTGGTAGATTTTTTTCGACATGCAACAAACCTATTGCACTGATCTACTTTGGTCGAGGACTCCTCATTTCAGAAGTAGATACACTATTTCTCAATTCATCTACCGTGATACACTCCTTACCGATCGTGTCAACACCATGTGGAATTTCAATGAGATCAGAACTTGTTCCCACAGGTGGGTTCAGATGATAAAGAACAAAAAGTCATGCTATCTGAATACTTGACTCAAGGACTAAGTCTGATACCTCGAACACAACACCAAATAAGTAAATTTGTTGGTAGAAGATGTGGAGAAATCAAATGAGGAATTTGTACGGTGAAATCGTAGTAATAATAGTGTAATTTTCTCTCGATCACCGCCGAAGATCTTTATCTTCACTACCTGAGACTTTGGATGTTTTGCTAAGTCTTTCATGAAACCAGACCTTATGTCATGATCAAAGGGAGATGCTCTATCCATGTCACTCCCCTGCTCAACATTAGCATTGTTGCTATTGGAGATTACTTTGTTGGTAGAAAATTGAAATCACTGTTTCAAAACAAGAAATGGAAATCCAGAAAAAATAATTTTGATTAATGTAAACTAACTATTACAGAAATGGAAATACAAATGAAACACTTACAAAGAAATAGAAATAAAAAATATATTACACGGAATTATAATGTTGTTAAAAATATATTTCGGCGTACCGGTTATCTCTAATAGAGAGATTCTACGACTATGATTTTCTAGTGAAGAGAAGTAGAATGTTTGTTCTTTTCGGATGTGTTTCGTAGCTTAAGGCAAAGGAGGAGCTGCTGTATTTATAGGGGAGGAGAGTAGGTGAGGAGTAAGCCTTGTTAGAAACGTCCCACAATTAGCGCCTTTAATTTCCTCCATAATGATTGACGTATTGATTTGACTCATATCCTCCACGTTTTTAATTTCCAGCAAAGAACCTGGACACGTGTTGACCAAGTTCTGTAACCGTTGACTGGAGCGTAATTGGTGGACGGCTTCTCTTCGGGTGCGAAATTGGTGGAGAGCTAGCCTTCTTCCACTGGATTCACTTCAGAAAAATTATTTCATTTTTCATTTTTTGACTCCCCAAACTCCCCCACAAGCCCACGCCCTCCCACTCCGTCGCCGCGCCGGGCCGGGCGCACTACTACATTCGCGCTGGATAGCGACGACCCGTGTCATCGCTAGACAACGCGTAATTCGTCGCTAAACCGGCGTTGCTAGAAGTTCCTTGCTAAACAAAACATTGACGACCAAACACAGTGGTTTTGCCGCTAATAACTGGCGTGATAGGCGACAACGGAAGTCGTCGCTAGTTACCTTTTTTAAAGCGGCGAAATATGTCGTCGCTAACTAAGTATTTTAGCTACGAAATTCGTTGTCTCTATTAGGAAAAACCAGACAGCGATAAATCGTTTTCGTCACTCTTTTATACCATAACTAGCGACGACCTCTTTCATTTCTTGCGGCGACTTTAGTCGTCGCTATCTTTTTTTTTTCCGATTTATTTTGTTTCAATTCTGATTTTTTTTTTTTATACTTTTATTTTTATTTTAATTTTGATTTGTATTTCAATTTTATTTTTATTTTTATTTTAGTTTTAATTTTTAATTCTATTTCTATTTTATTTTTAAAATTTATACAATTTTGTTAAATAATTAATTGAATATGTCAAATTATTAGTAAAAAACCATATTTAATTAACAAAAGCAATATTTAATTAGAATATAATTAAAGCATTCCATAATAATAAGGTCAAACATCGGAAATATAGTTAAAATAAGTCAAAACAAACAACCAACACCAACATAAATACAAAATAAAACTAAGGGTCATCCAACGGAGGGGAATCTTCTCTTCTATCCTCTTCATCTTCTCTCGGTTTTTCTCTCGCTCCTTGGGGGCGAGGGGGCGAGGGTAAAGTCCTTGTTGGGCTCTCATGCTATTCAATGCCTCTATAGCTGTGTCTAGAATGTTCATCTGGTATCGACCACCCTGAGTAGTCCTAGATGTGGAGGCACTCGATGAAGCGGCGGGGTCGATAATAGGAGGAAGACCTTGAGCTGTGCGAAGCTCATTCATAGCTGTCATCAGAATATTCAGCCTTTCCTCGTTCTGCCTAGCCAATGGATCTGGCTCGTAAGTATGGCCTTTCTCATGGACCATTCTAACCCCGGATACCTGAGCCGTCTTCGTTGGGCCTATATCTTTCTCAACTGCTTCTTTGAAGGCGTCGATTTGTTCTTCGAATAAGGGCACCTTTGTAGATGGAGTCTCAGTTACCTTCTTCTTTAGTTTTTCCCGATAAACCTCCTGCTAGATGAAAAAGTAAATTAATTATTAATTAATCAATCTAAACGACATCCGAAAATGGAATCTTTCTAAAGAAGGAGACTTTCCATTTCAAGAAAGTTTCTAAAAATGGAAAGTTTCTTAAAAAGGAAATTTTCTTTTTTAGTAAGTTTTCAATAAAAGAAATTAAAATAAAAAGGTACAAGTTTTAAAGAAAATACTCACATTACACTTTTGGTATTTCGGGTTCCTCCATTCATCTTTCTCCAACTCGTATCCCATGTACTCGAACCCCCCCAATCTGGAATCTCCCTCTCCTCCTGTGTAGCCTCGTCAAAAAAATTAAAGGGCTCCTTCGTCTTCTTTTTCATTCCCCTGTTCAATAACATATTTTAATTAATTATATTAATAATTAAGTAAAGTGATTAAATATTATTTTTAAAATAAATACGAAACCTTAAAAATGACCTCCTGATGCCTGGAGAAACTTCTCGATCCAACCTTGCCCGATTTTTTTGCTTTTTTCCGTGTTTCTTTGTTAATCTTTGCTTGATTATGTTTCAGTAAAATTTTAAAAAAATTAAATACGAATAAATTATAATAGTTGTAATAAAATTTAAATTTTATACCTGGGAGTCCTTGTCATCCCATATCTTGCGTAGGATGGAAATGGTTACGGTTAAAAACCGAAACTGATGATAACCGAACCGATTAAAAACCGAATTATATAACTGTGGTTAAAACCACTAGGTTATGGTTTTGAAAAGTGTAACCGATGGTTAAAACCGATAGGTTATGGTTTTTGATAAAAATAAAACCGAAAAACCGAAAACCTTTTATTATCATATATATTTTCAAATTTTATAATAATTTAGATTAAATTAGATATATTGAATTTCTAAAATAAAAAACAAAATACTAGATTTAACCAATTAAATAATAAATATGCAATTTAATCAAATACCAACACAATTTTGTATAAACCTTGGAGTTTTCTTTTATATGTTTGGTTTTATTTTATGAAATTTAATATATTTATTGAATTATCATTTGAATATGGTTAAAAACCGCAAAAGCGTTTGAAAACCCGAATAATACGGTTATGGTTTTGAAAAGTGTAACCGATGGTTAAAACTGTTAGGATATGGTTTTTAATTATAAAAACGGTTATGGTTATGGTTTTTAGTATTTTTGCAAAAAACCGATCTGTTGCCATCTTTAATCTTGCGGCATTTTCTTCAAATATCCGGGTCAACATCAGGGAGTATTATTTTCTTATAGTAATACTCATTTTTTAGATCCCACTTCCAATCCCTATACTTAGTCGACTGGCTTGTCCTTAGTTTTTTTTCAATATCGGGCCAATCGAAACTCTGTTTCCACCCCTGAATATAAAAAAATTCATGTAAACGGAGTAAAATAGTCTCCTTCAACCCATCGGACATGTCTTTCTAGATTTTGTAACAGGGCGGGACATTTTCACGAACAATCGCCCCCAATCACTTGTGCCACGTGTAGCCCGTACTCCCCAGTCGCGTTCCACGTGTCATCTAATTTGCAAAACTCTACAAGTAAAGGGTGCCCTAGTTTGGCTAGGGCATCTACAACCATCTTAAGGGCAGTGGGTCCTCGGGATTTTCTTTTTTGTTTTTCTGTTTGAATATAATTTTGACTTAATACTAAATTGTTAACATTAAATATTAAATTGGAATACCATTTGGAGGTCTAATGTTCCGTCAAAAATTCGAACTTTTGGTTGGAAAATTTGCAATGGAGCTATACCCACGAGGAAAAATTTATGTGTAAGGAGATGTAGTCCGAATGCTTGTTGTGGGTGGTGTGAAGGTAATTCGGAGGATATTGAACATTTATTTTTACACTGTCCATTCAGTATGTCGGTGTGGGCTAACTCGATAATGCAAATTAAGATAGATAATACTGATGAGAGAAATATTAAAGATTGGTTTATGGTACTATTGACAATTTTGCTAATAATGGTTGGGATAGAAGAGAAATCACGAGCTATATCCTTCTCACGTTATGGAATATATGGAAGGCCAAGATGAAGGGATTGTATGAGAAGACCGAATGGAATATATATGAAATTAATTCGAATGTTAAAAAAGTTTTTAGAGCCCTATTTGAGAACAATAATGCTGGTAATAAGCTGGGAAATAGGAGTTCTGTTAATAACGAGGTGGAGGATGTGAACCCCCTATTAATAGATGATAAGGAGATTAAGTGGATGTGCGATGCTTCTTTTAACAAGAGTTGGGAACCGTCAGGTATTGCAGCTATTGGAGTTAACAAGGATGGTTTCATTTCACACAAAATTGCAAAAAAAGGCATGGTTAGAAGTGCGATTGAAGGGGAATGTTGGGCTTTATTGTTGGCTATGAGGCAAGCCAGAAGCCTCAAAATTCGGAGTTCGTCTTTTTACTCCGACAACCTTGAAGTGGTTCAAGGTATTAGTAGTAGAACAGGTCTTCGATGGCAGATTGCACCGATCATTGCCGAAATGAAGAACTGGTTGACCACTTTTCCTGAATGGAAAGTTTTTCATATCAAGAGACGTTATAACATGGCGGCCGATTCTCCGGCGAAATGCACAAGGCGGGATGTCAATTTATCTGAATGGAACGACTACTCTTTATTTGGAGCGATTAGTTTTCTGAATTTGATGTGTAATATGTGATTTATTTTGTTTGAATGGACAAAAAAAAACATTAAATATTAAATTGTTATAATATTAATTAAAAGTTTGTCTTTACCTCCTTGTTGTTGAGCACAAGTCGATAAATGGAGGTTCGGATTCCTGGATGGATTGCGGCCGTCACCGTCTCCATCGTCACCACAGGACATGACATCAGCAATCTAAGTTTTAACCGAAATAAAAAAATATTACAATTTTAACAAATAAGTAAATTATTACAATCCTAAATGAATAAACAATAATTACAACCAACAATATATAATAAATTAAAATAAATAAATTATTACAAATCATACATATATAGTAAATTAAAATAATTAGAGTTATTCTATTCCGGATGAAATATGTAACAAAAATAACCAGTTAGTCCAAAAAATGTTTCTACAAACATAACAAAGAAAAGTTTATTATTTTGGAAAGTTTCCTAATAAGGAAACTTTACAAAAATGAAAACTTTAACATTTTTTTTCTTATAAAAAAATCCCTAAGGCTTACATTTTTCCAAGGTTTTTTTTTTCAAAAAATCCTAATAAAACACTAACCTATTGGTTTTTATTTTGCTAAAATCTTTTTTAATCCTAAAGAAATACCTAAAAATTCCCTAAACAATTACCTAAAAATTCTCTAATTAAATTACCAAATCACATAAACACTAATTAAACCTCTAATCATATAGACAACTAATAATTATACCCTAATTTCAACAAATAATTAATCCCTAATTTTGACACAAAATTAACAATTCACATATACAAGCTTTTATATATCCATTTAAAGTGTTAAACATCCTAAAAACACCCATAGATAGTTCGGATTTCATGAATCATGCAAAAACTCATTAAATTTTGGAATCAAAAAATTAAAATTAAATAAATAAATAAAAAGTAGCTCGAAATTGGTACCTTTTACGTGTGGAATTTGGTGTGATAGTGTTGAATCCATGCCAAGCAATCGGATTGAAAAATAACAAATAAAAAAAAATGTTTAGAAAATAATATAAAAGCTAAATATGGAATTAAAAGGCTTAAATGGACATGTTTTGATTACCTTTGAGTGTTGTTGTATTTATTTTGGCAAGAAGAGGGCTCCACGTGGTATACTAGTTGATTGGTTCCTTCTCATTACGTGGTAAATGACCAAACTTTTCTTACCAACTGGAGTACACTAACTCTTAAAAACGGATATCTCTTTCGATTTGGGCAATGGCTCGTTGTATCTACCCAGACCGTTGAACTTTGTTTTTTCTTCTCGAAGATACCATGATATGAATGTCAACGTCTCTTCCACCACATAACCCTCTACGATTGAGACCTCTGGCCTAGCCGGGTTTCAAATATACTCTTTTAAATTTTTCAAATACCTTTCAAATGGATACATCCACCGCATTTGAACTGGGCCCCCTAATAATGCTTCATCGTATAGGTGTATCACCAAGTAGATCATTATATCAAAAAAAAAGCTGGAGGTAAAATCATTTCTAGTTTGCACATCACTTCAACCACTCCTGCCTTACCAGTTTCCGACTCTTTCTTACTCAGGTTCTTGTTACAAATTACTCTAAACACGTTAGCTAGCCCAATGATCGCATCACTAATCGATTTATCATCTATATGCCCGGGGATACTAGCCACGAAAAGACACTGCATCATTACATGATAATCGTGGGATTTCATTCCAATAATCTTTCCCGTATCACTTTGAACATTGTTCCTCAAAATGGATCCAAAACCATCGGGAAACTTCTACGCCTTCAACCAATTGAGAAATTCTTTCTGCTTATCCGTTGACAATGTATAATTTCCTCGCTTGAGTATCGCTTTACCTCCTCTTGATGTCAACTACAAATCTGGCCTGATTTTTATATCTTGAAGATCCATTCTAGCCTTCACGTTATCTTTTTTTATTTTACCATCAAATCCTACAACTGTACCGAGCAAACTGTCGCACACATTCTTCTCGCGATACATTACATCGATGTTATGTTATAACAAATTTCCGACCAATAAGGTAAGCGATAAAAAATACTTCCAGTTGGACTCGCGAGGACATGTTTTCTTCGTCGTCTTGACCCCAAAATCCTTGTGTTTACCAGGAAACACAATGGGCAACCCATTTAACTGTGTCTGAATATCAGCCGGACTATGTTTCCTCGTTGGGGCCCTAAATTGGTACTCGGGTACAAAACTTTGTCATTTCTATATCGATGTCTGGTAGGTAACCAACGTCTGTGATCAAAATAAACCACTCCCCGATTTACCTTCAATGACGGAGTAGAATCCATGCATTCTGGGCAAGCTATGTAAACCTTGATCCTACCACCCTAAAGTGTATGACCGAGCAGGGTAATCATTGTCCATGGACAACAAACACACCTTCATCATAAAAATCTTGCTTCATATGGGCATCATACGTAAGGATCCCTGTTTCCCACAACATGTCCAACTCATCTATAACAGGGCGTTGAAAGACATCCATGTCCTTGTAGGGAGAACGAGGACCCGGAATCAACAAACAAAGCTGAAATGTTGTCTCGTACATGCATACCCACGGTGGAAAGTTGTAGACGGTCAAAATAACTAGCCACATACTGTACGAGTTGTTCTGCATAGAAAACGGACAAAAACCTTCAATAACCAGGCCCAAATATATGTTCCGGGGTTCACTAGGAAACTCAGGATGTAACTCTGCGAATCTTTTCCAGCTATCACCATCAACAGGATGGCGTAAAATATCTGGATCGGTACTCTTTCTGGTATGGTGCCAGATCATATCTTCGGCGGTGTGCTTCAAAGCGTATAATCGCTGCAACCTCGGTGCAATCGGAAAATATCAAAGCTTTTTATAGAGTACTTTCTTACCCTTCTTAAGATCCCGTCTAGACTCACTGCATACTGGACACTTGTCGAGGAATTCATTCTTCTTGTAAAAATGGCACAATCATTCAAGTAAACATCAATAGTAGTGTAACCCATACCCATTCTTTTCAACTTCTTGTTGCACTCCTCGTAAGACTTAGGTAAATTGTGAGGTTTGGGCAAAACACGACCAACCAATTCCAAGAGCTCTGTGAAAGATGTGTTAGTCCACTTGTTCTTTACCTTTATGTGCATAAGCTTGGCAATGAAGTTCAAAGAACTCATCACTGTAGATCCATGATATAATTCGGTCTCCAATTCCTCGAACAAAGCTTCAAAAATGCCACAACTTGTTTGATTCGCGTCTCTCATCTCGGTATCACCCGAATGACCACCAACATCGTAACTAGGTCTCAAATCGTCATACACATTAAACAATTCATTTTCTATATTTGGCACGGGTTCTTCAGGAATTACTAATTTCTCACTGTGTTTTGTCCAAACCTCATGAGTTGACAAAATCCTGTTCTGTAAAAGGTGACCCCTAACCGTTTGGGTTTGACATCGACGATTTTTCAAACATTTAGTACACGGGCAATACATCAATCCATTAAAACCATTTTTTTTCCAGCAAAACTAATAAAATCATGCACACCAAAAATATATTGTTCCGTAACAAGATCGGTCGCTTTGATCCAACTCTTATCAAGACCGGAATTCATCTTTAATAACAATTTGATATAACTAGGAAACTACATAAATATGAAAATGAAATAAATAAATTAATACAACCCAATTGATAAATAAATTAAAAATTATAACCCAAATGAATGAAAGAATAAAAATTACAAACCATTGAATGAATTAAAATTACAAACAATTAATTAAATAGATAAACAATTACAAATAACTAATTAAACAAAAACAAATATATAATAAGAAAATATAAATACATGAATTGCATGAATTACGACATACTGATTAAAAATAAAATCATAAAACAAGTATTTAGTAACCTAACAAATCTTATAGAATATAATCACATATTTATTAACAATTATAATAAAAAATATCAGATTTTAAAAAGTTTGAAATTTATTGAAAATACCTTGAATTGGATGGGAATATTGAAGATTGACCATGCCCCACCTTGAAAATTGACTCGATAATGGTGCAACAATTATTTATTAACCTAATCAATCATTAAATCATGTAAATATTCACCATTATATTAAAAAAAAATCAAAATTTAAAAAGTTTGAATTTATTGGATTATACCTTGATTTGGTTGGAGAAAATGAAGAGTGACCTTGAATATGGACCCGTGAATGATGTTAGATGACTTGGAGAAACAGGTGTTAAAGATGTGGGCAAATAGGGGTTAGGGTTTTGAGAGAAAGTGGAAGAAAAAGATATTTATGGGGTATTTTTGGTTTAAAAACCTGCTGTCTTTTTAATTTGCGTTTTTTGTTAGCGACGACATGTTTCGTTGCTAAGTTTTTACAAATTCGTCGCTAGAACGGGTAAAAACAACGAAATTATTCGTCGCTAGTACTACAGAAGTTTAGCGACGAATTCTTTGTGTAAAAAAAATAATCAAAAAGTAAATTAGAAATTTGCGACGAAACATATTATATGTAACGACGAAATCGGGTCGTCGCTAACTATTTCGATTCTTAGCGACAAATTTTTATTAATCCAGCGATGAACACGGGATGTCACTAAACAGAAACACTATATCCGACGAATTCTGTCGCTGCTATCCATTTTTCGTCGCTAATAGTCTGTTTTAGGGACGAAGCGCGTTTCGCCCCTAAAAAATTCGTCCCTAAAGACTGCAAATGTAGTAGTGGAGGGTGGTGGTGGTGCGCGCGTGTGAGGCTTTGCCTATTCCTTTTTGGCTGTCATAGTCTTTAGTTCTTTGATAGGAATAGATAAGTAAGCTAATTAAGCTAGTAATATTTATATACCGCTCCTATGTGGGACAATTTTTTCAGAAAAAATGTCTTTTCCACTTTTCAAAAGGAATATGAAAGGTCTTAGTTAATACTCTATATAAATCTAAATCTTTTTCGTTTCTCCAAAAGAACATGATCGGATTTATGTTTATATATTTAAACTAATAAATAATGAAGCTAAAATCCAACATACTTAACTCGAGGATCCACTAAAAAAAACAGGTCATTAGTGAAAGACATCTAGTGACACTTCTAAGAAAATGTCTCCAATAATACCTTTCGCGACACTTAGTAATCTGTCTTCATATTTAGTGACACCTTTTTTACAACTGCCGCGTGTAAATGTCGCCTATGATACTTAGTTAACTCTGTTCATATACTACAATATTAACCAATTTTGCTGCTATACAAATTAATATAGATCTTTTTTCTTATATACAACTACAATGTTCAATTAAATTAAAATCTAACCCTAAATCCCCTTTTAACTCTCTCCTTCACATCTCTCGGCATCTTCTTCGATCTTTATCTCCGGCCATCTCCGACTATCTCCGTCCATCTCCATCCATCTCTACTTGCCATATCTGTCGCAAGAACGTGGTGCGAAAATTAAGCTCTTCTCCTTAGTATCCTTGCGATATCCACGATGGCTTCATCTCCGTCTTAGCTGCACAGCACCGGAAAATCTCCTAGGCCGATTAGAACTCCACCGCCGCCAACCGAACCCTGTCTCTCTCGCCAAATCCGATCTCTAACTCCGTCCATATCTCAGTCGCCTTGTTGATGCGAACACTTAGATCTTTTCATCAATTTCCTTGCGCATTCGAGTATCAATTTTGCTTCCTCCTCTGTCTTTAGCCATTCAGAACCGGCAACTACTACGCATTGTATCTCCTCCTCCGATTTGAGATCCGCCAATGTGACCGACAACGGTGCAAAATATTTGGTAATTATTCTATAGCTTGAAAATAGGGCTATATTTTACTATTTAGCATAACACATGTACTAACTGTGCAATTAAGCTTCAGTAATACACTGATTTTGTTGAACATATGCTATAATTGTTGTAAATTTCAACACTAGTTTAATATCATGATTTGCAAGTACTTAAATTACTTTCCCGGATTAATTTTTATACTTTAAATACATTGAATAATGGAATGTGAAAATTATTTTCTTCACTTCATAGCATTGTATGCATCTGGTTTACAAGGGGAGTATGGCTTGTTGTGTCAGGGGTTGCCTTGTTAATCTAGAGAATTTTGCGAACTTAGCTGAAGAGCAATTCACTTGAGTTTCCGAACCAGTGATCTTTTGTTCTTTGATAAAAATTCAGAGAAAGACTAACTCATTTGTTGTATTTATGTATTTACACGCAAAATGTAAAATCTGTAGTAGATTTTGTAGATAGGATATTAATACTTTACAAAAGTTGCCTAATTTTGTGCACATTTTATAGTGTTGAAAGGAAGAGAATGCTAAGTAGTAGATGGAGCAATACGAAGTTCTTGAGCTCTTCTTGTGCATGAAAAGAAGAAGTGAGCATCAGAATTACAAGTTTTTTTGCTTTTTTCTTCATTTCCTTTTTTAATTTCATAGTATGTTTCAAATACTAACTAGTTGATTCTTTTCTGTTACTAATTATTTCAGGATTCAGTTGGTGGAAACATCAAAACTGTTATGATTGGTATGCTATTTTCTATGTTATGATGGATTATATCGGCATACTCTTAATGTAGTTATCATTTATCCTATTTGGGTAGATATTTTAACATTTTGTGTATTTCTCTTTTGTGGCATTCAGACTTGAAGGTTCTTATATATACGAAGAATTTATGCCTACTGGAGGAACAGATGTTAAGGTTATTTTATTTAAATTTCGTAATTTCGTTCTATGAGATGTGTATTTATAGTCTATATACAATCAAAAACCATATGATAGTCAATATATCTTATAATGAATAGGTGTATACTGTGGGCCTGGAGTATGCTCATGCAGAGGCACGAAAATCCCCTATTGTCGATGGTGTTGTTATGAGAAATCCTGATGGAAAAGAAGTATGTATGTTTTTACAACATTTATATAATCAATTTTGTTGGGTAATACTTGTTAATTGCACTATAAGTCCTTATATTATACAAGATATTCATACATTTTATCGTAGAAATTTCATAAAAATTCAATAAAATCAAGCTTAAAAAGACTAATCATAGTTAATTGTGCTATAAGTCTTTATATTATAGAATATAACATATATTTTATCTTAAAAAATTGAATAAATTAGGCTCAAAAAGACTAATCATAGTTAATTGCGCTACACGTCCCTATATTATACCAAAATAACATACATTTTATCGTTGAAATTTCATAAGAATTTAATAAATCAAACTCGAAAAGACTATCATAGTTAATTGCGCTATAAGTCCCTATATTTTATCTTTACATGATTTTATTTTATTACCCTATTTGACAGGTAAGATATTATGTTTTACTCACTCCTGCTGAGAAACAAATGTCACGAGAAGTTTGCATTGCTTTTAGGCAATCAGTAAGTCTATTAACATTTCTATATATATATATATATATATATATATATATATATATATATATATATATATATATATATATATATATATATATATATATATATATATATATATATATATATATATTTTCATTTCAATAAATTGTTAAATTTTCATAATACAGGTATGTGGGTTTGACCTTTTACGATGTGAAGGTCGTTCATAAATTGTCCTCACTCATGCTGGAAGAAAACAGGTATTCTGATAATTACACGTTGTATCCAGGTTAATGGTTTTACCTTTAATTTTACATTAATTCCTTGTAATTTTTTTAATTTTTTTTTTGGTTTTTTCTTTGGGAAATTTAGGTGAAGGGACTGGTTTGCTTCGTCTTCACAGTACATATCGCCATAACCTAAAAATATATAGCTCAGATAAGGGACGTGTACAGGTATAAAAATTGCACTATAGGTCCCTATATTATGTAAAATTGCATTAAGTCCCTATCATATTTTTTTTCCAGATGTCAGCAGCTGCTTTTGCTAAAGGTCTTCTTGAATTAGAAGGACAATTAACAAATATCCTGGTATGTTTGCATATTTAAAGAATCTATTCTTTTATTCTTTTTTTATTTTTTCTGTTTGACTTAGTTTGATTTAATCCCAATATTTTCCTTTTTTTAAGGTTTCTCTTGTTAGTAAAGACGCCTCTATGTTAGATGGACTTGATAATGCTAGCATTGAAATGGCGGCATCTAAGGTTATTCTCGTAAATATATATAACCTCCATTTTATTATATATAACCTCTATGTAAGGTTGCATTTTTTAGGCAAGGTTAAATGAGATAATTATGTCTGGAGTAAAAACTACACCGAATAATGGTTCACCAGGATAACCATGGATGATTGATGGAGCTGGAATTCCTCAAAATGCATTTCAACTTTTACCCAGACTGGTAAATTTATATTAAACTGTAATACTATATATAAAATGTGTTGTTTGTTTAGGCAAAGTTAACTAAAAAGTTAACAGAACAAGTGAGAATTTTAGCTATAGATGAAGATGAAGAATTAGCAGAAACAAGTTCATATGATATAATTCCACCATATGATCAAGCTAAAGCACTTGGTAAAACTAATATAGATGTTGATAGTATAGCTGCTGGTTTAACTCGTGGTAGTGAAGGTTTTCTTCTTATGTATGCTCGTTGGAGAAAACTTGAACGTGATGTAAAGAGTAAGTTTTCTATACTCTAGGGACATATCTCATTTAACAAATGCTGAGGAGACTCTCAACACAGAATAAAGCAATTGTAAGTGTTTTAATATACTAATTATTATTCAATTAATTAATATAGATTGGGGATATCACTAATGAGGTTTGCAAGAAGTTGACTTAATGGTAAAATTTTAGAAGTATTTTTCTATCTTACATATGTTTTTACTATCTTGTCAAAAGTGTGTTTTTTCAAGGTTTATATAACTAATCTAATATTTCAGGTTGATGAATTGAAGAACAAACAATATGCTCAGGCTCAATTGTTGAGACACATAAGGTGAATTATTCTTCTGAGACAAAAGCTTATTTAAGCTCAATTGTCAATTGGCTCAAGTTGAAGGCAAGTTTAAACAGGCAAGTTTATTAGCCAAAGATCAATTGTTTTTATGTTATAGGGACCAATAGTGCAATTTTGAGAATTTACTTATCCACTTTCCAGAACGTAAGAACCAATAGCTATGGATGTGAGTGATGGATTAACACCTTTTTTTCTTGTGTTGATCTCCAATCCTTGAAAGCATACTCTAACCTTCTGTAAGTCCTTTTCATTAACTTTTTGTTTTTAATTTTATCATAAGTTAGAGTTGGTAATTATTTGTTCAGGTACACCAATACCTTGAGAATTACGAGAGTGCCCTATATGGATATGAAGTACCTGTATGCAAATCCAAATGTAAGTTGATCTTTCACAATGTAACTTCTTCTTCTTCACAATGTTAAGTTCTTCTCTTAAAAATATAGTTGATTTTGATGCTTCTAAGAAACGAATGCTCGGATTGGGAATGCTTCCTCTTGCTCGTTAACTTCTCCGATGTGGAACTGAGGTAGGGTATTTTACATTTATTGTAAACTACGAGGACTTAATAGAAATAAAGTATAATCCTTTTTAATTTGCAGGTAGTTCTAGTAGCAAACTCACTACCTACTTTAAACGATGTTACTCTATGGAGTTACCTGATATTTTAGCTGAGGCTGTGCAGGTATGTATTACATTTAATTAGCGTAATCTATATAGACCTACAGTGCAATTTTTGCCTCATGTAGGGACCTATTGTGCAATAGTGCATGTTCATATCCCTCTCTGTTTATTATACCACCGTATTTTAATTATTTGATATATTTTTTGTATCAGGAAAGTCATCAAAATGAAAGACGAAACAGATTGATAAGAGCTGAATTATGAATTATAAGCTAGTAGATATTACGCAACTATTTTACTGTTAATATTTGAATTATGCTATAGCAAATATAGAAATTGTATATTAATTTTTTAATTTTTAAAAAGTAAAGGGTGACACTTAAAACCGTGTTCCCAAAGTGTGGGCGACTTTTAAATCGGTGTCCCCAAAAGGCTGGGCGACACTTAAAACCGTGTCCCCAAAGTGGTGGGCGACGCTTAAATCGGTGTCCCCAAAGTGGTGGGCGACGCTTAAATCGGTGTCCCTAAAGTGGTGGGCGACGCTTAAATCGGTGTCCCCAAAGTGATGGGCGACACTTAAAAAGATGTCATCAAACATTAAGCGACATTTTTTTCAAAGTGTCACCAAAAGATGGCGACATCAATAATTAGGACACTTGTTTTTTGTTAGGCGACAATTCAAAAAGTGTCACCTAAAGTTTGGCGACAATTGTTTAACTGTCGCCTACTTACAAAATAACTGTCACCAATGAACAGTTTTCTTGTAGTGATCTATGGATATTTATGAAAATGTACATACCACCCCCCCCTCTCTCCCCCTACACAGAGAGAAGTTTATGGGGTATTCAGAATGTACCAAATTCTACTATGAAATAAGGTATTTATTGATTTCAAAGATGTACGAGGAGTATTAGCATGATGCGCCGTATTAAACAACAATGATTATGCACTATAGGTTGTTTTGGAGTCCTGCCTATTTGAACGATTATCTTCGAATGTGGTTTTGGGTGACCCATGACATCTGTCTTGGAAAGACTTTGACACTTCTTTCTCCTTAAATAGAAGTTTCTTGCCTTCAACCTTGTTTTTCATCTCTTCGGTTTGGTTTACCCAAGTGTCTTTGAGCTTTTTCAACGTTGAACACAAATGAACATTTTGAATACTTATTTATCAACTAATTCATTGGTTACTGTATATAAAAGAGGATTTTTTTCCTTTACAAAAATATTTTGGAATGAGGATATTTTAAGAAAGAAAAGTTACAATCCACTAATATGTTAATGAAAAAGTCTTGAACAATACACATACACGTGCATCATCTGATGTTACCTGTTAAAAGGGGAGCGCGTTCGAAATCAAATGCAACAAACTCTGTTTCATTATGATAATGTAAGTCCTTCATAATTGTTACTTATTCAATTCTTAAGAAATTCCTCTCCACCAATAGTATATATATATTAGTCCGAAGAATCAATCCTACGATTAAATAGTAATGCACATTAACCTCAACCTTTGAAATTTAACACCATTAACGTTCATTATAAAATTAGTAGAGGGGAGGAAGGAAAAATAACTCTAAACCTTCCGATAGGTAAGAGTAAGAAAAAGAAAACAGATAAGAAAAAAAGAGAAAAGAGAAAAGAGGGGAGAGAAGAGAAAAATGGGTGGTTGGGCTATAGTGGTGCACGGTGGCGCTGGTGTGGACCCAAACCTTCCGATAGAAAAGCAAGAACAAGCCAAAAAAATTCTTGCTCAATGTCTTGATCTTGGCACTTGTGCTCTTCGCTCTTCCCTCCCCGCCATTGATGTTGTTGAACTTGTTGTAAGATTTTTCTTTTTCAATTATAATTTTTTCATAAAACTTGTTTATATTATATTATTATGAAACCCTGTTTTGTTATATAGGTGAGGCAACTCGAAACTGATCCTTTTTTCAATTCTGGTCGTGGATCTGCTCTTACTGAGAAAGGAACGGTGGAGATGGAAGCCAGCATTATGGACGGACCCGATAGGAGGTGTGGGGCCGTATCTGGCATCACCACAGTCAAAAACCCAGTCTCCCTTGCTCGCCTTGTCATGGAAAAATCTCCTCATTCGTATCTCGCCTGGGCTGGAGCTGAAGAATTTGCAAGAAGTCAAGTACGGATTGTCTTGTCTTTTATTTTTACACTCTTCATGCATTCATACAACCCTAAATGGTTTTTCTTTCTAGGGTGTTGAGACGATCGATAATGAATACTTTATCACCAAGGAAAATGTAGAGGTGCTTAAACTGGCTAAAGAAGCCAACTCCATCCTGGTATGTTCGTATCATGATTGTGATATTTGTAAATTACTTGAAAGGTCCTATTGTCTTTACAAACTTCCCCAAAACGACCATCTTCTTTCCAAATATATTTTATGGCTATTATCTTTCAAAATTAGAATTCTCCAGTAAAACAAGAATTTAGTCATTAATGATAATACAATATATGTAACTTCCTTATAGGTAATGGTCTACCCATGGGCATTTAAAAAAAAAAAGAGTAATGATATATACCACTCAAATTCATACCACCCAAATATCACCCAATGACGTGGCGTGAATTGATTGGTTACAAATCTTTAATCAAATCAAGAAAATAAATGCATTAACAATTTGTAACCAATCAATTCACGCCACGTCATTGGGTGACATTAGGGTGGTATAAATCATTACTCTTAAAAAAAAATAATGATGTAATGTTTGGTAAAAACAGTTACATGTACACCTACGTAGTTCGTGTTTTAACTAATAGTTGATACTTTTTAAAACATAATGACCTAAACACATGTTTTGAAAAAAGTTAGTGAAAATGATGGATTAGTCTAACCTAATTTATTTGTGAGTATTGTTACAATTTTATTGCTAGTTATTTATACACTAAATTTTTGTAATGATTTGAACAGTTTGATTTCAGGATTCCAACGCCTGGGTTGGAATCTTGTGGTGAGATAATAAAAATGAATGGTCTACCAATCAATATATACGCACAGGAGACAGTAGGGTGTGTAGTGGTGGACGGACAAGGGAGGTGTGCTGCAGCCACTTCAACCGGAGGATTAATGAATAAAATGAGTGGCCGGATTGGTGACTCACCTCTAATCGGTGCCGGAACTTACGCATGTGAACTTTGTGGAGTCTCATGCACTGGTGAAGGGGAAGCTATTATACGTGGCACACTAGCTCGTGATGTGGCGGCTTTAATGGAATACAAGGGTTTAAGTCTTCAAGCTTCGGTTGATTATGTTATTAATAAAAGACTAGACCGTGGTAAAGCAGGGTTAATAGCTGTGTCCAATACTGGTGAAGTTGCTATTGGGTTTAATTGTATCGGTATGTTTAGAGGGTGTGCAACTGAAGATGGATTTACAGAAGTTGGTATATGGTAGTAGAGTAGTATTTTTGGTATTTACCATCAATATTTTATTTAGAATTTAATCTTCCTAGAATTGTTATTTAGTAATGTTTAGGATGGATTTATCATAATTCGACTTCTTATTATGTAAATTATCTTCATGAACAATACTATATGTCACCTCTTATGATTTTTTTTTGGGTGAGTAAAGTAACAGAATCAGCATTTTATACTTGGAAGGAAGAGTTATGAAAAATTTGGAGGGATTGTAACTTTATTATTTGTTTCTTTTTCTTTCTTTTATAAAGGAGAAAAAAAGGTTCTTGAAAAATTTGTGAGTGCCTGGCCCCCCGAATTGTATAAGGTGGCTCTAGTGAGTTTGATATAGTATAGTAGCTGCTTCGATCACAGTCCTATACACCAGTGCCTGGTTAGTGAGAATAAAATATAAAAGAAAATGCTCAAACACAAAATCTGTTTGCTCTTTGGGCATAAATGTGAAATAGTAATTAAACACACATTGTGTGCATGCTCTTAGACAAGAAGGGTTTGGTATGCTAGTCTAGTAGTCCATTACAATTTCTACAACTCAAGCAACTGGTAGAATCGACCATTTTTTCAACATGAAGAATATAATATATATGGTGGCTTGGAACATATGGAAAAGAAGAAATTTTTCCTGTTAGTAACCCAAAACTTGATCATATGAGTATTAATCCAAATGTTATGCCTGTGAAGTATACATTAATAAGTAGGAACAACAGATTTTACAGTAATCTATCTAATAACATGATCAACAAGGGAAAATGTGATGAGCAATGTGTTGGTGTAAAATATAAGCTCAATACACGGATGCATTTGGTGTAAAATATTAAAAAGGATGTTGTCTGTGTTAGAATTATGTACTATTCCATACCATCTTGTATAAAATACAAGTATTTGTTGGGTACGATGAATGTTATATTGTTTTGTGAGTTCGATTAAAATCTATCATGTTCTATGTTTATTGTATTCTTCAATCTTTGATTAGTTTAAGAGAGGAAGTTAAGTGATATGGGAATGGAGGCTAATCAGATGATGGTATTTTTGGGAGGAGAATGTGATAATGGTGCAAATGGGATTTAAATCCCCTAGAATATACCTTCCTGTAATTTCACGCAATACACTTTTAGATTGACGCCACGTGTCATTTAATAAAATCAATGGTACAAAAATAATATTATATAACTAACCATTAATCATGGTTAAATAACAAATCTTTTGATAAATTTATCTAAAATAAATAGATTTAATAAAATTTTAATTTATCATTATATTTAACCGCCACCTGTAATGGTTCTTCGGATTCAAAGTAAAGAATTCTGAAAAATTTCATCTTCTAAAACAAGAGAACAAGTATAAATTCCATGTTGTAGATGACTCAAATGCTTTTCAAATGCTTTCTCAAGTATTACTTTTTATTGTAGATATAAATAGGCTGGATAAGACAAAATAACAAATGCAAGTAGACAAATTAATAATAAATAATTGATGAATTGTTAACTTTGAATATCATTAACTCTTAAAATCTCAACACACCATACATAATAAACCTCAACTAAAGCTTTATAGCAGCCTTAGCCATAGCTAATGCACCATCAAAACTTTGATTCCCACCAATAAATCCACTCATATGAACAAAAACACAACCAGGAATTCCAGTTTCTTTAGAAAGTTCCTCATCTCTTAATCCACGCCATTTAATAGAAAGAGTTTTTCTGCTCTCAAATCTTTCAGGCGATACTCCTATAGCTTGAATCCTCCAACTTTTACTTCTATCATCCTACCACCCCCAATCAATCATACTTTATTATTTATTTCTTTTTTCTATATTATATTCCAATCAAATACCTGATAAAGACCATATTTAATTTTCGGCTCAATCTTCATTTCCTCCTCCAACTCAAACATGTGAAGTTTCCACTGTTACAAATATATTTATGACTTTAAAACCAAAAGGACTTGGTAAGTAATTAAACTAAATATCAAGAACTTACAGGGAAAAATGTAGTCAAAACCACGATTTCTCCACTTCGATCCACACCATTTCTTGCTGTTAGACACTCCATCACAATTGATCGAGTAGGTAACCAAGATCTCGTATGAAATCGAACACTCTGAAATGAAAACGTGAAACTTTTCAAGTTCGAGGACCATTTAGGTAATTTTTGAAGTTCAGGGACCATTTAATAAAGACTTACATCGAGAAACTCGGTACCAGCTAAAGCCATTGCACGTTCAAAAACTTCATTTTCCTTTTGAGAGAATTTATGCATGAAGCAGAGCTATTAGTGTTGTCTGATTTTATCTATTTCCATTTTTAAAGTGGATAGACATTGGTGGGAATATTAAATCCATGAAGAAGACTTCAAAAGAACTAAATGAAATTATTCAAAGTTGGATTGATGAACATATTCAGAGAATAATGAGAACCGAGTCTGAAGGTGGCCTTGGAGATGATCAAGACTTTTTAGATACGTTGCTATCTGTAATTGATGATAAAATCACTCATGGCCACACACGTCAAACCGTAACTAAAGCAACCGAACTGGTAAGTTATTAACCAGTTTATTTAAGTGTTTATATGTCATACATCATTCTATTAGCATTCAAAATTCACTAGAGAGATAATAGAAATAGAATCAATCTGGCTTTCATCATGTTCATGTAAAAATTTTAACTTTGTGATTCTTTGATATAGATTATGACCGTAGGAGCTGCAGATACCTTATTTGTTGTCCTCACTTGGGTATTCTCTCATAACCCTTTTGAATTGTGTACCGATACTATGAAAACTACAAATTTCAATCCAAAGGGAGACAATTATGTGGCTATTTCTAGCTCTTTTGAGATGAACAATTGCGTGATATAAATCCTATGCCAAATGCCATCGAATTTGATTGTTGAGGAATGGAAAAGAATGCAGGGACTAAAGTGCAAAGTGCAGGGAATTCTGTGGCAGTAAGGGACGTATAATCCTTTCTCTTTTGTTTTAGAAGATGAAATTTGATTGTTAAGCACGTATAATCCTTGTTATTTTGTTTTAGAAGATGAAATTTCTCATAATTCTTTACTTTGAAGCCGAAGAACCATTGCAGGTGGCGGTTAAATATAATGATAAATTAAGATTTTATTAAATCTATTTATTTTAGGTAGATTTATCAAAAGATTTGTTACATAATTAATGGTTAGTTATATAATATTGTTTTTGTACCATTGATTTTATTAAATGACACGTGGCGTCAATCTAAAAGTGTATTGCGTGAAATTACAGGGAAGGTATATTCTAGGGGATTTAAATCCCTAATTTTCTTATTTAGAGATAAATGCCTAATAGAACAATTATTTATAATAAACATCCTTTTTTTTATACATATACTATCCTTATTATTAAATATATTATTTTATTTTTAATACAATATTTATTTTTAAATCTTAAACAAATAATAGGGTATTTCCACCACCACCATTACCACCACCACCACCACCACCATCACAACCACTACCACCACCACTACAACCACCACAACCATCACCACCTCCACCACCACCTATTACTAATTTCATCACACGCGCGCGTCCCTGAATTTTTTTTAAAATCGCCATAACTAATTAAAAAAAAACAGAAAAATCGAAAAAAATCATATTTGGATAAATCAAATTAATATTTACGTCTATGATTTTTTTCGGAATTTTCTGAATTTTTTTGTTTTTTTTTTTAATTTTTTAATTCGCAGAACATGGAATTCCATGTTTAAAATATGGAATTACATGTTTTAAACAGTGAATTTCGTGTCTGCGGAAAACAAATTCCTTATATCAAAACATGGAATTCCATGTTCTGCGAATTAAAAAATTCAAAAAAATCAAAAAATCTGAAAAAAATCTGAAAAAAATCATAGACGTGAATATTAATCTGCTTTATCCAAATATATAAATTTTTGATTTTTTTGATTTTTTTAGAATTAGTTATGACGATTTTAAAAAAATTTCACGGACGTGCGCGTGTGTTTATTAGTTTTTGTTTTGTTTTTTTCTAATTCTTTTTTTAATTTTTAATTATAGAGTAGTTTGGGATGTGGCATTTTTCTATAAAATTTTTTATTCTAGGCACCTTTTTTTAAATAAGTTTTTTAATAAGTATTAATCTTTAATTGGCTCAATATTTAATTAAGAATATTTTAGTCATATACTTATATGACTTAAGCTTTGCAGCATTGTCTGATACAATTTCTCATGTTTCACTTTTCCATGGAAAGTCCTCTCCTCACTTCACTCTAGTTGCCCAATTCGCATGAACATATTCTTTTTTAAATAGACAAGGTGTTGGTATTTAGCAGCCAAGAAGAAATTCCGCATTAAATCTATGTGCTTGATTCAGGTAATCCAAAAATATCATAGACTCATAATCAATTAGATGTCACAACAGATTAAATGTTCAAAAAATATTTGTGTGTTTTTAGATTAACTATTGAATTTCTCTTTTATAATCAAAAAACTATATTAGACTCAACATCGTTTTATATTTGTAGCAAGTAAGAGAAAAAGCACTCTGTTACATCTATTCTATTACATTATCACCTTATCAGATTAAAACAAAAAACAAGAAATCATTAGAACTAGCTTAATGACCAGAACCTTGAGATGCAAGGTTCGAGTCCCTTCCCTGAACATGGGTAACCTAGTTCTGATTAAATAGAAGTATGCATGAGGAGGTGTGTATATTTCCTATGGGAATAGTCGTGGTACGCGTAAGCTGTCTTTAAATATGTTGAGCAGCACTTATCTAATTTGCACCATTAACTATTGAAATTTGTCCCTAATTAATGATAAAACACAACTATATATCATTCTTTTTGTTACTTTTGAATATAAACAAGAAGGTTTATTAGACAAACCTTATACGCAGCGGATAGGAATGAAGAGTCCTGAATTTAGCCTTCTTGTAATTGATTGAATTGGAATGAATCGCTTCTGCTATCTGATCGTAAGTTTAATTACTAGAACTAAACTTTTTGTTTTCACCACCTAAATGTCTCAGAATTATCTATTGTGTGTTATTGATTTGGAGAGAAAATATTTGTACGCTTGAATTGTGTTGTCTGTGTTGTTGTGATTTTGTGAGAAAGAGAGGCTCTATTTATAGAGCTGGAGAGTTGATTTATTGCCTGTAAATAAACCACTCTCCCACTTTCTCCACCTCCTCCACCATCTAAGTGGGAAGTTATCTTTGATAACTTCCCTGTACGCTCATGTCTTTCCCATCATGGGTGACATGAGATAAAAATAATCTTTTTTTTTTAATTTCTTTCACTTTTTCTGCTAAATTTTTTATATCACTCTCTATATATGAGTGACCATAGTAAAAAAAGAGAAAATCAGATTATTAAAAAAGAAAACATTCTATTTAATATATAAAATGTTCGTATAAAACAAGAGACAAATGTAGTCTTTAAATAGGGAAAAGGACACTCAGGTCCTCTATTTTTTTATATTGGGACACATAAGTCCCTTAGTTCTTTTTATTCTCTTGATAAGTCCTATTTTTTAACGTAGTTAACTTTTTAACAGTCAAGAGTATTTGACTTCTTTAAAATACCATTTATACCCTCTTCTTGATTCCTTTGTTAAAAATACAGATTCGGACAAAGATAATGAAAATATTTTTTAGGCGGTATCAAAAATCTTTAGAATGGACCACACATCTTCCTCCTAACGTTATAGATAAAGTAAAAAAGAATTTCGAAAGAGGAAGACATTTCCATGTGGCCGGAAGATGATTCACCTATATGGGAACCTCCAGAAATGGTACGGAAAAGAGGCAGGCCAAAGGTTAATAGAATCAAAGAAGTTGGAGAAATTGCACCATCTCGTGATCAAAGATCAGTAAATCATAGATGCTCGTTATGCAAAGCTTTGGGTCATAATAAATCTACAAGCCATCTAAAGGAGAGAAGGGCTAACACGAGTTTTGATAACAATATAGTACAACACGTAATATTGTTTATATTTTTCTTTTAATGCACTTTTGACATACCTTATCTTTTTTCAAAAAAGAATAAGCATCTAGTGTGATTTTTTATGAGGTTATATGTAAAATAGTGTAATGATATAGTATAAATTTTAAATTGATGAGTTCAAAGAAAAGTTGAAAATAAAATGTATGTGATCATATTGGACCATGGAAACTCGTTCATCCTAGATCGTATAAGCCACTTTCATAGATGCAACTTATTTGTTACTGTTGATTGTAATATCTTTAATTATTTTCAAGTATTATTTTTGAATTAATGGATACAATTAATCTAATTACTTATTATTATATTTGTATAGGTTGAAAACCGTAATATGGACATTAACCAGAATTCTGGATATTGTGGGTCCTCTACTTGTACAAGACCTAGCAACACATCTGACGAGGTTGCGTCTTCTCGACATGGTGGATAACTAATTCTTATTATGAAAGTTACTATTTTGTTAGTTTTTAAAAAATATGTTAGCACAAGAACATGATCTGAACAAATTTGATATGTTATTATGGATGTTACTTTTATTAGTATTGTGATCTTTTATACCTGTGTGAGATTGTCATGTTATTTGATTTTAATTTAATAGAACATAAAATTCAGATAAATATATTAGATGAGGTTGTTTTATAGATATGAATTGGATAAAGGATGGATTCTACTAGCTAAGTAGGATTCTTGATAGGCACAAAGAAAAAGATACAAGTTTGATTAGTTTTTTCTAAAAAAATGATACATAGTTTTGAAGATTTATACTACATGAATAGAAGAAAACAAAGTCACTATACAAATCCTAAAAAAATTATATTATTTAAATAATATATCTAATAAATGGTTGAGTATTTATAATTGTGAAATCAAATAAATTTGGTTAATAAAATAAAGGGTATAAGTGGAATTTAAAAAAAGTCATATCATTAACAGTTAAATATAACTAACCATGTTAAAAAATGGGACCTATCAAAAGAAAAAGAAAAACTGAGGGACCTAAGTGTCCCAATATAATAAACTTGAGGACTTCAGTGTCTTTTTTCCTCTTTAAATATGTTGAGCAGCACTTATCCAATTTGCATCATTAACTATTGAAATTTGTCCCTAACTAATGATAAAACACAACTATATATCATTTCTATATGAGTGACCATAATAAAAAAAGAGAAAATCAAATTAATTAAAAAAGAAAACATTATATTTAATATATAAAATGTTCATATAAAAAGTGATTTGCATGAATATAAAAGAAGTAATACAATCTTTGCACTTATTTAAGGACCATGTGGGGCTTTTAACGACAATCGAAAACATTTGCAATATTATTGGTCCTCTTTGTCAATCTAAAGCATTCACTATAACGAGCACAACTTTTGCCACACAGTGGTTGGCATTGGCGACGAGTTTCCATCCGAGATGAGAAAATTCTTCTTTAATTCTATTATTAAACAGCGAGAAATGATTTCCGTCACTGAAAATGTTACGGAGGACGAAATACCTAATCTAAATAAATAAATATTTAAAACTTATTAAATTCATTTCCGTCACTAAAAATGTTACGGGGGACGAAATACCTAATCTAAATAAATAAATATTTAAAACTAATTAAATTCATTGTCGTAATTGTTGAGATTTTCGCGATGACACGGTTGTCGTCGATAGTATAGGTTATTAGCGACGATCGAATATCGTCACTAATGATAAACGCTAATTAAATTTTACAGTTGGGCAGACATTTCATTGAAACCCACCCAAATATTTCCCCTTCCGCTTTTATCAAACCCAACGTCTGAATTGGTCCAAGAATCTTCCAATCAACAACCCGGGATCCGTTACGTCATTAACGAAGCTTCCTAACACCATCTTACATTGTGGGTCCTAGTGCAACTTCAAAAACTCCATTAAATTGGTCAAAATAGGTATTTTTTAAATATTCAAACTTTTTTTAATTTGTTTTATTTAAGTACATATTTACTATGCTTTGATTATGTGTATTATTGTAATATATTTAAGTGGTTACATTATTTATATTTGATGCAATTGATCTTTTTCAAATATGTTTTCTCTAATTTGGTTACAATTATATGTCGTTCTTAATTTAGACGATGGATCCGGATATCGAAAAGAATTGGATTAAATCAAATAATTTTGTTACAATGGAATATTTGTCGGGTGTGATGAAATCTATTAATTTTGCGAATAAACATGCGGATAGTACAAGTTATATTTTTTCTCCATGTAATCGTTGTTTCAATAATAAAAAAATTCATATAGACGATGTTAAAGCGGATGTTTTCAGGTATGGTTTTTTGTTGACATATGAGGTTTGGACGAAACATAGTGAAAAAGAAGAAATCCATGTCAATAACCCAATCGTAGATGATAAAATATTGAATGTGTATGATGATTTGAGATCCGCTGTTGATGTTGGAGGTCACCCTAGTGACACCAAGACAGCTGAAGAGAATCTTACAAGCTAGAGGCGCGGTTGTTTCAACGCGTTGTTCGAGTAAAAAAAGAAGAGTTTTACTCTGGTTTTACTACGAGGGATTCCTTGAATTTCATAGCTAAGTTAGTGCACATCAAAGTGAAGTTTGGGTATGAGATATATTACAATCGATGTGTGTTTGAATTCTTGTGTTTTGTATTATAAATATAATAAAAATGAGATAAGTGTCCAGTATGTGGTGAACCGTAGGATTTGAAGAAGTGGAAAAAAGTGTCACATAAGAAACTGCGTTATTTTCCCATTGGGCCAAAATTGCAGAGAATATACGCTTCGAGGCACACCGCCAAAGACATGATTTGACACCATATCAGAAAGAATATAGACAAATATGCGTTTAGTCATCCAGTTGATGGTACTAGTTAAAAAAAAATTGACAAGCTAAATCCCGAGTTTGCTAGTGAATAGTGGAATGTACGCTTGGTTTGGGCATTGCTTGGTTTTGTCATTTCCCCATGCAAAACAAATCATATAGAACGTGGTCAGTTATATTGACCATCTACAGCTTGTCGATGTAGTTATGCATGGAAGAATACACATTTATGCTTACTTTGTTGATTGCGGGTCCGCGTTCACTTGGAAAAGATATGGATGTATTTATCCATCTTGTTATAGATGAGTTGGAAATATTGTGGGGTACATAATCCTTACATATGATGCTCATATGAATGAAGAATTTGTAATGAAGGTTTGTTTGTTGTTCACAATTAATGATTACCCGACTAGATCATACACTTCAGGATTGTCGGGTCAAGGCTATTTAAGTACCCCGAATGCATGGATTCTACGTCGTCCTTGTGGGTGAATAAAGTTATATTTTATTTTGATTGCAAACGGTGGTTACCTATTCGACTCCGGCTTAAAAGAAACGTATCCTTGTACATGCATCGTCCCGCCAAAATTTCAGTCGCAATTAGATGAGTTGCCTATTGTGTTTCAGGGTAAAGACAAGGATTTTGGTGGCAAGTCAACAAATAAATTAGGTCTTCGTGAGTTTAATTGGAAAAAAATATTATTTTATATCGTTGACCATATTGGTCAAAAAAATTGTTGAAACATAACATTGACGTTATGCATTGTGAGAAGAATTTGTGATAGTCTGCTTGGTACTAAGATTGGCCTAGATGGGTAAATTAACAAATATAATTTGAAAACAAAAAAGTATCTAAAAGATATGGGTATCGGGAAAGAGTCGTGGTTGTTCGAGGACCGAGATAGAATGATGCTACCATGCGTAAAATATGCAATTCCCTTGGACAAACAACATATGTTTCTGGATTGGTTGAAAGTGCAAAAGTTTCCCAATAGATTCGCGTCTAGTTTGAGAATTAGTTGTCAAATTAACTTGGGAAAGATCATCGGTACGAAATCCCATTATTGTCACATAATGATGCAGTTTCTTTTTATGACTATTATACCTGGACTTATTGACGATAAACCAACGTGTGCGATGTGTTCATGAATATTTGTAAAAACCCTAATTATGAAAGAATTAGAAGCGGGATAGGCTGAAGTGGTCATTCTTATGTGCAAACTTGAAATAATTTGTTATCCCTCTTTTTTGACATAATGGTCCACCTTGTCATACACTTGTACGAGGAAGCCCAGCGGAGGTCCGGTTCAAATGTGTTGTACTTGAAGAAACTTAAAGAATATATTTGGAATCCAGCTAGGCCTGAGGATTTATTCGTCAATGGATACGTTGTAGAGGTAGCATTGATTTTCATATCATGGTATCTTCAAGAAGAAATATCAATGTTAAAAAAATCAGAAAGATATGGTAAGACACTCTTTAAACCCAAACAACTATGTGTGTTTTAGAGCTAATGCCAGCTAAACGGTAAAACAAAGTCTTGTACTTTACACAGAATGATAAGGAGGAAATTGATTGGTATATCATCCATAATTGCGATAAAATCCAGCCCTATATGATGTAGTAATATTAAAGTTTATTTTATATTCTTTAAAAAATTTAACACTATTCTTTATGGTTAGTGGACACAAGTTCATGTTATGGCTCCCTGATATAGAAAAAAAATCACCAGAGAAGCTTCCTAGGTGGTTCTTGGAAAAGGTATTTAAGTTCTCAATTTTTACCATTAAATCAATTTTAATACAACTAATAAATGTTGTTGTGTATATGTGTATTTTATGCGCAAAGATGGTGATGCATTTTCTACCGATGAAATTATTTCGTTGACCAATATGTCTAATGGTCCCGTATATAGATTTGATTCATGTGTTATAAACGGGGTCAGATGGGTTACTAGTGACAAGAAATAAAAGAGTGAAGATTAAAGAGTTTGTACTATCACAAATGAATAACTTATTACGGTGAGTTAGTCAAAATTATAAAGGTGGAATTTGGTGGTTGTTATTCAGTTTTGTTGTTCGAGTGTATCTGGTATGATACTGGGGAGAAAATAAAAAAGAGGAAGTCGGAACACGGGGGAAACCATGATCAACACAAGTTCTTCCTGGTGAAGTGAATAACTCTACATATTATCCACTCAAGCAAAAACGTCTTTTATATCGATGAAATTAATGCAAAGACATCGCAAAAGGGGGTGTAAATTTGTACGAGAGGGAAATGACTAAAACAGGTGGAGCCTTGATTTATGGAGTAAAAAATCGATATCCAATGGTTCAAATCTGATCACTATTCCTTCTGTTGAGAAGAACTTGGACACATAGTACTCCTTATTACGTTTGACTACTAGTGAAAGGATAGAGATTAATCGTGCCTTGTTATGATCTGAAACCTTGATAGAAGATAATGACGAAGTACAAGACGACACATTGGATGAGTACGGAGATGATCCATCTGAGGAGACTATATACATCGATAGTGATGAAGGTATCATAAGTATTGACGATTACGATACATACTAGACATTACGAGTCACCTTTATCTTTTTGTAATTATTTCAGAATATTCGAGCAACGCTTGCAATTCGTCGCCAATGATTTTCTAGTGATGACTATATTTTTTTGCCAATTATTGTTCAGTGACAACTGCATTTCATCGCAAAAGCTAAGAAATCTAGTGATGAATGACTTTCATTGCAAATGATCGTCTCATTACCAACGAAATGTTTCATCGCAAGAAATAAGTTCTCATAGATGAGAACATCAACAATTCATCACGAATTGTGATCTCATAACTCTGAGACACTAGCGACAAAATAAACGTGACAAAATATTATCGCAAATAACAAATGGAGGTCTTTCGCGACGACATGTAGCAACACTAGCGATGAGACTTGTCGTTGCTAGTTATAGGAACTATAACAGTGATTTGCACGTATTTCAAATCATATAAACTTTGGGGAATAATATCTTTTATGAACTATCTCAGTGAAAGTAATTTTGATTGGAAGGTATCTTTTAATATCTTATTTTTATATAGAATGTAGGGGTCTTAAAGTATATAGTAGTTAGAGACTTAGATGTTATAATATGTGCAGAAATATGATGCAACGTGTCTTCTATCAAAATTCAATAATGCTTTTGTAACTATCTTGATTGATCAGGTGAGAATGTAATTAGTTTGAGCCTTCTATTTCCAATTATGATTAGTATATTCTGAGTAGTAGTAATGGGGACGTATGAGGCTTAACCCTAGTCCTAGACAAAGAAGGCAATTGGATTAAAGGATTTACAAGAAAAATAGGATACACACTACCTATACTAGCAAGATTGATAACTTTTTATAAAGGGTTGGTGTTGACAGAAGGAATAGGCATTATAATTTTGTGTGTTGAGGTGGACTCTAGAGATGTAATCTAATTGGTAAGCAAAACTACCATAGGCAGAGGCCCAAGGGCATGATGGGTTAAAAACATTTGTAGGTTACTGAATCTGGTAGGCTTATTTATTCCACGCCGTGGATGTCGACTCGCCTAGATCCTCGATTGACCCTGTTAAACAAACTAGATCCTCGACCGACCTTGTGAGAGTTATTAGATATCCCGTCTGGGGGAGTAAACTGATCGGCGTAAATAGTCGAAGAGCATGCCTCCCAATTATTGCCAAAGAGGAAAGTGATAAAAACCCAACCTCCTCTATTTGGATATTTCCATCTATAAACTCATGACATAATTTTAGCAAAAGGGGGGTAATTTTACTATTCGTTAATATAGTCAAATATATCTTTCTCGGTCCAATTTTGACTTGACCATTATAGTGCCATCAAGAGGCACCTCTCCATGTGGTGACTGACCTTTCGCCTGATTTCGGGTCTCTACTTTTAGACATAGATACTCTCCGGCACCCATCAACTCATTTTTCTTTGGGATGTCAACACCAATATGTATGATTTAGTATATTATTATTAGAGGGTATTTCATGCTCTATTAGAGTCAAAATCCTTTTTTAGATGGTGGGTTTTAATAGAGGAGAAACATGTGCAATTAGGTTGACTAGTTTAACACAATTAATGTAGGTAAGACACCTAGAATAATCCGTAGTCCTTATTTAGGGGAAGTTTAATTATTGTTTTTTCTTTTTTTTTTTTAATTTTTTCCCACTTAATAGGAAAGAGGGGTTTCTTTCAACTAAACGCCACATAAAAATAGATTATTTCCAAATTAATATATTTATTTGAATTCTTCATATACAACCCTAAAAAATATAAAATAATAAAATAATATTTTTTATTAATACTTTATTTTATTTTTTGTAGAAGCAATGGCAGATAACCTCCTCATTGCTTAAAATATTGTCCATAAGCCTTCCCAATTTTGTTTCCTAACCCGTTGACAATTATCATGTACTACATAATTAATGAGTTAAAAAAATCAAATCCCACTAAAAAAATCATAATAAAGTAATTACATTTTTGTAGATACAAATATTTTGAAATAGTAAAAATTACATCCAAGTTACTACAGTTCTAGAAAGCATCACAACATAACATGATGGTATAAACCCCGTCAATTTATCATCTTCATCTATTACGCTTCAAGACCATTTTATTTTCTGAAATTTCCATCAGGTCCCTGAAAAATTTCATAAATTTCCATTTAACTCCATGTACTTTCCAAAAATTCTAATTAAAGTCCCTTCATACGTATAAATACATCACAACCCATGATAAATCCATTAGTGTGGCTCTCCCATTTCATGCCCACTACATGTAAAGTTTCTTAATCCACCATTGGAGAGTTGGATTAAGCTCAAAAAATTGCAGAGAAGATATGAGGAAGAAGAAGAAGAAGAAGAAGAAAGAGAGAGAGGAGAGCAATTTGCTTTATCTCATTAGATTATGAAAGAGTTACACGTTTATTGTATATATACAATGTTAGGATCATGAATGCTAAACATGAATAAGTCTAAATTCACTTCACAGCTGTATAACAGCTTTTGTAACTAACTTTTATTCTTTTCTCAATATTTACATTTTGGTCCCTGTGGTTATATTCTTGACTTCTTGATTCTCTATTGCTTTTATTGTATTCCAAGAGCCCCCCACAAGCTGAGCATGGATGTTTATAATGTTCAGCTTGGACAAAATATGATGAAACATTAATGATCCAAGAGATTTAGTAAAAATATCAGCAAGTTGTAAATTTGAGGGAATATAGAACAATTTGATTATTCCAGCCGATATTTTTTCTCGAGTGATCTTACAGTCAATGTCGACATGTTTAGTCTTTTCATGTTGGACTGGATTAGAGGACATAGCAATAGCCGATTTACTATCTGAGAAGACTAGAGCAGGATGATCATGAGAGAAGCCATAATCATGAAGTGCATATAGGATCCACTGAATTTCACAAGTTGTTGCAGCTAAAGCCCTGTATTCAGCTTCAGCAGATGATTTGCTTATGGTAATTTGTTTCTTACTCTTCCAAGAGATTAATGATTCACCAATAAAAATGCAAAAACCAGTTATGCTTCTTCTGAAGAGGATGAGAAGAATATACCTTGGCCAGGAGATGATTTGATATACCTAAGTATTCTTTGAGCTGCATTCCAGTGATTAAGTGAGGGTTTAGCTAGAAACTTACTTAAGCAGTTTACTGAGAAGGCAAGATCAGGTCTTGTTATTGTGAGATAGAGAAGTCTTCCCACTAGTCTTCTATAGGAAGTAGGATTATCTAACAAATCCTCAGAGTCTTGTTTAAGTTTTAAGTTTTGCTCCATAGAAAAAGCTACAGGTTTAGAGCCTGAAACACCACACTCTTCAAGAATATCAAGGGCAAATTTTCTTTGACAAAGTGATATACCTTTGGCACTTCTTGCTACTTCTATACCAAGAAAGAATTTAAGTTCACCAAGATCTTTTATGGTGAAAGCCTGATGTAGATAATCTTTGAGGGACTGAATTTCAATTAGAGAGTCACTTGTAAGGATTATATCATCAACATATACAAGAATTGCTATGAAGCTTGATGATGACTTCTTGATAAAGAGACTATAGTCACTATCAGAATGAATAAAACCATAGTTTAAAAGAGAGTCAGAGAGTTTAGCAAACCATTGTCTTGAGGCTTGCTTTAATCCATATAAGCTCTTTCTCAATTTGCAAACTGAGTTAGGTGGAGAGTTTAATCCTTGAGGAACAGTCATGTAAACTTCTTCAAGTAAATCACCATGTAGGAAGGCATTATTCACATCAAGTTGGTGAAGATGCCATTTATTTAGTGAAGCCAAAGCAACCATAAGTCTTATTGAGACAATCTTAGCCACAGGAGAAAAGGTGTCAAAAAAATCTAAACCTTCTTGTTGGTTGTAACCTTTAGCCACAAGCCTGGCTTTATGCCTTTCTAGAGTGCCATCAGCTTTGTATTTGAGCTTAAAAACCCATTTGCATCCAATGGGAGTCATATTTGAAGATAATGGAACAATGTCCCATGTGTTGTTTTCTTGAAGAGCTTGAAGTTCTTTCTGAATAGCAATCATCCAATCATGATTAGTTGAAGCTTGTTTATATGTTCTAGGCTCAGTTAGAGAAGAAATAGCAGCTACAAAATGAAAATAGGAGGGAGAGAGTTGGTTTGAACTTATAAAATCTGTGATGGGATAAAGTGATGTAGATGGTGATGAGATACAAAGAGAGGTGTGAGGTGTTATGTAATCTTTAAGGTAAGAAGGAGGATTTCGGTTTCTTTTTGGTTTGGTAGGCTGAGTAGAAGCAATTGTGGTTGTAGAAGGAAGATTTGTGGTAGATATAGGCTCAGGAGAGGTGTTTGATGAAACTTTGTTTAAGTGTTCTGTGAAAATATTTGAGGAGGGTGGGAATAAAAATGTATGTAAGTTGGTTGGAGGGGGTGTTTGGGAAAAGGGGAATATAGTCTCATGAAATATCATATTTCTTGAGACAAAATTTTTAGAAGTGTTTATGTCAAGGAGCTTATAGCCTTTAGTGGCAGATGGATAGCCTATGAAGATACATTTTGTTGCTCTGGGTTCAAATTTGGTTCTATTTTAGGATAGTGTAGAGGCATAACAAAGGGAACCAAATACTCGTAGGTGGTTGAGTTTAGGTGGTATGTTATATAGAAGTTCATATGGTGAAAGATTATGTAATAGAGGAGTTGGTAGTCGATTGATAATGTGAGTTGCAGTAAGAACTGCTTCAGACCAATATATAATAGGCAGATTAGCTTGAAACATGAGTGATCTTGCAGTGTTGAGGAGGTGTTGATGTTTCCTCTCCACCAAACCATTCTGTTGAGGAGTCTCAACACAACTAACTTGATGTATGATGCCTCTAACTTTGTAAAACTCAGATAGAATAAATTCAGCTCCATTATCTGATCTAAGCACCTTTATTTTTGTGTCAAACTGTGTTAATATTAGATTATAGAATGTAGTAAGGTGTGTTTGAGTTTCAGATTTGTGTGTCATTAAGTAGAGCCAAGTGCATCTAGTGTAATCATCTACAATGGTGAGAAAATATCTAAAACCATTATGAGAAGCAGTTTTAAAAGGTCCCCAAATATCACAATGAACTAAATCAAAGCAATGTGAAGATGATGAAATAGAGTTGGGAAATGTAAGCCGTTTTTGTTTAGCATAATGACATATATCACACACATTATGAGGAATGAAACTAATATTAGAATCAATAGTTTTTAAAACCTTCAACTTAGCTGCAGAAGGATGTCCTAGCCTTGAATGCCATATTTCAAACTTCTCAGTTGAGGGTGTAGATGCTGAGTGAGCTTGACATTTAGACTTCAAGTAGTATAAGCCATCTTTTTCATATGCAATCCCAATCATCCTCTTTGTTGTTGCATCCTGTAAAGTGCAGTAAGATGGAAAGAAAACAACCAACACATTTGATTCCTTAGTAAGTTTGGAGATGGATAATAAGTTGTGCCTAAAAATGGGCACATATAACACATTCTGAAGAGTGATTTGGTCATTAATTGTTATATTTCCCTTGTGTGTAGCATATACTATTTGTCCATTAGGGAGAGTAACAGGGATTTGTACTTTAAATATGTTATTAGTATAGTAAGATGAAGAGTATATTAAGTGATCAGTTGCTCTTGTGTCTAGAATCCAGTAAGAGGAAGAAGAGTTACCTTCTTGAAGTGAAACTTGATGAACAGCTGGTGTTTGAGAGGAGGCACCATGAGCAAGAGCCATCAGTTTGCTCACTTCTTCAGGTGTGAACTCATAAAGGTTCAGTGGTTTGCCCTCAGATTGAGCTTCATCATTTATAACACAGTGAGCCTTTGATTGAGAGATGTTGAGGTTTCTTTTACCTTTAGGACCACTCCATCCAACAGGATATCCATGAATTTGGAAGCATTTATCTACCGTGTGTCCTGTATATCCACAATGAGTACATACAACCTTCTTCTTTTCAGAGTAATAAGCCGGTTTGGAGTTGTTCTTCACATAGAAAGCTTGATTGTAAGATTGTTGTGTGGAGTTGGTAATGGATCTTTGGCTTTCTTCTTGGATAAGCATAGCAAACACAGAGTTAATATGAGGCATAGGATCCATGAGCAAGATTTGGCTCCTAACAGCTGAGTAAGAATCATTCAGACCGATGAGAAATTTGATTACAAAACATATTGTTGTCTTTCAACAAGTGAGTCAAACAATTTGCAGGTGCATTGAGACATGATTCCACAAGAACATGAAGGAAGAGGCCTGAAATGGAGATGTTCATCCCAAAGAGACTTAAATTGAGCAAAATACTCAGAGATTGATGATGAATTCTGAGATATAGAGCTTAGTTCTTTTTCAAGCTGGAAAACGCGAGTACCATTGCTTTTCGAGAAGCGAATCTTAATTTCATTATATAGATCAAAAGCAGAGTTAACATATAAGAGACTACCTCGAATTTCTTTGGAAATCGAGTTGAGTAACCATGATAGAACCAAATTATTAGCGCGTGTCCAAGCGTTGAACAGAACAAGGTCAGTTAGAGAGGGTTGAGTGATTTCTCCATTAACGAAACCAAGCTTATTTTTGACAGCTAGAGCAATTTCAATGGCGCGAGACCATGAGAGGTAGTTATCGCCATTGAGGACCTCAGCAACTAGTGAGGCTCCTGTATTCTCACTTGGATGGAGGTAATAAGGACTGGTGAAATCTTCGAGAATCGATGCAGTTTGAGGCATTGTAGAGTAAAGAGGAGAGAAGTAAGATGAGTTTTAGTTGTGCGGAAGTAGTATTTCGTCTGATACCATGTAAAGTTTCTTAATCCACCATTGGAGAGTTGGATTAAGCTCAAAAAATTGCAGAGAAGATATGAGGAAGAAGAAGAAGAAGAAAGAGAGAGAGGAGAGCAATTTGCTTTATCTCATTAGATTATGAAAGAGTTACACGTTTATTGTATATATACAATGTTAGGATCATGAATGCTAAACATGATCAAGTCTAAATTCACTTCACAGCTGTATAACAGCTTTTGTAACTAACTTTTATTCTTTTCTCAATATTTACATTTTGGTCCCTGTGGTTATATTCTTGACTTCTTGATTCTCTATTGCTTTTATTGTATTCCAAGACTACATAGCATGATTGATCATTGAGATTATGAAGAAGGGTGGATAAGGTAAATTAAAAATTATCAGGATTCTAGAATCTCACCAACCATTTGGGTGGAAACAAGCAACTACCTATGCCTAGAAAGTCCTCTCGAATACTCCTAAGATTAGCAACTGCTTTTAGAACAATACTTATTTGACAATGTTAGACCTCTTTTCTCGTAATTTGACCAACTCCACATGAATGTTATCTAGATCAACAATTACGCCTTTATTTTTAATAATGCAACCAATTACTATAGATTTCTAATACATGACCAATGTACTAGGATGCACAATCAATACACGATAACATTCAATAGAAATCCCCAATTCACTTAAATAATAGTTATCAACCAAATCATAAGTAAAAAAATATTAAATTAGGGTTCATCACAAACATATTTTGTATTTATCTACTATATAAATAAGATATATTAAAGAAAATAAAGTACTAAACTTTTCTCTTCAAAGGTGGAAAGTTTATAACTTGAAACCTTCAGTTGCTCTAAAGATGATGAAGGAGGAGCAAACTATTTACTAAGATATTGTAAAATGTAAGATAAAATATGATAAGTTCACTTGAAAAGGGGTTATAAGACTCCTATATACATATCATAGATGGCTCACAAAACCGGGTCAACAATTGGGCCTAAAAACACATTAAAATTCCCAAGACACACAAGTAATTTTATATGACAAGAATAAGGATGTATTATGAAAAAGATACTT
Source organism: Nemophila menziesii (assembly GCA_029959085.1). Lineage (NCBI taxonomy): Eukaryota > Viridiplantae > Streptophyta > Magnoliopsida > Boraginales > Hydrophyllaceae > Nemophila > Nemophila menziesii. Next base: position 20,848,649 of record JARWIR010000013.1, on the reverse strand, counting down.
AAAATCATAACTTAACCCCATAAAAAAGATTAAAACGATGTCTCGGTCCTATAAAATATAAGGACAAAATACGAGACATAAGTGTTATCTAGGCCATGCACAAGAGCTCCCTTTAGTCAAGGTTATGACACAAACGTGTTCAGCTTCCTTGCATGCATACAATAATGTACAAAGATAATCACGAGTCTGTATTTTTTATTCTTGAAAGGTTTAACGCTTTATGATGTGACTACTAATAGTCCATCCAGATCAGCGTATCAATCCTTTGTCGACATACAATTTGTTACAGTTGTGTGAATTTATGAGTTCTTGTTTCCATATATAATTCCACAATGTGGTCTCTCCAAATATTTAGAGAAGTCTTTCACATTTGGATTTTACGACTTCATTATTACCAACATTGTTTGATACCGTGAAATGCGCATCAAACTCCTATTTCATATTATTCAAAGCTATGATTTTCAATCTTAACATATTTGAACAATATCTTCTTCTTTAGGCATGAGTGCATACACTTTAGTTGTCTTCAAATATAATCTTAGGTTGAAAAAACTATTATCTAAATATCTAAAATTTCTCTAAGAAATCCTTATTATTCCTCGTGTTTTATGATATATTTAATACTTTCGGGACATCATTTTAGTTGTTTTATGATTCAAAAGAAAACATTTATTCCTCTCATTAGCATATATCAAATTGTTAGCTATTATATGAGATTATTCATGTTTTAGAGCAATTTAAGGTAGTTTTGTGTTTTATTGTGTAACTCTTAGATTATGGAGGATACAAGGATGAAATGCTAAGCTAATGAGTAAAGAAGTTATGGAAATGCCCAAGAAGAGTGGGAACGATATCGAGACAAGATAGAGATTCAGGAAGATCATTAGAAGCCAGAGCAACAAATATAAAAAAATAGACTTGAAAAAATCACAACATATTTTGGCCTAAGGTATCTCTTGGACTCTAGTGTGCATAAGAAGAAAAGGCGATCAATTTTGAGTTGATATGAGAACGTTATAAACACTATAGCAAGCTGACTTGAGCAATCCAGATTTAACAAACAAAGTCCACGAGCCACTTTTGACCTATTTTCTAAGCCTATGACTTAAACCTCTGAATTTCCTAGTATATATTAGTAGTTTTCATCTTTTTATACACACTTCATCATTCATTCATTCATATTATATTGGGGAGCAAGAGAGAAGCAATGAGAGCAAGACAACATCATCAGATCTATATCTAGTGCAATTCTTCTTCTATTATATCATGTATTTAATTATTGTTTTCCATTATCCAAGCATAAAATAAACATATTTTAGCTTGATATTGTACATCTACGAACCCAACTATGGTTTGGGATTAGTTTTGTATGAATTTTGGGATTACAAGCTAATTTAATTTGATAGGGGATTGCTTGTTTATTATAATTCTTGCGCTTAAAGTAATTATTTGTCTCAATCACATATTGAGTTGTGTAAGATATTAAATTACAATCGGGAGGGGGATTTAGCAGTGGAAAACAGAATTATAATCATTTAGTTATGTTTGAGAATTAGATATCTAAACTAACTAGATAACAAACTAGGGTTAAAACTTTAGGTGTTAGATAATTTTGTAGGATTTGTTCGGAAAAGACTCCAAAAATTATATATTAACCCCTGACTTATCCAAGAGAAACTTAGGGTGACTTTTGAATCCCAGTTAGAGAGTAAAATTTCCAATTTACCCTTATACCACGATTAACCAATTGTCCTGCTAGTGGTGGCTACATAATTTTGAGATATAATATCTCCATCATATATCATATTTACTCTTTAATCCTTTGAAGTAATAGTAAATAATTAAATCCAAAAATCAAATAAATATTTATTTTCCTTCATATTTTAGTTTTTTCACCAATGAATATTTGGATTAGAACTAAAATTACGCTTGTTAACTCTTTATTCCCTATGGAGACGATACTTTTATTATTACTTGTACCGACTCGTATGCTTGCTAGTTATCATACTCCGCGAGTTGATTCTATATCACACCTCGGGGGACAACAAGTTTTTGGCACCGTTGCTGGGGAATAGTTAGTTAATTGTAGGTATGGTTTTGTTTTAGTTTTTCATTGTTAGATTTTAAGTTTGTTCTTTGTTTGTGTTCATCATATATACTATACTTAGAGAAATTGATTAAGGTTACCAATTTCTTTAAAAATGTAGGGAAGATACTATTCAAATTTTGGTTCATTCAACTATGTGGATGATTCTTTGGGTCAACAATGGGGTAGTAACTACTATCAAACACCTTATAAACACCCGCAAGAGCGAGGATGGAACAATCAATGTGCCGGGAATATTTAACAACCACTACGGATACCCTGTAACTCATACCTCCCAATTGAACGAAACACTTGCAAAATTCATATGTATGTGGGAAGAGTCGGATTCAAAACAAAAGGAGAAAATGTTCGAATTTGAGTCCACGTCAGAAATAATACAAGGATAACAATTTTTGGTGCAATTAACGCGACTTCTTGTTTTCCTAAAATCTAGATTATAACATCTCCAAAAATTGTGAATATCCCTATCATGATTCCTCTCTTTCAAGATATGACATTCCTCCTCAATCGTTACATGAAAAATATCAACTGAAAAAAGTAATTTAGGAAGAGTTAGTGATAGAAGGAAATTGTGAAGGTGATGTGAAGACTATGCCATATATGGTTAAAAATCAATTTATGGATGGGACATTTCTTAGCATGATGGATAAAGGGGTAGTTAAACTTATACGAAAAAATGAAAATAAAATGTTATCCACATGGAGTTTGCATATAATCAAGAGAGTAAAGTTGAGTTGAAAGAAGTGATTACTGAGGGTAAAGAGATTTCTAATACAAATTGGGATAAGGTGATAGTAGAAGAATGGGTTGATGGAAAAGTGGAAGAGAAAGTGCTCGAGAACCCAGTAAAATCACCAAGGGTGAAAAAGAAACCAAAAGTTGAATCTCCACTACAAGAAGTTTGCCCATAACCATTCCCATCGGGATTTATGAAGAAAGTTCTAGAGAAACTTGTTGAAGATCAACGAGTATTATAAGAATAGGAACCACCTCCACAATCAAAGACGACCGAAAAAATGCTTGAGAGACAGATGATACACCATGAAAGCAAGGAAACAAGGAGGGGTAAATTCTTACCTCCTTGCAAAAATAAACGTGTAATAAAATAGAAGAAAGAGCTTATACTTTCCGAGACGGTCATCAAATATCACTGTGTAAGGAAGTTGTTTTGTCATGAGAATAGGGTGTCGAATTGGGGAAGCTACCCAATTCCATAGAAAGTTCGATTAAGAAAAATCTCAAGTGTGAGTAATTCTCTAATTTACTATTCCCAAGAGTCGAGTTTAATTTAAAGAGTACCGCGAGAACCTCAATTCAATTTTTGGGGAAGTTTTCATGTCGAACTTAAGACGTGATAAACAAAATCGCTTCTTGGGAGCAACCCAAGGATAAAAGGTGTAAAACCAATTTTTTTGAAACTTTCATTAATTTAGTGTATACTATTTCAATTGGTTAAAGTTAATTTAGTGTATATTATGCATAACGAGAACGGTAGGATGTTATATTTGATTCTCATGTAATTACTGTTGAGGAACAAAATAAAAATATAGGGGTAAAACTGGAGAAAAGGGAAATTCTTGAAAAGTTTGAGCTCCCAATGGAAATTTTGACTAGTCTGATGGATCAGGAGAAATATTTCAATAATAATGTGGAAATTTTTTTCAGATTCCAACCATTATGTGAGAAGTTATGGCAAAAAGAAGATTGAAAAAAAATATAGCTAGTAAATCTGGTCGGACTGGATATGCTTAATGGGATCTTGAACGCTAGTCTGCTATACTAGAGGATGCAATGAGGTTGCAGCATATCTTAATTATATACCACCAATAGTAATTAATGGATTCTGCCTATCCGGATTGTTATCAGACCAAGCCTGATAAAATATTATTTGGTTTTGAAAAATAAATTTGAAAAACATCTCAAGGGAATAACTTTATGCTCGATTTTCAGAATTAACTTTTTCTCGATCCTAGATCACATATATTTTTGAGACATATCCAATTCCATATACCAAAACTAGATATGAGATCTCATAAAAAAGTTATGGCAAACTCCTTGAGATTCTTCATATTACACCAACTTTAGAAATAGACTGTGAACAATTGCCTAGAATTTTTGGGGATATCTTGATAACTCTAGGTAGCTCGAGAAGTATAATTTCCAATGCCTCAAACTTCGTCTCATTTGGATGTCGTATTAAAAAGTTATGATTTAAATGGTGAGGTGTGACGCTAAAAATGAAGGAGTTTTCTCAAATTCGCATGCCTCTTTGGATCTGAATCGACCCACAAGGCCACAAAACTCCATATATATCATCAATCAAGCATCATGGATCGACAACACCAACCCGTAACTTGGAAAATTGAGCAATTCTCGCAAAGTTAAGTACTTTCCCCCCTCTTGTTAGCTTACTTTTATGTGTTAGGTGTATATTTCTAAATTTATTTCTATTTAAGTCTTTTAGAGTTGTGGAAACGTTACTCATCTTTGAGTTAGGGGTAGGATACCTTTTATTATCATCCATGTTTCACATGTTTTAATTTTTTTATAAAAAAAATGAAAAAAATTAGTTTAAGAACTAGTTGTGTTAGTGTTTCTGAGACACAATATTATGTATTAACTAAGATTGTGTCTCAAAAACACCCATAATATTGTTTGAACATTTCTATAAATTGTGTTAGTGTGGATTGAAGTGTTGGTTATCAATGCTTTACAAGGCTAGTTTGAATGAAGTGAAAAATTAGTAGATGTGTAGAACTTGAGATCCAACCTGTTGGAAAACCAACTTTACCTACAAATTTGACGTAAAAGAGTTTATGAGACCACATGATTTTGGAGATGATCAAGGAAGATCTTTGTTAACCATTTGTTCTCTTTATCTTTTTGACCAAATGACATTACTTATCATTTGAAACCCCTCTGAGCCTGTAGACTTTTCTTTGTTAGCCATTATTATAAGCCTATATCCCTTAGTTTGTAGTACTTTTACCATATGATTCACCCTCGAGTCACAATGTCTTAAGACTAGTCGTCTTTGATATTGAGTTTGGGGTGGTGGGTGTCGTGGTTCTAAGATACATTGGGTGGGTTTTATGGATGTATAGTGCTATATTTTGATGCACATTGTTATGATCCATGTCGGGGTTCAAGAAAATAAAAAATGAGATTGAAAAAAATGAAAAGAAAAAGAAAGAGAAAAAATGAATGATAAAGAAGCCAACATGAATTATTACATCACAACAAGATTCATGATTGACTTGCAAAAAAGAAAGAATATGAGAAGTAAAAATAAAAGAATCTGGCAAGTGACTTTTTTGAAACATCAAAAGAAATTGGTTTTGAGAACTGTGGATGCCTTTTAATGTATCAAGAGTGTGAGTGAGAGCATTTAGAGTGTAAACTCAAGATCTTAGGCCGTTAGTTACTTACGAAGAGAGAGAGAGAGAGAGAGAGAGAGAGAGAGAGAGAGAGAGAGAGAGAGAGAGAGAGAGAGAGAGAGAGAGAGAGAGAGAGAGAGAGAGAGAGAGAGAGAGAGAGATAGAGAGAGAGAGAGAGAGAGAGAGAGAGAGAGAGAGAGAGCTAAAAGCTCAATCTAATTTTTCTAAATACCATACCATTCCTAAGCCACGCTATAACCAAAAAGACCTTAAGGTATTTAGTTATGTGGTTGAGTAACACTTAAGCAAAATAAATGAAGTGATATGACCCTTAGACAAGATAGAAGGATCGATGATCATCTGAAACCTGCCACATTTAGCCAAGTAAGAATGACCTTTTGCATTGTAAAGTTAAGTATTTGTGAAATATTAACATTGTTGATTATTTATAAAAAAATGGTATTTTGTGGGTTATTATTGTTGCATGAACTTTATGTAAAGTTGTATTTGCATTGCTTAGGTTTCATTTACTTGTTTCTACATGATACTTATTAAATCTTGATTCCTACTTTTATGCTTACACTGTCGGGACAAAAATACTTTAAGTTGGGATTCTTGATGTATCGTATTTTATGACATAATTTAATACTTCTGAGACATCATATATATTGTTTTATGATTGAAAATACGTGAGTTATCCATTTATTAGCATATATTAGCTATCATATGAGATTATTCATGCTTTAGAGCAATTTGAGGTAGTTTTATGTTTTATTGTGTAGATTTTAGAACATGGAGGATCCAAGGATGAAAAGTCCAATCTAAGGAGTCAGGAAGTTAAGGAAATATCCGAGATGAGTTGAAACAAGACCGAGACAAGCCAAGGAGTCAAGAATATTATTAGAAGTCAAAGCATCAAATCTAGAAAAACGGATTCGTCAACTTGTAAAAATTACAACAAATAATTGGTAACGAATCTTTTTTTTGGACATGAATTGGTAACGAATCTGATCATGATATTTCAGCTCAAGTTAGCTGTTGTAGCCTAGTATGTATGACAAGAAACAAAGATCAATTCCGAGTTGAGATGAGGTTGTTATGGATATTTTGACAAACTAACTTGAGTAGTCCAGATATAACAAAGAAGTCCACGAGCTACTTTCACCCCTAGGTGAGGAAAACTAAGCAGATTCTAGACTATGGGAAGAGATGATCTCGAGCGTAATGAACATGTCTCATATAGAGGCTTCCTCATCTGGATACTTGGGAATAAAAGATAAGGTCCCTATCGAGATTTCCTTCCTCGTGTACCTGGGCAAGCAATCTATATCTAAAGGCAGGAGAAGACGGGTCAAGGGTTTTCCCTAATAGAGCTCTCTAGGGTTTTTTTTGAATATTAAAAGGAAATACCTTAAGGGTTTATTGAAGAAAACTGACTGGAAAAAAGTTGTACTACTAGTCACTCGAATATAAAAAAGACTCTACAACTAAGGTGTGAAGAAAATAGCACTTGTTGTAGTGATATAATGTCATGGAGAAGATGGTATATGTATAGGAAATAAGTGACGGTTCATCTATTCGAGATAATAAAGGACCTGACATTTTACATAACACACAACCACGTGTGTGTCTCTCACAGGCGCCAATTTAAAAAAGGTTGGGCAAACGATCTTGAACGACCGCGTATCCTCAAAATAGCTTTCGTATTTAGGTTTTTGGATTATAATTCAATATAGTATTTAAAGTGGTGAATACAAATACAAATATTTAAATATATTTTAATATTTGGAGAGAGCTGGACTACATTTTTAATCCTTCTTAAAAATGAATAAGCCTGATATTTTCTTTAATTTCTAGAATTTAAAAAATTAATTACCGAATGTCCCCTCAAACTCATTTAACGAATATTAATCAAGCTACTGAAATATAACATAACATACATCCCATCTTTTTCCTTAGCAGGTTTTAAGTCACGATAAATGAATGGATGGTAACACTAAGACAACTTATACATAAAAAATAAATAATATATACTGAACAAAAGGTAAAAGAAACTAAAAAAAAAGCTAAAAACAAATGTGTGAGATATTGTATAGGCAGCATCACTTTTTACAGCATCACTTTTTACTTGTACCGACACAGGGAAAGGGAGAGGGACAGGGGCAGCATCACTTCGTACTTGTACCGAGACAGGGAGAGGGAGAGGGGGAGGGACATGGAATGATACTGTATTGAGAAAAACATTGGCCATGATTTGACCAAGTTGAAGTTGCGCAGGAGTTGTAAGATGTAAGGCATCAGGCTCCAGCTCCATTCCCTTAGCATCAACACATCTAACATTTGGAAGGTCAATACTCAGTTGAGCTTTTCTCACTATCTCTGTATAAACTCCTCCTGATGCCAATGCCACCTAACAATAATAGAATCAAACTATCTTCACATGCTTAATATTCCACATTAATTGGCTAGGACCTACTTCACCATATAATGTTAAAAATACTATGAGAAAAAGTACACCTACCTAAGCAATTATTTTAACAAGTAAAAGCTATAACTAATTAACTAATAGGTTGTTTTTCATGACGAAAGTTATGTAAATACTATGTGAAATAATAAGTCATGTGGAAAGATCCATAATTGACAGCGTATTCTATATAACCAACAGATTTTTATGATCAAATTTTTGCAATGTAATATAAAAAATAATGATTTTTATGGGCATTTAGAATTTTTACATGGTATGATCTTAAAACAACTTTTATCTTTTAACGGTTCTAGTTTTTCTTCATGTATAATGCAATTTTGTATAATACAGGGATCAATATTGCATTTTTTGCATAATATACCGACTCATAGTTTATTTTGTACATAATATAGGAACCTATGCTATTAACTTAGAGAAAGAAAAAAACTTGGCGATCCCCCTCTAAACAGAAGAACCTGGCTTCGCCTTTGGCTATACTACCGTTTATGTACTGACCTCAAAAATGATAGATGTTGTTTCAATTACCATAGCAATTTATTATCATAAAGAATTACTATAAAAATCATGATGAATTGCGTTTCTTAAAGAGAGTATAAGCTCAATTTAATAGAAAATGTTACCTGAATGACAGGAAGTGAAGGCGATTGAAGATCATAACGCAGATGATTCAGAAATTCATACAATCTCTTACTATACAATTTGGAATCTTCAAGATTTAGAGTATCAGCCTCTCCTTGATACCATAAAACTCCTCTAATGGTTCCTCCACTACGCAAAGCAGCTTTAGTTCTACTCATCATCTGATTATAGAGATGTGAGCCTCTCCTCCATTCACTAATATTTGTTCCTCCAATGGCACAAGGAACCAAACCAATCACTCCAAAGCTAGGATCTTTATTCAATACTGAATTAGCAAATGACATTCCAGGGCCAACCCCATTTATTTTCCTCCAATCTATGTCCTTGTGCAAGGGCTCCTGAGCCTCCACCCATATAAGTTCCCAACTCAGACGGAAAACCGATGGATTACGCTCAATTTGAGGTGGTATAATACCATCCCATGAGTTGTTAATCACCCCTCCTCGACCGGCCATGTTGCTTTGTCCGGCTAATATGAATATGTTGTTGATTTGTGAAATTGAATTTTCGATAGCATTGCCAGAAACATTCACCAACCTGGAGTGGAAAAAAAGCAATAACCAAATAAAGGTGAGCATTTGCTTTCTAAGGAAATTATTCAACTTAGCATATGGAGACGCTTTAGCCGCCTCCATCTAAATGGGAGTTTATTTTTATTTTAAGACAAAATATAGGTGGAGGATTAGACGAATCTGAAGCTAAGGAGATCCCAAAGTATTATTTTGAAAACACCAACAAGTCTTTTTAAATTGTTATTTTTGATTAAATTTAACAACTTGTATTAGAAAGCGGGTATATTTTGAACACACCTAACATATTATTAGTTATGGCTGTTATTAGTTAATGCTAAATTCAACAACTACCGATTGTAAAGTTAAAATTGGGAGTTTTTTCTTTTGATAAAAGAATTGAGAGTCAAACAAGGTAATTTCTTTTAAATAGCAATTTTAAAAACAATTTTTACTCTAACAATTTCTAATTTTAACCTTCTAATTTTATTTTAAATTTATTTTAATAATTTTTTTGTTTTAAATAATTTATAATAATTTATATCTTTTTATATGTATATTTATTTTTAATTTGTACACAAATATTTAAAATTAAAATTAATATATTAAATATTAATCTTTTTATTAAATATTATTAAAAATAATTAAACTTAGTTAATATTTATTGTAATATTTTTTATAATAATATGTCTATTATTTATTTTATACGAGAATTTTAAAAGTATTAGTTTTTCAAATTTTATCCGAATAATATAATTGAAGTCATTAATATTCAAATAATAAAATTAATTAATAATATAAGTAGATTAATTATAATATTTTATTCGAAATATGTGTTAAATTAATAAAATCGATTGTTAGTAATAAGTTGTTTTGGTTAATGAAAATGATATAAAATATTAAAAAAAAAAATTGGGGATGAGATTAGGGTTAGCTACATGTAGTTTACATTTCTTAAGAAACGGGTTCCCTATTCTAGCTTTAGCCATAATCGGGAACCTGTTGGAACTGATTTTTTCATTATCAACCCCTAATTGTAGCTTTTTGCTACAATTGAGTCCTATTGGACTTAGCCTTAGTATGAAGAATCTACAAAATGAACCCCAAATCCACCAATATTCTATTTAAAACCTAAATATAAAAAAAATCTATAGGAAGCCTAATCTAATTATTTGATTGAGTTTTTTACTTTAATATTTTTAAAATTTTTTTATTATATATTTTTATTATTTTATTTTTACTTTTTTATTATTTTAATTTACCCGAAGATACGTACCAGGTTTTGTTGATCGTACGAGAGAGAGAGAGAGAGAGAGAGAGAGAGAGAGAGAGAGAGAGAGAGAGAGAGAGAGAGAGAGAGAGAGGGGATATAGAAAAAGGGAGGGTGGGTTATTTGATTTCCAATCCCTAATGGGTATTTTGTTTTGGTTTTCAAATGTTTACCGTGTATAAGAGGAAAATGTGATTTTTTGGTCTTTTATTTTATTTTTTAGTTAGTTTCCAATGAGCTAGTTACGGCTAGGCTTTTGTTTATTAATTAGGAAGTTGTGGGGCTTTAATTAGTCATTGCCCCCGTTAGTTGGTGTCGCCTAGGGTGTGATAAAAATAAGATAAAATTAAGTCAAGAAACTACACACTCTCACCCTAGACAGGCACAGTACTGCAAGTATTACAGGACGTATGCAAGTTTTAGTTGATAAGTTGAGTTCGTTCTCAGGGACTTAAGTGTGTTATACGAATGGGTAGCAATAACGAGTAAGAGTAAATAATTAAAAGACAGAAAATTAAAGCTATGGATTTTCGAAATTCTAAATTAACTAAGAAAATAAAAGACAATGAAGTAAAAGATTAAGAATATGAGATGAGAAATATAGCTTAGGTTTTGCTAGTATGCACTAATCCTTCTAATTCTATCTATAAATCTAGTTCATAAGGGAGAATATTAGCTCTTGGTATACTTAGTCAGGATTCTAAATTCCCATACCTTAGACCTTGAGAGCGACTAAGGGGGCTACGGCACAACCAAGACGTGGTTTCAAATAGGGTTATCAAACGCTACTAAGGCCCTAAGCAAACACTGCAATCATTGGTGATATGGTGGTTAAAACAAACCCTAATGACTATCTAGTTAGAATCATGTTTTGTCAGAACTAATATCGACACTAGACATTATGTGGTGGTTCAATAGTTAAACACCCTGTCAAGGAGACCATCTAACTACTATTAAAACAATTCTAAAGTGATCAGTTCTAGGAAAGACAATAAATCAAAACACATAAACAAATATAAAGTAAGTAGCTAATATCAGATTAAAACATATAATTCCCAAAGAAACTTAGATAGAAGAATTAGAATTCATAGATTATACATGATGCAAAACCCAAGCTATGGGGAGTTTAGTTCATACCTAGTGGAAATAAACTAAAAGAAATTACAAAAGACATCATCTTGCTCTCTAAAATAAACTGGAAGAATAAAACCTTAAGAACTAATTACTATGAGGCAAGGATGATTTTACAAGTGATATAAGGGTGTATTTATAGGTGTTTAGAAGACCTAATTCGTTTTCTTGAGGAAGAGATAAAGTATTGGACTCCTAGCCCAACTCAAATTCGTATGGAAATAAAGATAAACACTGCTGGACCGTTTTGAGCATATCTTCTTCGTTATTGGTCGGTTTGAGCTCCATAAGATACCAAAAGAATCGTAACAGAATTATCTTTGTCCTTATGAAAGGAAATTACAAAAATTGGCCTATTTCTTAGGTAAATAACCACTTCTTTAGGCGTGTACTGCAGAATTCAGATTTAGGCAGCTTTTCCTTTTCCATCCTTTTAGCTTTTGTTTCCTTATCTCCAATTACCATGCAAATCTGTTTCCATATCTTGTAGTCTTTGACTTGGACTCTAATTAATCTCCATAATTATCTTTAAAGCTTCACACTAAAATAAACAATTAAACCCAATGTGCTCTAAAAATAATAATTCAACAATTCAAGACTCAAAATAGGAAAGTGCACTATTACTAAAGAAAATCGACATTAATGACTTCTAAAACACTAAAAATGATGTCTCATCTTAACATAAATCTATCACAAATGAGGAGACATCATTAGTATATCATATATTTATTCAAACTAATCATTATAGTAACAAATTTAAGTGTCACTCTGTTTAGACGTTTTTTTACCGAAATAAAGATTAGACTTTATCCATTGTTTATGGAAGTGTTTGCATCTATCTAAGATATTTAGACTATTCCAAAAATGTTAAAAGATTGAAAATAAATTTTAGATGTTGGAATTGTAAAGATACTTGTGTATCGCTGACTAAACACTATTTTAATTTGCTTATGTGTGTGTGTATATGTATATATAATTCTATTATTTTTTGTTTGTTTCATAACTTAAGTCTCGTGATATTGTTAATTATCTTTGTGAGACTCAATTTGATTGTTTGATTCTACAGGTTTGTCTAAAGGTAGGTTGTTAATGTGAAAATTCAATTGTAATGTGTATGTGGTCTTGACGAGAAATCATGTATTTGTTTGTCATATCAATGAATTATCAACATTCTTTTGATATTTGGTCATTGTGTTCCTATTAGATTAGATCACCCCTCTCTATTATTTTGCGTGATTAAAAATCTCCATACCTAAACCAGCAGTTTGGGATGGAGAACATTTGGTTGGACGGCTCGCCTTGTGAATGTGCTGTTAATTTCGCTTGAGTTACGTTGTAAAGGAATCAAACAGCCCTGGTTCAGTAAATTATATAGATGCAACTAATAGTGCAACTACTGTCTTGATTGTAACGGACAGTGAAGATAGTATGACGAAGAGATAGGATTTTGTGTTCATTATTATCATTTGAAGAAGAGGCAATAAGGATTCGAGATATAGCCATTCAACTCATGCACACCATCCTAGATGTGTTCTGATTTTTAATGATTGTTTAAATATTCTTAAACACTTAATTACTAAGTTTATTGTTGTATATAGGAAGCTAAGGTCCATGATGTGTGATAATTTTGAGTTTAGTTGTGGGTAAGGATATTCATTTTGGTTGATTGGGTAGTCAAAACACATTTTCATGACATCTTGTTTGGGAATTGGGCCCATATCATACACCCCCTCTCCCTCACAGTTGAGTATTTTGTTTGACTATGATTGTAAGCCCACTCACATTAGATAAGTTGTACTCTTATTTGTATATAATATATTATGCATTCCGCTAAAATAACCTACAAATATCCATTAAATGAAGACCGATTGTTTATTCATATTTCATTTATCAGGAACTAAGAAGAGAAGAAGAGAAGGGTGAGAAGAAAAGTAAAAGACGGCGATGAGAAGACAATAAGAGAGGAAAAAGTAAGAGACGATAAGGAGTAAGGGAGAGACAAAAAGTAGCTCGAATTTAACGTAAATAGGTCATAAGGGCGTTGTAGATCGTGGCACCTCATCTCATTGACAAATATAAAAAAATGAATTTTAAAAATACATATTATTCGTTATTATACGTTTTCATCGTTTATTTTACACATTTTTAATTTGTATACACGCTATCTCCAGTTTAACATATTTTCATACTATTTCACACACTACCACACATTGTCGCACATTATCACCCATTCTCACGTATTTTCACATTTTTTTTCAAACGTATTTTCACACACACATTTTACCAATTTTCACCCATTTTAACAAAAAAATATTCAAGTAAATATCCATTTTATTGCTTCAATCTCCAAATTTACAAGAAATGCCTTAGTAAATCTTGACAAGAGTCAAAATTTCTGGGCATGAAAAAATTTGCAACCTATTATAAAATTTACTAGAGAATTGATTTCTAACTAAACTATTAGGGCCCTAATATAACATTAAGTTAATCAAGGTCCTTAAGTGCAGTTTTTTAAATCTTTGCATATCCTTCTTTGATCACAGGTTCAATTCCTCCTGGTTACATATACTTACAACATCTCAATTCTCCTTTCATTAATATTGCTAATATTCTTATCTAAAGATCATTATCACCAAAATTATTCATTTTCTCAGCAACAACTTCAACAATCTTTACAAATTTGTCTCAACCCTCATATGTATCCTCTTTAAACACCCAATTAAGTTGCCATGTTCTCATGATGATTTTATTTCCCATGGTGTTACTGAATTTTTGCTTATTCTATAGCTCTGCTCTAATATCTTCCACAATCTTGTCCTTGATTTTATCATTGATTTCCATCAGATTCTTAAATTTTTTGTTATTTCTTGTTATCCATAGATGATATAATTAGCTCTTAAAATTGAGTATACATACTACAACTTTATAAGAGTTTCCCTTACTTCTCTTGACTACCCAGTCTAATTTAGACTCCAAGTCGTTTTAGCGTCCTTGCACCCATGTATTTTGAAATGTTCAAGCCAAATACTCTGTAAAAAAGTTTCAATGGATAAAAAGATGATCTCTTGTTTCTTTTTCTTTCTTGAATAAAGCACGCTCTGTTTCTATCTACATTCCCAATATGATGAGTCTAACTTTTGTTGCTAGCATGTTCCGACACCAGTCATGAATTGAATATTTGTTTAGGTATAACATATTTGTGCCATATAGTGTCATTCTATTTAAACTTTTTTGTAGCTCTTTCTATCTCTTTCATAATCAATTTTGTAGATATATCACCCACTCTTCAAAGAATTCCGTTATTAGCTGAACTCAATTGTACTTTATCCATAAGCTTTTGTACCTCCGTTAGCTCGGGGGGAGGGGGGGTTCCATATTTTATTCCCAAAGTAGCTTATGGTAGTTCTATTACCATTCGTTTTGAAGCTTAGTTCATCAATAATGTTACATCCATCTTTCAAATATTTTCCTTCTATCCATCTATCCATTTTCAAGAAAGCAATTTTCCCATTTTTTAGCTTGTGTTCAATTAACTTGTATGCCAAATATCTTACTTGGAGTATTTCCCTCCATGCCGAATTAACTGCATCAGATGTCTCTATGCTCCAAATACATTTATTTTCCAACCAATTAAGCTTCACCCAATATGCCCAAATATCGAATTTTATACCACATAAATTCAAAAGGCTCTTAAGGATTGAAGCCTCATTTATATTCTTCAAGCTGGCAATACCTAGACCACGTTCATCCTTTTTTTAACAGACTAGATTCTGAGATATTTTGGTGCATGTATGATTAGTATTGTTGCCTTTCTATTAGAATATTGCTAAGTTTTTATCCCTTTAATCACCTTTTTCTGAAAGATCATAATTGAACACCAAAACCTTGATGTTCTTTGTAAGAAACTTTTAATTAGATGCATTCTACCAGCAAAAGTCAAGTATTTATGCATCCAATTTTGTATAATCCCACAAAATGTTATTGATGAGGACCCCACATGCTTATTTGTTAGGATATTTTGTAGTAAGTGCCAAGATAAGTTATCCGAGGCACACATTTTATCACATCAAGTCTAACACAATATCTTGTCATGAATTTCTTTGTCTTTACCACTATAGTGCATCTCATTTTTTTGGTCCCATTCTAGAAAATAAGCCTATACGTTTTTTTAATTCTAGAGACTGGAAGTTGAGTCAATCTCCATTTAAGAACTGGAGACTATTATCTGTAAAGATTAGATGATTTAAATTGATTTTGTGGCACCTTGGATGGTATTTAAGCTCAACAACTTGTCCTACTTGCTCTATAATAGTTGATAAAGCTCGCAAGCAAATAACAAAGAGGTGTGTTGATTAGGGATCACCCTGCCTTAGACCTCTTTACCCTTAAATAAACATGTTATTTCTTCATTGTCTAACAAGGAAAAAGACACTGTTGTTAAGCACATGTCTATCCAATTTATAAATCTTTATCAAAGCCTGTAGGTTCTAATATATTCATCAAGGACCCCAATTCACTGTGTCAAAAGCTTTTTGTAGCTCCAAGTTGGGAGTACATCTAGAGCTATTATTCCTCATGTTATAACCTTGAACAATTCTTTGTGCTACTAGGACATTATCTGAGATGTTTCTTCCTTCAAAAATGTAGCTTGATTAAAAGATATCAAGTCTACAAAACAGCTTTTCATCTTTTTTGACAATATTTTTGAGATACCTTTATATAAGGTATTGCAGCTTGAAATTGGTTTGAATTGCTTCAGATTTGTTGGCCTTTGGACTTTGGGTATAAACACTAGTGTTGTTGTGTTCACTTGCTTAAGTAGAGCATTGGATTGCATAACATCTCGTATACATGTGCACACATCTTCACTAGGTACTGACCATGCTTTCTTATAACAACCACTTTTAAAAACATCATGTCTTGGTGAGTTATTGCCATAAGTTGCAAATATTGCTCCCTTGATTTCTTGATATATGAATTTTTTTCACCATCTTATCAGAGTTTCTTGGCTAATTTCTCTGTTCAAGATTCTTATCATCCTTTATTCCTATTAAGTTTTCATAGTATTTTACAAATTCATTTTTGATCTCCTAATCTCCAGTTAATAAATTGCTATCCACTATATTAATAGATAATATATTGTTTTGTACAACTCTTACTCTTATATATTTATGGTAAAATTTTGTGCTTAAATCACTCTCTTGAACCCATACCGCTCTAGCTTGATATTTCATATAGGACTTCTGAATTTCAATGAGTTTTTCCAAAGTTTATCTTACTTCTTTCTTCTTAGTCAACTTACTAATATCACAATTCAGAATTTCTACTTGAATTGTGTCCAATTCCTTTCTAGTTGCATCATTAACTTTATTAGAATGGTTATGGTATTAGTTGTTGAATATTTGAAAGTGCCTCTTTACTTCTTTGATATTGTATAATGGTGGTGTCAAAGATGTGATAAATAAACGATATAAAAGCACACAGCTAATACCACTACGAGAATCTCACTGCAAGTGCACAAATAGTTCTCAAGTAATAGTTGATAAATAAGATTAGTTATCAAGGATTTATCGGTTAGCTCAAACTTGTGTTTAGAAGGGAAGCGTAGAAGAGATTATTTGCTAGACTAATGAGATAAATTAAAAGAGATATTTATTGGGTTCTCGAAAAATGAATTTAAAACAAATAATATCAAACTAATGCAAATAAATAAATGAATTAGATGGAGACGAGATATAGCTTAGATCTGCTAGTATGCACCTATCTTCCTAAATCACTATTCTAATTATAAGGGTGAATTGAGACAGGGAGAGGGGGAGGGACATGGAATTATACTGTATTGAGAAAAACATTGGCCATGATTTGACCAAGTTGAAGTTGCGCAGGAGTTGTAAGATGTAAGGCATCAGGCTCCAGCTCCATTCCCTTAGCATCAACACATCTAACATTTGGAAGGTCAATACTCAGTTGAGCTTTTCTCACTATCTCTGTATAAACTCCTCCTGATGCCAATGCCACCTAAAAATAATAGAATCAAAACATCTTCACATGCTTAATATTCCACATTAATTGGCTAGGACCTACTTCACCATATAATGTTAAAAATACTATGAGAAAAAGTGCACCTACCTAAGCAATTATTTTAACAAGTACAAGCTATAACTAATTAACTAATAGGTTGTTTTTCATGACGAAAAGTTATGTAAATTTTGAAAAACTTGGATCGTATACATCTTTCATGTGAAATAATGAGTCGTGTGGAAAGATCCATAATTGACAGCGTATTCTATATAACCAACAGATTTTTATGATCAAATTTTTGCAATGTAATATAAAAAATAATGATTTTTATGGGCATTTAGAATTTTTACATGGTATGATCTTAAAACAACTTTTATCTTTTAACGGTTCTAGTTTTTCTTCATGTATAATGCAATTTTGTATAATTCAGGGATCAATATTGCATTTTTTGCATAATATACCGACTCATAGTTTATTTTGTACATAATATAGGATCCTATGCAATTAACTTAGAGAAAGAAAAAAACTTGGCGATCCCCCTCTAAACAGAAGAACCTGGCTTCGCCTTTGGCTATACTACCGTTTATGTACTGACCTCAAAAATGATAGATGTTGTTTCAATTACCATAACAATTTATTATCACAAAGAATTACTATAACAATCAGGATGAATTGCGTTTCTTAAAGAGAGTATAAGCTCAATTTAATAGAAAATGTTACCTGAATGACAGGAAGTGAAGGCGATTGAAGATCATGACGCAGATGATTCAGAAATTCATACAATCTCTTACTATACAAGTTGGCATCTTCAAGATTTAGAGTATCAGCCTCTCCTTGATACCATAAAACTCCTCTAATGGTTCCTCCACTACGCAAAGCAGCTTTAGTTCTACTCATCATCTGATCATAGAGATGTGAGCCTCTCCTCCATTCACTAATATTTGTTCCTCCAATGGCACAAGGAACCAAACCAATCACTCCAAAGCTAGGATCTTTATTCAATACTGAATTAGCAAATGACATTCCAGGGCCAACCCCATTTATTTTCCTCCAATCTATGTCCTTGTGCAAGGGCTCCTGAGCCTCCTCCCATATAAGTTCCCAACTCAGACGGAAAACTGATGGATTACGCTCAATTTGAGGTGGTATAATACTATCCCATGAGTTGTGAATCACCCCTCCTCGACCGGCCATGTTGCTTTGTCCGGCTAATATGAATATGTTGTTGATTTGTGAAATTGAATTTTCGATAGCATTGCCAGAAACATTCACCAACCTGGAGTGGAAAAAAAGCAATAACCAAATAAAGGTGAGCATTTGCTTTCTAAGGAAATTATTCAACTTAGCATATGGAGACGCTTTAGCCGCCTCCATCTAAATGGGAGTTTATTTTTATTTTAAGACAAATTATAGGTGGAGGATTAGACGAATCTGAAGCTAAGGAGATCCCAAAGTATTATTTTGAAAACACCAACAAGTCTTTTTAAATTGTTATTTTTTATTAAATTTAACAACTTCGATTAGAAAGCGGGAATATTTTGAACACACCTAACATATTATTAGTTATGGTTGTTATTAGTTAATGCTAAATTCAACAACTACCGATTGTAAAGTTAAAATTGGGAGTTTTTTCTTTTGGTAAAAGAATTGAGAGTCAAACAAGGTAATTTCTTTTAATAGCAATTTTAAAAACAATTTTTACTCTAACAATTTCTATTTTTAACCTTCTAATTTTATTTTAAATTTATTTTAATAATTTTTTTGTTTTAAATAATTTATTGTAATTTATATCTTTTTATATGTATATTTATTTTTAATTTATACACAAATATTTAAAATTAAAATTAATATATTAAATATTAATCTTTTTATTAAATATTATTAAAAATAATTAAATTTAGTTAATATTTATCGTAATATTTTTTATAATAATATGTCTATTATTTATTTTATACGAGAATTTTAAAAGTATTAGTTTTTCAAATTTTATCCGAAAAATATAATGGAAGTCATTAATATTCAAATAATAAAAGAGATAATTCCCAATTAATTACAATTGCTCACTTTTCATTCTCAAATAAAAGGAAGGAAGAAATTAGTTCTTACTTACTCACAAAAAATCAACTTAATTCCCAATTAATTACTTTAGGCATTTTTAGCTTCCATTTTTACCCCTTATAAATACCTACTTTATATCTTAATTAAATCATTAATGCTGAAACCCTAACATTTAATAATCCCCTATTTTTCTTTTTCTTCTCTTTATTACTTTTCAATTCAACGCTTCCAACAAAAGTCAAACACCATAACTTCTCTCGCACCTTCATCTCTCTCGCGGCACACTCAAGATCATTTTCACTTTCTGCTTCAAATTAATTCCTGAATTCTCTTGATTTTTGCTCTAATCATTTATATATATCGTATTACTACTTCACACGGTATGATTTTTGTTAACTCATCGCATTTTTTTCTTAATTTTTCATGCTTTTATTCGTTGCTTTTTTTCATATTTATGAGTTGCTGATGATGATTTGTTGTACGAATTTGATTTTTATCATGTTTTATCTCGTCAATAACTCTGTATTATTCATTCGTTTCATGTTGTTTGTTACATCTATGAAATTTTTCTATCTTTATTGTATTTCACATTTATATTGTGATGTTTTGCTTATTACTTTGTCTTGAAATTCCGTGTTTCGATTTCGGATAGTTGTTATACACGAGCTCTTGCTGATTCAAATGTTACTTCACATTTAGTATTGTATAATCTTTGATTTATTGCTGTCGTTATTTTTAATTTTTTACAGGTAGTTCATTCATCGTGTTTTTTTTAGTTGCTTTGCTTCACTATATGTGTGTTAATTCATTATATGAATTGTGTTTATATGAGGTGTTGTTATCACAATTAATCATTTTCTATTTACTTAATCTGAATTGCCTTGATGTTTATAGCTTCAATCTACCTATATGTCTTTGTCATGAATTTTCATAAAATTTTCTGCTAATTGTGTGATTGGTTTGAGTATGAACACTTTAGGGACTTATAGTGCAATTAGATTCTACAAATCCTCCACATGTTAGTATATATGTTTGATTATCTACATGAACATATTATATCGTTTATATTACGATTTTTGTATAAGAGTTGCAATTTATTGGAATATTTATGTATCGATCTCCCGTAATTTAACACAGGGACCTATGATGCAATTATAAAAGTGTTTGTATGCTTCATATCGTTATTTTCTGCGTGTTTGTTAGTTACAGGGTGCAACATTTTGTATTGCATGAACACAATATTTTGGAGATTGTGTCTTGCTGCAACACATAACTCTCTTATATTGTGTATATTTTTTATTTGTTTATTTTAAAAAAAAATTCACGATATGTTAGTTGCATACTGCTTTCTTTATGTGTTGCATGAACACAATATTGGATGGTTTTTGTCTTGCTGCAACACACAACTGTTATATGTTGTATACTATTTTTTCTGTCCTACTGACTTCTTACCTTTTCTTCTGTGTTTTTTGTTTTTTTCATTGTAGATGTCTTCTCCGCTCATGGTTATCTTCCAATTTGGGCAGATTTAGTCTGTCCAACGATTCGACCTTTTCAATTGTCTAGGTTCCTTGGTTAGCTTTGTCGCTTCGAAATGGCCATGTCTCGATTCCGACTACATCTCACTTCATTACTCAATCGGAGAGTTTGGACGCTTGTTATTAGACGACGACGATACTTATTGCAATATGCTACACACTGTGGAAGTACGCTAGTGAGCTTGGATTCGAATTTACCCCTAATGTAATGTGTTGACCGAATATGCGCGCATTGTGTCCATTCTGAATCTTCTGGATGTTTATGGAGAGTATATGCAGCTATCCAAAAGTCAACTAGATACTTTTATATTAAGAAGTTTGTATCAGATTTTTTTTATTATGAATCGTTTAATACCACTTGAATGTTTTTTATTTTTATTTTTTTATGTAATGGATCCTTAACTTTCTGAATCAAACATTATGTTATGTTATGTACTGTTTTGTGTGTTGCAGCTTTCCAGAATATGTTTTCTTTTGTGTTGCAGCTTTACACAATTTGTGTTCTTGTGTGTTGCTATAACACACAATTCTACTAATCTTATACCTATTGTCAAATTAACTATTGTGTCTTAAATATGTATTGTTTTGTGTGTTGCAGCTTTCTACAATATGTGTTCTTTTGTGTTGCAGCTTTACACAAGTTGTGTTCTTGTGTGTTGCTGTAACACATAATTCTACTAATCTTATACCTATTGTCAGAATACATATGGTTATGACTTGTAATAACACACAATCTTACATGCACAAACATTAACATTTTGTTATTTTTTTGGTAATGTTTTTTGTGTTGCATCTTTACACAATATTGTTGTTTTGTGTTGATAGAACACACAATTCTATTGAGTTAGAATTGCTTATCAAGCTACCTGTTCTGACTTTCTTTTTTTATTTTTTATTTTGTACGTATTTACTTATTTATTTAATTAGTTTTTTTCTTATTTATTGATTGCGTGTTACATCAACACACATTCATATTGATTATGACTTGCATAAACACACAATCTATCATGCATATTCCGTTATTATTTAATACTGCTTTATTGTTGTATATGATGCTTATTTATTATTGTGATTTTTTGTTTATTATAATGGTTTAATCTTGATTTAGTGTGATTTTTGTAATACACATCTTAGATATTTTTTTATGATTAGTTGTTTTTTCAGTTTTTTGTGTTCTTGGAACACATAACTCGTGCATTGTGGGTTGGTGCAACACATACACATGTTGCTGAAACATTTAACACATACAAATTTTGATATGCTGGAATGCAAAACAAGTCAAAAAGATACACATAATATCATTTAACCAAATTTGTCACAAAACAATTCAAAAACATAAACATAATATCATTCAACCAAATTTGTCACAATCTTTCAGTTGTCCTCCTCTTACGCTTTGCTCCTGACTTTTTGTTCTCAACTTTCACACTCTTTGGAAGTCGGGGCAGCCTAACACGTTCATTCTTTGTCTCTTCGGCTTTTTTCTTTTCCATAACTGTATATGTATAGAGATAAGATTATTACTAAAAAACCAAAATCACATTGAATGATAAAAACTGATGAACACATCAAATTCATGAGTCGTGACTTGCTGCAACACAAAATATGTGTTACACATACACACATTTTGTTTGATTGTGTGTTTATGTAACACACAACATTCCATTTATCACATCCAGTTTATCAAATATGTTCAAACCACTCTAACCACACAATATTGACTAACACCTACTCGTTTTGACTTACTGCAACACAAAATAGGTGTTTCATATACACACAATTTTGTTTTTTGTGTGTTGTAACACACAACATTCCATTCATCACATCCAGATTATGCAATATGTTCAAACCACTCTAATTATACAATATTGACTAACAACTACTCGTTTTGACTACCTGCAACACAAAATATGTGTTTCATCTTATCACAAATGTCCATATATATGTCATAAGTACTTGTGTGTCATGAATTGATCTATCCAGTAATTTTTGTGTTACTATTACACACACATATTGTGTTTGTGTGTAGCTGTAACACACAATTCTGCATTTATCATATCAATCTACGCAAGCACTCATAAATACATGCTCAATTTACACATACGCCTGAGTTTTTACTCTATAATACTCAGTTCCACATAAATTAACCGTCTATACACTTTATCAAATATGTTTAAACCACTCTAATCATAAAAATTGACTAACACCTACTCGTTGTGACTTACTGCAACACAAAATATGTGTTACTGCAACACACACATTGTCTCATTGTGCGTAGCTGTAACACACAAACCTGCATAAATTATATCAATCTACGAACACACTCATAAACGCATTCTCAATTTACACATACGCCTGAGTTTCTACTCTATATTATTCAATTCCACACAAATTAACCATTTATACACTTAATTATCATCTGCGGTTCTATATACAACATAACAACAAACAAATTACTCTAATATTACACTATTATCATCTATTAACACTTTTACACACTAATCTACCAGCAACTATTCACATTTAACATGTACTTTTATAAATATTCTATTAAAATACTCATTTAACATCAAAAAGTGTTGTAAATTCAAGGATGAAACACAATATAATCATAATCGAAGCAAAAATTGCTTAAATAACTGCAATTTGAAGTTATAAGTGTTCGTTCATACCTAGGGTTTCACTGGCTGTCGAACAAATCTTCGCTCATAACTGTAAATTCTAGTGTAGAATATGTTGTAAATTCAAATACGAAACACAATAGAAGCATAATCAAAGCAAAAATTGCTGAAATAATTGCAATTTGATGTTATAATTCTTCGTTCATACTTAGGGTTTCAATGTCGAATGTTTAATTGTTGAATAAACTTGTATCTGCTTCGATTCTTCTACTTGTTTTTGTGATTCCTATTTGATTTTGAAGTTACGACGATAGTGTAACAGTAGGTGATATTGTTTTTGAGTTCAGTTATGGTTTATTGAATTTAATG
This sequence comes from Nemophila menziesii, assembly GCA_029959085.1. NCBI lineage: Eukaryota > Viridiplantae > Streptophyta > Magnoliopsida > Boraginales > Hydrophyllaceae > Nemophila > Nemophila menziesii. Next base: position 20,824,524 of record JARWIR010000013.1, on the reverse strand, counting down.
GCAGAGAGAGGTTTTGATTGTGTGAGTAGAGAGTAGAGATAGTGGTGCGTGAGTTTTGTGTGTGTTTTAGTGTGTGCACTTATGAACAATTTATTATTTATACTATTTTCATTATCTAATATTATTATGTATTTTATTTGTTTGTGTATTATTAAGCTAAAAGGGTATTATGGTAATCGGCTTAAAATTTGTGCTTAATTGGGAATTAACTCGAACTTGTAATTAACTGGGAATACTTACGCTCTCCGCGTAATTAACTGGGCGTTGTCCCATAATAAAATTAATTAATAATATAAGTAGATTAATTATAATGTTTTATTCGAAATATGTGTTAAATTAATAAAATAGATTGTTAGTAATAAGTTGTTTTGGTTAATGAAAATAATATAAAATATTAAAAAAAAAAATTGGGGATGAGATTAGGGTTAGCTACATGTAGCTAACATTTCTTAAGAAACGGGTTCCCTATTCTAGCTTTAGCCATAATCGGGAACCTGTTGGAACTGATTTTTTCATTATTCAACCCCTAATTGTAGCTTTTTGCTACAATTGAGTCCTATTGGACTTAGCCTTAGTATGAAGAATCTACAAAATGAACCCCAAATCCACCAATATTCTATTTAAAACCTAAATATAAAAAAAAATCTATAGGAAGCCTAATCTAATTATTTGATTGAGTTTTTCACTTTTATATTTTTTTTAATTTTTATTATATATTTTTATTATTTTATTTTTACTTTTTTATTATTTTAATTTACCCGAAGATACGTACCATGTTTTATATGAGAGAGTAGTTATTTAAATAATCCAAATTCCTTTAGTTATTTAAATTTTCTTAGTTAGTGCATTTATTGATCGTACGAGAGAGAGAGAGAGAGAGAGAGAGAGAGAGAGAGAGAGAGAGAGAGAGAGAGAGAGAGAGAGAGAGAGAGAGAGAGAGAGAGAGAGAGAGAGAGAGAGAGAGAGAGAGAGAGAGAGAGAGAGAGAGGGGGGGGGGGGGGTGGGTTATTTGATTTCCAAACCCTAATGGGTATTTTGTTTTGGTTTTCAAATGTTTACCGTGTATAAGAGGAAAATGTGATTTTTTGGTCTTTTATTTTATTTTTTAGTTAGTTTCTAATGAGCTAGTTACGACTAGGCTTTTGTTTATTAATTAGGAAGATGTGGGGCTTTAATTAGTCATTGCCCCCGTTAGTATATCATATATTTATTCAACCTAATCATTATAGTAACAAATTTAAGTGTCACTCTGTTTAGACGATTTTTTACCGAAATAAAGATTAGACTTTATCCATTGTTTATGGAAGTGTTTGCATCTATCTAAGATATTTAGACTATTCCAAAAATGTTAGAAGATTGAAAATAAATTTTAGATGTTGGAATTGTAAAGATACTTGTGTATCGCTGACTAAACGCTATTTTAAGTTGCTTATGTGTGTGTGTATATGTATATATCATTCTATTATTTTTTGTTTGTTTCATAACTTAAGTCTCGTGATATTGTTAATTATCTTTGTGAGACTCAATTTGATTGTTTGATTCTACAGGTTTGTCTAAAGGTAGGTTGTTAATGTGAAAATTCAATTGTAATGTGTATGTGGTCTTGACGAGAAGTCATGTATTTGTTTGTCATATCAATGAATTATCAACATTCTTTTGATATTTGGACATTGTGTTCCTATTAGATTAGATCACCCCTCTCTATTATTTTGCGTGATTAAAAATCTCCATACCTAAACCAGCAGTTTGGGATGGAGAACATTTGGTTGGATGGCTCGTCTTGTGAATGTGCTGTTAATTTCGCTTGAGTTATGTTGTAAAGGAATCAAACAGCCCTGGTTCAGTAAATTATATAGATGCAACTAATAGTGCAACTACTGTCTTGATTGTAACGGACAGTGAAGATAGTATGACGAAGAGATAGGATTTTGTGTTCATTATTAGCATTTGAAGAAGAGGCAATAAGGATTCGAGATATAGCCATTCAACTCATGCACACCATCCTAGATGTGTTCTGATTTGTAATGATTGTTTAAATATTCTTAAACACTTAATTACTAAGTTTATTGTTGTATATAGGAAGCTAAGGTCCATAATGTGTGATAATTTTGAGTTTAGTTGTGGGTAAGGATATTCATTTTGGTTGATTGGGTAGTCAAAACACATTTTCATGACATCTTGTTTGGGAATTGGGCCCATATCATACACCCCCTCTCCCTCCCAGTTGAGTATTTTGTTTGACTATGATTGTAAGCCCACTCACATTAGATAAGTTGTACTCTTATTTGTATATAATATATTATGCATTCCGCTAAAATAACCTACAAATATCCATTAAATGAAGACCGATTGTTTATTCATATTTCATTTATCAGGAACTAAGAAGAGAAGAAGAGAAGGGTGAGAAGAAAAGTAAAAGACGGCGATGAGAAGACAATAAGAGAGGAAAAAGTAAGAGACGATAAGGAGTAAGGGAGAAACAAAAAGTAGCTCGAATGTAACGTAAATATGTCATAAGGGCGTTGTAGATCGTGGCACCTCATCTCATTGACAAATATAAAAAAAATGAATTTTAAAAATACATATTATTCGTTATTATACGTTTTCATCGTTTATTTTACACATTTTTAATTTTTATACACGCTATCTCCAGTTTAACATATTTTCATACTATTTCACACAGTACCACACATTGTCTCACATTATCACCCATTCTCACGTATTTTCACATTTTTTTTCAAACGTATTTTCACACACACATTTTACCAATTTTCACCCATTTTAACAAAAAAATATTCAAGTAAATATCCATTTTATTGCTTCAATCTCCAAACTTACAAGAAATTCCTTAGTAAATCTTGACAAGATTCAAAATTTCTGGGCATGAAAAAATTTGCATCCTATTATAAAATTTACTAGAGAATTGATTTCTAACTAAACTATTAGGGCCCTAATATAACATTAAGTTAATCAAGGTCCTTAAGTGCAGTTTTTTAAATCTTTGCATATCCTTCTTTGATCACAGGTTCAATTCCTCCTAGTCACATATACTTACAACATCTCAATTCTCCTTTCATTAATATTGCTAATATTCTTATCTAAAGATCATTATCACCAAAATTGTTCATTTTCTCAGCAACAACTTCAACAATCTTTACAAATTTGTCTCAACCCTCATATGTATCCTCTTTAAACACCCAATTAAGTTGCCATGTTCTCATGATGATTTTATTTCCCATGGTGTTACTGAATTTTTGCTTATTCTATAGCTCTGCTCTAATATCTTCCACAATCTTGTCCTTGATTTTATCATTGTTTTCCATCAGATTCTTAAATTTTTTGTTATTTCTTGTTATCCATAGATGATATAATTAGCTCTTAAAATTGAGTATACATACTACAACTTTATAAGAGTTGCCCTTACTTCTCTTGACTACCCAGACTAATTTAGACTCCAAGTCCTTTTAGCGTCCTTGCACCCATGTATTTTGAAATGTTCAAGCCAAATACTCTGTAAAAAAGTTTCAATGGATAAAAAGATGAACTCTTGTTTCTTTTTCTTTCTTGAATAAAGCACGCTCTGTTTCTATCTACATTCCCAATATGATGAGTCTAACTTTTGTTGCTAGCATGTTCCGACACCAGTCATGAATTGAATATTTGTTTAGGTATAACATATTTATGCCATACAGTGTCATTCTATTTAAACTTTTTTGTAGCTCTTTCTAGCTCTTTCATAATCAATTTTGTAGATATATCACCCACTCTTCAAAGAATTCCGTCATTAGCTGAACTCAATTGTACTTTATCCATAAGCTTTTGTACCTCCGTTAGCTCGGGGGAGGGGGGGGGGGGTTTCCATATTTTATTCCCAAAGTAGCTTACTATAGTTCTATTACCATTCGTTTTGAAGCTTAGTTCATCAATAATGTTACATCCATCTTTCAAATATTTCCTTCTATCCATCTATCCATCTATCCATTTTCAAGAAGGTAATTTTCCCATTTTTTAGCTTGTGTTCAATTAACTTGTATGCCAAATATCTTACTTGGAGTATTTCCCTCCATGCCGAATTAACTGCATCAGATGTCTCTATGCTCCAAATACATTTATTTTCCAACCAATTAAGCTTCACCCAATGTGCCCAAATATCGAATTTTATACCACATAAATTCAAAAGGCTCTTAAGGATTGAAGCCTCATTTATATTCTTCAAGCTGGGAATACCTAGACCACGTTCATCCTTTTTTTTAACAGACTAGATTCCGACATATTTTGGTGCATGTATGATTAGTATTGTTGCCTTTCTGTTAGAATATTGCTAAGTTTTTATCCCTTTAATCACCTTTTTCTTAAAGATCATAACTGAACACCAAAACCTTGATGTTCTTTGTAAGAAACTTTTAATTAGATGCATTCTACCAGCAAAAGTCAAGTATTTATGCATCCAATTTTGTATAATCCCACAAATGTTATTGATGAGGACCCCACATGCTTATTTGTTAGGATATTTTGTAGTAAGTGCCAAGATAAGTTATCCGAGGCACACATTTTATCACATCAAGTCTAACACAATATCTTGTCATGAATTTCTTTGTCTTTACCACTATAGTGCATCTCATTTTTTTGGTCCCATTCTAGAAAATAAGTCTATACGTTTTTTTCATTCTAGAGACTGGAAGTTGAGTCAATCTCCATTTAAGAATTGGAGATTATTATCTGTAAAGATTAGATGATTTAAATTGATTTTGTGGCACCTTGGATGGTATTTAAGCTCAACAACTTGTCCTACTTGCTCTATAATAGTTGATAAAGCTCGCAAGCAGATAACAAAGAGGTGTGTTGATTAGGGATCACCCTGCCTCAGACCTCTTTACCCTTAAATAAACATGTTATTTCTTCATTGTCTAACAAGGAAAAAGACACTGTTGTTAGGCACATGTCTATCCAATTTATAAATCTTTATCAAAGCCTGTAGGTTCTAATATATTCATCAAGGACCCCAATTCACTGTGTCAAAAGCTTTTTGTAGCTCCAAGTTGGGAGTACATCTAGAGCTATTATTCCTCATGTTATAACCTTAAACAATGCTTTGTGCTACTAGGACATTATCTGAGATGTTTCTTCCTTCCACAAATGTAGCTTGATTAAAAGATATCAAGTCTACTAAACAACTTTTCATCTTTTTTGACAATATTTTTGAGATACCTTTATATAAGGTATTGCAGCTGGAAATTGGTTTAAATTGCTTCAGATTTGTTGGCCTTTGGACTTTGGGTATAAACACTAGTATTGTTGTGTTCACTTGCTTAAGTAGAGCATTGGATTGCATAACATCTCGTATACATGTGCACACATCTTCACTAGGTACTGACCATGCTTTCTTATAACAACCACTTTTAAAAACATCATGTCTTGGTGATTTATTGCCATAAGTTGCAAATATTGCTCCCTTGATTTCTTCATATATGAATTTTTTCACCATCTTATCAGAGTTTCTTGGCTAATTTCTCTGTTCAAGATGCTTATCATCCTTTATTCCTATTGAGTTTTCATAGTATTTTACAAATTCTTTTTTGATCTCCTAATCTCCAGTCAATAAATTGCTATCCACCATATTAATAGATAATATATTGTTTTGTACAACTCTTACTCTTATATATTTATGGTAAAATTTTGTGCTTAAATCACTCTCTTGAGCCCATACCGCTCTAGCTTGATGTTTCATATAGGACTTCTGAATTTCAAGGAGTTTTTCCAAAGTTTATCTTACTTCTTTCTTCTTAGTCAACTTAATAATATCACAATTCAGAATTTCTACATGAATTGTGTCCAATTCCTTTCTAGTTGCATCATTAACTTTATTAGAATGGTTATGGTATTAGTTGTTGAATATTTGAAAGTGCCTCTTTACTTCTTTGATATTGTATAATGGTGGTGTCAAAGGTGTGATAAATAAACGATATAAAAGCACACAGCTAATACCACTACGAGAATCTCACTGCAAGTGCACAAATAGTTCTCAAGTAATAGTTGATAAATAAGATTAGTTCTCAAGGATTTATCGGTTAGCTCAAACTTGTGTTTAGAAGGGAAGCGTAGAAGAGATTATTTGCTAGACTAATGAGATAAATTAAAAGAGATATTTATTGGGTTCTCGGAAAATGAATTTAAAACAAATAATATCAAACTAATGCAAATAAATAAACGAATAAGATGGAGACGAGATATAGCTTAGATCTGCTAGTATGCACCTATCTTCCTAAATCACTATTCTAATTATAAGGGTGAATTTAGACAGCGAGAGGGGGAGGGACATGGAATTATACTGTATTGAGAAAAACATTGGCCATGATTTGACCAAGTTGAAGTTGCGCAGGAGTTGTAAGATGTAAGGCATCAGGCTCCAGCTCCATTCCCTTAGCATCAACACATCTAACATTTGGAAGGTCAATACTCAGTTGAGCTTTTCTCACTATCTCTGTATAAACTCCTCCTGATGCCAATGCCACCTAACAATAATAGAATCAAAACATCTTCACATGCTTAATATTCCACATTAATTGGCTAGGACCTACTTCACCATATAATGTTAAAAATACTATGAGAAAAAGTGCACCTACCTAAGCAATTATTTTAACAAGTACAAGCTATAACTAATTAACTAATAGGTTGTTTTTCATGACGAAAAGTTATGTAAATTTTGAAAAACTTGGATCGTATACATCTTTCATGTGAAATAATGAGTCGTGTGGAAAGATCAATAATTGACAGCGTATTCTATATAACCAACAGATTTTTATGATCAAATTTTTGCAATGTAATATAAAAAATAATGATTTTTATGGGCATTTAGAATTTTTACATGGTATGATCTTAAAACAACTTTTATCTTTTAACGGTTCTAGTTTTTCTTCATGTATAATGCAATTTTGTATAATTCAGGGATCAATATTGCATTATTTGCATAATATACCGACTCATAGTTTATTTTGTACATAATATAGGAACCTATGCAATTAACTTAGAGAAAGAAAAAAACTTGGCGATCCCCCTCTAAACAGAAGAACCTGGCTTCGCCTTTGGCTATACTACCGTTTATGTACTGACCTCAAAAATGATAGATGTTGTTTCAATTACCATAACAACTTATTATCACAAAGAATTACTATAACAATCATGATGAATTGCGTTTCTTAAAGAGAGTATAAGCTCAATTTAATAGAAAATGTTACCTGAATGACAGGAAGTGAAGGCGATTGAAGATCATGACGCAGATGATTCAGAAATTCATACAATCTCTTACTATACAAGTTGGCATCTTCAAGATTTAGAGTATCAGCCTCTCCTTGATACCATAAAACTCCTCTAATGGTTCCTCCACTACTCAAAGCAGCTTTAGTTCTACTCATCATCTGATCATAGAGATGTGAGCCTCTCCTCCATTCACTAATATTTGTTCCTCCAATGGCACAAGGAACCAAACCAATCACTCCAAAGCTAGGATCTTTATTCAATACTGAATTAGCAAATGACATTCCAGGGCCAACCCCATTTATTTTCCTCCAATCTATGTCCTTGTGCAAGGGCTCCTGAGCCTCCTCCCATATAAGTTCCCAACTCAGACGGAAAACCGATGGATTACGCTCAATTTGAGGTGGTATAATACCATCCCATGAGTTGTGAATCACCCCTCCTCGACCGGCCATGTTGCTTTGTCCGGCTAATATGAATATGTTGTTGATTTGTGAAATTGAATTTTCGATAGCATTGCCAGAAACATTCACCAACCTGGAGTGGAAAAAAAGCAATAACCAAATAAAGGTGAGCATTTGCTTTCTAAGGAAATTATTCAACTTAGCATATGGAGACGCTTTAGCCGCCTCCATCTAAATGGGAGTTTATTTTTATTTTAAGACAAAATATAGGTGGAGGATTAGACGAATCTGAAGCTAAGGAGATCCCAAAGTATTATTTTGAAAACACCAACAAGTCTTTTTAAATTGTTATTTTTGATTAAATTTAACAACTTCGATTAGAAAGCGGGAATATTTTGAACACACCTAACATATTATTAGTTATGGTTGTTATTAGTTAATGCTAAATTCAACAACTACCGATTGTAAAGTTAAAATTGGGAGTTTTTTCTTTTGGTAAAAGAATTGAGAGTCAAACAAGGTAATTTCTTTTAAATAGCAATTTTAAAAACAATTTTTACTCTAACAATTTCTAATTTTAACCTTCTAATTTTATTTTAAATTTATTTTAATAATTTTTTTGTTTTAAATAATTTATAATAATTTATATCTTTTTATATGTATATTTATTTTTAATTTGTACACAAATATTTAAAATTAAAATTAGTATATTAAATATTAATCTTTTTATTAAATATTATTAAAAATAATTAAACTTAGTTAATATTTATCGTAATATTTTTTATAATAATATGTCTATTATTTATTTTATACGAGAATTTTAAAAGTATTAGTTTTTCAAATTTTATCCGAATAATATAATTGAAGTCATTAATATTCAAATAATAAAATTAATTAATAATATAAGTAGATTAATTATAATGTTTTATTCGAAATATGTGTTAAATTAATAAAATCGATTGTTAGTAATAAGTTGTTTTGGTTAATGAAAATGATATAAAATATTAAAAAAAAAAATTGGGGATGAGATTAGGGTTAGCTACATGTAGTTTACATTTCTTAAGAAACGGGCTCCCTATTCTAGCTTTAGCCATAATCGGGAACCTGTTGGAACTGATTTTTTCATTATTCAACCCCTAATTGTAGCTTTTTGCTACAATTGAGTCCTATTGGACTTAGCCTTAGTATGAAGAATCTACAAAATGAACCCCAAATCCACCAATATTCTATTTAAAACCTAAATATAAAAAAAAATCTATAGGAAGCCTAATCTAATTATTTGATTGAGTTTTTCACTTTTATAATTTTTTAAATTTTTTATTATATATTTTTATTATTTTATTTTTACTTTTTTATTATTTTAATTTACCCGAAGATACGTACCAGGTTTTGTTGATCGTACGAGAGAGAGAGAGAGAGAGAGAGAGAGAGAGAGAGAGAGAGAGAGAGAGAGAGAGAGAGAGAGAGAGAGAGAGAGAGAAGGGGGGGGGTGGGTTATTTGATTTCCAAACCCTAATGGGTATTTTGTTTTGGTTTTCAAATGTTTACCGTGTATAAGAGGAAAATGTGATTTTTTGGTCTTTTATTTTATTTTTTAGTTAGTTTCTAATGAGCTAGTTACGACTAGGCTTTTGTTTATTAATTAGGAAGATGTGGGGCTTTAATTAGTCATTGCCCCCGTTAGTATATCATATATTTATTCAACCTAATCATTATAGTAACAAATTTAAGTGTCACTCTGTTTAGACGATTTTTTACCGAAATAAAGATTAGACTTTATCCATTGTTTATGGAAGTGTTTGCATCTATCTAAGATATTTAGACTATTCCAAAAATGTTAGAAGATTGAAAATAAATTTTAGATGTTGGAATTGTAAAGATACTTGTGTATCGCTGACTAAACGCTATTTTAAGTTGCTTATGTGTGTGTGTATATGTATATATCATTCTATTATTTTTTGTTTGTTTCATAACTTAAGTCTCGTGATATTGTTAATTATCTTTGTGAGACTCAATTTGATTGTTTGATTCTACAGGTTTGTCTAAAGGTAGGTTGTTAATGTGAAAATTCAATTGTAATGTGTATGTGGTCTTGACGAGAAGTCATGTATTTGTTTGTCATATCAATGAATTATCAACATTCTTTTGATATTTGGACATTGTGTTCCTATTAGATTAGATCACCCCTCTCTATTATTTTGCGTGATTAAAAATCTCCATACCTAAACCAGCAGTTTGGGATGGAGAACATTTGGTTGGATGGCTCGTCTTGTGAATGTGCTGTTAATTTCGCTTGAGTTATGTTGTAAAGGAATCAAACAGCCCTGGTTCAGTAAATTATATAGATGCAACTAATAGTGCAACTACTGTCTTGATTGTAACGGACAGTGAAGATAGTATGACGAAGAGATAGGATTTTGTGTTCATTATTAGCATTTGAAGAAGAGGCAATAAGGATTCGAGATATAGCCATTCAACTCATGCACACCATCCTAGATGTGTTCTGATTTGTAATGATTGTTTAAATATTCTTAAACACTTAATTACTAAGTTTATTGTTGTATATAGGAAGCTAAGGTCCATAATGTGTGATAATTTTGAGTTTAGTTGTGGGTAAGGATATTCATTTTGGTTGATTGGGTAGTCAAAACACATTTTCATGACATCTTGTTTGGGAATTGGGCCCATATCATACACACCCTCTCCCTCCCAGTTGAGTATTTTGTTTGACTATGATTGTAAGCCCACTCACATTAGATAAGTTGTACTCTTATTTGTATATAATATATTATGCATTCCGCTAAAATAACCTACAAATATCCATTAAATGAAGACCGATTGTTTATTCATATTTCATTTATCAGGAACTAAGAAGAGAAGAAGAGAAGGGTGAGAAGAAAAGTAAAAGACGGCGATGAGAAGACAATAAGAGAGGAAAAAGTAAGAGACGATAAGGCGTAAGGGAGAAACAAAAAGTAGCTCGAATGTAACGTAAATATGTCATAAGGGCGTTGTAGATCGTGGCACCTTATCTCATTGACAAATATAAAAAAATGAATTTTAAAAATACATATTATTCGTTATTATACGTTTTCATCGTTTATTTTACACATTTTTAATTTTTATACACGCTATCTCCAGTTTAACATATTTTCATACTATTTCACACAGTACCACACATTGTCTCACATTATCACCCATTCTCACGTATTTTCACATTTTTTTTCAAACGTATTTTCACACACACATTTTACCAATTTTCACCCATTTTAACAAAAAAATATTCAAGTAAATATTCATTTTATTGCTTCAATCTCCAAACTTACAAGAAATTCCTTAGTATATCTTGACAAGATTCAAAATTTCTGGGCATGAAAAAATATGCAACCTATTATAAATTTACTAGAGAATTGATTTCTAACTAATCTATTAGGGCCCTAATATAACATTAAGTTAATCAAGGTCCTTAAGTGCAGTTTTTTAAATCGTTGCATATCCTTCTTTGATCACAGGTTCAATTCCTCCTAGTTACATATACTTACAACATCTCAATTCTCCTTTCATTAATATTGCTAATATTCTTATCTAAAGATCATTATCACCAACATTATTCATTTTCTCAGCAACAACTTCAACAATCTTTACAAATTTGTCTCAACCCTCATATGTATCCTCTTTAAACTACCAATTAAGTTGCCATGTTCTCATGATGATTTTATTTCCCATGGTGTTACTGAATTTTTGCTTATTCTATAGCTCTGCTCTAATATCTTCCACAATCTTGTCCTTGATTTTATCATTGCTTTCCATCAGATTCTTAATTTTTTTGTTATTTCTAGTTATCCATAGATGATATAATTAGCTCTTAAAATTGAGTATACATACTACAACTTTATAAGAGTTGCCCTTACTTCTATTGACTACCCAGTCTAATTTAGACTCCAAGTCCTTTTAGCGTCCTTGCACCCATGTATTTTGAAATGTTCAAGCCAAATACTCTGTAAAAAAGTTTCAATGGATAAAATGATGATCTCTTGTTTCTTTTTCTTTCTTGAATAAAGCACGCTCTGTTTCTATCTACGTTCCCAATATGATGAGTTTAACTTTTGTTGCTAGCATGTTCCGACACCAGTCATGAATTGAATATTTGTTTAGGTATAACATATTTATGCCATACAGTGTCATTCTATTTAAACTTTTTTGTAGCTCTTTCTAGCACTTTCATAATCAATTTTGTAGATATATCACCCACTCTTCAAAGAATTCCGTCATTAGCTGAACTCAATTGTACTTTATCCATAAGCTTTTGTACCTCCGTTAGCTCGGGGGAGGGGGGGGTTTCCATATTTTATTCCCAAAGTAGCTTACTATAGTTCTATTACCATTCGTTTTGAAGCTTAGTTCATCAATAATGTTACATCCATCTTTCAAATATTTTCCTTCTATCCATCTATCCATCTATCCATTTTCAAGAAGGTAATTTTCCCATTTTTTAGCTTGTGTTCAATTAACTTGTATGCCAAATATCTTACTTGGAGTATTTCCCTCCATGCCGAATTAACTGCATCAGATGTCTCTATGCTCCAAATACATTTATTTTCCAACCAATTAAGCTTCACCCAATGTGCCCAAATATCGAATTTTATACCACATAAATTCAAAAGGCTCTTAAGGATTGAAGCCTCATTTATATTCTTCAAGCTGGGAATACCTAGACCACGTTCATCCTTTTTTTTAATAGACTAGATTCCGACATATTTTGGTGCATGTATGATTAGTATTGTTGCCTTTCTGTTAGAATATTGCTAAGTTTTTATCCCTTTAATCACCTTTTTCTTAAAGATCATAACTGAACACCAAAACCTTGATGTTCTTTGTAAGAAACTTTTAATTAGATGCATTCTACCAGCAAAAGTCAAGTATTTATGCATCCAATTTTGTATAATCCCACAAATGTTATTGATGAGGACCCCACATTCTTATTTGTTAGGATATTTTGTAGTAAGTGCCAAGATAAGTTATCCGAGGCACACATTTTATCACATCAAGTCTAACACAATATCTTGTCATGGATTTCTTTGTCTTTACCACTATAGTGCATCTCATTTTTTTGGTCCCATTCTAGAAAATAAGTCTATACGTTTTTTTCATTCTAGAGACTGGAAGTTGAGTCAATCTCCATTTAAGAATTGGAGATTATTATCTGTAAAGATTAGATGATTTAAATTGATTTTGTGGCACCTTGGATGGTATTTAAGCTCAACAACTTGTCCTACTTGCTCTATAATAGTTGATAAAGCTCGCAAGCAGATAACAAAGAGGTGTGTTGATTAGGGATCACCCTGCCTCAGACCTCTTTACCCTTAAATAAACATGTTATTTCTTCATTGTCTAACAAGGAAAAAGACACTGTTGTTAGGCACATGTCTATCCAATTTATAAATCTTTATCAAAGCCTGTAGGTTCTAATATATTCATCAAGGACCCCAATTCACTGTGTCAAAAGCTTTTTGTAGCTCCAAGTTGGGAGTACATCTAGAGCTATTATTCCTCATGTTATAACCTTAAACAATGCTTTGTGCTACTAGGACATTATCTGAGATGTTTCTTCCTTCCACAAATGTAGCTTGATTAAAAGATATCAAGTCTACTAAACAACTTTTCATCTTTTTTGACAATATTTTTGAGATACCTTTATATAAGGTATTGCAGCTGGAAATTGGTTTAAATTGCTTCAGATTTGTTGGCCTTTGGACTTTGGGTATAAACACTAGTATTGTTGTGTTCACTTGCTTAAGTAGAGCATTGGATTGCATAACATCTCGTATACATGTGCACACATCTTCACTACGTACTGACCATGCTTTCTTATAACAACCACTTTTAAAAACATCATGTCTTGGTGATTTATTGCCATAAGTTGCAAATATTGCTCCCTTGATTTCTTCATATATGAATTTTTTCACCATCTTATCAGAGTTTCTTGGCTAATTTCTCTGTTCAAGATGCTTATCATCCTTTATTCCTATTGAGTTTTCATAGTATTTTACAAATTCTTTTTTGATCTCCTAATCTCCAGTCAATAAATTGCTATCCACCATATTAATAGATAATATATTGTTTTGTACAACTCTTACTCTTATATATTTATGGTAAAATTTTGTGCTTAAATCACTCTCTTGAGCCCATACCGCTCTAGCTTGATGTTTCATATAGGACTTCTGAATTTCAAGGAGTTTTTCCAAAGTTTATCTTACTTCTTTCTTCTTAGTCAACTTAATAATATCACAATTCAGAATTTCTACATGAATTGTGTCCAATTCCTTTCTAGTTGCATCATTAACTTTATTAGAATGGTTATGGTATTAGTTGTTGAATATTTGAAAGTGCCTCTTTACTTCTTTGATATTGTATAATGGTGGTGTCAAAGGTGTGATAAATAAACGATATAAAAGCACACAGCTAATACCACTACGAGAATCTCACTGCAAGTGCACAAATAGTTCTCAAGTAATAGTTGATAAATAAGATTAGTTCTCAAGGATTTATCGGTTAGCTCAAACTTGTGTTTAGAAGGGAAGCGTAGAAGAGATTATTTGCTAGACTAATGAGATAAATTAAAAGAGATATTTATTGGGTTCTCGGAAAATGAATTTAAAACAAATAATATCAAACTAATGCAAATAAATAAACGAATAAGATGGAGACGAGATATAGCTTAGATCTGCTAGTATGCACCTATCTTCCTAAATCACTATTCTAATTATAAGGGTGAATTTAGACAGCGAGAGGGGGAGGGACATGGAATTATACTGTATTGAGAAAAACATTGGCCATGATTTGACCAAGTTGAAGTTGCGCAGGAGTTGTAAGATGTAAGGCATCAGGCTCCAGCTCCATTCCCTTAGCATCAACACATCTAACATTTGGAAGGTCAATACTCAGTTGAGCTTTTCTCACTATCTCTGTATAAACTCCTCCTGATGCCAATGCCACCTAACAATAATAGAATCAAAACATCTTCACATGCTTAATATTCCACATTAATTGGCTAGGACCTACTTCACCATATAATGTTAAAAATACTATGAGAAAAAGTGCACCTACCTAAGCAATTATTTTAACAAGTACAAGCTATAACTAATTAACTAATAGGTTGTTTTTCATGACGAAAAGTTATGTAAATTTTGAAAAACTTGGATCGTATACATCTTTCATGTGAAATAATGAGTCGTGTGGAAAGATCAATAATTGACAGCGTATTCTATATAACCAACAGATTTTTATGATCAAATTTTTGCAATGTAATATAAAAAATAATGATTTTTATGGGCATTTAGAATTTTTACATGGTATGATCTTAAAACAACTTTTATCTTTTAACGGTTCTAGTTTTTCTTCATGTATAATGCAATTTTGTATAATTCAGGGATCAATATTGCATTATTTGCATAATATACCGACTCATAGTTTATTTTGTACATAATATAGGAACCTATGCAATTAACTTAGAGAAAGAAAAAAACTTGGCGATCCCCCTCTAAACAGAAGAACCTGGCTTCGCCTTTGGCTATACTACCGTTTATGTACTGACCTCAAAAATGATAGATGTTGTTTCAATTACCATAACAACTTATTATCACAAAGAATTACTATAACAATCATGATGAATTGCGTTTCTTAAAGAGAGTATAAGCTCAATTTAATAGAAAATGTTACCTGAATGACAGGAAGTGAAGGCGATTGAAGATCATGACGCAGATGATTCAGAAATTCATACAATCTCTTACTATACAAGTTGGCATCTTCAAGATTTAGAGTATCAGCCTCTCCTTGATACCATAAAACTCCTCTAATGGTTCCTCCACTACTCAAAGCAGCTTTAGTTCTACTCATCATCTGATCATAGAGATGTGAGCCTCTCCTCCATTCACTAATATTTGTTCCTCCAATGGCACAAGGAACCAAACCAATCACTCCAAAGCTAGGATCTTTATTCAATACTGAATTAGCAAATGACATTCCAGGGCCAACCCCATTTATTTTCCTCCAATCTATGTCCTTGTGCAAGGGCTCCTGAGCCTCCTCCCATATAAGTTCCCAACTCAGACGGAAAACCGATGGATTACGCTCAATTTGAGGTGGTATAATACCATCCCATGAGTTGTGAATCACCCCTCCTCGACCGGCCATGTTGCTTTGTCCGGCTAATATGAATATGTTGTTGATTTGTGAAATTGAATTTTCGATAGCATTGCCAGAAACATTCACCAACCTGGAGTGGAAAAAAAGCAATAACCAAATAAAGGTGAGCATTTGCTTTCTAAGGAAATTATTCAACTTAGCATATGGAGACGCTTTAGCCGCCTCCATCTAAATGGGAGTTTATTTTTATTTTAAGACAAAATATAGGTGGAGGATTAGACGAATCTGAAGCTAAGGAGATCCCAAAGTATTATTTTGAAAACACCAACAAGTCTTTTTAAATTGTTATTTTTGATTAAATTTAACAACTTCGATTAGAAAGCGGGAATATTTTGAACACACCTAACATATTATTAGTTATGGTTGTTATTAGTTAATGCTAAATTCAACAACTACCGATTGTAAAGTTAAAATTGGGAGTTTTTTCTTTTGGTAAAAGAATTGAGAGTCAAACAAGGTAATTTCTTTTAAATAGCAATTTTAAAAACAATTTTTACTCTAACAATTTCTAATTTTAACCTTCTAATTTTATTTTAAATTTATTTTAATAATTTTTTTGTTTTAAATAATTTATAATAATTTATATCTTTTTATATGTATATTTATTTTTAATTTGTACACAAATATTTAAAATTAAAATTAATATATTAAATATTAATCTTTTTATTAAATATTATTAAAAATAATTAAACTTAGTTAATATTTATCGTAATATTTTTTATAATAATATGTCTATTATTTATTTTATACGAGAATTTTAAAAGTATTAGTTTTTCAAATTTTATCCGAATAATATAATTGAAGTCATTAATATTCAAATAATAAAATTAATTAATAATATAAGTAGATTAATTATAATGTTTTATTCGAAATATGTGTTAAATTAATAAAATCGATTGTTAGTAATAAGTTGTTTTGGTTAATGAAAATGATATAAAATATTAAAAAAAAAAATTGGGGATGAGATTAGGGTTAGCTACATGTAGCTTACATTTCTTAAGAAACGGGTTCTCTATTCTAGCTTTAGCCATAATCGGGAACCTGTTGGAACTGATTTTTTCATTATTCAACCCCTAATTGTAGCTTTTTGCTACAATTGAGTCCTATTGGACTTAGCCTTAGTATGAAGAATCTACAAAATGAACCCCAAATCCACCAATATTCTATTTAAAACCTAAATATAAAAAAAAAATCTATAGGAAGCCTAATCTAATTATTTGATTGAGTTTTTCACTTTTATATTTTTTTTAATTTTTTATTATATATTTTTATTATTTTATTTTTACTTTTTTATTATTTTAATTTACCCGAAGATACGTACCAGGTTTTGTTGATCGTACGAGAGAGAGAGAGAGAGAGAGAGAGAGAGAGGGGGGGGGGGGGGGGGGGTGGGTTATTTGATTTCCAAACCCTAATGGGTATTTTGTTTTGGTTTTCAAATGTTTACCGTGTATAAGAGGAAAATGTGATTTTTTGGTCTTTTATTTTATTTTTTAGTTAGTTTCTAATGAGCTAGTTACGACTAGGCTTTTGTTTATTAATTAGGAAGATGTGGGGCTTTAATTAGTCATTGCCCCCGTTAGTATATCATATATTTATTCAACCTAATCATTATAGTAACAAATTTAAGTGTCACTCTGTTTAGACGATTTTTTACCGAAATAAAGATTAGACTTTATCCATTGTTTATGGAAGTGTTTGCATCTATCTAAGATATTTAGACTATTCCAAAAATGTTAGAAGATTGAAAATAAATTTTAGATGTTGGAATTGTAAAGATACTTGTGTATCGCTGACTAAACGCTATTTTAAGTTGCTTATGTGTGTGTGTATATGTATATATCATTCTATTATTTTTTGTTTGTTTCATAACTTAAGTCTCGTGATATTGTTAATTATCTTTGTGAGACTCAATTTGATTGTTTGATTCTACAGGTTTGTCTAAAGGTAGGTTGTTAATGTGAAAATTCAATTGTAATGTGTATGTGGTCTTGACGAGAAGTCATGTATTTGTTTGTCATATCAATGAATTATCAACATTCTTTTGATATTTGGACATTGTGTTCCTATTAGATTAGATCACCCCTCTCTATTATTTTGCGTGATTAAAAATCTCCATACCTAAACCAGCAGTTTGGGATGGAGAACATTTGGTTGGATGGCTCGTCTTGTGAATGTGCTGTTAATTTCGCTTGAGTTATGTTGTAAAGGAATCAAACAGCCCTGGTTCAGTAAATTATATAGATGCAACTAATAGTGCAACTACTGTCTTGATTGTAACGGACAGTGAAGATAGTATGACAAAGAGATAGGATTTTGTGTTCATTATTAGCATTTGAAGAAGAGGCAATAAGGATTCGAGATATAGCCATTCAACTCATGCACACCATCCTAGATGTGTTCTGATTTGTAATGATTGTTTAAATATTCTTAAACACTTAATTACTAAGTTTATTGTTGTATATAGGAAGCTAAGGTCCATAATGTGTGATAATTTTGAGTTTAGTTGTGGGTAAGGATATTCATTTTGGTTGATTGGGTAGTCAAAACACATTTTCATGACATCTTGTTTGGGAATTGGGCCCATATCATACACACCCTCTCCCTCCCAGTTGAGTATTTTGTTTGACTATGATTGTAAGCCCACTCACATTAGATAAGTTGTACTCTTATTTGTATATAATATATTATGCATTCCGCTAAAATAACCTACAAATATCCATTAAATGAAGACCGATTGTTTATTCATATTTCATTTATCAGGAACTAAGAAGAGAAGAAGAGAAGGGTGAGAAGAAAAGTAAAAGACGGCGATGAGAAGACAATAAGAGAGGAAAAAGTAAGAGACGATAAGGAGTAAGGGAGAAACAAAAAGTAGCTCGAATGTAACGTAAATATGTCATAAGGGCGTTGTAGATCGTGGCACCTCATCTCATTGACAAATATAAAAAAATGAATTTTAAAAATACATATTATTCGTTATTATACGTTTTCATCGTTTATTTTACACATTTTTAATTTTTATACACGATATCTCCAGTTTAACATATTTTCATACTATTTCACACAGTACCACACATTGTCTCACATTATCACCCATTCTCACGTATTTTCACATTTTTTTTCAAACGTATTTTCACACACACATTTTACCAATTTTCACCCATTTTAACAAAAAAATATTCAAGTAAATATCCATTTTATTGCTTCAATCTCCAAACTTACAAGAAATTCCTTAGTAAATCTTGACAAGATTCAAAATTTCTGGGCATGAAAAAATTTGCAACCTATTATAAATTTACTAGAGAATTGATTTCTAACTAAACTATTAGGGCCCTAATATAACATTAAGTTAATCAAGGTCCTTAAGTGCAGTTTTTTAAATCTTTGCATATCCTTCTTTGATCACAGGTTCAATTCCTCCTAGTTACATATACTTACAACATCTCAATTCTCCTTTCATTAATATTGCTAATATTCTTATCTAAAGATCATTATCACCAAAATTATTCATTTTCTCAGCAACAACTTCAACAATCTTTACAAATTTGTCTCAACCCTCATATGTATCCTCTTTAAACACCCAATTAAGTTGCCATGTTCTCATGATGATTTTATTTCCCATGGTGTTACTGAATTTTTGCTTATTCTATAGCTCTGCTCTAATATCTTCCACAATCTTGTCCTTGATTTTATCATTGCTTTCCATCAGATTCTTAATTTTTTTGTTATTTCTAGTTATCCATAGATGATATAATTAGCTCTTAAAATTGAGTATACATACTACAACTTTATAAGAGTTGCCCTTACTTCTATTGACTACCCAGTCTAATTTAGACTCCAAGTCCTTTTAGCGTCCTTGCACCCATGTATTTTGAAATGTTCAAGCCAAATACTCTGTAAAAAAGTTTCAATGGATAAAAAGATGATCTCTTGTTTCTTTTTCTTTCTTGAATAAAGCACGCTCTGTTTCTATCTACATTCCCAATATGATGAGTCTAACTTTTGTTGCTAGCATGTTCCGACACCAGTCATGAATTGAATATTTGTTTAGGTATAACATATTTATGCCATACAGTGTCATTCTATTTAAACTTTTTTGTAGCTCTTTCTAGCTCTTTCATAATCAATTTTGTAGATATATCACCCACTCTTCAAAGAATTCCGTCATTAGCTGAACTCAATTGTACTTTATCCATAAGCTTTTGTACCTCCGTTAGCTCGGGAGAGGGGGGGGGGGGTTTCCATATTTTATTCCCAAAGTAGCTTACTATAGTTCTATTACCATTCGTTTTGAAGCTTAGTTCATCAATAATGTTACATCCATCTTTCAAATATTTTCCTTCTATCCATCTATCCATCTATCCATTTTCAAGAAGGTAATTTTCCCATTTTTTAGCTTGTGTTAAATTAACTTGTATGCCAAATATCTTACTTGGAGTATTTCCCTCCATGCCGAATTAACTGCATCAGATGTCTCTATGCTCCAAATACATTTATTTTCCAACCAATTAAGCTTCACCCAATGTGCCCAAATATCGAATTTTATACCACATAAATTCAAAAGGCTCTTAAGGATTGAAGCCTCATTTATATTCTTCAAGCTGGGAATACCTAGACCACGTTCATCCTTTTTTTTAATAGACTAGATTCCGACATATTTTGGTGCATGTATGATTAGTATTGTTGCCTTTCTGTTAGAATATTGCTAAGTTTTTATCCCTTTAATCACCTTTTTCTTAAAGATCATAACTGAACACCAAAACCTTGATGTTCTTTGTAAGAAACTTTTAATTAGATGCATTCTACCAGCAAAAGTCAAGTATTTATGCATCCAATTTTGTATAATCCCACAAATGTTATTGATGAGGACCCCACATGCTTATTTGTTAGGATATTTTGTAGTAAGTGCCAAGATAAGTTATCCGAGGCACACATTTTATCACATCAAGTCTAACACAATATCATGTCATGGATTTCTTTGTCTTTACCACTATAGTGCATCTCATTTTTTTGGTCCCATTCTAGAAAATAAGTCTATACGTTTTTTTCATTCTAGAGACTGGAAGTTGAGTCAATCTCCATTTAAGAATTGGAGATTATTATCTGTAAAGATTAGATGATTTAAATTGATTTTGTGGCACCTTGGATGGTATTTAAGCTCAACAACTTGTCCTACTTGCTCTATAATAGTTGATAAAGCTCGCAAGCAGATAACAAAGAGGTGTGTTGATTAGGGATCACCCTGCCTCAGACCTCTTTACCCTTAAATAAACATGTTATTTCTTCATTGTCTAACAAGGAAAAAGACACTGTTGTTAGGCACATGTCTATCCAATTTATAAATCTTTATCAAAGCCTGTAGGTTCTAATATATTCATCAAGGACCCCAATTCACTGTGTCAAAAGCTTTTTGTAGCTCCAAGTTGGGAGTACATCTAGAGCTATTATTCCTCATGTTATAACCTTAAACAATGCTTTGTGCTACTAGGACATTATCTGAGATGTTTCTTCCTTCCACAAATGTAGCTTGATTAAAAGATATCAAGTCTACTAAACAACTTTTCATCTTTTTTGACAATATTTTTGAGATACCTTTATATAAGGTATTGCAGCTGGAAATTGGTTTAAATTGCTTCAGATTAGTTGGCCTTTGGACTTTGGGTATAAACACTAGTATTGTTGTGTTCACTTGCTTAAGTAGAGCATTGGATTGCATAACATCTCGTATACATGTGCACACATCTTCACTAGGTACTGACCATGCTTTCTTATAACAACCACTTTTAAAAACATCATGTCTTGGTGATTTATTGCCATAAGTTGCAAATATTGCTCCCTTGATTTCTTCATATATGAATTTTTTCACCATCATATCAGAGTTTCTTGGCTAATTTCTCTGTTCAAGATGCTTATCATCCTTTATTCCTATTGAGTTTTCATAGTATTTTACAAATTCTTTTTTGATCTCCTAATCTCCAGTCAATAAATTGCTATCCACCATATTAATAGATAATATATTGTTTTGTACAACTCTTACTCTTATATATTTATGGTAAAATTTTGTGCTTAAATCACTCTCTTGAGCCCATACCGCTCTAGCTTGATGTTTCATATAGGACTTCTGAATTTCAAGGAGTTTTCCAAAGTTTATCTTACTTCTTTCTTCTTAGTCAACTTAATAATATCACAATTCAGAATTTCTACTTGAATTGTGTCCAATTCCTTTCAAGTTGCATCATTAACTTTATTAGAATGGTTATGGTATTAGTTGTTGAATATTTGAAAGTGCCTCTTTACTTCTTTGATATTGTATAATGGTGGTGTCAAAGGTGTGATAAATAAACGATATAAAAGCACACAGCTAATACCACTACGAGAATCTCACTGCAAGTGCACAAATAGTTCTCAAGTAATAGTTGATAAATAAGATTAGTTCTCAAGGATTTATCGGTTAGCTCAAACTTGTGTTTAGAAGGGAAGCGTAGAAGAGATTATTTGCTAGACTAATGAGATAAATTGAAAGAGATATTTATTGGGTTCTCGGAAAATGAATTTAAAACAAATAATATCAAACTAATGCAAATAAATAAACGAATAAGATGGAGACGAGATATAGCTTAGATCTGCTAGTATGCACCTATCTTCCTAAATCACTATTCTAATTATAAGGGTGAATTTAGACAGCGAGAGGGGGAGGGACATGGAATTATACTGTATTGAGAAAAACATTGGCCATGATTTGACCAAGTTGAAGTTGCGCAGGAGTTGTAAGATGTAAGGCATCAGGCTCCAGCTCCATTCCCTTAGCATCAACACATCTAACATTTGGAAGGTCAATACTCAGTTGAGCTTTTCTCACTATCTCTGTATAAACTCCTCCTGATGCCAATGCCACCTAACAATAATAGAATCAAAACATCTTCACATGCTTAATATTCCACATTAATTGGCTAGGACCTACTTCACCATATAATGTTAAAAATACTATGAGAAAAAGTGCACCTACCTAAGCAATTATTTTAACAAGTACAAGCTATAACTAATTAACTAATAGGTTGTTTTTCATGACGAAAAGTTATGTAAATTTTGAAAAACTTGGATCGTATACATCTTTCATGTGAAATAATGAGTCGTGTGGAAAGATCCATAATTGACACCGTATTCTATATAACCAACAGATTTTTATGATCAAATTTTTGCAATGTAATATAAAAAATAATGATTTTTATGGGCATTTAGAATTTTTACATGGTATGATCTTAAAACAACTTTTATCTTTTAACGGTTCTAGTTTTTCTTCATGTATAATGCAATTTTGTATAATTCAGGGATCAATATTGCATTATTTGCATAATATACCGACTCATAGTTTATTTTGTACATAATATAGGAACCTATGCAATTAACTTAGAGAAAGAAAAAAACTTGGCGATCCCCCTCTAAACAGAAGAACCTGGCTTCGCCTTTGGCTATACTACCGTTTATGTACTGACCTCAAAAATGATAGATGTTGTTTCAATTACCATAACAACTTATTATCACAAAGAATTACTATAACAATCATGATGAATTGCGTTTCTTAAAGAGAGTATAAGCTCAATTTAATAGAAAATGTTACCTGAATGACAGGAAGTGAAGGCGATTGAAGATCATGACGCAGATGATTCAGAAATTCATACAATCTCTTACTATACAAGTTGGCATCTTCAAGATTTAGAGTATCAGCCTCTCCTTGATACCATAAAACTCCTCTAATGGTTCCTCCACTACTCAAAGCAGCTTTAGTTCTACTCATCATCTGATCATAGAGATGTGAGCCTCTCTTCCATTCACTAATATTTGTTCCTCCAATGGCACAAGGAACCAAACCAATCACTCCAAAGCTAGGATCTTTATTCAATACTGAATTAGCAAATGACATTCCAGGGCCAACCCCATTTATTTTCCTCCAATCTATGTCCTTGTGCAAGGGCTCCTGAGCCTCCTCCCATATAAGTTCCCAACTCAGACGGAAAACCGATGGATTACGCTCAATTTGAGGTGGTATAATACCATCCCATGAGTTGTGAATCACCCCTCCTCGACCGGCCATGTTGCTTTGTCCGGCTAATATGAATATGTTGTTGATTTGTGAAATTGAATTTTCGATAGCATTGCCAGAAACATTCACCAACCTGGAGTGGAAAAAAAGCAATAACCAAATAAAGGTGAGCATTTGCTTTCTAAGGAAATTATTCAACTTAGCATATGGAGACGCTTTAGCCGCCTCCATCTAAATGGGAGTTTATTTTTATTTTAAGACAAAATATAGGTGGAGGATTAGACGAATCTGAAGCTAAGGAGATCCCAAAGTATTATTTTGAAAACACCAACAAGTCTTTTTAAATTGTTATTTTTGATTAAATTTAACAACTTCGATTAGAAAGCGGGAATATTTTGAACACACCTAACATATTATTAGTTATGGTTGTTATTAGTTAATGCTAAATTCAACAACTACCGATTGTAAAGTTAAAATTGGGAGTTTTTTCTTTTGGTAAAAGAATTGAGAGTCAAACAAGGTAATTTCTTTTAAATAGCAATTTTAAAAACAATTTTTACTCTAACAATTTCTAATTTTAACCTTCTAATTTTATTTTAAATTTATTTTAATAATTTTTTTGTTTTAAATAATTTATAATAATTTATATCTTTTTATATGTATATTTATTTTTAATTTGTACACAAATATTTAAAATTAAAATTAATATATTAAATATTAATCTTTTTATTAAATATTATTAAAAATAATTAAACTTAGTTAATATTTATCGTAATATTTTTTATAATAATATGTCTATTATTTATTTTATACGAGAATTTTAAAAGTATTAGTTTTTCAAATTTTATCCGAATAATATAATTGAAGTCATTAATATTCAAATAATAAAATTAATTAATAATATAAGTAGATTAATTATAATGTTTTATTCGAAATATGTGTTAAATTAATAAAATCGATTGTTAGTAATAAGTTGTTTTTGTTAATGAAAATGATATAAAATATTAAAAAAAAAATTGGGGATGAGATTAGGGTTAGCTACATGTAGCTTACATTTCTTAAGAAACGGGTTCTCTATTCTAGCTTTGGCCATAATCGGGAACCTGTTGGAACTGATTTTTTCATTATTCAACCCCTAATTGTAGCTTTTTGCTACAATTGAGTCCTATTGGACTTAGCCTTAGTATGAAGAATCTACAAAATGAACCCCAAATCCACCAATATTCTATTTAAAACCTAAATATAAAAAAAAATCTATAGGAAGCCTAATCTAATTATTTGATTGAGTTTTTCACTTTTATATTTTTTTTAATTTTTTATTATATATTTTTATTATTTTATTTTTACTTTTTTATTATTTTAATTTACCCGAAGATACGTACCAGGTTTTGTTGATCGTACGAGAGAAGAGAGAGAGAGAGAGAGAGAGAGAGAGAGAGAGAGAGAGAGAGAGAGAGAGAGAGAGAGAGAGAGAGAGAGAGAGAGAGAGAGAGAGAGAGAGAGAGAGAGAGAGAGAGAGAGAGAGAGAGAGAGAGAGAGAGAGAGAGGGGGGGTGGGTTATTTGATTTCCAAACCCTAATGGGTATTTTGTTTTGGTTTTCAAATGTTTACCGTGTATAAGAGGAAAATGTGATTTTTTGGTCTTTTATTATATTTTTTAGTTAGTTTCTAATGAGCTAGTTACGACTAGGCTTTTGTTTATTAATTAGGAAGATGTGGTCATTGCACCCGTTAGTATATCATATATTTATTCAACCTAATCATTATAGTAACAAATTTAAGTGTCACTCTGTTTAGACGATTTTTTACCGAAATAAAGATTAGACTTTATCCATTGTTTATGGAAGTGTTTGCATCTATCTAAGATATTTAGACTATTCCAAAAATGTTAGAAGATTGAAAATAAATTTTAGATGTTGGAATTGTAAAGATACTTGTGTATCGCTGACTAAACGCTATTTTAAGTTGCTTATGTTTGTGTGTATATGTATATATCATTCTATTATTTTTTGTTTGTTTCATAACTTAAGTCTCGTGATATTGTTAATTATCTTTGTGAGACTCAATTTGATTGTTTGATTCTATAGGTTTGTCTAAAGGTAGGTTGTTAATGTGAAAATTCAATTGTAATGTGTATGTGGTCTTGACGAGAAGTCATGTATTTGTTTGTCATATCAATGAATTATCAACATTCTTTTGATATTTGGACATTGTGTTCCTATTAGATTAGATCACCCCTCTCTATTATTTTGCGTGATTAAAAATCTCCATACCTAAACCAGCAGTTTGGGATGGAGAACATTTGGTTGGATGGCTCGTCTTGTGAATGTGCTGTTAATTTCGCTTGAGTTATGTTGTAAAGGAATCAAACAGCCCTGGTTCAGTAAATTATATAGATGCAACTAATAGTGCAACTACTGTCTTGATTGTAACGGACAGTGAAGATAGTATGACGAAGAGATAGGATTTTGTGTTCATTATTAGCATTTGAAGAAGAGGCAATAAGGATTCGAGATATAGCCATTCAACTCATGCACACCATCCTAGATGTGTTCTGATTTGTAATGATTGTTTAAATATTCTTAAACACTTAATTACTAAGTTTATTGTTGTATATAGGAAGCTAAGGTCCATAATGTGTGATAATTTTGAGTTTAGTTGTGGGTAAGGATATTCATTTTGGTTGATTGGGTAGTCAAAACACATTTTCATGACATCTTGTTTAGGAATTGGGCCCATATCATACACACCCTCTCCCTCCCAGTTGAGTATTTTGTTTGACTATGATTGTAAGCCCACTCACATTAGATAAGTTGTACTCTTATTTGTATATAATATATTATGCATTCCGCTAAAATAACCTACAAATATCCATTAAATGAAGATCGATTGTTTATTCATATTTCATTTATCAGGAACTAAGAAGAGAAGAAGAGAAGGGTGAGAAGAAAAGTAAAAGACGGCGATGAGAAGACAATAAGAGAGGAAAAAGTAAGAGACGATAAGGAGTAAGGGAGAAACAAAAAGTAGCTCGAATGTAACGTAAATATGTCATAAGGGCGTTGTAGATCGTGGCACCTCATCTCATTGACAAATATAAAAAAATGAATTTTAAAAATACATATTATTCGTTATTATACGTTTTCATCGTTTATTTTACACATTTTTAATTTTTATACACGCTATCTCCAGTTTAACATATTTTCATACTATTTCACACAGTACCACACATTGTCTCACATTATCACCCATTCTCACGTATTTTCACATTTTTTTTCAAACGTATTTTCACACACACATTTTACCAATTTTCACCCATTTTAACAAAAAAATATTCAAGTAAATATCCATTTTATTGCTTCAATCTCCAAACTTACAAGAAATTCCTTAGTAAATCTTGACAAGATTCAAAATTTCTGGGCATGAAAAAATTTGCAACCTATTATAAATTTACTAGAGAATTGATTTCTAACTAAACTATTAGGGCCCTAATATAACATTAAGTTAATCAAGGTCCTTAAGTGCAGTTTTTTAAATCTTTGCATATCCTTCTTTGATCACAGGTTCAATTCCTCCTAGTTACATATACTTACAACATCTCAATTCTCCTTTCATTAATATTGCTAATATTCTTATCTAAAGATCATTATCACCAAAATTATTCATTTTCTCAGCAACAACTTCAACAATCTTTACAAATTTGTCTCAACACTCATATGTATCCTCTTTAAACACCCAATTAAGTTGCCATGTTCTCATGATGATTTTATTTCCCATGGTGTTACTGAATTTTTGCTTATTCTATAGCTCTGCTCTTATATCTTCCACAATCTTCTCCTTGATTTTATCATTGCTTTCCATCAGATTCTTAATTTTTTTGTTATTTCTAGTTATCCATAGATGATATAATTAGCTCTTAAAATTGAGTATACATACTACAACTTTATAAGAGTTGCCCTTACTTCTATTGACTACCCAGTCTAATTTAGACTCCAAGTCCTTTTAGCGTCCTTGCACCCATGTATTTTGAAATGTTCAAGCCAAATACTCTGTAAAAAAGTTTCAATGGATAAAAAGATGATCTCTTGTTTCTTTTTCTTTCTTGAATAAAGCACGCTCTGTTTCTATCTACATTCCCAATATGATAAGTCTAACTTTTGTTGCTAGCATGTTCCGACACCAGTCATGAATTGAATATTTGTTTAGGTATAACATATTTATGCCATACAGTGTCATTCTATTTAAACTTTTTTGTAGCTCTTTCTAGCTCTTTCATAATCAATTTTGTAGATATATCACCCACTCTTCAAAGAATTCCGTCATTAGCTGAACTCAATTGTACTTTATCCATAAGCTTTTGTACCTCCGTTAGCTCGGGGGAGGGGGGGGGGGGGGTTTCCATATTTTATTCCCAAAGTAGCTTACTATAGTTCTATTACCATTCGTTTTGAAGCTTAGTTCATCAATAATGTTACATCCATCTTTCAAATATTTTCCTTCTATCCATCTATCCATCTATCCATTTTCAAGAAGGTAATTTTCCCATTTTTTAGCTTGTGTTCAATTAACTTGTATGCCAAATATCTTACTTGGAGTATTTCCCTCCATGCCGAATTAACTGCATCAGATGTCTCTATGCTCCAAATACATTTATTTTCCAACCAATTAAGCTTCACCCAATGTGCCCAAATATCGAATTTTATACCACATAAATTCAAAAGGCTCTTAAGGATTGAAGCCTCATTTATATTCTTCAAGCTGGGAATACCTAGCCCACGTTCATCCTTTTTTTTAACAGACTAGATTCCGACATATTTTGGTGCATGTATGATTAGTATTGTTGCCTTTCTGTTAGAATATTGCTAAGTTTGTATCCCTTTAATCACCTTTTTCTTAAAGATCATAACTGAACACCAAAACCTTGATGTTCTTTGTAAGAAACTTTTAATTAGATGCATTCTACCAGCAAAAGTCAAGTATTTATGCATCCAATTTTGTATAATCCCACAAATGTTATTGATGAGGACCCCACATGCTTATTTGTTAGGATATTTTGTAGTAAGTGCCAAGATAAGTTATCCGAGGCACACATTTTATCACATCAAGTCTAACACAATATCTTGTCATGGATTTATTTGTCTTTACCACTATAGTGCATCTCATTTTTTTGGTCCCATTCTAGAAAATAAGTCTATACGTTTTTTTCATTCTAGAGACTGGAAGTTGAGTCAATCTCCATTTAAGAATTGGAGATTATTATCTGTAAAGATTAGATGATTTAAATTGATTTTGTGGCACCTTGGATGGTATTTAAGCTCAACAACTTGTCCTACTTGCTCTATAATAGTTGATAAAGCTCGCAAGCAGATAACAAAGAGGTGTGTTGATTAGGGATCACCCTGCCTCAGACCTCTTTACCCTTAAATAAACATGTTATTTCTTCATTGTCTAACAAGGAAAAAGACACTGTTGTTAGGCACATGTCTATCCAATTTATAAATCTTTATCAAAGCCTGTAGGTTCTAATATATTCATCAAGGACCCCAATTCACTGTGTCAAAAGCTTTTTGTAGCTCCAAGTTGGGAGTACATCTAGAGCTATTATTCCTCATGTTATAACCTTAAACAATGCTTTGTGCTACTAGGACATTATCTGAGATGTTTCTTCCTTCCACAAATGTAGCTTGATTAAAAGATATCAAGTCTACTAAACAACTTTTCATCTTTTTTGACAATATTTTTGAGATACCTTTATATAAGGTATTGCAGCTGGAAATTGGTTTAAATTGCTTCAGATTAGTTGGCCTTTGGACTTTGGGTATAAACACTAGTATTGTTGTGTTCACTTGCTTAAGTAGAGCATTGGATTGCATAACATCTCGTATACATGTGCACACATCTTCACTAGGTACTGACCATGCTTTCTTATAACAACCACTTTTAAAAACATCATGTCTTGGTGATTTATTGCCATAAGTTGCAAATATTGCTCCCTTGATTTCTTCATATATGAATTTTTTCACCATCATATCAGAGTTTCTTGGCTAATTTCTCTGTTCAAGATGCTTATCATCCTTTATTCCTATTGAGTTTTCATAGTATTTTACAAATTCTTTTTTGATCTCCTAATCTCCAGTCAATAAATTGCTATCCACCATATTAATAGATAATATATTGTTTTGTACAACTCTTACTCTTATATATTTATGGTAAAATTTTGTGCTTAAATCACTCTCTTGAGCCCATACCGCTCTAGCTTGATGTTTCATATAGGACTTCTGAATTTCAAGGAGTTTTCCAAAGTTTATCTTACTTCTTTCTTCTTAGTCAACTTAATAATATCACAATTCAGAATTTCTACTTGAATTGTGTCCAATTCCTTTCAAGTTGCATCATTAACTTTATTAGAATGGTTATGGTATTAGTTGTTGAATATTTGAAAGTGCCTCTTTACTTCTTTGATATTGTATAATGGTGGTGTCAAAGGTGTGATAAATAAACGATATAAAAGCACACAACTAATACCACTACGAGAATCTCACTGCAAGTGCACAAATAGTTCTCAAGTAATAGTTGATAAATAAGATTAGTTCTCAAGGATTTATCGGTTAGCTCAAACTTGTGTTTAGAAGGGAAGCGTAGAAGAGATTATTTGCTAGACTAATGAGATAAATTGAAAGAGATATTTATTGGGTTCTCGGAAAATGAATTTAAAACAAATAATATCAAACTAATGCAAATAAATAAACGAATAAGATGGAGACGAGATATAGCTTAGATCTGCTAGTATGCACCTATCTTCCTAAATCACTATTCTAATTATAAGGGTGAATTTAGACAGCGAGAGGGGGAGGGACATGGAATTATACTGTATTGAGAAAAACATTGGCCATGATTTGACCAAGTTGAAGTTGCGCAGGAGTTGTAAGATGTAAGGCATCAGGCTCCAGCTCCATTCCCTTAGCATCAACACATCTAACATTTGGAAGGTCAATACTCAGTTGAGCTTTTCTCACTATCTCTGTATAAACTCCTCCTGATGCCAATGCCACCTAACAATAATAGAATCAAAACATCTTCACATGCTTAATATTCCACATTAATTGGCTAGGACCTACTTCACCATATAATGTTAAAAATACTATGAGAAAAAGTGCACCTACCTAAGCAATTATTTTAACAAGTACAAGCTATAACTAATTAACTAATAGGTTGTTTTTCATGACGAAAAGTTATGTAAATTTTGAAAAACTTGGATCGTATACATCTTTCATGTGAAATAATGAGTCGTGTGGAAAGATCCATAATTGACAGCGTATTCTATATAACCAACAGATTTTTATGATCAAATTTTTGCAATGTAATATAAAAAATAATGATTTTTATGGGCATTTAGAATTTTTACATGGTATGATCTTAAAACAACTTTTATCTTTTAACGGTTCTAGTTTTTCTTCATGTATAATGCAATTTTGTATAATTCAGGGATCAATATTGCATTATTTGCATAATATACCGACTCATAGTTTATTTTGTACATAATATAGGAACCTATGCAACTAACTTAGAGAAAGAAAAAAACTTGGCGATCCCCCTCTAAACAGAAGAACCTGGCTTCGCCTTTGGCTATACTACCGTTTATGTACTGACCTCAAAAATGATAGATGTTGTTTCAATTACCATAACAACTTATTATCACAAAGAATTACTATAACAATCATGATGAATTGCGTTTCTTAAAGAGAGTATAAGCTCAATTTAATAGAAAATGTTACCTGAATGACAGGAAGTGAAGGCGATTGAAGATCATGACGCAGATGATTCAGAAATTCATACAATCTCTTACTATACAAGTTGGCATCTTCAAGATTTAGAGTATCAGCCTCTCCTTGATACCATAAAACTCCTCTAATGGTTCCTCCACTACTCAAAGCAGCTTTAGTTCTACTCATCATCTGATCATAGAGATGTGAGCCTCTCCTCCATTCACTAATATTTGTTCCTCCAATGGCACAAGGAACCAAACCAATCACTCCAAAGCTAGGATCTTTATTCAATACTGAATTAGCAAATGACATTCCAGGGCCAACCCCATTTATTTTCCTCCAATCTATGTCCTTGTGCAAGGGCTCCTGAGCCTCCTCCCATATAAGTTCCCAACTCAGACGGAAAACCGATGGATTACGCTCAATTTGAGGTGGTATAATACCATCCCATGAGTTGTGAATCACCCCTCCTCGACCGGCCATGTTGCTTTGTCCGGCTAATATGAATATGTTGTTGATTTGTGAAATTGAATTTTCGATAGCATTGCCAGAAACATTCACCAACCTGGAGTGGAAAAAAAGTAATAACCAAATAAAGGTGAGCATTTGCTTTCTAAGGAAATTATTCAACTTAGCATATGGAGACGCTTTAGCCGCCTCCATCTAAATGGGAGTTTATTTTTATTTTAAGACAAAATATAGGTGGAGGATTAGACGAATCTGAAGCTAAGGAGATCCCAAAGTATTATTTTGAAAACACCAACAAGTCTTTTTAAATTGTTATTTTTGATTAAATTTAACAACTTCGATTAGAAAGCGGGAATATTTTGAACACACCTAACATATTATTAGTTATGGTTGTTATTAGTTAATGCTAAATTCAAAAACTACCGATTGTAAAGTTAAAATTGGGAGTTTTTTCTTTTGGTAAAAGAATTGAGAGTCAAACAAGGTAATTTCTTTTAAATAGCAATTTTAAAAACAATTTTTACTCTAACAATTTCTAATTTTAAACCTTCTAATTTTATTTTAAATTTATTTTAATAATTTTTTTGTTTTAAATAATTTATAATAATTTATATCTTTTTATATGTATATTTATTTTTAATTTATACACAAATATTTAAAATTAAAATTAATATATTAAATATTAATCTTTTTATTAATTATTATTAAAAATAATTAAACTTAGTTAATATTTATCGTAATATTTTTTATAATAATATGTCTATTATTTATTTTATACGAGAATTTTAAAAGTATTAGTTTTTCAAATTTTATCCGAATAATATAATGGAAGTCATTAATATTCAAATAATAAAATTAATTAATAATATAAATAGATTAATTATAATGTTTTATTCGAAATATGTGCTAAATTAATAAAATAGATTGTTAGTAATAAGTTGTTTTGGTTAATGAAAATGATATAAAATATTAAAAAAAAAATTGGGGATGAGATTGGGGTTAGCTACATGTAGCTAACATTTCTTAAGAAACGGATTCCCTATTCTAGCTTTAGCCATAATTGGGAACCTGTTGGAACTGATTTTTTCATTATTCAACCCCTAATTGTAGCTTTTTGCTACAATTGAGTCCTATTGGACTTAGCCTTAGTATGAAGAATCTACAAAATGAACCCCAAATCCACCAATATTCTATTTAAAACCTAAATATAAAAAAAAAATCTATAGGAAGCCTAATCTAATTATTTGATTGAGTTTTTCACTTTTATATTTTTTTTAATTTTTATTTTATATTTTTATTATTTTATTTTTACTTGTTTATTATTTTAATTTACCCGAAGATACATACCAGGTTTTGTTGATCGTACGAGAGAGAGAGAGAGAGAGAGAGAGAGAGAGAGAGGGGGTGGGTTATTTGATTTCCAAACCCTAATGGGTATTTTGTTTTGGTTTTCAAATGTTTACCGTGTATAAGAAGAAAATGTGATTTTTTGGTCTTTTATTTTATTTTTTAGTTAGTTTCTAATGAGCTAGTTACGACATGTGGGGCTTTAATTAGTCATTGCCCCCGTTAGTATATCATATATTTATTCAACCTAATCATTATAGTAACAAATTTAAGTGTCACTCTGTTTAGACGATTTTTTACCGAAATAAAGATTAGACTTTATCCATTGTTTATGGAAGTGTTTGCATCTATCTAAGATATTTAGACTATTCCAAAAATGTTAGAAGATTGAAAATAAATTTTAGATGTTGGAATTGTAAAGATACTTGTGTATCGCTGACTAAACGCTATTTTAAGTTGCTTATGTGTGTGTGTGTGTGTGTGTGTATATGTATATATCATTCTATTATTTTTTGTTTGTTTCATAACTTAAGTCTCGTGATATTGTTAATTATCTTTGTGAGACTCAATTTGATTGTTTGATTCTACAGGTTTGTCTAAAGGTAGGTTGTTAATGTGAAAATTCAATTGTAATGTGTATGTGGTCTTGACGAGAAGTCATGTATTTGTTTGTCATATCAATGAATTATCAACATTCTTTTGATATTTGGACATTGTGTTCCTATTAGATTAGATCACCCCTCTCTATTATTTTGCGTGATTAAAAATCTCCATACCTAAACCAGCAGTTTGGGATGGAGAACATTTGGTTGGATGGCTCGTCTTGTGAATGTGCTGTTAATTTCGCTTTTGTTATGTTGTAAAGGAATCAAACATCCCTGGTTCATTAAATTATATAGATGCAACTAATAGTGCAACTACTGTCTTGATTGTAACGGACAGTGAAGATAGTATGACGAAGAGATAGGATTTTGTGTTCATTATTAGCATTTGAAGAAGAGGCAATAAGGATTCGAGATATAGCCATTCAACTCATGCACACCATCCTAGATGTGTTCTGATTTGTAATGATTGTTTAAATATTCTTAAACACTTAATTACTAAGTTTATTGTTGTATATAGGAAGCTAAGGTCCATAATGTGTGATAATTTTGTGTTTAGTTGTGGGTAAGGATATTCATTTTGGTTGATTGGGTAGTCAAAACACATTTTCATGACATCTTGTTTGGGAATTGGGCCCATATCATACACCCCCTCTCCCTCCCAGTTGAGTATTTTGTTTGACTATGATTGTAAGCCCACTCACATTAGATAAGTTGTACTCTTATTTGTATATAATATATTATGCATTCCGCTAAAATAACCTACAAATATCCATTAAATGAAGATCGATTGTTTATTCATATTTCATTTATCAGGAACTAAGAAGAGAAGAAGAGAAGGGTGAGAAGAAAAGTAAAAGACGGCGATGAGAAGACAATAAGAGAGGAAAAAGTAAGAGACGATAAGGAGTAAGGGAGAGACAAAAAGTAGCTCGAATTTAACGTAAATATGTCATAAGGGCGTTGTAGATCGTGGCACCTCATCTCATTGACAAATATAAAAAAATGAATTATAAAAATACATATTATTCGTTATTATACGTTTTCATCGTTTATTTTACACATTTTTAATTTTTATACACGCTATCTCCAGTTTAACATATTTTAATACTATTTCACACACTACCACACATTGTCTCACATTATCACCCATTCTCACGTATTTTCACATTTTTTTTCAAACGTATTTTCACACACACATTTTACCAATTTTCACCCATTTTAACAAAAAAATATTCAAGTAAATATCCATTTTATTGCTTCAATCTCCAAATTTACAAGAAATGCCTTAGTAAATCTTGATAAGAGTCAAAATTTCTGGGCATGAAAAAATTTGCAACCTATTATAAAATTTACTAGAGAATTGATTTCTAACTAAACTATTAAGGCCCTAATATAACATTAAGTTAATCAAGGTCCTTAAGTGCAGTTTTTTAAATCTTTGCATATCCTTCTTTGATCACAGGTTCAATTCCTCTTGGTTACATATACTTACAACATCTCAATTCTCCTTTCATTAATATTGCTAATATTCTTATCTAAAGATCATTATCACCAAAATTATTCATTTTCTCAGCAACAACTTCAACAATCTTTATAAATTTGTCTCAACCCTCATATTATCCTCTTTAAACATCCAATTATGTTGCCATGTTCTCATGATGATTTTATTTCCCATGGTGTTACTGAATTTTTGCTTATTCTATAGCTCTGCTCTAATATCTTCCACAATCTTGTCCTTGATTTTATCATTGCTTTCCATCAGATTCTTAAATTTATTATTATTTCTAGTTATCCATAGATGATATAATTAGCTCTTAAAATTGAGTATACATACTACAACTTTATAAGAGTTGCCCTTACTTCTCTTGACTACCCAGTCTAATTTAGACTCCAAGTCCTTTTAGCGTCCTTGCACCCATGTATTTTGAAATGTTCAAGCCAAATACTCTGTAAAAAAGTTTCAATGGATAAAAAGATGATCTCTTGTTTCTTTTTCTTTCTTGAATAAAACACGCTCTGTTTCTATCTACATTCCCAATATGATGAGTCTAACTTTTGTTGCTAGCATGTTCCGACACCAGTCATGAATTGAATATTTGTTTAGGTATAACATATTTGTGCCATATAGTGTCATTCTATTTAAACTTTTTTGTAGCTCTTTCTAGCTCTTTCTAGCTCTTTCATAATCAATTTTGTAGATATATCACCCACTCTTCAAAGAATTCCGTCATTAGCTGAACTCAATTGTACTTTATCCATAAGCTTTTGTACCTCCGTTAGCTCGGGGGGGGGGGAGGGTGGTTCCATATTTTATTCCTAAAGTAGCTTACTATAGTTCTATTACCATTCGTTTTGAAGCTTAGTTCATCAATAATGTTACATCCATCTTTCAAATATTTTCCTTCTATCCATCTATCCATCTATCCATTTTCAAGAAGGTAATTTTCCCATTTTTTAGCTTGTGTTCAATTAACTTGTATGCCAAATATCTTACTTGGAGTATTTCCCTCCATGCCGAATTAACTGCATCAGATGTCTCTATGCTCCAAATACATTTATTTTCCAACCAATTAAGCTTCACCCAATATGCCCAAATATCGAATTTTATACCACATAAATTCAAAAGGCTCTTAAGGATTGAAGCCTCATTTATATTCTTCAAGCTGGGAATACCTAGACCACGTTCATCCTTTTTTTTAACAGACTAGATT
Organism: Nemophila menziesii; assembly: GCA_029959085.1. NCBI lineage: Eukaryota > Viridiplantae > Streptophyta > Magnoliopsida > Boraginales > Hydrophyllaceae > Nemophila > Nemophila menziesii. The sequence goes on along the minus strand of JARWIR010000013.1, from coordinate 20,787,720 downwards.
CCGAGATATTTTGGTGCATGTATGATTAGTATTGTTGCCTTTCTATTAGAATATTGCTAAGTTTTTATCCCTTTAATCACCTTTTTCTGAAAGATCATAACTGAACACCAAAACCTTGATGTTCTTTGTAAGAAACTTTTAATTAGATGCATTCTACCAGCAAAAGTCAAGTATTTATGCATCCAATTTTGTATAATCCCACAAATGTTATTGATGAGGACCCCACATGCTTATTTGTTAGGATATTTTGTAGTAAGTGCCAAGATAAGTTATCCGAGGCACACATTTTATCACATCAAGTCTAACACAATATCTTGTCATGAATTTCTTTGTCTTTACCACTATAGTGCATCTCATGTTTTTGGTCCCATTCTAGAAAATAAGTCTATACGTTTTTTTCATTCTAGAGACTGGAAGTTGAGTCAATCTCCATTTAAGAACTGGAGACTATTATCTGTAAAGATTAGATGATTTAAATTGATTTTGTGGCACCTTGGATGGTATTTAAGCTCAACAACTTGTCCTACTTGCTCTATAATAGTTGATAAAGCTCGCAAGCAGATAACAAAGAGGTGTGTTGATTAGGGATCACCCTGCCTCAGACCTCTTTACCCTTAAATAAACATGTTATTTCTTCATTGTCTAACAAGGAAAAAGACACTGTTGTTAGGCACATGTCTATCCAATTTATAAATCTTTATCAAAGCCTGTAGGTTCTAATATATTCATCAAGGACCCCAATTCACTGTGTCAAAAGCTTTTTGTAGCTCTGGTGTCGCCTAGGGTGTGATAAAAATAAGATCAAATTAAGTATGGAAAACTACGCACTCTCACCCTAGACAGGCACAGTACTGCAAGTATTACAGGACGTATGCAAGTTTTAATGATAAGTAGAGTTCGTTCTCAGGGACTTAAGTGTGTTAATCGCGTAGGAAACAATGACGAGTAAAAGTAAATAATTAAAAGACATAAAATAAGCAAGTAGGAATTCGAGATTAACAATTAAACTAATTAAAACTAAGAAAATAAAGACAATAAAATATAAGATTGAGAATATGAGATGAGAAGTATAGCTTAGGTTTTGCTAGTATGCACTAATCCTTCTAATTCTATCTATAAATCTAGTTCATAAGGGAGAATATTAGCTCTTGGTAATACTTAGTCAGGATTCTAAATTCCCCAAGCTTAGACCTTGAAAGCGACTAAGGGGGCTACGTCACAACCAAGAAGTGATTTCAAATAGGGTTATCAAACGCCACTAAGGCCCTAAGCAAATACTGCAATCTTGGTGATACGGTGGTTAAAACAAACCCTAATGACTATCTAGTTAGAAGTGTGTTTTGTCAGAACTACTATCGACACTAGACATTATGTGGTGGTTCAATAGTTAATCACCCTGTCAAGGAGACCATCTAACTACTCTTAAAACAATCCTAAAGTGATCAGTTCTAGGAAAGACATTAAATCAAAACACATAAGCAAATATAAAGTAAGTAGCTAATATCAGATTAAAACATATAATTCCCAAAGAAACTTAGATAGAAGAATTAGAATTCATAGATTATACATATGCAAAACCCAAGCTATGGGAGGTTTAGTTCATACCTGAAGGAAATAAACTAAAAGAAATTACAAAAGACATCATCTTGCTCTCTAAAATAAACTGGAAGAATAAAACCTTAAGAACTAATTACTATGAGGCAAGGATGATTTTACAAGTGATATAAGGGTGTATTTATAGGTGTTTAGAAGACCTAATTCGTTTTCTTGAGGAATAGTTAAGGTAATGGAATTCTAGCTCAACTCAAATTCGTATGGAAATAAAGATAAACACTGCTACACCGTTTTGATCATATCTTCTTCGTTATTGGTCCGATTTTCCTCCACGAGATACCAAAAGAATCGCAACAGAATTATCTTGCCACTAAATAAGGAAATCTCCAAATTCGGCCTATTTCTTAGGTAAAAACACCAATCTTTAGACGTGTGTGCAGAATCCCAGATTTAGGCAGCTTTTCCTTTTTCATCTTTTTAGCTTTTATTTCCTTATCTCCAATTACCATGCTAATCTCTTTCCATAAGTTGATGTCTTTGACTTGGACTCTAATTAATCTCCATAATTATCTTTAGAGCTACACACTAAATAAACAATTAAACCCAATATGCTCTAAAATATTATTTTACTAAATCAAGACTCAAAATAGGAAAGTGTAGCATTTCTCAAGAAAATCGACTATAATGACTTCTAAATCACTAAAAATGATGTCTCATCCTAACATAAATCTATCACAAATGAGGAGACATCAAGCTCCAAGCTGGGAGTACATCTAGAGCTATTATTCCTCATGTTATAACCTTGAACAATGCTTTGTGCTACTAGGACATTATCTGAGATGTTTCTTCCTTCCACAAATGTAGCTTGATTAAAAGATATCAAGTCTACTAAACAACTTTTCATCTTTTTTAACAATATTTTTGAGATACCTTTATATAAGGTATTGCAGCTGGAAATTGGTTTGAATTGCTTCAGATTTGTTGGCCTTTGGACTTTGGGTATAAACACTAGTGTTGTTGTGTTCACTTGCTTAAGTAGAGCATTGGATTGCATAACATCTCGTATACATGTGCACACATCTTCACTAGGTACTGACCATGCTTTCTTATAACAGCCACTTTTAAAAACATCATGTCTTGGTGATTTATTGCCATAAGTTGCAAATATGGCTTCCTTGATTTCTTCATATATGAATTTTTTTTCACCATCTTATCAGAGTTTCTTGGCTAATTTCTCTGTTCAAGATGCTTATCATCCTTTATTCCTATTAAGTTTTCATAGTATTTTACAAATTCTTTTTTGATCTCCTAATCTCCAGTTAATAAATTGCTATCCACCATATTAATAGATAATATATTGTTTTGTACAACTCTTACTCTTATATATTTATGGTAAAATTTTGTGCTTAAATCACTCTCTTGAGCCCATACCGCTCTAGCTTGATGTTTCAGATAGGACTTCTGAATTTCAAGGAGTTTTTCCAAAGTTTATCTTACTTCTTTCTTCTTAGTCAACTTACTAATATCACAATTCAGAATTTCTACTTGAATTGTGTCCAATTCCTTTCTAGTTGCATCATTAACTTTATTAGAATGGTTATGGTATTAGTTGTTGAATATTTGAAAGTGCCTCTTTACTTCTTTGATATTGTATAATGGTGGTGTCAAAGGTGTGATAAATAAACGATATAAAAGCACACAGCTAATACCACTACGAGAATCTCACTGCAAGTGCACAAATAGTTCTCAAGTAATAGTTGATAAATAAGATTAGTTCTCAAGGATTCATCGGTTAGCCTTAACTTGTGTTTAGAAGGGAAGCGTAGAAGAGATTATTTGCTAGACTAATGAGATAAATTAAAAGAGATATTTATTGGGTTCTCGAAAAATGAATTTAAAACAAATAATATCAAACTAATGCAAATAAATAAACGAATAAGATGGAGACGAGATATAGCTTAGATCTGCTAGTATGCACCTATCTTCCTAAATCACTATTCTAATTATAAGGGTGAATTTAGACAGCGAGAGGGGGAGGGACATGGAATTATACTGTATTGAGAAAAACATTGGCCATGATTTGACCAAGTTGAAGTTGCGCAGGAGTTGTAAGATGTAAGGCATCAGGCTCCAGCTCCATTCCCTTAGCATCAACACATCTAACATTTGGAAGGTCAATACTCAGTTGAGCTTTTCTCACTATCTCTGTATAAACTCCTCCTGATGCCAATGCCACCTAACAATAATAGAATCAAAACATCTTCACATGCTTAATATTCCACATTAATTGGCTAGGACCTACTTCACCATATAATGTTAAAAATACTATGAGAAAAAGTGCACCTACCTAAGCAATTATTTTAACAAGTACAAGCTATAACTAATTAACTAATAGGTTTTTTTTCATGACGAAAAGTTATGTAAATTTTGAAAAACTTGGATCGTATACATCTTTCATGTGAAATAATGAGTCGTGTGGAAAGATCCATAATTGACAGCGTATTCTATATAACCAACAGATTTTTATGATCAAATTTTTGCAATGTAATATAAAAAATAATGATTTTTATGGGCATTTAGAATTTTTACATGGTATGATCTTAAAACAACTTTTATCTTTTAACGGTTCTAGTTTTTCTTCATGTATAATGCAATTTTGTATAATTCAGGGATCAATATTGCATTTTTTGCATAATATACCGACTCATAGTTTATTTTGTACATAATATAGGAACCTATGCAATTAACTTAGAGAAAGAAAAAAATTTGGTGATCCCCCTCTAAACAGAAGAACCTGGCTTCGCCTTTGGCTATACTACCGTTTATGTACTGACCTCAAAAATGATAGATGTTGTTTCAATTACCATAAAAATTATTATCACAAAGAATTACTATAACAATCATGATGAATTGCGTTTCTTAAAGAGAGTATAAGCTCAATTTAATAGAAAATGTTACCTGAATGACAGGAAGTGAAGGCGATTGAAGATCATGACGCAGATGATTCAGAAATTCATACAATCTCTTACTATACAATTCGGCATCTTCAAGATTTAGAGTATCAGCCTCTCCTTGATACCATAAAACTCCTCTAATGGTTCCTCCACTACGCAAAGCATCTTTAGTTCTACTCATCATCTGATCATAGAGATGTGAGCCTCTCCTCCATTCACTAATATTTGTTCCTCCAATGGCACAAGGAACCAAACCAATCACTCCAAAGCTAGGATCTTTATTCAATACTGAATTAGCAAATGACATTCCAGGGCCAACCCCATTTATTTTCCTCCAATCTATGTCCTTGTGCAAGGGCTCCTGAGCCTCCTCCCATATAAGTTCCCAACTCAGACGGAAAACCGATGGATTACGCTCAATTTGAGGTGGTATAATACCATCCCATGAGTTGTGAATCACCCCTCCTCGACCGGCCATGTTGCTTTGTCCGGCTAATATGAATATGTTGTTGATTTGTGAAATTGAATTTTCGATAGCATTGGCAGAAACATTCACCAACCTGGAGTGGAAAAAAAGAAATAACCAAATAAAGGTGAGCATTTGCTTTCTAAGGAAATTATTCAACTTAGCATATGGAGACGCTTTAGCCGCCTCCATCTAAATGGGAGTTTATTTTTATTTTAAGACAAAATATAGGTGGAGGATTAGACGAATCTGAAGCTAAGGAGATCCCAAAGTATTATTTTGAAAACACCAACAAGTCTTTTTAAATTGTTATTTTTGATTAAATTTAACAACTTCGATTAGAAAGCGGGAATATTTTGAATACACCTAACATATTATGGTTGTTATTAGTTAATGCTAAATTCAACAACTACCGATTGTAAAGTTAAAATTGGGAGTTTTTTCTTTTGGTAAAAGAATTGAGAGTCAAACAAGGTAATTTCTTTTAGAGATAATTGCTAATTAGGTCCATAACCCAACAAACTATGCTTTAAGAAGTCCAGCCTAAAAATTTGGATAAATAAAGTCCAAAATATTATTTTAGAATTAAGATGTACCTAATTTAACCTTACATTATAAAATAATAAACTAAAAAAAAATATACAACCGAAAACATTTCAAAACAAAAAATGGAAATAAAAAGTAAACATTGAAAATGAAATATTAAAACCTAAAGAACACCTTTTCACATCGGTATAACACAGACAAAAAATTTCTTTAGCCTCACCTTCCCACCAAGACTCCGTTACTCTTTTTCCTTTTTATTTTTTTGCCAAAACCAAGCCTGCGTAAGTAAGCCGCCGCCAGAGAACATACTACACCATCATCATCAACAATCAAAAGAACCCAAATTAAGGTAAACATTAATTTTGCCCATTAAAACTCTAAAACAATATTAAATTATTTTCTATATTTTTTAATTTCTAAAAAATTAATTTTGCCCATTAAAATCCAAACCAAGCCTTCTGTACAAGAACCGCCGCCATTGTCTCCACCATCTTCATCGTCTTCAACTTGGCGCGGCTATGCCATCAACAATCAAGCCCACCAAGCCGTTGTTGTTATTTTACAGGTATGGACCACTAAACAATCGATTTCAGATGAAGAGTAGAGCTTTGTGGGTGTTGATTTTACAGATGAAATGTTCAACAACCAACCCATTGTGTTGCTAGTCCAGTCCACCAAACTTGTTTAGAGAGCCCACCAAACTTGTTCAGAGAGCCCACCAAACTTGTTCAGAGAGCCCACCAAACTTGTTCAAAGAGCCCACCAAACTTGTTCATCATCATCTCTCGACTCTGCTAATCGGAATGCTGTAAGGTTTGATTGATAATGGTATATTAGTTTAGTGGGCTGATCGGATTGGTGTAAGGTTTGATTGATAATGTTCATAAAGCCCACCAAACTTGTTCATCATCAACATCAAGAATTGAGCGTCGAAAACAATGGGCTAATCATTTTTTAGTGTAAGGTTTATCGATAATGGTGGATTGGTTTATACAATAAAGGTTGTTTGATAAAAAAACTTGATCAAGACTTGTAAGAAAATGGGTTTTCAATAATTATTAAGGGTATTATAGACTATAAATATTATAAAAATGGGTTGGACCTGTTAAAGAAAGTTATATTGGTTGTGGACCTTTTAAATAAATCACCCTTTCTTTTAAATAGCTATTTTAAAAACAATTTTTACTCTAACAATTTCTAATTTTTAACCTTCTAATTTTATTTTAAATTTATTTTAATAATTTTTTTGTTTTAAATAATTTATAATAATTTATATCTTTTTATATGTATATTTATTTTTAATATATACACAAATATTTAAAATTAAAATTAATATATTAAATATTAATCTTTTTATTAAATATTATTAAAAATAATTAAATTTAGTTAATATTTATCGTAATATTTTTTATAATAATATGTCTATTATTTATTTTATACGAGAATTTTAAAAGTATTAGTTTTTCAAATTTTATCCGAAAAATATAATCGAAGTCATTAATATTCAAATAATAAAATTAATTAATAATATAAGTAGATTAATTATAATGTTTTATTCGAAATATGTGTTAAATTAATAAAATAGATTGTTAGTAATAAGTTGTTTTGGTTAATGAAAATGATATAAAATATTAAAAAAAAATTGGGGATGAGATTGGGGTTAGCTACATGTAGCTAACATTTCTTAAGAAACGGGTTCCCTATTCTAGCTTTAGCCATAATTGGGAACCTGTTGGAACTGATTTTTTTCATTATTCAACCCCTAATTGTAACTTTTTGCTACAATTGAGTGCTATTGGACTTAGCCTTAGTATGAAGAATCTACAAAATGAACCCCAAATCCACCAATATTCTATTTAAAACCTAAATATAAAAAGAAATCTATAGGAAGCCTAATCTAATTATTTGATTGAGTTTTTCACTTTTATATTTTTTTTAATTTTTTATTATATATTTTTATTATTTTATTTTTACTTTTTTATTATTTTAATTTACCCGAAGATACGTACCAGGTTTTGTTGATCGTACGAGAGAGAGAGAGAGAGAGAGAGAGAGAGAGAGAGAGAGAGAGAGAGAGGGTGGGTTATTTGATTTCCAAACCCTAATGGGTATTTTGTTTTGGTTTTCAAATGTTTACCGTGTATAAGAAGAAAATGTGATTTTTTGGTCTTTTATTTTATTTTTTAGTTAGTTTCTAATGAGCTAGTTACGACATGTGGGGCTTTAATTAGTCATTGCCCCCGTTAGTATATCATATATTTATTCAACCTAATCATTATAGTAACAAATTTAAGTGTCACTCTGTTTAGACGATTTTTTACCGAAATAAAGATTAGACTTTATCCATTGTTTATGGAAGTGTTTGCATCTATCTAAGATATTTAGACTATTCCAAAAATGTTAGAAGATTGAAAATAAATTTTAGATGTTGGAATTGTAAAGATACTTGTGTATCGCTGACTAAACGCTATTTTAAGTTGCTTATGTGTGTGTGTATATGTATATATCATTCTATTATTTTTTGTTTGTTTCATAACTTAAGTCTCGTGATATTGTTAATTATCTTTGTGAGACTCAATTTGATTGTTTGATTCTACAGGTTTGTCTAAAGGTAGGTTGTTAATGTGAAAATTCAATTGTAATGTGTATGTGGTCTTGACGAGAAGTCATGTATTTGTTTGTCATATCAATGAATTATCAACATTCTTTTGATATTTGGACATTGTGTTCCTATTAGATTAGATCACCCCTCTCTATTATTTTGCGTGATTAAAAATCTCCATACATAAACCAGCAGTTTGGGATGGAGAACATTTGGTTGGATGGCTCGTCTTGTGAATGTGCTGTTAATTTCGCTTTTGTTATGTAGTAAAGGAATCAAACATCCCTGGTTCAGTAAATTATATAGATGCAACTAATAGTGCAACTACTGTCTTGATTGTAACGGACAGTGAAGATAGTATGACGAAGAGATAGGATTTTGTGTTCATTATTAGCATTTGAAGAAGAGGCAATAAGGATTCGAGATATAGCCATTCAACTCATGCACACCATCCTAGATGTGTTCTGATTTGTAATGATTGTTTAAATATTCTTAAACACTTAATTACTAAGTTTATTGTTGTATATAGGAAGCTAAGGTCCATAATGTGTGATAATTTTGAGTTTAGTTGTGGGTAAGGATATTCATTTTGGTTGATTGGGTAGTCAAAACACATTTTCATGACATCTTGTTTGGGAATTGGGCCCATATCATACACCCCCTCTCCCTCCCAGTTGAGTATTTTGTTTGACTATGATTGTAAGCCCACTCACATTAGATAAGTTGTACTCTTATTTGTATATAATATTATGCATTCGCTAAAATAACCTACAAATATCCATTAAATGAAGACCGATTGTTTATTCATATTTCATTTATCAGGAACTAAGAAGAGAAGAAGAGAAGGGTGAGAAGAAAAGTAAAAGACGGCGATGAGAAGACAATAAGAGAGAAAAAGTAAGAGACGATAAGGAGTAAGGGAGAGACAAAAAGTAGCTCGAATTTAACGTAAATATGTCATAAGGGCGTTGTAGATTGTGGCACCTCATCTCATTGACAAATATAAAAAAATGAATTATAAAAATACATATTATTCGTTATTATACGTTTTCATCGTTTATTTTACACATTTTTAATTTTTATACACGCTATCTCCAGTTTAACATATTTTAATACTATTTCACACACTACCACACATTGTCTCACATTATCACCCATTCTCACGTATTTTCACATTTTTTTTCAAACGTATTTTCACACACACATTTTACCAATTTTCACCCATTTTAACAAAAAATATTCAAGTAAATATCCATTTTATTGCTTCAATCTCCAAATTTACAAGAAATGCCTTAGTAAATCTTGACAAGAGTCAAAATTTCTGGGCATGAAAAAATTTGCAACCTATTATAAAATTTACTAGAGAATGGATTTCTAACTAAACTATTAAGGCCCTAATATAACATACATTAAGTTAATCAAGGTCCTTAAGTGCAGTTTTTTAAATCTTTGCATATCCTTCTTTGATCACAGGTTCAATTCCTCTTGGTTACATATACTTACAACATCTCAATTCTCCTTTCATTAATATTGCTAATATTCTTATCTAAAGATCATTATCACCAAAATTATTCATTTTCTCAGCAACAACTTCAACAATCTTTATAAATTTGTCTCAACCCTCATATTATCCTCTTTAAACACCCAATTATGTTGCCATGTTCTCATGATGATTTTATTTCCCATGGTGTTACTGAATTTTTGCTTATTCTATAGCTCTGCTCTAATATCTTCCACAATCTTGTCCTTGATTTTATCATTGCTTTCCATCAGATTCTTAAATTTATTATTATTTCTAGTTATCCATAGATGATATAATTAGCTCTTAAAATTGAGTATACATACTACAACTTTATAAGAGTTGCCCTTACTTCTCTTGACTACCCAGTCTAATTTAGACTCCAAGTCCTTTTAGCGTCTTGCACCCATGTATTTTGAAATGTTCAAGCCAAATACTCTGTAAAAAAGTTTCAATGGATAAAAAGATGATCTCTTGTTTCTTTTTCTTTCTAGAATAAAACACGCTCTGTTTCTATCTACATTCCAAATATGATGAGTCTAACTTTTTTTGCTAGCATAATCCGACACCAGTCATGAATTGAATATTTGTTTAGGTATAACATATTTGTGCCATATAGTGTCATTCTATTTAAACTTTTTGTAGCTCTTTCTAGCTCTTTCATAATCAATTTTGTAGATATATCACCCACTCTTCAAAGAATTCCGTCATTAGCTGAACTCAATTGTACTTTATCCATAAGCTTTTGTACCTCCGTTAGCTCGGGGGGGGGGGGGGGGGGGGGGGGGGGGGGGGGGGGGGGGGGGGGGAGGGGGGTTCCATATTTTATTCCTAAAGTAGCTTACTATAGTTCTATTACCATTCGTTTTGAAGCTTAGTTCATCAATAATGTTACATCCATCTTTCAAATATTTTCCTTCTATCCATCTATCCATCTATCCATTTTCAAGAAGGTAATTTTCCCATTTTTTAGCTTGTGTTCAATTAACTTGTATGCCAAATATCTTACTTGGAGTATTTCCCTCCATGCCGAATTAACTGCATCAGATGTCTCTATGCTCCAAATACATTTATTTTCCAACCAATTAAGCTTCACCCAATATGCCCAAATATCGAATTTTATACCACATAAATTCAAAAGGCTCTTAAGGATTGAAGCCTCATTTATATTCTTCAAGCTGGGAATACCTAGACCACGTTCATCCTTTTTTTTAACAGACTAGATTCCGAGATATTTTGGTGCATGTATGATTAGTATTGTTGCCTTTCTATTAGAATATTGCTAAGTTTTTATCCCTTTAATCACCTTTTTCTGAAAGATCATAACTGAACACCAAAACCTTGATGTTCTTTGTAAGAAACTTTTAATTAGATGCATTCTACCAGCAAAAGTCAAGTATTTATGCATCCAATTTTGTATAATCCCACAAATGTTATTGATGAGGACCCCACATGCTTATTTGTTAGGATATTTTGTAGTAAGTGCCAAGATAAGTTATCCGAGGCACACATTTTATCACATCAAGTCTAACACAATATCTTGTCATGAATTTCTTTGTCTTTACCACTATAGTGCATCTCATGTTTTTGGTCCCATTCTAGAAAATAAGTCTATACGTTTTTTTCATTCTAGAGACTGGAAGTTGAGTCAATCTCCATTTAAGAACTGGAGACTATTATCTGTAAAGATTAGATGATTTAAATTGATTTTGTGGCACCTTGGATGGTATTTAAGCTCAACAACTTGTCCTACTTGCTCTATAATAGTTGATAAAGCTCGCAAGCAGATAACAAAGAGGTGTGTTGATTAGGGATCACCCTGCCTCAGACCTCTTTACCCTTAAATAAACATGTTATTTCTTCATTGTCTAACAAGGAAAAAGACACTGTTGTTAGGCACATGTCTATCCAATTTATAAATCTTAATCAAAGCCTGTAGGTTCTAATATATTCATCAAGGACCCCCAATTCACTGTGTCAAAAGCTTTTTGTAGCTCCAAGCTGGGAGTACATCTAGAGCTATTATTCCTCATGTTATAACCTTGAACAATGCTTTGTGCTACTAGGACATTATCTGAGATGTTTCTTCCTTCCACAAATGTAGCTTGATTAAAAGATATCAAGTCTACTAAACAACTTTTCATCTTTTTTGACAATATTTTTGAGATACCTTTATATAAGGTATTGCAGCTGGAAATTGGTTTGAATTGCTTCAGATTTGTTGGCCTTTGGACTTTGGGTATAAACACTAGTGTTGTTGTGTTCGCTTGCTTAAGTAGAGCATTAAATTGCATAACATCTCGTATACATGTGCACACATCTTCACTAGGTACTGACCATGCTTTCTCATGACAGTCACTTTTAAAACATCATGTCTTGGTGATATATTGCCATAAGTTGAAAATATGGCTTCCTTGATTTCTTCATATATGAATTTTTTCACCATCTTATCAGAGTGTCTTGGCTAATTTCTCCAGTTCAAGATGCTTATCATCCTTTATTCCTATTAAGTTTTCATAGTATTTTACAAATTCTTTTTTGATCTCCTAATCTCCAGTTAATAGATTGCTATCCACCATATTAATAGATAATATATTGTTTTGTACAACTCTTACTCTTATATATTTATGGTAAATTTTTTTGCTTAAATCACTCTCTTGAGCCCATACCGCTCTAGCTTGATGTTTCATATAGGACTTCTGAATTTCAAGGAGTTTTTCCAAAGTTTATCTTACTTCTTTCTTCTTAGTCAACTTACTAATATCACAATTCAGAATTTCTACTTAAATTGTGTCCAATTCCTTTCTAGTTGCATCATTAACTTTATTAGAATGGTTATGGTATTAGTTGTTGAATATTTGAAAGTGCCTTTACTTCTTTGATATTGTATAATGGTGGTGTCAAAGGTGTGATAAATAAACGGTATAAAAGCACACAGTTAATACCACTACGGGAATATAACTGCAAGTGCACAGATAGTTCTCAAGTAATAGTTGATAAATAAGATTCGTTCTCAAGGATTTATTGGTTAGCTCAAACTTGTGTTTAGAAGGGAAGCGTAGAAGAGATTATTTGCTAGACTAATGAGATAAATTAAAAGAGATATTTATTGGGTTCTCGAAAAATGAATTTAAAACAAATAATATCAAACTAATGCAAATAAATAAACGAATAAGATGGAGACGAGATATAGCTTAGATCTGCTAGTATGCACCTATCTTCCTAAATCACTATTCTAATTATAAGGGTGAATTGAGCATATATAAGTAGACGTGATTCTGTAATCCTTCTAACTCTCATCAGGGTAGCTTAGAAGGCTGCCTCAACACTTCCCTGGGACTTGAGTAAGGGGACCTTGCGCAGAGATCGATGGTGAAATTAAAACCCTAATGACTATCTAGTTAGGCAAGCTCTTCAGGATCATCACGGCACACCATACAATTATGTGTTGTTTTCTGTAATTCAATTCCTCAACAGGGTGACAACCCAACTACTAAGGGAAGTCTTAACATGATCAAGGCTAGGGATGGAATAAACCCAAACATAATATACAATTATAAAGTAAAAACTCAAATCAATTAAATTCAATCCCGAAAAACATAGAATAGCAAAATAGAATTCAAGGATTATACATATTGCAAACCCAAGCTATGGGAAAATTAGTTCATAATGCTTAAAGATATAAAATTAAAGAGTAAATACCTTATAAACATGGTTAAGCAAAGATTTAAAGATAAATTACCTTAATGGTATAGTGGAAGGATGGAGAAGAGGAGTTTGTGACTCTTCAACTTCTTTTCTTCCTCTACAAGTCATCTTTCTTTCTCCATGATGATTTCCTTGAATAATATAGAGACTATGGATGCAAGAGTAAGCAAGGACAGGTTTTTTCATTCAAATACTTATATATACATATATTGGTGTAGGGACGAAATGTAGGTTATGGGCTAGGTTTAAGAGTCCTAATATAACTTAAACCTGTTTTCCTTAATAAGTGGACTCGTTGGCCCATATAGTTTGTAAAAATCATAACTCTTTTGTTACATCTCCATATCAATCAAAATAAGTGGCCACGCGACTGGAATTCAAAGACCTTCTTTGATATAAAAGGTCTCCTTCAAAGTCTTATGCAAAAACGAAATACTACACGTTCTAAATCTAGCTAGCAGCTTTTGGTAGCTTTTGCACTTTCCAAAAACAGCTTCTTTGGGCTTTAAACTCTTTATTTCGTCTTGGATCTTCTTTCCTCAACTCATTAACATTGATTTGGTATCTAATATCATCCTTGTACCTAAGATCTTCACACACAACACACAAATTACACAAAAAATGCTCTAAAAATAACAAACATCCAAAACTAGGCAAGAATTTAGAAACTACCAATTAATAGGGAAAACCCCTTAGCTAAGAACATAATACACCTAAAATGATGTCTCTTAACTAGATTATTTTATCACAAAAATGGAGATATCATATACTAATATGAATATCAAGGATCCATTACAGTCAACCTTTCATACTTCCTTGGCTGTTGGTAGAAACTCTTTATGTTGTAAAATTTGAAGGAAGTTTTTCTTCATTTTTTTCCATGAATAGTTGTTATAAGTGGTGAATGATAAAAAGAATCCCAGATTTTTAATGTCCATACTTGAGTTGTATATATTGAACCATCCACCATTCATAAATACTTTATCTATTTTACTAGATACGAACCTTATTACTCACTTGTTAGTCCATTTATGAAATCATCCATAATATTAATGCTTTCATTCTCACATCTTCAGTCTTAAAAGTTAGTTGCACTTGTAGGTAAGCTTGTACACCATTTTCTTTCCTCACATTTTAATATTTTATTGAAGTCTCCATTCCAAATCCACGCTTTATTGTCTATTATGTGCTTCCATCTGTTTAGAGTACCCTAAAGTATCTGCTTCTCATCGATATCATTATCATATTAGATGAAGGTTGCATATAATATATTGTTATTACCCATCTCTTTTATATCACATAAGATAGCTTGAGAAGTTTTTTCAATGCATTTTATATCCACTACACTTTTCCTCCAAATATTGCGAATTCTTTCTTTAACTGTACAATATTCATGGTTTGTTAAACTACCCCATGGTTCGAATCCCCCCCTAACGGGTGTAAAGTAAGAGGTACAAGGCTCGAACCCCTCCCTGAACATGGGCAACCTAGTTTGATTTACCATGAGAATATATATGGGGAGGCATGTATATCTCCGTGGGATTAGTCGGGTGCGCGCAAGCTACCTCGGAACCCATGTAAAAAAAAAAATCTCATAAATTTCATGACTCATTTTGGTCTTCAATAGACAAACAATATCTATTTTATTACTTTAACAACAATAGTCACTTCTCTTATTTTGAATGACTTATTCAAACCTCTAATATTCCATGTTGAAATTATCATATATTAGGAGGTTTATTGTGCTTTGGCCCCTTGGTTTTCTTCATGAACATGCTAAATTCTCATCCATACTTCCTAGAGCATTGAATATATTTGCATGTTGCATCTGATCATTCCTTGTGATACTTGTTGTTTCATTAGTAACTTATCAACAGGCTTACTTATAGGGCTTAGTACTCGAATATGACTCCTTGGCTTTACTTGTACCCATTCTTTTTTTTCTTTTTCTTGTTCGTTTTGTCCCTCAATATTCTTTGTCCTTTTAAACTTGCATAGACTTATCTTTTGACTTTAGTACATTGATTAGTGTTATAACCAATTATACCACATGATGAGTATTTAGCAGGTAACCGTACATAGGCTACTTCTACTTCATGTAATCCTTCTTCCTCGAGATCAACTTGAATTATGTGCCATATATATTGTGTAGTATTAGCTTCCACACAACCTATTACAAAATTAAGTCGGTTTCTTGCATTAGTTATAGGGTCCATTTGGATAGGGACCCATATGACACTACTTATATAGCTTAGCCTCTTCTATAGTCCATAACTGCAATGGAACTTTTTTAAGTTTTATCCATAGGGGAAATTTTTCCATATTCGATTTTTCAATTTTCATACTTCGTTTCCATATTCTTAATACCATGATTCTTCCTCCAACATTCCATATTTGATTAACACCTTGTCACAAACACATTCATTCTAAAACTTAATGATGAAGACATTTAATTCAGTTGACTTTATTTCTACCTTCCATCTCTTTCTATTGAAATTTAAACATATTTTCACCATTTGAAAAATTGGTTCCTCTCCAAATAATTGTCCAAGCAAGCAATTCTTCCATTCCTCCTCTTCTGCCTTCTTGACTTCTTCATATATACTTATAAATTAAATATGTAACACTTTCCAAATGTTCTCATTTTAATTTCTTCAAGATAAAGGAACAAAATTTGTTCAAGTGTCTTTAGGCATAAGAATAGTAGATATAGCCCATACCCGAATTTTATATCAAATTTCACATCAATTTATTCAAGACAAAGGAGCACATTTGCTCAAATATATTCAAGTAAATCGAGAAATACAAAATAAATATATTGTTTTGGGCCCGAACCTGACCTGAGTTTGTAGTGGACTAATTCAAAACCGAAATGGAGCCTTAAGTCGACAAGTTATGCTATCGGTCTTGTTTTAGAGTTAGACCTCCTCATACCTAATAAGTACGGTAGTTGGTGTTCATGGATGAAGAAAAAAATGATTTCTTTGATATTTTAAAGTAAAATAAGTGATACTAATTTTTATAATTTTTATATTAAAAGAACTATCGAAACCGGCTGCCGGGTTTCAACTTTAAAACCCACAACTAAAAAAAATGTACTTTTTAGATTTAAACTTTACTCACTCATAAAACATCACTCAATAAAACAACAATATATCTATTTGGAGGATTAAAGCTGATAATGTATTAGAAGCAGAAAGTTTGGGCCTTCTTAAAGCATGCTTATGGGCTCGAGAACTCAAGAATCATCATTGCATCTTAGAGAATGACTGCTTTCAGCTTATGGGACCATTAATTAGCAATTTTGTATTTAATTCTCCTAGTATTATGAATGTAATTAAGAGTGTTTATTTTCTAGCTGAACAATGTAATCCAACCTTTTCCTTTACTAGAAGAGGTGGAAATTTGATAGCGGATTGGGCTTGCAAAAACTTACCTCTAGGTGAGTCTTTTGACTTTTGTGCAAGCCCATTCCCTCCTACATTATTAGGTTTGTTAAGCCTTGATTTGTCCCCAATGGGGATAGGCTAACTATTAATTTGTAATCGGTTTTATTGAGGTTATAATATAAGCGTTTAGAACCAAAAAAAAAGTTAATTTATGTAGATTGGTTAGATTTTCTAACATGTTATACCGCCCTAGTTTACTGCGCATTCTTTTTTTTTTACAAAAGAATATACGTGTATGTAGGGCTGTAAACGAACCGAGTCGAGCCGAATACTAGATGTACAAGCTTGTTTGATAAGATTTACGAGTCGAGCCGAGTCGAGCTCAAATTTTAACGAGTCGAGCCGAGCTCAAATTTTAAGGCTTGATAACATAACGAACGAGCTTTTTTCGAGCCGATCTCGAGTTATTAACGAATAATTTATTCTCTTATAGTTTTAACAATATATTTATTG
The DNA here is from genome assembly GCA_029959085.1 of Nemophila menziesii. Lineage (NCBI taxonomy): Eukaryota > Viridiplantae > Streptophyta > Magnoliopsida > Boraginales > Hydrophyllaceae > Nemophila > Nemophila menziesii. Next base: position 20,770,469 of record JARWIR010000013.1, on the reverse strand, counting down.
ATAACTAAACCATTAATTTATAGAGTATAAATTTTTAATGAGTTAAAGAACGAGCTCGAACGAACACGTTTTTTAACGAACGAGTTCGAACGAACTTTTTTTTTCCGTTTATATAAACGAACGAGTTCGAACGAGATTTTTACCGAGCCGAGCTCGAGCGGCTTGGTTCGTTTACAGCCCTACGTGTATGTATACACATTATTGGGTAGGAAAGCTATAATTGAAAAAAAAAAAAAAAAAAAAAAAAGGTTAGGAGAGCCATACAAGACAAACACCATTGTTAATTGTTTTTTACTCTCTGTTTTTGCTTTTGTTTTTGTTTGTTCCACTTTAAGATAAAGCCACAGCAACTGGCAAAACCTCCTTTGTTCGTCTCTGTTTGTTTCCATTCAAATAGCATCTACTACTCTATTTGTTTTATTCCCCATTTATTCCTCATATTTAAACACGTATTTGATGATGAATACGAGAACTCAAGATATATGAATAATATCTTAATTCCTAACCCAGTAACAGCTATTCAAGATTTATCGATAAACAAATCAGAAAAATATAAATTTACAAAAGTAAAACTGCAAAAGGTATTAGATAATTAAGCTTATAAATTTAATAAAATTGGAGGAAATTTACTCTTATGATCAACATTATAAATTATATGAGTAGATATAATCAGATCTCAACTTACAAATGAAGCTTGAAATCTCTAAGCATTAGAGAAATAATACAGACAACTCATACAAATTAAAATCTCACACACCTTGAAAACATAATATGATCAAATGAAAAAAATCATTTTTTTCCTCTATTATTAAAATTCATTTTCCCGAAATAGCTAATCGAAAGCAACGAGAGCGATAGATTAACCTCATCTTTCCCCCATCGCGTCTTCCCGGCGGAGGACCTAGCGGAAACCGGAGGAACCGGCGGAGGAAGGCAAGGCCAGGCAGAAGAAGCCGGTGACGAGGTTGACGAGGAGGAGGAGGATGATGAAGGTTTGAGGAGAGGCCAGAGGTAGAGAGAAAAGAGTCGCCGGAATCCTCCGAGAGCCAATACGACGGCGCGAAGCTGAAGCTGCTGGTGACGACCAGCGGAGTGTTTGGTGCAGATCATCTCCCAAAGTCTCTCATCGTGAGCTGTGCGAGACCACTGTTTGTTAACGCACGCTGCTGAAGCTAACGTGAGCGCGTCAACGTGTTTAAAGACTTCGTAGAGTAAATTATCGTTTGATAACACAGTATCGACTTCATTTAATATTTCTTCTTCGGTTTGCTTCATCTTCTTTTCGGTGGTTATAGTAATAGAAGCTTCGCCGTCGACGGAGGAAATTGGACGTTTCATCGGAGATCTGAATCTTATGGATTTGGTTTTTCAATAATTGTGATGAGAAAAATAAAGTTAGATAGGGTTTTATGGTTAAATGGGGGGGGGGGTCATGTGCAAATGCTGGATTTGGTTGCTATCGAAGAAGACAAAGATGAGAAGTTAATGCGATTTTGAGTCTAAAGTAGAATCAAGTTACATCTTTACCCCTAATGTGTTTGTACTTTCACGTGTGTTATCTGTCTTCTACAAAGATTCCAAGGTGTAGTTTTTGTATAATTTCATATATATATTTAAAGTAATGATTTACTTCATTGATTGTTAAAATCTTTGTAGTAGTAGTACAAATGTTACCAATTTTTTTTTTTAAATATGTTTCCAATCATTTTAATAGGTATTCATCGAGAAACTTAGGTTTTGTACGAAGATTGATGTTGAACTATCCTTTTTTGTGGTTGGTATATCTTCCGTGCTCAAAGAGTGGTACGAGCTGTTGGAAAATAACAATATCACTGGTATTATAAATAGAGTAATGGAGTTCCAAAAAAAATCAAAAGATAATATTCAATTAAAGTAATACTACACTATTACAATAAATTGAAAATAACGAAACTTACATGGAAAATACGAGAAAAGAACTATTACATGGAATGTAAAATGGTGTTAAAAAGATATTCCGGTCAAGCCGGTTATCTCTAACAAAAAATTCTACTCTATAGAAATATTATATCAGAGAAGCCTTTTCTGATTCTTAGTTTCGTTTTACATATGCTATTCTAAAAAAATTCTAGAATAGTTTTTTCCTTTCTTTCTAGAAGTGTTTTTTTTTTCCTATTCTCTCTAGAATATTTTTTCCATTCTCTCAAAAATACTTTTTTTTCCTCTTCTCTTGAAATGAAAGTGACAAAGTCACTATTTATAGAAGAAAAGGCAAGACAAGAAAACCGTCACATTAATGCTCGTCAATGCTCATTAAAGTCGTCCGTTTTTTTCTTTATCAAGTTTTTGTAACTCCCATAACAACTAATAGATAAAGAACCATTATTCCTTCATGAAGAATAAGGAATTAATTGAAATTAAATAATTCCAATAGTTTTTTTTTTCCTCAAATTATAATGTGTGACTAATAAGCACAAATAATATTTTCACTCTTCCAAGAACATGAAAGGATTATTTAAAATAAATTATATTAAAGAATAATTCCAACACGAGCTTGGTTTTCAAAATAAGAATATTGACATGACGTACTTTAAATATAGTTTCTAGATCATCTTCAAAACTTTACGATTTTAACGGTTTTCCCTCATGAATGGAAGAATAACTTTAATTTTTTTATTGGCGTAAGACAATGTTTATTAGGTCATCCTTAACACATATTCGTCAAATTTGTGAGTGCATCATACGTGCATGTGGATAATAAGGAAATCCACATGAGTATAGCGTGAAGAGGGATGTTGTTCCTCTTCTTAATCTTAACAAAAAGACATCTGCTAATGAGATTGTTTTAGTTGAAAATATTGAATGAGATTATAACAACCTTGATATTGAGGATGAAATATCAAGGATTGATACATTTATACCACTTGGACCTATTTCAAACTCACATATCATGAATACATGTCAAGTTCATAATATAACTATGCCTAGTTATTTCATATTTAGCCAACAAGTATGCCATATCATGCTTATCAGTCCTAACCATATCAGTGGAGGGTGTTCGAATTTTAATTGCAAACTCCATTATCAATGCATGGAAAATGAATTTGGTCATCTTCAACTGCAACATCATCTTGAAGAACACATTGGATCATTTACATCTCCCTCCCTACAATATGGTAAAAAGTATAACTAAGGGTTTCTCATGTTATTACTAATCTTGTTATCTGGTGGTCAAAACAAAAATTCAATTCACAGTGCCACAGACAATGTCTCATCTAATTCCCGTCAAACTCACTCCATTTCCCAACCTAGCACTAGACTTGTCCCTTTAGCGACTCCTAAGGCTATGTCTCAACAAACCTTCAAATTCTTTGCACATATTCATGATAATATTCAGTTTATTGGTGTTATCAATGTTGAACATGGAAAATGCAAGGAGTGTGATGACTGGGGGCCTAGTTTTAAGGGTGTAGTGAGGCGGATGTAGGATACAATTGCTATGGTTGATTGGTTGACAAATAAACCTATTTAGGAATATAATCACGAGAGTGGCTCAAGTGAATGTGGTGTTGAGTGTGATTCCACAAATAGGGTGGCAGATGACCAACTGAGTGGTCCTAAGATTAATGTCGATTAAATATTGTTGATAATCGTATCATTCGTGGTGGTTTCATGTATGGTTTGGATGTGGTAATTTAGAATGAAAAAGAAGAGCTAAATGGAAAGGTGTTGCTAGTGAAACTTTTTTTTTAGTCGAAAAACAACACTTAAATAAGACCTCAAAAGATATTACAACTCATCCTACCCATATAGCATTAAAATGTCTTTGTGAATTAAGTTGGCTAATTGGGGAGGTGGAGAAACACTCCAAAGACCAAACAATTTGCCACATACCATTTGTTTGGCCATCCAATCAACACTTCTATTACTTTCTCTCCTAACAAAGGAGATACTAAGCCTGTCTCTTTTCATACAAAACCTAATATTCTTAACCAATAACTTAGTACAACTCTCAATATTGCAAGTTGTCGAATTAATTTGGTTAATTACAGTTTGACAATCATTCTCAATTAAAAATTTTACAAAATGTCTTCCTTTAACCATTCCGCAAGCTTCAGGATTCCTCGAGCCTCAACTTCAGCTATAGAGTGAGCTTTAATCTTTCTAGCTTTCCCTTCGGAAAAAAGACCATGTTGAATCACGCAATATACATGCATAGGAAGCTAAATTAGTATGTAAATTAATTGATGCATCACAATTAATATTAATATTAATATGTCCTATAGGTGGTGGTTGCCATAGTGTGGTCCCCACCCTCCCCTTATCATTACACATATTCATATTAGTGTCATGAATACTAATACATTCATTTTCTTGTATAACCAATCCCTCATTCATTTTGATTTTGTTTTTAGCCTCAGAAGTGTGCCCAATTGCTGAGGTATATTCATCATAGGCTAATAATGATTTTTGCAAAGTAATCATAGGGTCAGGGTTTACACCCTTGAATATGAATTCATTTCTTACTTTCCAGATGTGCCAAGCAATAAAAAAGCCACTTCACCCATAGTTTCTGATTTTCCATTTTTTGCAATCACACTAAGTCTCACAAACTGAATCCATTTTTTAATATTAAAAGAAGGTTCAGTTAATGAGTTAAAGCTGAGAGGGCTAGCATACCAAACTGCTCTTGCCCAAGAGCAATAAAAAAGGAGGTGTTCAACAGTTTCATTCTCTTCTCCATAAATGTTGCACATAGGAGATTGAATTGATTTCCTAAGATATCTGTTTTCATTTGTAGCAAGACCTCTACTACAACATTTCAAGATAAAGTTTTTAACTTTAGGAGTAACTTTTGTTTTCCATAAGTAGAGCCAATCTTTTGAATCAATCTGAAAAGAAGAATCTCCTTCTTTTTTATTCAAGCTTTTATCTTTCTCCTGTTGAGCCCTCCATAGTTTGGTGTACATCTCTTTTATTGTGACATTACCACTTTTAGAGACAGTCCATTGTGGTGTATCCAAACAGTAATAGGAAGGGATGTAGACCTTACTAACGGTTGCTACATTCTCAAAAGAAAATAATAAATTTAGTTTCATAATATCCCAGCCTTTTTTATCAGAATTAAGAAGATCAGAGACTAATTCAAGGTTAGTATGCTATGGTTTTACTGATATTTTTAATGAAAGGAATCCAAGCATCATTCCAGATATTCACTTTCATCCCATTACCAATAGACCATCTCACATCATTTTTAAAATGATTTCTTCCAGTAATAATACTTTTCCATGCCCAAGAACAATTATTACTTAAATTAGCTTCAAGAAAATTTTGATTTGGAAAATATTTCCCCTTTAAAATTTTAAAGAGTAGAGATTATGGATTTATACAAAATTTCCACACATTTGAGGCAAGTAAAGCCTCATTTTGCGTGTGAAAATCTTTGAAACCTAGACCTCCATCCTCTTTTGAATCCATTAGTGTCTGCCATTTCACCCAATGACACCTCTTCTCACCTTTATTATTCCAATAAAAGTTTGAAATAAGGGAAGTCAAGTGTGAAGTTACCTTTTTTGGAATCAGAAAAACAGACATGGTAAAGTTAGGAATAACTTCTATAATAGATTTGATAAGCACTTCTTTACCACTTTTAGAAAGCATTTTGGTCTCCCAGTTATCCATTTTTTTAAGTACCATCTCAGTGATCCATTTTAAGGCTTTCACCTTTGATTTGCCCCAGCTTGAAGGTATCCCGAGGTATTTTCCAAGGTCTTCAAGCCTCCTCATATTAAGTTGAGTGGCAAATTTTCTCCTTTCCTCTTGAGGAGTATTTTTACTAAAAAGAATCCCACTCTTGTTGAGATTGATTTTTTGATAGAACCCAAAGAGTACCAGTTCATAATAGTAAGAAAAATATCAATATTCTTTTCGTCAGCTTCTAAGAAAAAGAGGTTATCATCTGCAAAAAGGATATGAGTTATCATTTTGCAGCTCTAGAAATTTTAAGTCCTTTAAGAAGACCTGATTGAACAAAATGATCAAATAGAGAAGTTAGAGCTTGAGTGACCAAACAAAAGAGATAGGGTGATAAGGGGTCACCCTGTCTTAGTCCTTTATTAGGACTATTAATATCATATAAATTCCCATTAATTTTGATTTTATATGTAACAGTAGTGATACAGTTTTGAATCCAGAGAATCCATCTTTTATGAAAACCCATGGTTTTAAGAAGGTCCAACAAGAAGTCTCATTCTATAATTTCATAAGCCTTACTCATATCTACTTTAATAGCCATATTATATATTTTTTGAAGTTCTTTTGTTCTTCAAATAATGACTAGCCTCTTGGGCTACAATAATGTTTTCAAAAATCGATCTACCTGGAATAAAGGCAATTTGAGTTTCAGATATTTCACAAAGCCAAGGTTGTAGCCTATTTGCAAGTATTTTTGCAATGACTTTACATATAAAATCCACGCAACTAATAGGCATGTAAGAAGAAATCAAGTCAGGATTAGTACATTTAAGATAAGCGCAATAATTGTACTATTTATATCTGCCAAAGAATAATTTTGCATAATGAAATCAGATACTAGTTTGATAAGGTCTAGTATAATTTCCTTCCAAAAATTTTGGAAGAAAAACCCACCAAAGCCATCAGGTCCTGGATATTTATCACCTCCAAGGGACCAAACAACCTCTTTCAGTTCTACTGCACTAACATGTTTAATCAAATCCTTATTCATTTCTTAGGTAACAACTTTCTTAACACATTTTAGAATAGGCTCATAATTTCTTGGTCCCACTAAAGAAAAAACTTCATTATAATAAGAGGTAATTTCCTCTACAATTTTTGAGTTTTTATCCACCCAGTTTCCCTCTGTTTTTTTCAACCTACAAATTCTATTTTTTGTTCTTCTGACCTTTGTAATAGCATGGTAAAATCTAGAATTTTTATCCCCCAGTTTGAGCCATGTATTTTTAGATCTAAGGGCCCAGTACAACTCTTCTTTTTTCTAAAAAAGATCAAGGTCAGTACTAAGAGTTTCAAAAACCTTTTTATTTTCCTCAAAAAAAGGAGCATTAAAAATTTTCTCCATTTTATCAAGAGTTTTTGAAATTAGAATTCTATTGTTCAAAATTCTTTGTCTAGCCCAAAGAGAAACACTCCTTTGAACTCTCTTGAGTTTAATCCCCACTCTTTGAATACCTCTACAAAAATCAAGATCCTTCACCTTCCATTTATTCAATATCAGTTCACAACAAGAAGGATTAAACAACCATCTTTCTCAAGAAGAAGTCTTTTTTTTTTTAACATAAGATTTTTATTTCCAAAAATCAAAAAAATAGGAGTACGTTTTGATCCAGTAGGAGGTAAAAGTGAGACTTCATATCTAAGGGGATTCGGGTTTCTCCCTAAACCATTCAACACATTACCATGATCTTCAATAGTTGGAACTATAAGGGTACTCGTTCATTGTTGGCAAAGTGTTTGTTTATATCATTTTTTAATATATATATATATATACATCTTCTTATATCTCTACTTTCTCTCTAGAGTTTGTATAAATTGATTATGATGTCTTGCCACATCATCTCCGCCACCCCCTCCATCATTTGTCGTCATAATTTTCGTTTGATTTAGCTTGGAGTTAAAGAGTGTTTGGAGTTTCCAAACATAGAAGCGGAATTCTATTTATGTTTGTTTCTATTTTTTTTATTAGCTGAAAAGTTGATTAGGTAATACATCTGAAAAGTAAAATCTTGAAAAGTAGCCACTATTGTGTCGGATATTAAAGTGAAACGGGTAAGCTATTGGGAGTGAAGTACACACGCCTAACTTCTCTAATTTTTTGGTTGCATTGATTAACTTTGGTTATTGTGTAATATCTACATAGGATCGCTAGTATTAATATCTAATTTCGTACCAAATCTCATATTAATTTGTGAAGTGCATAACATTTATGGATACTTGTATGGTGAATATCTTCTTTGTTTTTAAACCAAATTATTTTGTTTTTTGCGTTGAAATCCTTTGATTGATAGTTATACGATGGAAACAAGGAAAAAGTGATGCTCAAGTGGTGACAGAGACAAAAAATGAGCCTAAAACGGCTAAATATATCCCCGTTTCACCAATTTTGAAGTTTAGTAATAACTTTCATACTGGTAAGGAATCATCAGTTATGAAGAGTGGTAGGAGAGGTTTGGAAAATGGAGGTATGTAATACAAGGAGTACAGTGAGAAACATAGGAATGAAAAAGTGTTTGGTAAAAGTCCTATTAATGATGAGAATGTTTAGGATGAAGATGAAGGCTCAAAAGTTTCTAAAGATCATGCTATTACAGACCATGTTACTGGTTTTCAAGTAATAGAGAGTTTGAAGAGCTTAGCGCATAGTTTGGTTCTAATAACTCTCAAGAAGTCTAGTAATAATATGGATCTTTAGGAGTGTAACTGTACTGAAGGGACAGGGAATGAGAATTTTCCTATACCTAGTGCAAGTGCATATGTGGGAGATTTGACATTTTGAATATGGATATAAGAAGGATAGGCTGTGAATCGGACAATGAAAAGGATAAAAGTGTGTGGGCAAAGTTGTTTGACAAGAATACTAAAAAGGACCCGAAATTGAAGTACTATCCACCTGAGATGATAAATGGAAAATTGATAGTCAGACCACCAAAGAAAATTGTTGAATAGGGATCTTTGATGTGGAAGAATTGTTTAGTTGGACAATTTTTTGGTGAAACTCTTACATACTGCATGGTTAGGAGCATGGTGAACAAGCAATGGAAAGATATTGGAAAAGTTGAGATCAAATTTACATATATGAATGTTTCTTTGTTTCAGTTTTAATGTGAAGAGGATTGTAATAAAGTTTTTACAGGGGTAATAATGTTATTAAGAAAGTGGGAGCCTAATATAAATCTTGAAAAATTAGATATAACTAAGGTTTCTATATGGGTTAAACTGAGGAAAGTGTCACTTCAATTGTGGACAAATGAAAGACTTGGTTATGTGTGTAGTGTCGTTGGTAAAACTAATCAATTGGATCGCTTCACAAAGTATAGAAATAGCCTGAGTTTTACAAGGTCTTGTATTGAAGTAAATTTAATAAGTGAGTTGGTAACTAAAATATCCATAGATTTGGATGAAGATGGTATTCATAAAGTAGAGGTATTTTATGAATAGTTAATATAGTGCTACTAATTATGAAATAGCAAAACAGAATTGGAAGGAAAAATAATATTATAATGATAGAGGAAAGAATGATAGTAAAGTCGATCTGAACGAGTATAAAAAGGAAGCGCAGAGAGTAGTATAACCTAAAAGGCAAGATAATGGTGACAAATATATGGATAAGAGTGACAACTTTCAGAGTAAGTCTCTGATGAAATATATATGGGAAAATGATAAAGTAGATAAGTGTTTGGTGAGTAGCTCCTTTAGTGCTTCATAATTGGCTAATGAATATCTTGAGGAGGCTTTAACCAATTTTATGGGAAGTAGTAAAGGTGTGGAGACAAAAATTCCACCAAATACATGATTAGTACTTCATGTATTATGAGAGGGTTCAATAGAATCCTCAAACAAAAGGAGGTTGTACACTTTATAAAGTAAAATAATGGATATATTAGGTTTTTTGGAAACTAAGATGAGTTAGGAGAAGTATGTGAACTTTTTAATGGGTATCTTTGTAATTAGGGATCAATAAAAAAAATTATGATAAAGATAATAGAGGTAGAGTGTGTATAAGATGAAATACCAAAACATATGATATGAAATGTGTGGATAAGAGTGCTCAAGCTATTCTCTTGGAGGTGTATGATATTAGTAATTAAAGGAAATTTGTGTGTGGTATGATAAATTGATAATGACGATGAAAAAAAGAAGGGAACTATGCAGGAATTTAACATATTGGAATAAACTAGTAGGAAGTGAAGATTGGTTATAGTGTAGTCATTTTAATGAAATACTACATTGTGAAGAGAGAAGTGATTGTCGAATTCTCCACAGAGGACCAGATGATTTTGAAGATTGTATTAGTGAGAATGAAATGTATGAACATCAAAATACTTAATGTTTACATTCTTGGACTAATAGAAGAATTGATGGTTTTATCTCTAGTAAAATTGACAGAATGTTAGTCAATGATATGTGGTTCTCTAGTTTTGTATTACATCTAGAAGTTGAGTCTCCAGGGATCACTAGTCACGCTGCTTTGATCTTGACTATTCAAGGTACTCTACTGAAAAAAGCCTCCAACTTTCAAGTTCTTTAATATATGGGCAAATCATGAGGAGGTCTTACGTTTGGTTGAGAAAGCTTGGAGTATTGAGTGTGAGGTAGCTTGATGTATCAAGTTATATATAGGTTAAAAGAGGTGAAAAGAATGCTAAAAATATTTAATTCAATTTTTTACCCAAAAAAAAGGCTTAACTGGGACAGTAGTCTTGGAGACGTCGAGGGGTGGGATTAAATCCCTCTAACTAAACATAAGAATGTTCAGTACATTATATTCTCATATTGTTGGCATATAGCCTACCTACATAGGTTGTTTTAATGTGACAAATCCTTTTGGGCTTAGTGAGCTACATATACTTATTATATCTCTTCAATATTGCACTAAATTTCATAAATAACACTTGTGTTGTCTTTCTTATCGATGCACTTAAAGTTATTTTCTAAGAGTTAAGTTTTGTACAAATACTTTTAACCATATCTGTGTGTACATTGAGAACTGGATTTCATAATCAGCTACAAACTTTCTTAGAACGGTGTTTTCCACAACTCCCGTGAAGTATTTTACCATCCGAGCATCATAGAAAAGTGACCAATATGGAGCAACAGAAGAAACTAGACACCCGTTTGTGAAGAATTGTAAACACGGTTACAACCACACACCCGTTTGTGATGAAACAGGGAATCCAGTTTGCTTGGTGAATTCAGCCAGTCAACGCCATGTCAAATATTATAGTTTCCACTTAGGATATAGCCGTTGGGGAAAGAAACCTAGAACATGTTTTGCTACAACTGGGAACCCGTTTCGCACAAATTATCCCACAAACTTTATAACCGTTGGGGACATTCTTGTGCTATAAATATGACCTCTTTCAAGAAGATATTTACCTCTTACAAATCAACTATTATCATTATTATTCTCATACAAAATTTGAGGTATCAAGATATCAATTTAATCATCCAAGCTTGATCAAGGAGTTAATCCAAGAAGCTTCAAAGTTACTATCTACTTAAGAGGAGATTGAAGCTGAAAGTTATATCCACTCTTTAGGTGTTCTTAGCTAAGTTATTTCAACAAATCAAACACTTTTTATGTCCTATTAGATCTAGTATTTGTAATATATAAATTAAGAGAGAGTGTGAGTATAGGGAGTATGCTCGGTTTCATTGTATTGCGATAGCACAAGAGTCTTCTTTGTGGTATTGAAGTGTTTGTAAGGGTGTGTTATCACCCCAGTTAAGAGACACACATAATCTTAGTTAAGAATCTTGAAAATACACCTTAGGTAGTGGAGTAGGGAAACTGAACCACTATACGTGATTGTGTACTTTCTAGCCTTAACTCTTTACTTATCGTATTTCAATTACTCGTATTGCTTTTATATCAAACCTTTAGTTATCCCTTGCATGATCCCATAAGTATTTTATATAATACCTTAGAGAAGTTTTCTTTTAACTTATAATTATCCAAAATATATTTAATTAGGCATTAATTATATTTGTATCCTATTCACCCCTCCCCCCCCCCCTAGGACTATCAATTCGTATCAGAGCCTAACTATGCGTGAATAGCTTACTCATTAGTAGAGTAAAACATATGGAATTTAATATTTTGAAAGAGTCTTCTTCTACAAGAGCTCCATTTTATGTAGGAACTTATTATTTCGCTTGGAGAAGAAGAATCGAGGAATTTATAAAACTCGAAGATCCCGATATTTGGAGAATTGTTATGGAAGGACCATTTGTGTCTAAGAAAGAGTAAATAAATGAAGCTAGAGTTCATGAATTAATTCAAGAGTTAAAGGAAGACGATGCACTTACCAACGATGATAAAGCCAAACTCACCCATAGCGCAAAAGCCATGTATAGTTTTATGTGTGTAATTGGTGGTCCTTTGTGTGTTCTAAAATAAATGCAATAAGTAAAGAGAACCACAGCCGCAAGTGTACAGTTGTCCCAAGTAATAATAGTGATAATACAGATTCGTTCCAAGGACGGGATGGTTGACTACAATGCTTATCCACTAATGAATGATTACACTTATGAAAGCAAATAAAGATAATATGTTTGATTGATTTTTGTATTAATCCTAAGTAATAAAAGACTAAATGGAAAATGCAATTAAAAACTAAGACGCAAATAAAATGATGTAAAACGTAAGTGTGAGAAGATAGTACTTGAGAGACGCAAGGGTTTTCCTAACTATCATTCATTTCAGACATTGTTTAAGGGACAAATTGGTAAATTTGTATTGGTCGGGATTCTATATTCTCCTTACCCCCGTCAGGGTGGACTAAGGAGCAACTCTCAAGTGCTACAAACCCCGTCAGGGTGATTATAGTCCACTCTCAAGTGTTTAAGTTTAAATTACCCAATAGGCCATAGGTTTAATTAAGCTCGTCAGAGTCAAATAATTTCTAACCTACATTCGTTAACTAGTTCGGTACCTAAACCCCCCGTCAAGGTGATCCAATCGCCACTAATTGGAATAGCCTAGATACTAAGTCCTATTATTGATTGATCAGGTCAAAAATAGTAGTTAAAGTGCAAATTAAAGAAAAATACAATTTACCCAATTTGATTTAAATAATAATAATCCCAAATCCAAATGTATAAAACGAAATCAAATTGGGATTAACCCATTATGCGTTCTCAAGCACTAATTAGGTTTAGCTCATAATAATTGAAAAGACAAAAACTAAAGAAATAAATAAGTTCATCATGTTTTACAGAATAAAATAGAAGAACCTAATTACGGAATTGAATTGGCTGAGAATTGGAGATATAGACCGTCTCCAACTCTTGCTTCTTCTCTTCCTGCCTCTAGCTTCTTCTCTGGTGTCTGACTCTTAAGCGTATGTTGTATTATGAAAAAGATATGTGAAAATAGAAGTCTAAAGCCCTTTTATAATGTTAAAAACGGATTAGGGCTTGGACTTAAGAATAAATCAATAATTAAATGTCCAAGCCCAATTTCTAAGCCCAAAATCCCGTAACTACTGATACACCATCACTAAAACGGACTTTCCCGCTTCGTTATGACTCCGATTGACTTGATTCCAGTTGCTAAAGTTCCGTAACTCGATAAGGAATGTTTTCTCTTCAAAGGTCAGCGGCTAAATCATCTCTTAAACGTCTCGAAATCAGCAATCTATGGCTTGGAAAACAGAGTTGCAGCTCTAAAATCAGATTCTTTCGGGATTTATCTTCAAGTCTTGACTCCATATCACGATTTTTGACTCTCTTCTCGGATTCCATTCCTAGCTAATAATTAAAACCTACAAACTTTTCACTAAAATACACAAGATTACGCGCAAAAGTTTAATAAATCAAAATTACTAGAAATAAAATGGAAATTCTAGATTATTGTATATTAGCACCAAAAGTCTATCTAAATAGTCAAATAAACACAAAAAATGATGTCTCCCAAAGGTATAAAATTAGAACATTTAGGGAGACATCAGTAATATCCAAAGACACTTATACAAAGATGTTAGATTGTGATTCGGCAAAAGAAATTTGAGATTTTTGGAGGGCTCATATGGCATCGTCGACATTGAAAAAGAAGAAAACAAAAATGATGATTCAAAATCAAACCATGAGGTAGTGCTCTATCCTAGCAACTTGGCATTTGACAATATATATATCGCATCTCTTATCAAAACTCTTGATTTGTAGATCAAGAGTTAAAAATTGAGAAAAGGAGATGTTTAAATTGTTGTCCTATTTTAGATGATAATTTGGGAAACAACGAAAAATCGTGTTTTGAAAGTATTTTCGCTTTTGATAAAATTCAAAATCTCTTGAAAGAAAATACCTTGGTAATTAATAAAGTGGATGATATTTTCTCTATCATTTTTAAACTCTAGAAAAATCATCCATATCTAAATTTTACTCCTTTTGATATAGATTTCTTGAGGATTTTTTTGTTCGGAGTGAAAATTTGGTAAAACAAAAGAGTGAGAAAAAATATTGTTTAAAATCATCTCGCCACTTTCCTAGATACAAAAAGAATATTTGTACTTATTGCAGAAAAGTCGATCATCGTGTTTCAAAATGTTTTTATCACAAACAACTTGAATTCGGTTCATAAATACCTCAATGGCAAAAACCGACATGAATTGTAAAATTTACTAATCGTGCCCTTGGATCAACTCCACCTTGGATACCTTAAAGTTTTTGTTGTGATTATAAATGATGAGCGTCAAGGAACTAAATGACCTTCTAAAGGACGCTCAATTTATGTAAAACGAAAATTGGTGATTTCTTTCATTAACTTGATTTGTTTGTGTTATTTGTGTGCGAATGCGTTTCATTTTATATGTGTGAGTATTTTTACTCTTTACTCATTTATTGTGCTTGAAAGAGATAAGTCCTAGGTTTGGGTCTTTTTATCCTTTTTTGAAAATATAAGGATCTTTTTGGAAATCTTTGTTTTTTATTTTGATCTTTATACATACCATATTTTAAAATAAAAAATTATTTTGGGGGTTCTTGAACATTCTCAAACTTTTGGGGAGTATTCGGGTATTTTTGAAAAAGTCAAAAATTGCAATTTTTACCCAAATTTTCGAGAGCTATATAAGCAAACCAGGTTCCGGGTTGATAGCAGAACGGGGTGCTGGTTGTGCGTCAGTGTAGCACTTGATTAAAGTCTCTTTTCCCTTCTTTCCTTAATCACTTTTTATCAAACATTTTTTTACTTCTCTCTCAAATACAAAAAACCTTCTTCAAACCTTAACTCCAAGCCTCTTCATCTCCTTCCAATGACATCAAAAGGCAAGGCTCCAATGGCATCATCTTTCTCTAAACCTTCAAGGGCTTACAAGAGAAACAAAAGAAGGCTTGATAGATGAGGACTATGAAAAATAAGATATTCAGTTTGACCCAATTGTTGAAGAAGATTACCTTGAAGCAGGTTCCACCAAGAGAAGAAATGTGAGAAGAAGCACAAAAGTTCTTCCCGAGGGGTCCATTGCTCAACTTCCTTTAAGTGCATAAATTATTATGGTTATTAGGTCTTCATCCAATCTATTTTAATTACTTCAATTCCAAAAGTTAGATGTATTCCTTTCAATTGAGCTTTCAATCCATTCACAACTTATTAGTGATATTTATAAAAATATTCATCCTTGGATTGTGAAAATTGCTCCTTAAAAACTAGGGTTTCCTATAAGATTATCTCCATTAATCTTAATGTTGCGTCAAAAGCTTTCAATCTTCAAAATTCCGGGTATGAAAGTTTTATCCTCAACGGTTGGAATCGAGTTAACTATTGATATTGCTTTAAAACCCGAGGTTGAAAATTTCATGTCTTCCAAAATAATTTAGCATCACGGTCAACCTTTGCTTTCGAGTCTTTTAACTCCGGATATCCGTCTCGCTCATAAGATTATTATTCACTGTCTTCTCGAAAAAGACAAGAGAGACAGAACTATCGCACCATATGAAGCAATTCTTCTTTTTCATCTCTATTCAAAAACTCCTATATATTTTTGCAAAACTTTCATTAAGAATATGGATCATAGGGCCCATCAAGCCTCTACTCTTCCTTATGGAATCATTTTAAGCCATTTTTTGATCCTAGTGAAGAATATTCGTCCCTCTTCCGATCCTCATGATTTCGAGCCTACTTGGAGATTTGACCTTCGTTTTTTGAAAACCATGAAGATATATGTCTATAACAATGAATACATCGATAAGCATGTTTTTTATCATCTTCTGGAAAATCGCCAAAAATCTATTACTAGTGATGTCAATTCAAATGTTACTTCTACGGGTCCTACTTACGAGTCTCTTGACATTCCTCTTCGTGATATTATTCCGTTAGCTCCTCCTCCCTTTCTCCGACCTTCTCATGTTAAAACTTCAAATGTATCTTCTTCAAATTTTGCTACCAAAGAAGACCTTGAGTGAGTCGAATCTGTTGGAACATTTGATAGTCAAAAGTGGTTTTTAAGTTTTTCCCACATTGGTGGGTTATAAAGGCTTATAGCTATTTTTTATACTTTGTGATATCAACTTAGTCCAAAGATCCAATACCCATGCACATGGCAAGGCAATGATCTAGCCCACACGCGCGCACCACCACCACCACCACCCACCCGCCCGGCCCGGCACCGGCGACGGCGACGGCGTAGGGCGTGAGGCGTGGGTCGTGGGTCGTGGGGAGTTTGGGGAGTCAAAAAATGAAATGAATTTTATAGCAGCTCTTATAGTGGCTGTTGACTACTCCACTTAAACGTAGAGACAAGTCTCCACGAATCTCGCACGCGTTAAAGGAAAAGAATATCCCGGAGCTGTTACTTAGTCAAGTCAAACACGTGGGAATATCAAGGGTCAACTAAGCTGTTACAGAAAATCAAATCAAAACGTGGGGGTCACAAGACAATCTAAAACGTCAACCCAATCAAGTCAATTTCGGGAGGAAATCATGGGACTTAATGGGGACGTTTCCGAAGGCTTGGGTCTTCCTCTCCTCTCCCCTATATAAAGAGCTCTCACTCCACTCTCAGCAGCTACGAAATACACACAAGAAAAATACTCTGCCTCACCACCTTCTCTCTATATTTTTCCTACGCTGTAGTTCTGTTAGAGATACCGGTCATGCCGGAATATCTTTTTAACAACCATAGTTTGACGGTGACTTCGTTTTTCATTATCATGTAAGTGTATTTCCGTGTATTTGGAATTTCCTTGTAATTGTTATTTCATTTTTCGTGTAATTGTTATTTCGTTTTCCGTGTAATAGTTTGTTTACACTTAAAATCGTTTTTTATTCCCATTATTTTTTCTTTTCTGGAAACCATTTCTTTTGTACAACTGGTGGTAATTTTAATAACAATCATCCATTTTAAATGTGATCAAAGATATATTTGCGGAAGTTAAAAGTTGGTTTGCAAATATAAATGAACGAATTAAGGGCTTAAAGAATGAAGTTTCATGCCTCTGCAATAATGTCTCGGGAATGGGCAGAAGGCCAAGGAGTCGGTCTCCTCCAAATATTTGATTTTCTCACAAATTGTTTTGCCGTTGTTTTTTTTAAAAACTTGCTCCATTTCTCTTTTATGTATTTGGATGGTTGTTTTTGGTATCTTGTTTTGAATTTGGTTTGGTTGTTTTTGAACTTATGATTTGGTTATGTAATCATCTATTTTTACGGATTATCTTTAGTGTTATTGTATTTTGGTTTGGATGAATCTTTACTTTTCTTCTTCTTGTTATTTGTTATTGTTGTTATTATTATTATTATTATTATTATTATTATTATTATTATTATTATTATTATTATTATTATCTCTTGTGCTTTAACTTTGATTATTATATCATATCTTGCTGCACTAATCACTTGTGTTTTAAATATTATAGTGGTGTTCATTTTTTTACCACATATTATAGGTTTTATAAGAAAGCTAAAAAATGCAAAATTCTATTTGATATGAAATTGGTATAATGGCTTGATCCTCTATCCCATCCTTCATATTTTATGCTCCTTATTATTGAGTTTTTACATTTTAGTCTTTATACTTTAAAAAATTGCATTTTAGTCCCTCAAAATTTAACTAATTTCATTTTAGTGCATACACTTTAAAAAATTGCATTTTGTTCCTCAACTTTATGAAATTGCATTTTAGTCTCTATATATTTGAAAAATTGCAATTTATCCCTTTAAATTTATAAAATTGCATTTTAGTCCCTATATTTGAAAAAATAATTTAGCCCCTCAAATTTATAAAATTTTATTTTAGTCTCTAAATATTTGGAAAATTACATTATGGGCCCTATATGTTTTTGTACCTTAATATTATATTGATTACAAAATGGTTTAGTATATTCTAACATGAGCTTTCAGAAATCGTTTTCTAAATCAATTCACTTGAGTTTGGCTCACCTTGTTATAGTTATGTGTAGTTGCTAGATAAACATCCCATCTTTTTAATGAAGACAAAGGGGAAGAAATATGTGCACTAAAACTTTCCAAATTGCACTTTACAAAACTCAAAAAAGCATGTCTTTTTCATGAAAATACACTTTGGTTATATGTTTGTTGTGAGGGAGAGTTAGACTCTATATGTGCTTTATATTTTCACATCTTATATGCACATTTATAGGGGGAGCATAACTCCTTTATATTTTCTAGTTTCCTTTCATTCTTAAGGTGTTTTAGTGAATGATTTTCATCATAAAAAAGTGGGAGATTGTTGGCATATAGCCTCCCTCCATAGGTTGTTTTAATGTGAAAAATCCTATTGTGCTTAGGGAGCTACATATACTTATTATATCTCTTCAATATTTCACTATATTTCATAAAAAACACCTGTGTTATCTTTCTTATCAATGCACTTAAAGATATTTTCTAAGAGCTAATTTTTGTACAAATACTTTTAACCATATCTTTGTTTACATTGAGAATTAACTTTTATGATCAACTACAAAATTTCTTAGAATGGTGTTTTCCACAAATCTCGTGAAGAAAGTATTCACATCCGAGCATCATAGAAAAATGACCAATCCAGAGCAACAAAAGAAACCAGGCACCCGTTTGTGAATAACCGTAAACCCGCTCGGATAGGATCTTCACGTGTAGCTCCAGTGTATTGACCGATATTGATGAATTGGTTGATCATACCCACATCTGGTTTGAATCTGACTCCTTGAATTGCAGGTGCACGAAGTCTCAACGGTGGTAAACGGAATGGCCTGTATTCGTTAGGCTGGATGAGCCAAGGTCCATCTTTAGGTTGAAATCTAACACCATTATTGTTGTTAACTGGTGGTTGATCTCCATGAGGGATTTGAATTCGAAGGTTATGGTTATCTCTTGGTGGGTCAACTACAATTCGCGACACTCTTGGGTTTCCATCTTCATCTAATTCTACTTGAGGATCATTGGTGTTGTTGTTCAAAGCTTCCATTTCTTCTCTTGTTCTCTTTTTTTCCTTCTCTTTTTTATTTTTAGCTCAGAATAATCTCTCAGGATGTAAGAGCATGCACCAAACCTGTAAAATCTGAGAAAGACAAAACAAAAGAAAAGCGTAAAACTGAAAAAATAAACATTTAAAACTACTTAAGGATTAAACACCAGGGTCACACGCTGCAATCTCCGGCAACGGCGCCAAAAACTTAGTGGGTCCTAAAGTGTGATAAAAATCACATTAAATAGGAGGACCTACTAACTGCAAGTATACGGGTCGTTCCAAGTAATAATTAGATAAAAGGGATTACGTTCGCAGGGATTGAACTGGTATAACCAAAGTGTTCAATAAATAAGTAGTAGTAATCGCGAATACATAAAATAAATGAAAAATATTTTTGTTTGGTTTTGAGTTATAAACTATGAGATTGCAAATAAATAAAGTACTAAATCTTAACATGAAGTAGATAAATTAAAACTAAAGAGATGTGGATGCAACTATGAGAAAGGTACTTGAGTCTCGCAAGAGATCCACCTAAGTTCCTATACTTAATGATTCCATTTAAGGGTCAAATCCGTATTTATGTATTAGTCGGGACTCTAATATCTTCTAACCCCCGTCAGGGTCGACTTAGGAGCTATCCTACAGTATTAGAAACCCCTTCAGGCGATTATATCTACTTCCGAATGTTGAAGTGTTTTACCCAATTGGCTGTGTGGTTAGTTAAGCCCGTCAAGATCATTGACGAATACCACGCGTCTATTACCTAGATCCGTAATTAAACCCCCCATCAAGGTGATCACCGCCACTTGTGAATATCCCAATTACCAATACCTATTCATAATTAGCTAAGTCAAAAATAGTAAACAATCTCAAGATAATAGTCAATACAAAATACTCAATTTAAATTAAATTGAAACAATTCCAAAATTTATAAAAAAATTATTTTAAAGAACTAGGGCTTAACGCATAGTGCGATTCTCAAGTACTATATGTTTATCTCATATTCAAACTAAAAACAATAAATAAATAAAAAAACATTCATGTTCCTGAATTACATAAAAAATGAAATAAAGAACCTAATTAAGGAATTAGATTGAGCTTTTGTTGGAAGAAAGTGAATTCTCCAGCTCTTGCTCTCTCTTCTACATTTTTGCTCTACTCTGGAATATGTAAAATAATGAAGTGTACTAAAAAATGAGGTCTAAAGTGTGTTTTTTATTTTATTTTATTTAATTTAATGAATAAAATCCCAAGTCCAATTAGCAATTCCCGTAACTGTTGTATACACTCTAGTAAAACGGGCATAACTTTTGCGTCTTAAGTCCAAATCACCTAATTCTAGTCCTCAATTCGAGCTAACTCAGAGGCGCAACTTTATCCTTTGAATCTATAGACCTGAATCAATACCGTTGTGGCTCGAAATCAGCAAGAAGTAACAGCTATCCAGATTCTTATGCTTTTCTTCAACTCTTTAAGTGGTACTTTCTCTCTTTTGACCTCTGCTCTTGATCTAAGACTTTAAACTTCACAACTCCTCCTCATCTTGGCGCTCTATATCATCCATGTACCTAAGAACTTTGTGCTAAAAACAAACGAATTAACACACAAAAGCTCTAAAAATGCAATTAACATAATTCCGAGAGGAGAAAGTGCAATATATTAAAATAAGCATAAAATTCTATCATATAAGTCTAATTTACACCTAAAATGATGTCTCCTAAAGGCATATATTTATCACAAAAAGGGAGACATCAGATGTAAAAGGCAATAAAAAACGATAAAAGGAACGAAAAGGTAAGAAAAAAGAAAAAAATGAAACATAAGAAGAATAAGAAGAGCCAGGAAGATAAATATCAAAAAAAGAAGTGTTGGAAAAAGAAGAGTCGGGAAAATAAGCAAAGAAGAGTCAAGGGAAGAAGTAGAAGTAGTTGAAGTAGATGAAGAAGGAGAATACGGGGTTTTGACTACTGGAATTGAATTTGTCTAGATGAATATTGATTGCAGAATTGAGGATTTAGAGTGACATACAAATAGAGAAGTGGTCAAACTATTCAAGTTATTCAAACAAGACAAGGAAATGACCTTGGAATGTGTAATAGTAATTTAGTAAATGAGAAGACCACCACAATGTAAGATAGAAAGATTACCAGACATGAACACGAGGTTGCAAGGAGAGTTAGGAGAAAGTAGTTTGGAGAAGCAGGACATGGTTGATATGTTGGGTCTTTGTCTTTAATAAACAAAACCATAAATAAATTACATAATCGATACTAAATAATATTGAGAATAAAAGAGGAGATAAGCAGAAGCGTACCCGAAACCATGATTACGTTGTTTAATTTGTTGGAGTGGGTAAATTAGTCTTCTAGATCTATACCTTTAGTGCTTTTAGTTTTCTCAATAGATGGGGAATTAGATAAAATGAACAGACTGTATGATCTAGGGACCATAACCCCTTCTTGTAATTGTGAATGCGTGTTAAGATAAGAATGAGAAGTTATTAACAGTCAATAACTTCTATTATTTCCAGTTCAACCCCTCATTAAACTAGAAATAACATAATAGTATCTATACATTAATTCCATGACACTTGTATTACCATAATCCAATTATACGCCTTATTAAACCATAGTTAATTGGATTAAACTTTTACAATAAGACTACATATTTGATATTAACATAGGTAAGCCCAAAATTATTAGAGTTTTTTCAACAATCTCTTACTTGGGCCACATGTTTTACGTTATGTATGTTTACAACCTTATGAGCGTTCCAAAGTGCTATCACATATAAAGGTATTCCAAAGAGTCTCGTCCATCAAATATAACGATACAGGACTAAAGGTACTTTCGACACATTTACCGCAACTAAATCCATAAATATTCACATATACCAATATAATCAAGTGACATAAATCAATCATGCATGCGTAGCATGAAAATTACATGTAATATGGTCTAAATTTGCCCAAATCTAACTGGTCCAATTTTAAACCTTAGTGAGACTAAACATAACTAAACTGGTAAGAGTGTAAAAGAACTAAATGCTTTACTACATAATATATACAAATACATAATGCTTCTAATTAAAACATAGAGCAACAACACTTAAACTTTTCCTAAAATATAACATCTTCATGTAATATAACACCCATATGGTGAGAATCCATGAGAAACTAAGCTTCCCAAACTTTAAAATGCTCCTCATTCTCTCTAACTTTCTCTCTATAGGGTTTCACCACTATGGTGAATCTCCTTGAGAAACTAAACTTTCCCACCCTCACCGATCGTCCACCGTCTTTCCACCATCCCACCGACCTTTCATTTTTTAGAAATCCGGCCACCCTCATTTTTCTCTTGATTTTTCCAAGATTTTATATTCTTTTTTATAAAAGTTTTCCTTTTCTTTGCTTCCTGATTTATTTGCGTACTTTAATGGTATCACTACAAGAAATAATAGCATTAGCGATGAATCTATTGCGGCAACAACTCAAATGGCCTCTGATATTTTTAAAAACCAAAATGGCCTCTAATTATATTTTTAGCGGTAATATTTGCCGCTAAAGATAAAGTTAATAGAGGCAAAAACAAATAATTTGCTACTATAGGTATCTTTAAAGAGGAACTTATAGGGGCGACAAATAACGACTATTAGCGGCAAAATTAAGATTTTTAGTGTTAAACTTTTTGCCGCTAAAGATACTATTTCTTATATCTTGTATGTATCAACATTGAAGATTGTGCATTGATTTCAGCATTGCTAACCCTCTCCTACCTTTTTGGATCGTTTTTTCATAACCTTTTTCATTCTCTCCTTTTTCACCTCCGCTTCATATTTTTGCCTTTTCTCCTTTGTTTCAATTTTTGTTGATTCCAAGTCACTTAGCTTGATTGTTCTATTCCCCATAATTTGAGTACCATGACGCCTAATGGTAGGAAAAACACAGCTAAAGGGGAAAAAATCAATGAAGTAGCACTGGAGGTGGTCAAATACATACCCGCCTCACCGGATGTTGTGATTAGCAATAATTTTTCGTGAAATACTGATTCTCCACAAATTTCTATGGTACCTAGCCTGGTAAAGTGCGTTTTGAACAACAAAATCAACTAAATAGTTTCACTATCAAATTCCCCTGTTCAACGAGTTTGCATAGCTGCTACCCTAGTTTTATTACAACCATTAGTAGCCCTGTATTAGGCACTATTGAAGCTATAGATACTGAAAATGTTGACTCTAAGGATACTAATGATGCTCTTGAACTAACTAAATCAGAGAACTCTCTCATTCAAGTGATTGAAGAAGGTGGAAAAGCTGAGACTGTATGGAAAATTTCTTTGCGTAGTCTCTGAAAGAAGATTTGAAGCTCTCATACTTCAAGCCAGAGATTATAAATAATATTATAATAAAATGTTGGTAAAGCCTCCTAAGGAAGTTAAGGCTAAGTCCAACAGTTCCCAATTTTTTAGCTAGAATCGGGAGTCAAATAGCTAACTTTTTTCAAATATTAACCCCCTATCACAACTTTGCTCCAGCAGCTTCCCAATTCCAACTTCTTAATTTTAATATTTAATATTCAAAATTTATTTTAAAAACATTTCATATAAAATAAATTATTTTTTATAAAATTTCATTATTTATATATCTTTAAAACCTATTAAAAATTGTTTTAATATTTAAATTATGATTATAATAATTTTTTAAAATGTTATTATTTTCAAAATATATATTATTTATTTATTTTTGAGAATATCAAAATTTATTACTTTAGTTTTAAATATTAGATATTTATTAAATATAGCTTGAATTGTTTTTTTAATTCAAAGAAATTGAATTTTGTTTTTAACAAGTAAAGAAAGTGAACAAAAAAATGGTTTAAACAATAAAAGTTAACAAAAGTTTGCAACAGCGAAGCAGCAAAATGAATTAAAAGAAAAAGAAAAAAATGTGGCTAACAAAATTTGTAGCCAGATGTAGCGAAGGAAACCTGAAAATTGGGAGTGGAAATTAGCTTTTCTTATTGTGTGGAGGCGGTTGGAGTTTAACAATTGGGTGTTTAGTCTCCAATTTTAACTTTTTGCTAGAATATAGAGCCTATTGGACTCAGCCTAAGCAAGCTGGTGCAGATTCCTAAAGACACTATCTTGTTGGGCAATTCTTTGGAGAATATCCCGCCTTCTACATGATACAAAACATGGTAAACTTTCAATGGAAAAAAAATGAGAAAAGTTGAAATTATCGTGGCTGAATCAAATGTTTTTTTGTTTAAATTCCAAAGTGAAAATGATCTTAGAAAAGCCCTTGAACAAATATGGAATATAGGTGGAAGAATTATGATCCTTAAAAGATGGAAGCCTGATATGAAGCTAGATGAGCTTGAAGTCAACAAAATTCCATTTTGGGTTAAGCTGAAAAGAATTTATCTACAGTTATGGACAAGAAAAGGCCTAAGTTATATAAACAGTGCTATTAGAGTCCCAATTCAAATGGACTTGATCACTAATATGAGAATCATATTGAACTATGCTAAGGTGAGTATTGAAGATGATACTACTCAAGAAATGCTTAAGGAGATCACAGTTGATCTTGAAGAAGATGGTGTGCAGTGTATTGAGGTTGCTTATGAAGGGTTCCTACATAAGTGCACTAAGTGTAAAGCTCTCACTCACAACTAAAGATATTCAATAGCAAATATGGTACCAAAGTCCAAATATCAAACACAACAACAAGGGAAAAGCAAAGGTAGAATAAAAAAAATATTGAATGGGTTTAAGTTCAACACAAGAAGAAAATAAAGGGACACTATCCCTATACCTAAACCTACACAGCCTAATGAAGCTAGCACTAGCACTAAGCCTGTTTAATACATGATAAGAAATTCCAATGGTTTCAGCGTTTTAGCTACTACTGATGTTAGTCTTAAATATAAAATTATTGATTTTCTTGACACAAATGAATCATATTTAAATTTTAAACCACTAAACAAGTTATTTTCTGAGAAGGTACTATACTTTCTACTAATATGACTTTATTCATGACTATTTTCAATGCATATAATGATAAAGACAAACAAAAATTACTTTGGGATAAATTAAACTTATGGAGTCAAAATGTCAATCACCACTCTTGGATCTGGAGTGGTGATTTCAATGAGATTCTTAGATGCAAAGAAAGGAGAAACTACACTATTCTACCACTTAGCTTTAAGGATTTTGATGATTGTATTGGAGAAAATGAGATGTATGAGCATCAAAGTACATGATGCTATCATACTTAGACCAATAACAAAGTTTAAGGTTTTATATCTAGCAAAATCGATAGAGTTCTTATCAATGATATGTGTATCAACAACTTCAACTCTTTTAGTTGAAGAGAAGATCCTTTGAGACAACTTAGAGAATCTACTTAACATCCAAAACTGTAAGATAAAACAACAATCTAGAGCCCTATGGGCCCAAGATAGTGACATGGGCACTAATTTATATATTAAATTCATTAAGCAAGAGCAGCTCACAACAAAATCACTTCCCTTACTCTTGAAGATGGTACAGTTAATTAGGAAGCTCTTCAATGGTGGAGGATCGTGGCCAACTGTTGAAGCTAACATGGAGTCCAAGTAAAATCCCTGGTCTGGCATCCCAAAGCATTAAGTAATCTTGTTCATCTTCCAAATCCAACCTGTATGCTCCAAATCCCGAATTCTACACGAAAATTACCACGAACACCCCATTTATCACTGATATGCTTAATAAAACCTCGAAGTCGAACCTCAACTTTACCAACGATCTTTAAAACATGAGAAAACTCTCCTTCTTCTGTCTAACACTCGGCACCCTAACTTCTAAGTTAAACACCCCAAGAGTCTTAACATTGCTAGTAGTTAAAGGAACAACAGGTAAGTTATGCCTGTCGCGTGTAGCCATAGGATTTTTTCTTCTTTTTTATAAATTTTTTAATAAAACAACGACTCCAATCACAGCAAATAAGACCAACTTTATAACGTATAAGACAAAAAGGAAAGATTTTGCAAGTACTATGACAAGTTCTGCTACTAATATTATAAAGAACAAAAGATTCATATTTGGTGCGAATCAAACAGAGAACAATTCTGACACGGAAGGAAGAAGATATTGTATTAAAGGGAAAGGATTGTGTCTGAATACTAGAAATTAAGCTGTTATAAGTAGCAAATAGATGCAACAGTACAATTCCACTATCTACTCTGTATGTAAATATATTGGACCACTTATCAGTAACTAAACGCTTACTAATCCCTTTATTACGCCACCTTTCTAAGTTATCATTGCAGACCGTGCATGTGGCCCACATGGCAGGCCCACAAGCCTTATTAGATTGAGTGGGTGACCATTGCAGGTGATGAGTGAAGAAAACCATAATCCTTTAACGCATAAAGAATCCATTGAATCTCACGAGTTGTAGCAGCTAAAGCTCTATACTTTGCTTCAGCTGATGGAGCGACTAATAGTCGATTGTTTCTTACTTTTCCAAGAAATCAATGAATCGCCAAGAAATATACAAAAACCTGTAATGCTTCTTCTAGAGTCTAAGCATCCAGCCCCATCACTATCACAATACGCTTTGAGTTTGATCTCACAAGTAGATGGAAAGAAAATACCCTGACCTGGTGTCATTTTTATATAGCGAAGCACACGTTGTGCAGCTTTCCAATGACTTACAGAAAGATTAGCCAAAAATTGACTAAGTGAGTTCACTAAATATGATATATCAGGTTGAGTTATGGTCAAGTATAGTAATCTTCCTATTAATCGTCATACGCATTCAACATTTCATTTTCTAAATTTGGCACGGGTTCTTCGATAATTTATAATTTTAACACCATGATTTGTCCAAACCTCAGACGCGAACAAAACCCCGTACTGTAGAAGGTGACCCCTAACCATTTGGGTGGGATATCGATGATTAGTAGAACATCGATTACACGTGTAAAACATATAACCATTAAAAATATCTTTTTCAACGAAAGCGATAAAATCTTCTAAACCATAAATATATTTCCCAAACAAGATCACGCGGTTTAATCCAATTCTTATCAATACCCAAATCTATCTCTTAATAAAAATTTGATATAACTAAAAGACTACGAAAATATAAGAATAAAATTAATAATTATTATAACTCAATAAATAAATAAATAAAATTACAACCCAGTGAATAAATAAATTAAAATTACAAACAAATGGATGAATAAAAATTACAAACCAATAAATGAATAAACAAGTTCATATAACTAATTAAACAACTACGAAAATATAAGAAACATATATAAATAAATAAATATATGCATAATTTACAACATACTAATCAAAAAGACAATCATAAAACAAGTATTTATTAACCTAATCAAATATTATACCATGTAATGCACAATTATAATCAAAGCATTAAAATTTAAAAAGATTGAATTCTATGGAAAATACCTTGATTTGGTTGGAGAAACTGAAAATTGACCATGCACCTTAAATATGGACCCGATAATGGTGTAAGATGAATTGGAGAAGCAAGTGGTAATGATTAAAACATATAGGAGTTAGGGTATTGAGATCAAGTGGGACAAAAATATTTTTTGTGGTATTTTCTGTTTTCAAAACATGTTGTCTTCCTTAAATACGTTTTTTTGTTAGCGACGACAAAAGTCGTCACAAAGTAATAAAAAATCGTCGTATCTAGCGAATACTCGCGATGACTTCTATCGTCGTTACTAGCTAAGATCTTCTGCGACGACTTTTGCGAGCAAAAAAGAAATTGATAATAGTGACGAATTTTTAATTACTTAGCGTCAAAATCGCGTCGTCGCTAACATGAAAGCTTACTTGCGACAAATTTTTTCTTTGCTGATATGGTTTCGTCGCTAGAAACCATTACTTGCGATGAGTTGCCCGTCGTCGCTAGAGAACACGTCACTATTGAACTGATATGTAGTAATGAATGTACATGAAATCATTAAAAGACAACTAGAATGAAAAATGACCATTTACAAAACACTAACGAAAGGTTCAACACGAACCATAAATGAAAACAAGTAACGGGATCGGGATGAGGAAGAAGTAAGCTAAAGAGTATCGAAAGAAAACCTGTTTCTAAAAGACACATGTTAAACCTGTAAAACACGTATCAACCGCTTGAATTTCCTTAGAGAGAGGTTGCCTGTTTATCTCATCATTGAGAAATATATTAGATTCCTTCCCAAAAATTTTAAAGAAATATGGAAAAATTATATCATAATTTATCAGATATATGTTAGAAATATTTAAACAAATATTTAATTATCAACCCACATCAAGACAAATTCCTATGAAGATTTATTTTTGTCTTTTTTTTTTTATAAATAAAACTTTTTACATAGATAACAATTTTTTTTTTCATCTCTTATTCTTATTTTTTTCTTCTTACTTTAATAACGCGTTATCAATAAGATAATTTATACCGTTTATTTTTCAAAAAATTAATTTTTTTATTATTTTTATAATTTTTTAAAACAAGACTAAAAAATATAATTTGAGTTATATATATATATATATATATATATATATATATATATATATACACACACACACGTATGAAAATATACATACAAAATATAAAAATAAAAATTATATGTACACATCTTCAAATATCACATAACTTATCAATATATTTTATTTATTTTTTGTATAAGATATATAAATTTAAATTGTGAGTAATGCTTTTTTTACTAGAAGATAATTGTATGCATACCTAATTAATGCTACATATAACAAGTCATATATATGCATATACATAATTTTGTATTTGTAACTTATGCATATATATCTTCGGATATGATATAACTTATGCACACGCACACACGCACCTATACACACATATCGCGTATGAATATTTTTTGATTATGCATAACATAGTAAATCTTAAAATTTCATCAAAAACAAAAAAAGAAATTAGTTGTTTTTTCTATCAATTGTTAATTAATTGAAACAGGAGGATTTTTTCTCCCAACATATATATAAATATTATGGCCAATTAAACATACTTTTGTACTCTAACCAAAAATTAATTTTACTTTTATGTATGGTACATCTAAAATTTTGGACGTGATTTTATATGAATTTTGTTCTCCTTCGTCAAGATGAACTTTGATAAAAAATCATAACTATGATTAATAGTTCAAACCATCACCTGATGTGTATGGTAAATCTAAATTTATCACCGTGAATATGAACATGATCATAACCTCACAAAGTAATATGATATTGATCATAAAGGACTCAATGAACATCAAAACACACACACACATACACACACACACACACATATATATATATATGGAACGACATTAAATATAATCATCAAATGAGTTTTGAGATGTTGATTATGTCTTACAAGAATATTATTTGGATAGGACTGAGCAAAATAAAACCGAAAAAACTGAAAATTCGAACCGAACCGAAAAAGCGAAAAAATTGAAATCCGATATACCCGCTTGGTTAGGTATAAGATTTTTGAAATGCCAAAAAATCGGTTCGTTTCGGTTAATTTATGCTAAACAAAACCGAAAATCCAAATTGAAAAAATAAAAGAAACTAATTTATATCCCTATTTTTTTTGGTTTTGAATGATCTTCCCTCTATCTTTACTTAGGTCATCCCTGATTTTTCAATATGTTTTTAAAAAAGATTTCGATAAAGGGATAGAAAATGGAGTAAAATTTGGAAAGAAAATGTTCACATTGGCATACGACATCCCCTGAAAAGGTTATAATGTGAAAATATTTTTGCATAAATTATTAGTTGATTTATTTGAAGATATCTTTGTTTACTGATTTTTTTTTTGAAAAATTAAAGCATAGGCATTATATTATGGTATATTTCTATGTGATTAGTTATTTACAAATAAATGCATAATATTTCAATTCCAAGAATATAATTTTTCTACATCGGTTAGAAAAATAAAATCAGACACTTCATATATTGATTTGTTAGACAATAAAACGTCTCAAGTAGACATCCTTGAGGCCTATCTAGTTACCAAACAAAACATATACCAAAATAATTACCGAACCGAACATACACCAAATCAAAAACCGACGAAACCAAAGCGATGAAAACTGTTTGGTTCAGTTTTAGCACCCTTAAAAACTGAACTATACGGTTTCGGTTTTGGCCAATAACCGAGCCAAACCAGACCGTGCTCACACATATACTCGGATATCTCCCATTGTACAATATTTGAAATCAATAGACAAATGTAGGGGTCAGACATGTATGATCTAGCAGAATTTATATTTTCTCATATATAAAAAATTGCTAGATAATAGGTTGTTCAATTGTCTTGTATGACTTCACACTTACCATTTCGCATAATCGCAAAATTATTTTGAAGGAAGTCCAACTACTAATCATGAAAATACTCAATGGTAATTGACCAACTATATCCCATTTGTTTATTAAGACGAGTATGAAATATGATATAATTATTCCATCATTTGTACAATTAATAAATTTGAATTTTTTTTTTATCTTCAAGTAGTATGCAACTTAAGCATGCAAACTTGGAGATAAAAAAACATCTTGGAACTATATATAAAAATAACTCTCATGATAAGAAATAGTTGAATAGTATTTATAAAATACATCATGAGCCTTACAAATAAATTATGAGTTCAATGTACAAAAGATATATTCATAAAATGACTAGGTCACATTATCAGTTCTAAAGGTTTCTACTCCTAGTAGTTTTTTTGAAAGAAAAATTGTTGTAACACATAAAGCAAAATACACTTACCGATTCCAAAAAATCATAAAATTAAGCAATATAAACATGTTGGCACTTCATAAAATTCAGTATCATGTATTTACCATGATATGATAAAAGCCAGTAGATAATACGACTAAAACGCAGTACTCCTTTTCAGAGTGTGTGGTACCTAACATTTATTATTATCGAGAAATTAAAATATAAATATATCGTTTAGTTATACTACTTTATATATTAATGGAATCGATAATTATATTAATCATGATCAAAGAATATGCACGAATGACTATACAGAGTCTAAATATGAAATGCTAGGATCTTGAATTATAGTTCATTAAAAAAAATTGGAAAAAAAATATTTTGTCTAATTAGCAAGCGACGCAATCAGACAAATTCGTACCCACATGAAATATGAGAATATATGATGAGATATATAAAGGGCTTGAGGTATACTGAAATTCAAGGATCGGCACCCCCTTATATTTTTTAATGTAAAAATAAGAAATATAATTTATAGATACTAATGTCAAAATGAAAATATGAAATCCAACACAATACGTTCCTTGTCCCCTTGATAATTTGAACTTACCATTTATCATTATTTAAAAAATATGCAAACCAACACCATTGCACCTATTTTATATAGTATTATTTAAGTTAGATTCATATTATGATTTATAAATATGAGTAGTAAATCAACTAAAAAGTTATTATACTATAATTATTAGAGTAATGTAAAAAGATAAGTTATTGATGTTGCAAATTAAAGGAGAAGAGATATAGATAGGGAGGGAAATGTATTCTTGTATTTTGAAACTAGTTTCTTACAACAAGAGTAACTCTTATTTACATGACAATATATCAATATTAATTTACATATTAATTTATCCATGAATAAGAAAATGTAAAGGCGGGTATTTGACTCTTTAGGACATCCACTATAAAATATATTATGTATAATATTTCCCCTCGAATGTTTGTCCATTACAAAATATGGCTTATCAAAACCTTGTAAAACACCTATGGATAAAACTTGGCATGAGGAAAAAAAAGGTACAAATACATGAAACTAATCATAATAAAACACTATCTCATTGAAACCTTGTCAAGAAAACCCCAATAGGATAAATCTTGATCGAAGAAATAAGAGTACAATGTATTGTTCACACTTTCCCTAATGTTGGCAAGAGTTCTCTAAGTTGACGCATCCAATATTGTTAACTATTTTCTTGAATGTTGTGGTAGACAATACTCTCATGAACAAATCAGTAAGATTGTGACATAATTGTATATGATAAATGGCAGTATCTCCATTCTTTTGTAACTCGTGTGTGTATAAATTTAGGTGATATACATTTTGTTTTGTTGCCTTTGTGTAGCAATTTTGAATTTATGTGATACAAGCATGAATATCCTGATACAATATCGTCAGTATATTTCTTATTGAAGATAAACCACACTTTTCTAGGATATGTTGAAATATCCACTTAAATATATGTTTCATACCACTCCCTCAATCTTAGATTTTCACTGATGGACGTTTCTCATTAAAACTTTATAAAAATTCATTGGGATAAAAATTGATGAAGGAAAAAAAGTACATCATTCTTTGGGGGTATGACACATACTCAACCTGTTTCGTTCAAACCTTACGAAGAAACCCCAATGGGAGAACCCGTCCTGAAGGAAAAAAACTGTGAAATTTCAATATTCCTCCTCATTACGAAATTACGTATTTCCTAATACATTAGATAGTTGTATACTTGTACCTTGATTTTCGACGTTAATAAATCTTTAATTAACAATTTTTTTGGATTTCACTTGAGGGTATTGAGTTTTAGTAACATAATTTCTTGATCGAGAAAATATTATATACTTATTTTGAATAAATATATTTGGCATGCCTGATTATAACCTTACTAGGAAACCCTAGTTGGGAAAAACCTCAGAGAAGGAGAAATAGTACAATAAAGAAATATCACATCCTCCTCATTGTGACATGAATTATGTCAACAATTATTCCGAGTCTCCTTTTATAATTTAGACACTTGTCTATCATATTTTAAATAAATTATGTTCTTCATGACCTTTTATGTTGTAGGAACTTCTCGGTCTTCGAGAACTTAAAATTTAGTCACTCTAATTACTTCTGGAATCTATTGTGTTTCAGGCACTTGTTGTGCTTCAAACATCTGTCGTGCTTGGGAACCTGTCATGCTTTAGGATCTCGTGGTGCTTTGAGCACCTATTGTGTTTGTAAAGAACTTTACCATCTAATCATCACTACATAGTATCAATAATATAAGAATGAGAACGTTTCCCCATAATTAATTATAAGTTTATACAAGAACCTACGTGATACAAGTAGTATTTTAGATTTCAAATTCACTGTTATCATTTCTATCACTGTCGAAATATTTTACCACTTTGTGTTTTAGAATCCTTAATATTTATTTCAAGCACTATAGTAAAGGTAAATATATTAATCCCATAATCTGTCTCTAGTTTTATATATTATCAGTAGACAAATGATAAATATAACTTTCCCCGTATTCAGGTACATTGGTCTCTTCAGTGACCATTACTTCCTTTGAGAGTAATACATGTGTTAACATTAGTAGGCTAAACAAATCCTGTCATAATATGTGGATGTGCACATTCCATAAATTTTACCATTTTTCATGTACTCATGATATTTCCTTCTTTGGGCCATAATATATTTTGAACTGACAGGTTTCCCGCGCTTCACGTATTGGTTATATGCATTACAAGTCTACCACGCTTCATCCGATGGTTAGATGTAATATGGTTCTACCACACTTCATGTATTGGTTGGGTATATTCGTTGGAATATTTATTATATATTCATCTAAGACAATAATCTATTTCGGAACATTTACAGCAGATGTGATTTCACAATATTCTCTTTGTCTGCTAATGCATTTTGTATATTATTTGCAATATTTTGGAAATAAATAGTCTTTTGGACTTCAACTTCTAATTCTTTAGTTCATGGGTAGATACGAGACAATAAATTGTATCCTACACTTTGTCACACAACTTCAGGTTATCTTGTCTCCTAACTAATAATGGGTAAATGATCACTTTTGAATGATAAACCGTAAAATATGTTTTAAGATATCAAATTTTATGGATTCAAGATATCCAATAATATAAATAGAATCAAGTTCAACATAAATACCAAAACGTCGGTCAGGATAGTCAATAAATTTTATTTAAAATATATAACATATGGGTAGTCACTTGGTACAAAAATGTTGTGGTTCTTTTAAGTAGAGATCGAGTGAGTTCTCTGTTTTTAATCTATTAATATTAGTTGTTTTTTATTTTTTATGCATTATGTATATCAACTTTAATTAATTAAATAGCAAAAAACAAATAATATATATCTTTTAAAAAGTGTCATTTGTGACTACAAAATAGTCGCAAATGATAGAATCTACATAGTCTCTAATAAGTCTATCATTACCGACTACAAAAAAAAGTCGTCAAAAATCAAATGACTATACCGACTACGTATGTAGTCACTACTTATAGTAAATAACGACTACAAGATGTAGTCGCTAGTAATCTATCAATTGCGACTACTTTTGTTGTCGTAAATGTCCATTGTGCTTTGGCAAAGACAACGCACGGCGTAGTCGCAATTAATAATCTCTATCGACGGATTTTTAGCAACCATATAACAAGAGACAGACGCGAATGATAAAATCTAATTTTAGCGACTAATTTTTTGACTAGCAACGACGACAATTATCTTCGTGAGGGGTGCTTCACCTAGCAGTGAGACTAGAGAGTACCAATATTTAGGGTAGAGTATATCCCAGATTAGAACCGGGTTCAAGTTTTTGTTAACTCTAGATTGTAACATCCCGTGTTGTTTGAAAAATTCAACCTGGGCATTTTCACTCGACCCACTCGGATTCAAATCAACGGGTTAACTCGGGTTACACACATGATTGACGCAGATTTATTTGTATTAAGAAGACATTTTTTGATAACTTTTTTTAATTATATTAGACACACCGAATACATTTATCTTCCATTCATAAAATTGATGGTTAGAGAGGTTGAATTTTTTTAGAAACAGAGTGAATAGAATAAGATGGGGGATGGGGTAAAAAATGAGGAAGGAGCGGATGATGTGGGCTTATATATGAAAAACAAAATAATTGTAAGAAGTCGGGTCCAACCTGACATATAATCTAATCCGCAATTGCCGGTTTTGATATTTTTATTTTTTAATTTGACATTTATTTAGGTTAGCCTATCTCGAACCGTATCAATTCGTATTTTTTGTATCGGGTTGATTCAAGCATTACCTAATCCATAGACTTATGGAGGGTTGTTTATCATTCCCAAAGTTAATGTCCGGGTTTATTTAGAAATCGTGTCGAGATCCACCTATTCGTACGCGCCAAACATAGTTTTTTCCACGAAAACTATTCACAAATATATTCACGATACAAACGAATTGATATATTCCAAACAAATCACTTTTGGTACATTCTAAAGTGATCTAAAGCTAGATCCAAAATAAAAAGGATTTTGTTTACAAATTTGTTTGGATTTACAAATAAAAAGGAAACTAATTATTTAATCATAAATTTAAAAAAAACTATTGAATCTAGTTGGCCTTGAACTTGTTGGGCCTGAAACATGGTGGCCATGATTCCAATCGAGCTGGGCTGGCGATGCCTCGACGCTGAAGAAGAAGACTTTGGTTTGAATGGCCAAAGAAGTTGAGCGGCGAAGAGAATGGCGCTGGGTGAAGGCGGCTCGAGGGTAACAGCGGCGACAGGTTCACGACGGCGGCAGGGTCTCGGTGGGTGAGAGCCACGCCGAGATCTGCAGCTGATGGGCCACGTTTTTTGGATAGGGTTAGAGCCACGAAGCCAGGCCATGACCGAGACCACATCTGTTCTTTTTTGCTAGAAGGGCGGCAGAGGGGAAGGGTGGCGCTGGTGGTCTTTGCTGCTCTGGAAGGGAGAGGAGATGGGGGCAGCGGGGTTGTGGTCTTTGCTGCTCTGGAAGGGAGATGTGGTCTTTGCTGCTCTAGAAATGAGATGTGGTCTTTGCTGCTCTGGAAGGGATATGGTGGTCGCAGGTGTTCATGGTGGCCCTGTTGGTGACCGTGCTGCTCGCTGACAATTGTTGCTAGTGGTGGGAAGGGGAGGGCAGCCTTGTTCTTCTCGCTATGGATGCTGAAGCAAATGGTGGTGAAGAAAATTGCTGGTGACCAGGTAGTAGTGCTGATAAAGCGGCGGTGTGAGGCGGAGGAGGGAGGCCATCGTGTTTATGGAGGGGAAAGAGAGAAATGTTTGTTGATAGAGAGAACACAGAAAGAGTGAGGGTGAGGTACAGACAGATCTGTAAATGAGGAAACAAAATTCTAATAGAGTTTTGATTTTAATTTTTGGTTTTTCAGTGTATAAGAATTAGTTAGGGGTATTTTGAATTAGTTGGGTAATAGTTTCTTTAATTGAGGTTTGGATTTTCTAAGAATGTTAAAAGATTGTATGGATTTTTTATAAAAATTGCCCCTTACAAAATTATACTCCATGACCATTTGAGTTTAGACCGACACCAATAACATTATTTTTATCTAAGCAGCTTGTGATCTGTTCGTTGATGAGTAATTGGTCAATGTCCTTTTCTACGGAGCAGCTAGCTTCGTGAAAAGCAAGATATTCTTTTTTGGAAAGAATCAGATATATTATAAATAACCTGCACTAAAGCAAGGAAGGACACTGAACTATGCTCTATGAAGACTTTCCGCAATCGTCTAAAAAATTCAGTTGACATAGCATTGTTTTAATAACTAAGTCAGTCGGTTGACAAAAAAAAAAAAAATAACTAAGTCAGCCTTTTTTTAAATAATCAAATCAAATTCTACATAAATGGAAAAAAATAACTCTATCATTTTTGTTTAAAAGATTATAACTCTTGCAAAAAATTAAAAAGTGATAGGAGCAACTGAGAAAGCAGGGGTAGGTCCCGTGGAAGGAGGGTAGGGTGGTGGGAGCGGCCTCAAAACATCTTGAGAATTTATTTGATTTTCTTATTTTGGAAAGAATGCTAGTAAAAAGATAGAGTACACCCCCTCCTTCTCCTTTACCCATCTAAATATTATCTCCCAAACTTAATGGTAAGACTTTCCAAATTTTACTGGTTGTTCTAACTTTTAACACTCAACGGAGATAATTCTTAGATTTATCTTTGTTGCCAAGGATAGGGACGAATAACATTAAAACACTCACAATATCTTTGTTTTTAATATGGATACAATAGACAATTTTTATTAGAAAAAAGTTGTGAAATTCTCTCGAACCTCTTTCATCTCCTTCCTCCCATTCCCTTTTCCTCACCATAGCCATCTCTAAGTCATCTTCCTAATCTCTGCCAGATTTCCTTATTAAATCCTAACTCGAAGAGCCTTTTCATCCTCTCCCTTAAACACTCTCTCCTTTTCTTCCAATCCAAACACTTCCTTCTTTTCCTTTCTTAAAATTATCTACTGAATACCATATTATGAATTTCACTCGGCTAACCACACATATGCCAAGGCAGGGGAACTTGCGATAACACTTGAAAACAACACTAAATACAAAGTGGTTAATGAGTTTAAAATCATAGCTAAGATTATGGTCAAAGAGCATGTAAACTTCATTTTCATCAAGAATCACATTAATAAATACTGGGTCTCACTGAAGAAGTGGAAACAGTGAAATTGGCTTCTAATGTAGTGATTATCAGATTCAAAAACGAAAAAGATCAACTAGTATGGAATCAAAGGCCCTTGATAGTGATGGGAAAACATTTTTCCATCAACCGCTTCAAAAATGGCAGCAAAAATGATGTACAAAATACTACCCTGCGGATTCAGTTAACAAGACACCAACCAATCTCCTTACTGAGAACTGTATTGAAAAGATTATGAAAGACTTTGGTGAGGTACACTACATCTCCTTACTAGAATCGCAATATATTGGTGACAAAACTGTCACACAAGTTCAAGTAGATTGGAACTTAACCAATCCAATCATAGTTGGTATAATTATTTAGAAGATGAAAAAACTTAGAACTGGATTAACTGCAAATACGAGAGTATTGGCCAAGTGTGTTATGGTTGTGGTCTATTTTATCATGAGGAGAGTAATTGTAGAAATAAAAAATACAACCAAAATTGGGGAATTGGATCAAAATCTCAATAAGAGGACTGTTGAAATCGTCCTTATTCTACAAAAGTAACATTGATAATGGTACCGAAAAGTTCTTCAATGTTAGTTAAAAAAAGCTTTAAATCGAGTTTGGGAGGTAAACCTGCTAAACACAACTCATCGTTTTCTAAAAACGTTTGATAACGACAACTTTTCTAACAGTGACAGCGAGAACTGAAAGACACGAGTACTGCTAGTAAGGACAGGGACTCGGTTGGAATTTTTGAATTATTAGACACAAAACGTGCAGGCTATGCTGTAGATCTCGGTTTTGGGAGCTAGGCGGTCGACTAGGGCCTAGCGCCTAGGCGGGATTATACAGGGCCTAGGCGGAGTTATACTGTTTCGAATCCCAATATGTAATTTTGTATATTTAGTAATATATATGTAGTAATTATAGCAATTTTAACTATTAAAGGTCATAAAATTCATCTAAAAACACTATAGTGAATATAAAAATACCAAAAATTAAGCTATAATATCAGCTAAATAATTCTCTAGAATAAGAAAAATAACAAAAAGGTCTGTGCAGGCATGTTTTTCCATTAATCAGCGACTAGGCGGCTATTTTTTGCCATTAATTTGTGCCTAGATGGGCTAGGAGCCTATTCTACGACGACTAAGGCGCTAGGCAAAAACGCCTAGAATTTTAACTAGGCGTAAGCGGCTGAGGGGGGAGTTGACGCCTAGGTGGAGAGATCTATAGCATAGCTTGCAGGTTATGGTAGTGGAACATCTACAGAAAAAAATGGTACTAAAGGTAGTGGGAAGATTGTTATTTCGGAAGAGAAGGACAAGCTAAAATAAAAAAAATATTGATTTCGAAAAAGAAAAAGGTTTAACCTTTTTACAGGACAATTTTTTAGACATTTGAAAAAACGGCTACTAGAATTGAGGATATTTCATTTGGGTCTTTCCCAAGCCCAAGTAAAGGAGACCCATTAATAATTTATCAGAATGACCTAACAAAGTCTGAAGCCCAAACCACTTCAATAACCCATCTTAACCTAACTCAATCATTCATTTCGCCAGACGGGGCATTGCTTTCTCGGTTCAGGATGTATCTCTCTCTCTTTTTTATATATCTTTCATAAATTACATATTTGTAGTTCTTTTGTATGAATTATACTATAAATTTATCTTACTAATTTTTCTTTTAGGGGGAGAGAGGGGAGGAGGGGGGAAGGGTGGACTTCGAGTACTAGAAGATTTTTTTTTTTTTGACGTTAAAACATAATTTAAATCAGTAAAAACATACGAAATATTACAATAAGTACTAGAAGATATTTACATAGTAAAAGTATAATATCGTTTGGCCTGACATACTCGGCCTCGGCCTCTTTCTTTCATTTTGCATCATGTAAATGTAAGGGCGGGTCCAAAGGGAGGTTAGCCCCTCCCTCCCTTCTCGAACCTATATATCAGTTCCCAAAATTTAAACATAAGATTTTTAGCCTCCTCGAAAAATATTTATATTCACCTTAGGTATGTGGTATCTCAAGATTAAAGGATCGAATTATTTCCTTTTGCAAATTTGTTAATGAGTATGATATGATCTCCTACTATTTAAAGATAGAATCTTAATAAATTTAAAACCATAGTCAAATAGTCATGATGCCTTGGAATCAATTTCAAGATTCTCTCGCCCGACTTTGTAGTCTAATATTTTTTTGGTCACATTTGTAGTAGTTTAATTGAACTCCTTACAGCACCTAGCTACTATACAGTTAATCTTTCTTTGAAGTATCATTATTTATTTTATTTTTACAAAGGATGTATAAGTAAGTCGTAAAGAAAACGTTAATTAAAATGTAATATTATTCGCCAATTCTAGGTTAAAAACTATTTTAGTATTTTTCATGCAAATCTATTGTGTTTGAACATATCCATATCACGTCGGGTGGAACGATATACGTAAAATATACATGGATCTAACTTGATCCCGTATGAACTAATCAATCAGCACATACTAATATAGTAATTTCAATTATAAATAAAAATAATGTTAAAATCTAATTACTTAATTATGATTAAAGTTAGTAGAGTTAGTATAGGAATCAAGTTAAGAGATGATCCAAATTCATTGGTTTCTCGGTAAATATTCGTAATCACATAGGTTTCATTTTCGTCATAATACCCCGAATCTCCTCTACCCATTGCGTTCGCGGACTATCCCTTATTGTTTGTGCTACCACACACATTATGTTTCAAGAATCCACCATCGCACAAAGATCCTCGATTTCATTTTTTTCAATTATTTTAAACCTCTCGTACAATACAATCAATTCTATAATCACCTGTGACTGAGTAAGAATAGATTTTCATATAGAAATCCCAAATCCAATTTCTCTCATTATTTTTAGTTACTCCACCCACCCCTTCTGAATGGTGCCTTTTGTTAGAGCTTGCATATGTGTTTAAAGGTTAACACAAGGTAGATATTCAGGGTTAGTTTCTCGTCTTCTCTTCTTAATTCTTTAGTCAATTTTCAAACTTGGAAGCTGTATCCATCACGTGTAGGTAGCAACCATATCATTTCCATTGAATAACGCTTCTTGTGTTTACTAATTAACGAAATTAACGAAATTGATTAGTGTTTGGTTCAAACAATTTAAACTATTATCTGATTATTTACTATTAAAGAAAACTTTTTTTTAATTAATCTATTCTTTTCTGGACGCAATTAATCTAGTTTAAAAACTGAGTTTGTCCTTTTATAAACAATTTAAGTTTGATTCATTTATCACATCTCAGTGATGTTAAATGATCAATAAATGTTTTTTTTTTTCATTTATGTATTTTGTATCACATAGATCTTACATAGAAATAATAAAAATGTATAAAAAGACAATATATTATGATCTTTTTACAGATAAAATTAAGATTATGGTTAATAAAATATTTATATAGATATAAATATTTAATTTCCACTAAAATAATTTTAATGTACTTAATTTTTAA
Source organism: Nemophila menziesii (assembly GCA_029959085.1). Lineage (NCBI taxonomy): Eukaryota > Viridiplantae > Streptophyta > Magnoliopsida > Boraginales > Hydrophyllaceae > Nemophila > Nemophila menziesii. The sequence continues at coordinate 20,729,356 of JARWIR010000013.1, read as the reverse complement.
TTAAATATGTTTTATATAACTAGAATACACTTATTTTGTTTATAAATAATTTTTAATTTATATCTAATTTGATATTGATTTAATATTTACATTAACGAAAAATTAATCACACCCCATCCTCTTCCACCATCACCTCCATCTCCATAGTTACCAAACCAACATCTCCGGTCACCGTGCCACCATACACCACCACCACCGCCAAAAACTACCACTAAGAAATTTATCGTCATTCGTCACCACTGTCGTCGATTTTCGACAAACAACTCAGCAAACAAGTATATCTTTATTTGAAATATTTTTGAAACATGGCATTCCCTGTATAAAACAGTTTCAAATGAATAGTTCCGCAAAATTAGGAATTCTTTGTTTGAAAACTTTTCAAAACAAGGTATTCATGTTTGATACAATTTCAAACTCCAGGTCACCTATTTCCGAACAGTTACACGAAATAGAAAATTTTATGTCTGAAATTGTAGTTAGGGAATTTTTTGTTTTCAAACAAAAATTTTATTGTTCATTTATTCAAAACATGATATTACATGGTGTTTGAAACTGTTTCAAATATAGAATTTTCTGTTTTGAAACTATATCAAATGAGAAATTCTCTATTTCAAAATTGTTTAAAACAAAAACTCCTTATTGTATGGAGTTGTATGTTAAAAATTTGCAGCGGTGATGACGGTGAATATTCTAGTAGTGGTCGATGGTGGTGGTTGATGGCGGCACCGTTGCAGGTAATGGCGGTCCGGTGGTGGTTGGCGACAATGATGGTGTACGGTGGTTCGACAGTAATGATGGCGAGTGGTTATTTAAGAATTTTTATTAATAAAATAAATAATGTTATATATAATATCTAATATTAATTATAAAATTAAAATAAAGATATTTTTGTTTTATTTATTTATTTATAATAGTTTTGAAGAATATTTTTTGTTCTTTTATCTCTTGAGTAAATAAATAATTTTATGTTAATTATAATAATATTTGGCTATTCTTGTACATAGATGAGTTATTTAAATATTTCATATAATACAATTAAGGTGTCGTTTTTTTTTTAAGTAATAAGTGCGGAATGCTGAATGCACATATGAATAGAACTTATTCGGTTAAAGAGGTGGTGTCTGAATGATTCAGACTTAGTTTAAAATCTAAATGAATCAGACCAGTTAAGAGTCATTCAAATCTAAATTGGTCAGAAAAAATTAACAATCTGATTGATTCAATGTCTTAATGAATCAGATTCAGATCTTATTAAATGCAAATCCTTATGAATAATATCTTATAATCTGTTCAACTACACAATGCTTTATAAATTAAAATGGGTATATATTATTAAACAATGGTAGTATATAACAGTAAAAAAATGGAATCGAAGGAACCCTGAATCACAAGTAATTGGCCGCGGTGTCTGTTTGACTTTTGTTACACCCATACTCAAACTTGTTGTGTTTAAAATAAGAGGACAGTTCAAAAGAAGACCTTTTCCAACAAAGGGATTGCGGATGAACATGCCACACTACGTAGCTATGGACTAAATGGTTAATTTGAACGATCTATATATACATACGAATATGATTTGGCCGTCGTTTCTTGTTGGCTGTTTATCCAATTCAAAGTCTACTATCAAAAATATAATCATAAAGCGAAATATGTAAATATATAGTGACGAGAATAGAAATTAAAAAACAAACAATTTATTACTCCTTATTGTTGTGTAGGATATAAAAGAGAAGACGGAGAATATGTAAACCCACGCGTGGAATAAAAACATGGTGTGTGAATGCATGGCTGAAGGATTCTGCGCGCGTTTGAACATGTAGAGTAGCACACCACACTTGTACAAGAGTACTAGTATTAATTACATATTTAGTGATGTCATCTTCCATTATTCTCTTTTCCTGATTATGGGAACGTGATTAGAAGTAATACTATCCAAAAAAAATGCATATTTCTTTCCTAATAATATATTTATAATAAATAAAAACCCCCCTCCCCCTATATTTTCTTAAATATATAGTCAAAATAAAATGGTTGAATTCAACGCTCACGTCTTCAAGCTTAAATTCTTTCTCAAGAAATAGAGTAGGGCCGCGTCAAATCAGGAAAAGTTTACTCAAAATCCTTATTATATATACTACTTCCCCATTAGTTATCAACTCACCAACAACATTAATTTACACACACAACTATTCTTGTGAGAAACAAAGATGGCGTCAATTAAGATAATCAGTTTAATGTTGATTCTTGTAGTATTGATCGTGTCGGCAGATTTAACCAGCGTTCATTGCCGTGCACTTAAAGCAACACCAGAGGTGGATTCGATGACAGAGAGTGTTGGATGTGGAGATAATTCCATGTCCGTTAATGGGGTTGTTGCTGTTTCTTCTAATAATTCTACAAGCAGTAATGGAAATGTAATTAGAAGTTTGCTTTTCAAGTTGGCTTCTGGACCAAGCAAGAAAGGACCTGGCCATTAGTGAGGTTTTGGAGATTTTTAGCTTTTTACTTCTTTTTTATAAGAAATGTATTGTTAAGATTTCTTAACAAAAGAAAGGTAGATAAACACTTAAATAGATGCATGATTATGTAAATTACTAAAAACGAGAGTTACATTTCATTAACAGGTGGTACGCAAATGATCAATATACAATTGTTTAATTTCTTCATATTTCTAAATTCTTTAATTTGGTTCGCTCTTTGATGAAAGAACATATTTGGATCGATGATTTGTTATATAATTTTGATTTACGAGATATATGTTCCTTTATTTTGTCTGAATATTCATTCAACAATAGTTAAGATTAATAATTGATTTGATGGTTAAAAATATTTTATAATAATTAAAAATCATGAGATTGAAGTTTACCTAATTTAAATTGATATAAGTCTCTAAAATATTACAACAGTCTTTAGGAACTTTAAAATTAATAGATAGTTGTAAAATTCATTTTCTTTGAATAGGAAGAGCAAAAAGTACTTGGAAAATAAAAAGAAGCAACTCACTTTGACTAAGTAAAAGGGTGCAAATATTGACTATCTAATTTGTGAGTTACGTGGAAACATTCAATTCATGAGCCTACAAGACCAGGAACAGGAAATTCTGACTTAGTATCAAACGAAAAAACAGAAGAATGTTTCAACCAAAAAAAATTAGAATGTTAATATTTTATGTAGTAGTTTGTGTAATTCTAATATTTTTAGTGGACAGAACAGAGGTTTTTATTTTAAGTAGGAAAAATAAAAGAATGGAAATCCACATTAAAATCGAAAATAAAATTTAAAAAGACAGAAATTGGTAATAATATATATGAACTAATCATAAAATATGGCTTGGGAGCTTCCTCTTATAAAGTTCCATGGTATATGGAGCTTTCTCATATAAAGTTCCATGGTTGTAAAAATTTTTTTAGAAGTACTTTACTTGTTAATTGGTGTTCAATTTTTCTTGTCAATTTGTGGCATGTATAATATTTCTCAGTCAGTTTTCCCTTTAATAACAACATACAGGTAGGGCTGCAAATGAACCAAGCCGCTCGCGAGCAGCTAGAGCTTGGCTCGGAGAAAAGCTCGTTCGAGATCGGCTCGAATGTAAACAAACTCAAGCTCAAGCTCCATTTTAAGCTCGATACGTAAACAAGCCTGCTCGAGCTCGGCTCGTGAGCTCGTTTAAAATTATGAATTATAAATAAAAAATAAATTATCTACTTATAAATATATTATTAAACCTTCAATATCTAATTGGATATTTTTAATTTCTTTAGACATTTATTTTTCATTAGTGTTATGTTTCATATTTTCATACCACACACTCATGAAAGTTCCATTTCAATCATAAAAAACAAATTGTTCATGAGCAACTCGTGTTTGACTTTAAAAAAGATTGTTCAATAAGTTAAACAAACAAGTTCTAACATTTCTGATTTGGATGATTGGAAGTTCGGTCTCGGCTCGTTTAAATTTGAGCTCGGCTCGGTCCGGCTCGTTTAAATTTGAGCTCCGCTCGGCTCAGCTCGAGAAATTAAACAAACCAAGCCTGTACATCTAGTATTCGGCTCGGCTCGGCTCGTTTGCAGCCCTACATACAGGTATAGGGGTTATAGTATAATTAATAAAATAATAAATAGTTACCGAGACGTATAGTGCAACTTTTTTATACTATAAGATCTAGTACAATTTTTCATTATATAGGGTCTTGTACTGCAATTTTTGCATAAAACAAGGACCTACGGTGCAATTACCCTACAAAATGTCAAGGGAGTTTCCTCGAACCCCTTGTCCTCGGACAAAAAATCATGGCTCGGCTCCTTAATATGGTGACAACGAATGACTAAGAATTTTTAATCACCAGAGTAACTCTAACTACTACATAGATTATGCATATTACTTGATTCAAGGGCTATCCTCATATGTCTCGCCCTATCATAAATTTAGGGTCACCACGATAACCGAGCAAGTGTTATATCCCTTTATATATGTTGACTACACATCTTGCTTAATTAGCTTAATTAGAACTTAAAATACTTTGACAACTTGCTTGAATGATATTTGTACTCTTACTATTAATAGGATTTTTTGTATGATCGAGATTTAAAACGAAAAAGTTCATTTTTTACATGTAGAATTTTAACAGAAAACAATACACAGGTAGAATAAAAACCGTGCTAAATTGGTCTCAAGAATGAAACACGTTGCTAGAGTTAGTTGACACTTGACAGCAAATAAAATTATTTGTTCAACATAAATTTATAGTATTCAAAGAGCTTGACTGTTAAACGTTAGCATTTTACATGTTCAATTGAACCGAAAAAGGAAAATCAAAGAGGATGTGCTATTCACATTAAAGATGCTTAAAAATAATATTTATATTCATCCCCTCGAATGTATTATATATGCATAAGATAAGAGAGGACTCATCCTGACTAAGAGCTTACAGTACATGAATATTGACTTTTAATTCTTTCACTTTTAGACTTTAGATGGTCTCTATTCTAATTGATACACATAGGGAAAACTATTCTTCCTTTTATTTTGATAGTCCAAGAGGATACTTGAGTTTTTCAATACATGAAGCATTTGACAGTTCTTGAAGCTTTGCTTTTTAATGAAGGTTATGTATCCTGATGTGTACTTACTTAATTAATGACAAAATACAGTACCATACTTACTAATATTTAACAAATGTAAACCTTTAGGCTCGATTGCAAAACTGTTTGAACATGAAAATGTGTTACAATAGAATACCTTGCACTCTGAACCTTTTTTAAATTTATTATGAGTTTGGAATGTCTCAGCCTGAAATATGAGTTAAGCAATTTGGTCTTGATTAGCTAGCTCAACTTTCTATCCTGCTTCTGTCGCAGCATCTCCTAAATAATAGATTCCAAATGGTATTTCGCCTAGGGACTTTTTAGTGGGTAAGTTAATCGTCACGTTTCTTCCTGTTAAGCCTATATGTTACTGTTCTGATCAGTTTCTGCGAAACCTTGATTATTCTAGCTAGGCACGGCTGTGTATTTAACATTTAGCCGACTGCATTATCAATCACGGGCTATATCGATCGCTAGAGGTGTTAGTGACCGTTTGTGTCGCTAAAGTATAGTTCTGGTTGATTAGTTGTTAGAGATTGTCCGTTTTCATTCAGCTTTATATGCATCAATTTCGCTATAAATTTCAACAACCCTATTTTTACCAAACCAAGATATTACTCGTCATTTCCGCAACTAAAGTATAAAAAAACTATTTACGTTATTTCATGGAATATTCTCTCGTATAGTATTTTCATATCCAATTCATTAACAAGGCCCCTTGTATCATAAATCATATTTATCATTTCACCGTCTACCTGGAAACGGAATTTACTTCACCATGCAAATTCAAAATTTCATATATCGATAAAAATTAATTTCTCAAAATATTCGTCTTAACATTTAGAATATGTTTTTCCGTCTATTCATCCACCAATTACATGACATTGAAATCGTATTAGAACTATCCATTTTTGAAGATACAAATTCAATAAAACTCTTAACACCTTTCACAAATCTAGTGTAACCTTGCTTTTCGACTTATTTCATTCAATATCTGTAGGCACGTCCATTTGGATTTAATTACAATTTAAACAAAAAAATACCGATAAATATAATAATTTTGTGAATAAATTTTGTAAATATATTGACAATCTATTTTTTAATTACTTAAATTTAACACAAAAAATTATATAATAAAGCAATCTAATATGTTAATAAGTCTCACTTCTAAATTTAATTTTTCATTTCTAAACTCTAATTTATTCTCATAATTAAAAAAAAATATACTTACAATAACTACATATATTAATTTAACTATATTCATTAACAATTTAATTGGCATAATATAAAGCATAATATAAGTAAAAAACAAGTTTTTATGGAAAAAAAGGGTTTGGAAATACCTCAAACTATTGAAAGAATTGATAAAGGAAATGGGTCCCTATTAATGGAGCTAGGTTAGGTGAAGCTCGGCAGAATAGTAGATAGTAGGGATGGCAATGGTTACGATTAAAAATCGAGACCGATGATAACCGAACCGATTAAAAATCGAATCATATAACCGTGGTTAAAACCATTAGGTTATGGTTTTTAAAAGTGAAACCGGTGGTTAAAACCGTTAGGTTATGGTTTTAGATAAAAATAAAACTGAATAACTGAAAACCGTTTATTATCATATATATTTTCATATTCTAAAATAATTCAAGTTAAATTAAATATATTAAAAATCAAAAATTAAAATCCAAACACTAGATTTAACCGATTAATTAATAAAAATGCAATTTAAATATAGACCAGTACAATATTTTATATACCTCGATTATTTTTCTTATATGTGTGGTTTGATTTTATGAAAAATAATATATTTATTAAATTATCATTTGATATGGTTAAGAACTGCAAAACCGTTTCAAAACCCGAAACCGAATAATGCGGTTATGGTTTTGAAATGTGTAACCGATGGTTAAAACCGTTAGGATATGGTTTTTAATAAAAAAACGGTTATGGTTATGGTTATGGTTATGGTTATGGTTATGGTTATGGTTTTTAATATTTTTGCAAAAAACCGAACCGTTGTCATCCCTAGTAGATAGTAAAGTCATTAGTGTGTCAATTGAAAGAATATTTTAGGGAGCAATTTTTAGGCATTTGAAGAGAACCTTTAATAAAATGAGGGTAAACTTGAATAGGTAGCTACAGTTCTATCTACTAAATGTTGTGTTACGTGGTCGCTAGAAAGATCATTATCGACCAAAACAATGGTCGCTAATGTAAAAAGTGGTCGGTAATGGTTATTTTTTAACTTAAAAGTATATGCAAGAGACCTCTCACTCTTGTGGTAGTTAATATAATATTAACACTAGCGACCAACTGTCGCTAAAGGACTATTATTATTATTTTTAACTTTTTTTTCTTGCTATCATTTCCGATCTCGGAATCACTAATACTAGGACCACTTTAGCTATCAATAATACTTGGGTAACAAAACAGCGCATTTCGCATAGTGGCATGATGTTAACAAATTATCCTCATTTGATAACCTTGACACGAAAACAAGTTGTTTGGTCCGGCAATATATTGTGTTTATCTATAGCATTATGCGATCGTGGGATTGATTTGTTTCGGCCTACTCGAGATGATATATCATTAGTCCAGTCTGGTATATAGTTAGGATCACTTTTGTAATGCCCCAAATTCTTAAATGTTCAACATTGATTTTTAAGTGGAACTTATTAGAATTTAAAATATTTATCATAAACTTTAGTGAAATATATTTGGTTAATTATGTTGGAATAGTTGAAAAGAGGCCTAAATAGATATTTTTAAAATTTTACAATACAAGTAATGCTTTCGGTTACGAATTTGGAGGCAGCAAAAGATTATATTTTACTTAAGTGTCTTAAATTTTGAATTTATTGAAAATATGAATTGTTTTTCTCGTTTTAGGCTGATTTGATGTTATTTCTTGTTAGTCTTAATTTATGACCCTCAAGCTATATTGTAGATCTCGGTTCTGCGGCCTAGGCGATCGATTGGGGCCTAGCGCCTAACGCCTAGGAGGGATTACGCGGGGCCTAGACGGGATTACGCGGTTTTGTATCCTGCTATGTAATTTTATATATTTAGTAATACGCGTGTATAATTATGATAATTTTATCTATTTAAGTCATAAAATTCATCTAACACCACTATATTGAATATGAAAAATACTAAAATTAGAGTTATAATATCAATTCAAGAATTTTCGAGAGTAAAATAAATTTAATGGAGGGCCTAGGCGGCAAGTTTTTGCCATTAATCGGTGCCTAGGCGCCTCTTCCACGGCGACTAAGGCATTGGGCAAAAATGCCTAGCATTTTTACTAGACGTAAGCGGTTGAGGGGGGAGTTGACGCCTAGACGGCGCCTAGGCGCGCCTAGGCGGCGATATCTACAGCATAGCCCTAAAGGTCCAAAAATCACACAGGACAAGAGAAAAAAAAAGTTGACAGAAAAAAAAAGTGAGTTAACGATCATGCTTAAGTTCACGAAACTTGACCAAACAAAAATTCATAAACTCTATAAGATCAATAAAGTAGGGCCAAAAGTTATATAAATGACAAGTTTTGAAAGTTTTTGAAGAAATCGCAATACATGTTACATCAAATATACGTAGCGGAAATAAGAAATTGCAATCCTATAACCAATCTAGTGCAATAAGAATAAAAAACAGATTTCGATTGCGTACCTCTTTGGATTTAATGAGAATCAAAAGAGTAACAGAGCTTCAAAAACTTGAAGCCTCCATGCTTTGTACACCGAGCTTTGATCCTTGTTTTCTTAATCAAATTTTGACTTGAAGACTAAAAGACCTTTTATTTTTCTGTGTTTTCTTTTCTTGGATGAAAACTGATAGAAGTTAAGTTCGTATAATGATTTCTCATTATACTTATAATAACTCTAGAGGAGAAAATGAAAAGTCAAGAACGTACAATGCAAATTAATTATCTTAATAATCTGGTCCACTACCCACTTTTGAAGTGGACTTAGACCTTTTACATTATACAAAAGACTTGACTAGTCCAGCGGTTAGTGACACATTTCACACTACTGGAGGTACGTGGTTTGATCCACGAACCTGTTCCCTTTTTCTCTTTTGTCTTAGATCGGTCTTATATTAGAATATTAATTTGTGCTAGCAAATTAATATACCAATATTCTAAGTATATACTTAATTAATATTTATTATCTAATAATAAAATTAATTAACGCCATGAAGCAATATCAATGCACTCGTTAGACTACGTGGGTTCATCGTTAAACCGGTAGTAGTTAATTTAATTAACTACTAATCGAGGTTGACGTCTAACAACACTCCCCAATGACCAGATAACGTGAAGTAACTCTGTATAAAGAACCCGGTAAATGATCATACATCGCAGGTTCGTTCAAGATTTCATTTGAAATTAGCAGCTCAGATTTCGTTCTTTGTTCCGAAACTCCATGTCTTCCTTTTGTGGAAATGAAAATCATAAGAAATGGAGATATGCGTTTCGAAAAAAGCAGTCTTTTTTAAAAATACTTAGAGAATTTGGTGAGTAATCAGCGAATTTGTTAAGTACTCAATGAATTTTGTTATATTTACATTATTTAAAATATTTGCTGAGTATACTCCGTGATTTCTTTTTGTTTGTCTTGTATTACCACAAGCATTGGATCAGAGTTTTCTCAGTGGCAAGGAAGGAAATAAATGACTTTTTTACTTTTTGCAAACTCAAAAGATGATATATGATTGATCAATAATGTAGCTGATTTGAGGAAACATGGAAAATGTAAAAAATGGTTTGCCACTCTTTACCTTTTGGCAAAGAACCTGGAAAGGAAGGAAAGAAGGGTGATAGAATTGTTTTTGAAAGGATGTGGTGAGGCAAATGGATGAAATTTGTGGGGAAGATGATACACATATTTTGGGGTATATTTATATTTTTGAAACTCTAAACCACAACACTACATTGAAGAATGCTCAGGCTCCATTAAAAGAAACACCAGGTAGTTAAGCAGGCTCCACCTTTTCTCAAAAAATACAGCAACTCCACTTAAACAACCTTCTAAAAAAATATTAATTAACTATCTAGTAGGCCTCCACTTAGAAAATATTCTAAGTCCATGACTTTTTCCTATGTAACCAAAAGATAAAATCTTTGTGCCCCATTCTCAAACACCATTTTCCTAGTAAAGATGTTTACTTACTTCACTTGTATTTGCATATAGCATATATAAATTGTGACCCCAAATCTGGGTTCTGCAATATACCTAATCTAAATTACTTTGAAATCATGATTACACAATCGTAGTAACTTCAAGATTGAATGCTACTAAGTTAGGTTAAGCAACTACTCAATCACATAAGTCAATTGGTAAATTTCATTCATGTAATTTTAATTTTGCTGAAATATCAAGCGAAAAAGTGATTTTCTTTTCAAACAAATTGAAAAACAGAGCATTGTGTCTGTGAATAAGTTATTGATAACAGAGAATTCAGCATATTAATCATATAATCAAAAATATACAGAAAACAAACAATTCGACAAATCACACAATGGGGTAAATCCAAGACAGATTTTTTTCTTTTCAAAATGAATAATTAAAAAGGGATGATTACCTGAATAAATAAAAAGGGATGATTACCTTAAACACTCACATTTAAGAGATGAAACCATTCGAATTAGATATATAATCCATAAACGACACAAATAGATCTGACATTAGGATAAGTTTAGCTGAAATTACTCAAAACTCTAATAATAATAATAATAATATATTTATCTGAAAACAAAACCCTAGATGGCCTTCAATCCTCATCCTTAGCAGGATCATCCTCATTCTTAGCAGGTTCATCTCCAGCTGTCTCCTCCACGGCAGGCTTATCGGAATCCTTCTTTTTCTCTTCCTCCTCCTCCACGGCCGGGCCAGACGGAGTAGAAGCAGCGGTGGTAGCGGGAGAACCAGATCTGGATTTAACCGAATCAAGCATCCGCTTACTGATCTCCTTAGAGTAAACCTGAAGAATCTCAATGCCGTCATCGCCGGAGGCGGTAACGGAAGGGCTGGTACCTGCGGCAGTGAAGGCTTCCTCTTCGATTTGTTTGGCTAAATCGGAAGCTTCGTCATGACGAAGGGTGCCATACCGTTTGGAGAGGACAGATGTGGAAGAAAGGGTTTCAATTAAACGATTTATGACAGCGTCACGAGTGCGTTGAGATGGGGGCCAAATGCTGAAGGATATGCTTGGAAGGGATTTCTTTGTTGTTTCGATTTCTTGAGATGGCTCGAGAGGTTGAGCTTCGGTTTCAGCCATTGTTGTTGTTGAGGTTTCTATTTGTGTTTGTTCTTGTTGTTCGGCCATTTTCCAATGAATGAAGTGATTTTGAGAGAGAAAGATAGTGATGACAGAAATTGAGTGCGTTACTCTTCACACTATCTACATGAGCTATATTTTAAAAAAGCAGATAAAAGGCAATAATTTCGAGGAAAGCGTAATTTTGTAATTCTATTTTCCAAATATCTTTCTTTTATCAAATAAATAAATAAATACCTGAAACAATAACGGAATTTTGTCATAAATAAGATGGAGTTTTTTTTTAGCCAATTAGAGATTAATGCCTATTAAAAAGCTTATTTAAAAAATTTATCTATAATAAGATTTTTTTATAGAAAACAGCCATATCCCAAACTACCCTTATAATTAACAATTAAAAAAAAGAAATTAGAAAAAAACAAAACAAAAATTAACAAAAACACGCGCGTCGGTGAATTTTTTTAAAAATCGTCATAACTAATTCTAAAAAAATAAAAAAAATAAAAAATTATATATTTGGATAAAGCAAATTAATATTTACGTTTATGATTTTTTTTCAGAGTTTTTTGAGTTTTTTGATTTTTTTGATTTTTTTAATTCGCAGAACATGATATAAGGAATTTGTTTTCCGCAGACACGAAATTCACTGTTTAAAACATGGAATTCCATGTTCTGCGAATTAAAAAATTTTAAAAAAATCAAAAAAAACCAAAAAATTCAGAAAATTCCGAAAAAAATCATAGACATAAATTAATTTGATTTATCCAAATATGATTTTTATCGATTTTTCTGATTTTTTTGAATTAGTTATGGCGATTTTAAAAAAATTTCACGGACGTGCGCGTGTGATGAAATTAGTAGTAGGTGGTGGTGGTGGTGGTGGTGGTGGTGGAGGTGGTGATGGTTATGGTGGTTGTAGTGGTGGTGGTGGTGATTGTGATGGTGGAGGTGGTGGTGGTGGTGGTGGTGGTGGTGGTGGAAATACCCTATTATTTGTTTAAGATTTAAAAATAAATATTGTATTAAAAATAAAATAATATATTTAATAATAAGAATAGTATAGGTATAAAAAAATATAAAGGGAATGTTTTCTATAAATAATTGTTCTATTAGGCATTTATCTCTAAATAAGAAAATTAGAGGCTTAAAAAAATTAAAGGCATCATTAAGGAGGTATTTATCTCTAATTACCCCTTTTTTTTCTTTAATAATGATCCTATAATAAATTTTAAATTTTAAAAAATCTAATTATTTTAACAAAAATATTATTTAATTTCAAATTTTAAAATTTTATTATATAAATTAAACTTAATAATTTTTATTTTTTTAAACTTTTTTTAATTTACTTTTTCTAAAAGAACAATTATGGATGTATCTAGGGATGACAATGGTTATGGTTTAAAACAGAAACCGACGAAAATTCGAACCGATTTAAAACCGATTATGCAAACATGGATAAAACTGTTAGATTATGGTTTTGACAAGGTTAACCAATGGTTAAATCCGTTAGGTTATGGTTTTAGACAAAAATAAAACCAAATAACCAAAATATCGTTTATTATCATCTATTTTTGTATATTTTATAATAATATAGATAAAAAATTATTTTAATATCTCAGAACTAAAATCTAGATATTAAATTTGACAAAAAAAAAGTAACAAATGTGATATAAGGATCAACATAATATTATATATATTGTGAAGTTTTTTTTTCATTTGGGATCTTGTTTTAAGAATTATCAGTATATTTATAGAGTTATAGTTTGGTGATGGTTGAAATCCAAAAAACCAATTAAAAAACTAATTTGGATTAATAATGAGCTTACTAATTGAAGATGATATCTTTTTATCTATAATTTTTTTGAATACGATGCACGAATTGTGACTAAAAATCTAATTTTCTTGTGAATTGTGTATGTGATAAGATTTTGTATTATCAACTGAGATAAAAAATTTCTACAAGACCTAAAAAAAATCCCTTCCCGTACAACCATGGTTGAAAAGAAATAAAATTATTAGCCCAAATTACTTCATATGTTTTTTTGCCTATTATCAATCTTAATATGATTCTTTTAGGTAATTGACCATTTTAGATGATATTTTGGGTCAAACATCTTTTTACATTAATTTTTTAAGTCCGTAACCTTTTTTTAAGGACAAAAGACTTATATTAAATAGATAAAGTTGAGGGAATCTTAGCAAATATGTTGTGGAGTCACACAAGTAGCCTCTAAGGAAAGAAAATTACAAAGTTCGTTGGTATATTATTATACCAATTCAACTGGAGGATAGAGTATGAAAAAGTTTTAGCGATCCACTTTACTACAAGGTTAATCGTTCTATGTATACCTTGAGTCTTGACAAGAGAGATGTCTTTAACAAATCTTATAATGTCTTTTAGTATAGGTATGCTCTTCTAAGGGGAGGAAATATTGGGATACTGAATTGCTTAAAGAATGGTAGTTGTGTCGGTCGCTAAGGTGACGCTGGAAGAAGTTTGATCCTTGACCATCATTAGCGCACTTCATATGGCTATGGTTTCGGTTTCAGAACTAGAAGGGGCATAATAGACCAGACAAAACCAAAAAATTTGTACTCTTTCCAATTACGCATAACAACCGTTGCAGAAGTTTTTTTTTTAAATTTGAAGGAGGCATCAATGTTGGCTTTGGTGGTACCATGTGTTGGAGGATTCCATCAGTAGGAGGTACCAATGCTTCTAAAGTGTGTAGTGCCTGTGATGATAGTTCTCTTGCTTCATGAATATCTTTGCAAAAGGATGAGGTTAAAACCAGACATTTACCATAGCATATTGGACTATTATTAAACACAAATTTGTCCCTAGTATGACATATAGTCCATAAGTGAGTAATAATTGTCATTAAACCGGAGGACTTATCAAAAGTCCTATGGAACAAGGAAAGCATAAAGATTAGACACTTATCCATACTAACTATTTTAATAGAATGAAAACTATAAAGGGATATGCATCGGTATATCTTAGTTCATTTACATCTCAAAACTTAGGGTAAGACTTCCATCTAATATTGGATGATCCAATATATACATCATAACCATTAATTATAATGATAATACACGTGATAGTAGATTAATTAAGTAGTTACAATAATTATATATTGAATTTAAAACATGGGGTATATGTCATAATGCGATTGGATAGAAATAATATTTGACCATCTATCCCAAGAATAAATAACCAGTGGTTTCTTTTTCTCTTAAGCAAATTTGACAAATATCAAAAGGGAAATACTTATGAATAAAAACTGCGCACCACGCTAGCGCTTTGGGTGCATATACAACTATAATTTTTATGTTCAATCACAACACTAATGACTCTTTGTTTATACTTAATAGTTTTTGTGTATATGCTCATATTTCATATCTTGGTTTTCTTGCTCAGCAATTTAGGTCAAGTACCCAAGTTTGATCATATAGTGCTTGGGCATCCAGTCTTTTTTGGCTTGTACATATGATCTTCATCCTCTTAGCTCATTCTTCAACAAGTTTAAACTTTCTGCCTAGTCATAGCTTTATAGGTCCACACTATCGTTCTTCGCATCACCAATATCCAATACGTTTAGGCATTCTGCCTAGTATGATTCTCGAAGGCCTGGTTTTCAATTCTTCACAAACTCAATCTTCAACGTATTTAGGCATTCTGCCTTGTCTTTATCTCGTAGGTCTGGGTCTTCACTTTCTCTCAGCCTCATTCTCTAACAGGATTAGGCCTTCTTCCTAGTCTCTCTTTTAGAGGTCCAGCTTCCCTGTTTCAATCATACTCTTCTTAGTTTAAAATTTTATCTCCATCTTTTCCATTTCTTAGAATCCCCATAGCACTCCCAGCTCATTCCTCTTCATTTATCTCCAAGCTCATTCTTCTAAGCACCCATATTCAGCTTCATCTTCTCCCATATCATATCCAAGCATCCCCTTAAACCTAAATAATAATCTCCTCAATTTTTATCTAGCTCTTTGTAGATTGGTCGAATTTATCTTCATCATCTTCTTGAGTCTATCACTTTATCTAACACGACAACACCGTGTTATCATCTGAAAAGTTATCAGCATTCTCGTTAACACCGTGCAATCTAACACGACAACAAATACGACACAAAATAATAGTTAAATATTATAAAAATATCATTTGAAGCAAATATTTACCTTTCACTTATCCAATTGATATTCCAATACCTTTAATTGTTTCATGGAACAATATTCCCTAAAACGAAGAAAAATCCTTTTAGAACAGAAATTCTTGAAGCATCGATAGATTGCATTCTTGTATAAGAATATGCCACCAAATACCTTCCCATATTAGCAATAAATACTCCCCCACTCAAACTAGTTTTTTGGAAAAACAAGGTCTAAGTGGTAGAATATAGAAATGACTCGGTTAAAGAAACTTACAACAGAAGCATATGATGACTCGTTTGACACTTTCACTCTCCACAGCGCTATAAAAAGATGGAAAATAAGAAAAAATAAAGCAATAAAGTTAAGGAGAAAACACGGAAAATAAAATTAAAAACAAGAACTAACCAAAATCAAAAAAATGAATATTGATTTACAGCCGAAAAATTCTTTAAAATCACTATCCTCGAAAGCTTCCTTGTCTGGCATTATAATCTCCAAGTTTCTCTCGAAATTTCATGTTAACCTCCAAGAACTAGAAGATGTACAAACAAGCCCTCAGAAAATTCGGAGTAAATACTGTAAAAGAAAAGACAAAAGTGTGTCAACTTGAAGAAATATTTACCTTGAAATATAACATTTTATGTTATCTTGAAAAGACTTTACTCGACATTCTGATCCGCATAGTTTTGTGCTCTTCTTCTTAACAGTCAGTTGAGGACTTTACCAATGGCTAAAGAAGAAGGTTGGTGACCAAAATGCATTTGCAGTAACCCTGAAACCCAAAAGTTATAATCAAATGGGTGTTTATGTAAATTCACATAAAGAACAAGGTTAGATTGTAGCTACTTCTTACTTTGAAAAGAGCACTAAAAACTTCAAAGCCAAGAACACATTCTTCATGTCCTGTCTCATTTTCTGAAAAACATAAGAGTATGGTACATGATTTACAAGCTTCCATGAAAAAAGGTTATATAAGAAAAGACTACCTCTACCTTTACCTCTACTTGTATCTTACAAAAAAGAAATTACACTAAAGGTCCTTACTTTTTCTTGTAGTACTAAGCAGCCTTGAAGAATAGTCTAACTCTCGTATTAATCTCTCCTGCAATATAGAAATTATAGAGAGCATGAAAGAAAGGATAGTAATAAATAAAAGCAATTTTAGATGGTGAAAATTACAAGTCAGCATCTACCTCCCCCTTGTCAACATTTAAAGTCAACCAAGTGAAAAGGGGCAAAATAGGCAAAGGACCCCAACATTCTTTTTCTTATTATTTTCTTTCGGTAAATAAATGTTTTACAATTCTAGAAAAGGAATTTTTTTTTCAAATGCATAATAATATAGATAGTAGAAAAGGCGGTTACAAGGCTTAGCCTACCCCAGAGGGTTCGGCTTCATTACAAATCATAGTGGCTAAATGGGGAGGGATACAGGTACCCCAATTACCAAACAAGGTGCTAAGAAGCTCCTGTTTGGCAACCCAGTCAACTGTCCCAATTCTACTCCTAGATACAAAAGAGAAAGAAGGAGAAGATAGTTCAGCGAAATTATAAATATTACAAACTACATTTTTAATTGAATGACTCAAAACTGGAAGCCCTGAAGAACTTCATGATAGTTGCTGAATCATTCTCTATAATCACGCTCCCAAAAGGAAAATTTGGTGTAACTTTCAAGATTCCCGTGGCCTCTGCCTCTAACACCAAATCTGCCCCAATTTTCCAACTATTACCTGATAAAAATTCACCATTAGAGTTTCTTACTACGCAAGCAATTGCAGCTCCCAAATCAAAAAAAGCTGCATCACAATTAATTTTAAATTTATTAGGAGGACGTTTTTTCCTTTTATCTTTAAATTTTGGGTTTTGTTTAATGTTTTCATTAACCTTTTTACCTAGATTATCATTATTATTAACCCCACCTTTAACATCTTAAAAGTTGATATTGTTAGGGTTTGAATTTTATAATATTTTTTTCAGTTTTTTGTAGCTTTTCTAACTGTGTTCAAAGGGTCACACTTTTTGCCATTATAGATAAAATTATTTTTATCTTTCCAAATATGCCACATTATAATGCAGATAAGTTCAAGAATCCTATCATGATTATTAAAATTCTTTGCTATGTTTCGTACTTGGTTTAACATCCAAAGATCTAACCTTACAGTTGAATCATTATCTGTTTTTAAATTAAGAGGGCTAATGAACCATACACTTTTAGCCCAAGGGCATCTGAAGAGCATATGTTCCACTGTTTCAATATTATTATCACAAATTTTACAAATATTATTTTTACTGCATTTCCGGTTGAAAAGATTTTCTTTAGTAGATAAGAGGTTTCTAACCGCTCTCCATATAAAGTTCCTAATTTTAGATTGGGTTTCCATTTTTTAAATGAGTTTCCAAAGACTTTTATCCCTAGTAATAGAGTATGTAGGTTTATTCACATCTTTAATGTTTTGAATAGAAGTTTCATCTTCTTTAAATTTATGATAAGCTTCTTTGACTGTATATGTACTTTTTTTACAATAATCAATACTAATTTGATCTTCACATAAAACCTTAGGTATTATCATTCTTTCTATTTTTTTTTTGATTTCCTTTGGGTCTAATTGGTTTAGTAAATCAATATCCCAAAATTTATCATGTTTAATTAGTTGATTAACCCATACCAGGTTAAAACTTTTTGGTTTAATAGGTTGCTTATCATTACATATCCAATTATGTTCATAAATATTAATACTACTATCATTGCCTAGTTTCCATTTTATGTTGTTTTTAAATATATTTCTATCTATGAGGATGCTTCTTCAGCTCCAAAAAGGTGAGCTTCTAATTTTAGCTTCAAGGAAACTACAATTCATAAAATATTTTCCTTTAAGAAGTTTATAAAAAAGAGATTCTTTTCTATTTATTAGGTTTCAAACTTGTTTTTCTAATAGGATTTTATTCATTAGGTGTAGTTAATGAATGAATACCTCATAAACTTCTTCTTCTTCTCAAGTTATGTATTGTAGATATGAACAAACTTATTTTCCGCATACAACCACAATCACAATCAATTAAAGGAAAGCTTATAAATCCCAAAAATGAATTTCTTTTACAAATCCATGAGATAATGTAATTAATTTACGTACTTCGATTGAAAGGTGGATTCATATTTTTATCAAATATTCAAGAATGAAGGTAAAGTCTCTTAAATCAATCAAATATTTTTAAGATATATTATGAAAATTATAGCCAAAAAACCATAAAAAATAGACTAAGAGATAAATCGTATAATCAAATAACAATAACATAAAATTCAAGAATATGAAACCAAAAAATAACTATGTATACAAAAGATAATATCCAATGCCAAAAAGAAGATACTAATCAACTAAACCACTAAAAAAAAAATTGCCTGAAAAATTCTAAACCAAAAGAAATTTCTACCAATTAAGGTCACACCAAACAGTCTCAAAATTCCTCGATGATGTCCCATTTGCCTGTAATGGAGCTTTAATATCACACTCAAACCTGGGTTTGAATATTTTTGTTTTAACCCAACAAACCCTGAACCTGACACTCGGGTAAATATTCACATCTATATCGAAATTCCCATCAATTAAATCCATATTATACTTAAAAATATCATAATTTCTCAGCAAAACAATTTGTTGACCCTTTAATATAATATTATCAAGCGTTGTAGCGTTTCCGTGACGTTGGTGAAATGGAGTAATGTTGATCGAAGCGAATCTTTTGCCTTCATATATCCCTCTCACCTCAACATTATCATAGTATAATCCAATTCCCTTGTTGGGGTTTTTCAAAGTCATATTGAGAGACAAATTGAAGTGAAGGGTGTTGTTGTCCGTGACAAAGTTGAATTCCGTAAGGGAAGCATTGTTGATATAGATTTTGAGTGGGTCCAAAATGAAACAGAAGAAAAGGACGATGAAGTCTATCACTAAAAGAAATACGCAAATGATTAGGAAAACACAACAGGTCTTAGGAGTACATCTGGCGCCACGACCACGGCCATAGTTGGCTCCGTTCAAGTTGGACATATTTCAAGAAGAGAAAGCTTGTATAAATCTTACATGTGTATATTTATTGAAGAAAGGGATTAATGAGATATGTTTGTGTTTTTGGATGAATTTATAGGGATTTGAGGTGGGTTATTGTAATATACAACTACCCTAGGATCGACACAGTGTTTGCTCACTTGCTTTCTAAGAGGACTGCTCAGTTTGATGGTATCTGGTATCTTTGGAATGAATTTATAATATATAAGGACATGTATACAATTTTTAAAGTGTGTTTTAGTGTTTGAATAATTAACTAACCTCATAGTTTGGACAGAATTATAATTTTAGTAGTCGAGTTCTTGTATATGTAGGGTTATTATTTAAAGTTCTATATACGAGTATGTCCTTTGGCTAGTCACCAACTTAAGATTAGGATATAAATTTTTATAATTTAGCATCTTAATATTATTGTATGATTAAATTAGGACAATTATATAATTAAACCTAGAAAATAATATTTTTCTAAAATTAAGCTAAACATAATCTCAATTCTAATTATAAACATATATTAGTATATCTTTTCTAAATTTAAGTTATTCACTAATTCACTTTCTTAAAATATATTTTTTATTTAATTTAATTTTAATTAATATATTACATATATATATATATATATATATATTAATAATTTATGTTATTACCACCACCACCGTCGTCGGCTAATCATCTCTGCCAATCAGCAACGATTAACTTCGATGCATTTTTAAAAAAAAAAAATTGGAGCAGAGGTCAACTACGGTCATCAATTCCGTCAAGTTCTTTTTTTATCTTTTACGATTTTCGTATAAAAATTTATTACTGCAAATTTTTTTCGATTTTGATTTTTTTCAACTTCGATGAAAACTTGTGCCGGAGTCGTACCAAACTGCAACTACAATGTTTTATTTGTACATATGATGTTAAAGTTGAATAAATACAATATTATAGTTCTATAACTACAAAAATATCATAAATTAAAAAATAATTTACAATTTACTGATTTAAAAAAAATGTTACATTAAAAACTCTTAGCTAAAACACTATCAAATTGTAACTCGCGTATCATCCAATATAATTGTTCACCATACTCTCCATCATCTCATCCCACTTCTCACCAAAAATTACACTTCTAATGTTTTCTAAAGAGTCTAAATTTCTGAATCTTATGACATATCTTCCAATTTCACGATATCACCATCATCCGGAAGAGAAGAAAAGAAAAGAAATGTGTGCCTCTAAAACCCAATATAAGGGATGAGGTAATACCTCATCTAGCTTCCAATAGACATCAAATTTTATTCAACCTTAAATACCTTATTTCAAAACCGGTTAACTTGCTCCTTGTACATCTCCTTTTAAGTCCACAATGAACCCTCTAAGCTATACTTTTGTTTTTTCATGAGCTCTCTAATCTCGTCTTCAAGTTGCCTTACACGACCTTCATAAATTCACCAACACAAAGAACTGAATCTGGTAGCTTCAACTCTTGCAATTGATATTCTTGCTCAGAAAAACTAAGAATCACAAACAAAAATACACAATCACACAGAATCACAGTCACCATCCACAAACACACAATCACAGAGATAATCACAAACACAATCACAATTACGATCATAATCAAAATCACACTTACAATCACACAAAAATAAAAATACAAACACAGATACAAACATCACCTGAAATTAATAGATTTGATTTTATGATTGAGTACAAAAAGGAACTTACCACCTCAAATAACAAAACTAAAAAATTAATTTGAAATATATAAATTTTAGACTAAATGAACCAATAGAGAAAATAAATACCTGATATTGAATCAACGGGTACTAATGGCTCAAAAACCTGATATTAAATCAACACGCACCAAACCCATGCGTAATGATTATTTAACTAGAAAATATTAACAAAACTTATCAATACATAATCAATCAAAGTTTTTTTTAAAATTAAGAAGAATAAATTTAGATGAACCAACGTACATTGAGATTCCTTTGCAAATTGTAATCTACAAAAAACATTGAATTTTTTTTTATTAGAATATAGAATAATTCAATTAAACTAATATCAGGAGTATAAAATAAAGTGTACAATTTTGTAAAATCAACCGACTGTCGAAATTCGAGATGAGATTAGATAAAATAAAAACATGTGAATACTTCAACGAAAATAAATATATATAACATTTGCTTAAAATTATATCATGAATATAAATGAGTCGACGATAAAATAGGAATAGAGATAGAATTAAGAATCACAACAACAAACACCAGAGATAGAATTAAGAATCACAACCACAAACACAAATATATGAGATTAATAAATATATGTGATTGAATAATTTACCACCTGAAATCGTAATATTAAATTAAAATATATGAATTTCAGAAGAAGATCAACCAATAGAAAATAAATACCTGAGATTGAACCAACATTGAAAATAAAACTTGAAATAGAACTAACGCGCACCGATCTAAAAAATTTAACAAAATATAGATGGTATATAAAAGCCTTGAAATTTCATTTTCTTTTTCAAAACTGAAGATGAAAAAGTTACAATCTTATGCATATGATGCAATGAGATGTAATGTGATGTGATGAGATGGCTTACTATATACAACCAACCGTAGAAGGAAAATTATAAATTATTACTTTGTGTGCCTCACCTCACAATTGATAATTGTAAGTCTCTTTTCACTCATTGGCACATGCTAGTTCTCTGTCAAATAAAATGTTTATTCCTACAAATATCTATAAAGATGAATGGATATACCAAGCACATGACTCACCTGATTTGGATTTTGAAAAAATCTTTTGTTCATCTCTTCTATAATCTCATTGACAATATATATTCATGCACACCTGTAAAGACGAATGAATGAATATTCTTTAAAAAAAATAACCAAATGACCACATTCTTTGGCTCATCTGATTTAAATTTTGCAAACTGGAAAAAGAAATTCATAACATATTTGTCCATCTCTTCTATAATCTTTGTATCCTGCAAATTTTACATGTCTTACTTACAAACCAAGGAAAGAAATACAATAACAAAAATTGAATAAAAGGATTTATAAAGTACTTGAAAAAAACAATTGTAGATGTGGATAGATTACATACATTTCCCTTAAAACACAAATTGCAAAATACTAAGAACTTAAGGTACCCGTGCTACGCAAAATAGCCAAACATCAATGAAATACCAAATGTTAATAATATATAGCATTAGTACGTGGTAGCAACAATTCTAAAGTTATTGCAAATAAATATTAAATACACTTGAGGAAAGAACAAAATTCAAAAGGTGCAATCTGGATTAAAAATAACCTTAACCTTTTCACAACTCTCTTCACAAACTCTTTTTCTTCCAACTTCACACGTTATACAATTACCTAATTACTTAATTACCTCATAGGGGATTTGCAAAAAGAATAATGATTAATAAATAACATTAAATATGTTGTCAATCATGAATTCAAAAACAAGAAATCACCATACATTTTCAAATGGTCAAGTTGAGCAAAACCAAGATTGTAATCTCTAATATAATACATAGCGGAATCTCCCACTTTAGCCTAAAAAATTTTAAATTTGAAATGAAATGATTATTGCACATGCTCTATATATTATAACCATACATTTCCTACATAGTATGTGCGATACAGATCTACAAGTCTTTATAACCTTGTATAGTCTACTTCAGATCCACCGTAATAACTGACTGCCTGAAAGGACCATTGTTAAGGTAACGTGGTTTATTTAGAGAGAAATAGAGAATATATGACATAAACCTAGAACACATGCCTAAGTCTTATCTTCATTCAAACAATCCATGATATTCTTTCTAGTAAATTGCTCTTCTTCTCCCATTCTATCAACCATCACTTTTCTAGTAATCCTCAAGCATCACTGATCACAAATACCAGAAACTAATAAGAATTTTCATAGAGTAATATTAATGAAATATACATACAAATTGGAGATATTGATAACTCTAAGGGAATAAGTGAAGTGGAAATGAGAGATAAATCGTTGATGGTCAAGGCTAGAGCATAATTTTCTGTGATCATCTCTAGTGAGTTGAGTTTAGTTCAGTTCCAATACTACATATAAGAAAGCTCAAAAGTCGGAAAAGATTTACTTTCAAATAATTTTGAAAAATTAGCAGAGACATTAACTGCTCTACTCTTCTATCAGCAAATTTCTATACGAAGGAAAAAGAATCTAACCAAGCATAATACATTCACATGTGCTATATTTCTAACAATAACAAAGACTCACGAAAAATGGAAATATCTATAAAATCAAAGTGAAAACACAAAATAGAAGAGAAAAAACATTACCCTCTAAAATGCATATTCTCCAAATTCAACCATTTCAGTAGACATCCTGGGTTGGGGATAAAGAACAAACTCAGTATTGTAAGTAATTCAACTTACATGTGGCCATTATTATACCAAACATCCTACAAACTATAAAGGGCCAAGAATATCCATCATAACTTGTGAAATAATGGTAAATGTTTCTTATTAAGTAAGAAGATCTGGTACAAAAGACTAAGCTAACTCTTATCTTCTCTATCCACCCCACTCACACATATTTTACAAAATAATTCACCTCCAAAGTTAAATGCACTCTTTATAACCTAAGGGGGATGTTCATGATCCCAAAGACCTAACATAGAGCCAAAGACCTAACATAGAGCCACTGCTTCAATCTTCTACTAATATTAAATGAAGGCCTAACATAGAATGATTATCTTGACAAATAATGAGTTCCGCTTTTAACTTTTACCGTTTCTTGTATCTTGTATTATGGAAATGTAAAGCAGAAAGCAATATACCACTTCATCAACACATAAAAAAAATAACCATAAATCTAAAATAACGTGGAAATGCTTTCAATCATGAATTATCATATATTCTTATAACAAATTTTATAGCTACAAACTGGAAGAGATGGAACGTAATTTGAAAATATTATACTTAGGATTACAAGAGATTTTTTTTGGACTCACGATATATTTGCCCATAAATAGATAAAGACACTAACTAATCGACACTTGAAATTTATAAGCAAACTCAGAAAAAAACTCACAAAAGTTGATCTTCTATATATAGCTGGTATGTCATACACAAGTCTTGATCCCCGCTGCATATATTTAGCGAAACAAAGCCACGTCAAGAAAAGCAACAATAACTACACAATATTTTAAGATGAGACAAAATCTCTGCAGTTCATGTCAAAATTTCATATTTTGACCTCGAGGAGAAAAGGGACGAAGAAAACTAAGAAATTTCACTCGCCGGGTTATGGGTCACGGGTCACGGTTCAACGGTCTATGGTCAACGGTCACGGTCACAAAAAAACACGCAAACACAATCGCAAAGGCAATCGCATTCACAAACGCAAACACAATCACAAAAAAAACCCAACAAAATCAGAATCACACGAAAACATAAACGCACACAAAAACAAAAACATAAACATAAACATAAACACAATCAACATAATCACAATCACAACAATTACACAAACAAAAAAATCTAAAATTAATAGATATTTTGATTGAGTAAATAATGAACTTACCATATGAAATCGCAAAATTAGAATATTAAATTAAAATTTATGAATTTTAGAAAAAATCATACAATAGAAAAAATAAATACTAGATATTGAACCAACGAGCACCAATCACAGACACCTATAGAGAACACAAAAACATTACCAGAGATTAGTAAATAATATGATTGTCTACCGTTTCTTGTATCTTGTATATTAAATGATTATCTTGACAAATAATGAGTTCCGCTTTTAACTTTTATAGTTCCTTGTATCTTGTATTATGAAATGTAAAGCAGAAAGAATATATCGCTTCATCATCACATAAAAGAGATAACCATATATTTAAAATAACGTGGGAATGCTTTCAATCAAGAATTATAATTTTTTCGAGCTAATAATAAAAAAATGCCTATAAAAAAACTATTAATAAAAAAGTGCATAGAATAAGACTATTTATAAAAAACAGCCTCAACCCAAAATACCCTTACAAATAGTAATTAAAAAAAAGAAAAAAATTAGAAAAAAAACAAAACTAAAACTAGTACACACATGCATCCGTGAATTTTTTTAAATTATCATAACTCAAAAAAAAAAACAGAAAAATAAAAGATTTATATATTTGGATAAAACAAATTAATATTTACGTCTATGAATTTTTTTTGGAAATTTTTGATTTTTTTTCGCAGACATGGAATTTCATGTTTTGAACAATGAATTTCATGTTTGCGAAAAAAATCACTATTCCAAACAGTGAACATGAAATTCCGTGTTTAGGAAAAAAAAGGGGTAATTGGAGAAAAATGCCTCCTTAATGAGGCTACTAATTTTTTTAAGCCTCTAACTTTTTTATTTAGAGATAAATGCCTTCTTAATTAAGTAATTAGAAAAAAACTCCCCTTAATTATTATTTTTCCCTTTTTACCCAATATAAATACTACTTATTATAAACTAGGTAATTAATTCCCCAATTATTATCACACACACACACACAATCCTCTCTATCTATTTCTCTCTCTCTCTCTCTCTCTCTCTCTCTCTCTCTCTCTCTCTCTCTCTCTCTCTCTCTCTCTCTCTCTCTCTCTCTCTCTCTCTCTCTCTCTCTCCTCTAACCGTTTTATTCCATCTCCTCCATTGATAAGCTACGAAGCTCACGAAGCTAACTCACGAATCTAACTCGGTTTTTTCTTCTTCTCTAAAGGTAAACTAACCTCTCTTCTACCTCTCACGCTCTCTATCTCTCTCGGCTCTTTTATTTTTTGAATTTTTGATTTCATTTTGTTGTTTTGCTGGTTTGCAGGTTTTAGTTTCTATATATACGTATACATGTGTATGTATTCTATGTTTTTAAAGCATTTTCATTCACATTTTCATGCTACTTTACAACTTGTACCAATTCTACTGTTTTGAAGCTTTTTCTCTTCTAATTGCTTGTTTTGTGTTGATTTTGTGTTTATATTCTTAGTTTTGTTCATATTTTGCTTTGATATTAGCAAATTTTTGTGTTTAAGCTCTTTTTGTTATGATAATGTGTTTACACTCTTCATTTCTTCATATTTTGCTTACTTTTCTGTAAATTCTGTGTTACATTCTTCATTTTGTTCATTTTTTGCTTCTATACAGCTAAATTCTGTGTTTAAACTGTTTTACTCGCAGTATATTGTGTGTTTGAGTTGTAATTCTGTGAATAGGTTTATGCAGTTGCAGAATTCCATGTTTTAAACATGGAATTCCATGTTTAAAACATGGAATTCTGTAAGGAGGTTTGTGCAGTTGCAGAATTCCATGTTTAGAAAATGGAATTCCATGTTTTAAACAGTATGAAACTGTATGAAACATGGAATTCCATTTTTAAAACATGGAATTCTGCAACTACACAGAATTTTTTCCCTTTTCTACTGCTTCCCTTGTTTGTGTTATTGTATTCTAGTACTTATGTCATGACTTGTTTTATGCAGATGGTTATGGCTGTAGTTAGGTTCGGTTCTCAACGTTCTATGCGTTTGTTTGATCTTTTCCCGACTCTCGATTCTGTTTTCACTTACGTGTTTCCACGATCCCAAGTAGCATACATTTGGTGGTCACAAAGATTTGGTTCTGAAAAGCAACCCTTGGAGTCAACTAATCAGTCACGTCGGTCAATGCCATTAATTGTCAAGTTGCTATATGATTATTTTTTATGATCATTATATTCTTGTAACAGTTGTTCAATATTCACCGGTTTAACAATTTTTACAGTTTCTATTGTTATGTTTTGGATCCTTTTTGTTTTTATATTGTGTTTTGATTCATTCCTTTATAATTATTATCTTTCTGTATAGGTTTCGATTCGAGTAGCTTAAGTTGTTAGTGTGCAGGTTAGTAAATTTTCATGTTCAAACATGGAATTCCATGTTTTCAAACATGGAATTTCATGTTTCAAACATGGAATTTCATGTTTTCAAACATGGAATTCCATGTTTCAAACATGGAATTTACAAGTCATTTTATGTGTTGCGGATTTTGCCTGCCTTTTTGAATTTTTTGTTGGTATTAAAACTGTTCTAATCAAATCCTTCACAATATGAAATACTAATCAATTTCCATTTCTAATCAAATTCTTCATAATACTTAATAAACTAACAAGTCATTTTAAACATTACAATCTAAAACATTCCAAAATAAGTACAATTAAATACGAAATACTCTTTTCAATACAATAATAAAAACGTCAACACATTCATCAATATTCTTTTAGATAACTGATTCTTTGATCTTTGTTTTCGCTGAACTGCATATACACCCTTCAATGAACATAATCCACTGAGGGGTTGCTCATCACTTAGAAAAGCTAGTAGTTCTTCCTTTTCACTGCTTGTATCTTATCATCTTCTTTTTCATCAGTAAATCTTCTTCTTGGAGGCATTTTTACTTGTATTTACACAAACTCCAACCACAAGAAACAAATTAGTAGTCTTGACTTGATAACTTTTCTTCTTGGTGCAATTTTCACCTGTTTTACACAAACTCCAAGCACAGGAAAACATATTAGTAGCCTGAATTGAGTTAATTCCATGTTTAATACAGTTATCAAAACATGGAATTTCATGTTTAATACAGTTATCAAAACATGAAATTTCATGTTTTGATAAATGTATTAAACATGGAATTCCATGTTTAATACAGATACTAACAACATTCTGCAGAATTCTATATTATGCAGTAATTACACTATAAGGTCCCTAAACTACACATTCTATCTATAATACAGTTATCAACACATGGAATTTAATGATTTGATAACTGTATTAAACATGGAATTCCATGTTTAATACAGTTACTAAAAACATTCTACAGAATTCCATATTATGCAGTAATTACACTATAAGGTCCCTAAACTACACATTCGGTCTATAATATGCATAACTTTTTAAATAGACATTTACCTTTAATTGGCTAAAAAAAATCATAAACGTAAATATTAATTTGCTTTATCTAAAAATGCAAATTTTTTATTTTTATGATTTTTTTTAAAATTAGTTATGACGATTTTAAAAAAATTTCACAGACGCACGCGTGTGTAATGGAATTAGTAGTAGTATGTGGTGGTGGCGGCGGTAGAGCTAGGGATGGTGGTGGTGGGGGTAGGGGCGGTTGGTGGTGAAAGTACCTTATTATTTGATTAATATTTAAAAATAAATATTGTATTAGAAATAAAATAATATATTTAATAATAAGGATAATAAAGATATAAAAAAATATAAAAGAGATGTTTTCTATAAATAATTATTCAATTAACTATTTTTTATAAAATAAATTATTGAAAACTTAATTTAACAATGAGATACTTTTATTAGACTTTTTTTAACAAATACGCCATATTTTTATAACAAGTCTTATAACTACAAACTGGAAGAGAGGGAACGTAATTTGAAAATATTATACTTAGGATTATAAGAGATTTTTTTTTGAGTTAGGATATATTTGCCCAGAAATAGTTACAGACACTAACTACTAGACATATGGAATTAATAAACAAACTCAGAAAAAAATCACAAAAGTTAATCTTCTGTATAGCTGGATATTGAACCAGATAGAGAATAAATATCAGAATCACAGACACCGACAAAGAACACAAACAAAAACAAAATTAAAATTTTACATGAGATTAGTAAATAATATGATTGTCTACAATAATGAACTTACCACCTGAAATCGTAAAATAAAAAAAATAATTTAGGAAGAAGATCAACCAATACAGAAAATAAACATTTAATTCAAATTTATTGATAAATACCTGATATTGAATCATCAAACACCGAACTCCAAGCATAATCATCATTTAAATTAAGCTTTCAATGATTTATTTTATATAAAAATATCTAATGAAATAATTATTTATAGATTACATCCACTTAATATTTTTATACATTTAATACCCTTATTATTAAATTTTTTTTTAAGCATAATATTTTTTTTTTAATGTAATGTTTATTTTTTAAATATTAAACAAACAATAAGCTACTCTTCCACCACCACCACTATTTATTTAACCACCACTACAACCACCACAACCACAACCAATACCCATTGTCACCACCACAACCACCACCACCACCACATACTAGTAATTCCATCACACAAGCGCGCGTCCGTGAACTTTTTTCAAAAATCATCATAAATAATTCTAAAAAATCAGAAAAACAAAAAATTTGCATATTTTGATTAAATAAATTAATATTTACATCTATAATTTTTTAATTTTTTTTCGCACACACGAAATTCACTGTTCAAAATAGTGATTTTTTCTGCAACATGAAATTCACTGTTTGAAAAAATGAATTTCGTATTTGCGAAAAAAATTTAAAAAAGTTTTTGAAAAAAAAATCATAGACGTAAATATTAAATTTGCTGTATCCAAATATATGAATTGTTTTATTTTTCTATCTTTTAGAATTGATCATGATGATTTAAAAAATCATTACAGACACGTGCGTGTGTGATGAAATTAGTACTAGGTGGTAGTGGTGGTGGTGGTTGTTGTGTTGCTTATGATGGTGGTTGAGGTTGTTGTGGTGGTGCTTATGGTAGTGGGTGAGGTTGTGGTGGTGGTGGTATTAATAAGGTGATAGTGGTGAGGGGTAGTGGGGGTGGTTGTAGGGGTGGTAGGGTAGTGGTGGTGGAAAGTTGTTATAGTGGTTAAATTTAAATAATAAATAATAAAATAATTAAAATAATTATATAAGGTATTTTCATCAGGGATGTTTTTAATAAAGAATCTTATTAGGTTATGTTTTTAGCAAATAAATTTTTGAGAAAATGCCACTTAGGGTCTTGAACACACCCTCCCCCCCCCCCCCCCTCCCTCCCCCCTTCAAGATAGCACCCCCTCTTAGAGCCTCTTCTTACTAAAGACCTCAAAAACTTTTTAACACATAAAACCCAAAACCCCAATTACTTTACTACCCTCTTTTGTTTTTTTTTTTACCTATATATACTAATTATACCCATTTACAATTTCATTCACGTTCTAAATCATAAATCATT
Source organism: Nemophila menziesii (assembly GCA_029959085.1). NCBI lineage: Eukaryota > Viridiplantae > Streptophyta > Magnoliopsida > Boraginales > Hydrophyllaceae > Nemophila > Nemophila menziesii. The sequence continues at coordinate 20,698,701 of JARWIR010000013.1, read as the reverse complement.
AGCTTACTTTTTCTCTCTCCTCTCAACATCCACCACCACCACCGAAAATGGCCACCACCACCACCATCGAAATGGCCACCACACCAACACCACTCTCCTCCGAGATCCTAACCGATCTCCTTCTTCTCACGCTTCACATTCGCCGGAGAATAACACCACAAAGATCTCAGAGTGGCCATTGAAGAAACTGGAGCTCTTCTCCTCCCACATCTCCCAAACCGCCACCACCACCGACATAACACCACCACTACAACTCGTTTTACCAGATTTCCGGTCAAGAAATGAGAACAGCAAGCTAATCTTCGAATCTTCTTCTCGAGCTCGGCGATGGAGGAGCAGACCCGATGTTCACGAACAAAGCCTGTAGATCTGGTCAAGAAGATGGGAGGAGTTCTCAAGCTAATCTTCGCCGGAGCATCCATGGCTACGTTGCTTCCCTCTTCGTTGCTTCGCTGTTTCCCTCTTCGTTGCTTCGCTGCTTCCCTCGTCGTTACTTCGCTGCTGCAGGCGGTGGAGGATCAGCGTGCTAGATCTTCACCACCAGATCTCTGAAAAGACGGACTAAGCTTCGCCGGAGATCAGCAGCACCCTTCAGCAGCAGGTTTTCTACTGTTTCGCCGGAGAAGCTGGTGACAGTGGCGTACTATACGCATGAGTTTTTTTTCCAGATCTGGTCAAGGTAGTTAGGTTACTTTTTTTTATTATTTTTAATTGTATATTAAATTGTAAATTATTCAAAATTGTGTAATAAAGATGAATAAAGATTTTTTTTTTGACTATGTATTTTTTGTTTTTTAATAATACTCAACAAATTAATAGAACACTCACCAATTTTTAGAGTACTCCGAGATTTTCTTAGAGTACTCCGAGTTTTTTCTTAGAGTACTCCGACATTTTATTGTATTCGGCAAATTTATAAAGTACTAAGAAAATATATAGCGTACTCTATGTTTTTTCCGGTGACCAGTGACTGGTGGTCGGAGGTCAGTGGTAGGTGGTGGGAGGTTGGAGGTAGGTGGGTAGTGGTAGGTAGTGGAGAGAGAAACAGTGACATCACACTTTTTTGTCTTTTAGTGTTAGTAAAGGTAGGAAAGACTATTGTAAAAAATAAGGTCCCTAAGAAGAACAGATTTCTAGACACTACTCTATAGAGAAGAAATAGTGTTTCTAAGACCCTATGTATAATTCACCCTAAATTTTTTAATAGACATTTATGGATAAATGAAACTTTACAAAAACTATAAATATCATAATCAAATCAAAGTAATTTTTTAATTGATAAATTTATTACCTGTCCGTATCAGATGATTACATCTATATGAACTGGGGGAATAATTTATACAGCCCCACAACCTTCTTTTTACCAATTTAAAGCCCAACCTAACTAACCCTTATTATACCATCACCAGCTAACTAAAGAGGAGAAAAAGACCAAAAACCCACCCTCCAATCCTCTTATAAAGTGAAAACATTTTATCCAAAACAAAACACCCATATAGGGTTTGCTCGATCCAAACCTCCCTCTCTGTGCTTCTCTCTGTGCTTTCACTGTGCACAAGAACACAACCCCTCCCTCTACTAGCTTCTCTCTGCCGACACCATCCCACCCCCACTGCTCGATACCCTCCTCCCCCTTCTCCTCCGTCTTCCCAGCCCCACCATCCCACCTTTCTCTCTCGCCGCCCCAACGCTTCCACCTTCTACCACCACCTGCAAGCACTGTAACCACTCGTCGCCGCCTACTGCCACCATCACGCCGCTGCTGTGACGCCCCACCAGTGTCTCTGCTGCCTCCAGATCTGGCCATCTTCCCGAAGTGAACCGCTGCTGCAGAACCGCGAAGCCGATCCAACAGAAACAAAATCTCGCTGCAACAGAAACAAAATCTCGGTGGACCTTCGCCGCTGCAACAGAACCGCTCCATTTCTGCAGCCCACCCACCAACAACAACGACGAGATCTCCGCTCCAACCACCTTCCTCTCCGTCCATCCGCTGTCGAGATCTCGGTGGACCTTCGCCGTGTAGCCTCGCTTCTCCACCACCAGCAAGAAACGCGCAGTTGATCCTCCATCGTCCAACGCAGCCCAAGCATTAGGGTCCAGATTTTTTTTGGTTACAGATCCGACAGATTATATTTTTAAAACTAATATATTTTTATTTTCTAAAATGTGTTTTGGTCTAGCCCAAAATGGTCTGTAGCTCGTTGGTGCAGCCCATTTTTAAAAAAAAGTTTCACTGTTTTTTAATAGCCCATGTACAGCCCATGTACATCCATAGTCCAGCAGCCAATGTACAGCCCATGTACATCTATAGTCCAACTTTTTTGTTTCCCCGTGTCTCAATTAAGTCACGTCTTTTTTTTTAAATGTGTTTTGTCCAGCCATCTGACTCCTTTATTGAATCTAATAACCCTTCTTTTTTTATTATGTTTTGTCCAGCCAGTTGGGTCTAAACAATAGGGCCAGCCAGTTGGATCTAGACATTAGGGATCAATAACATTTTTTGGATTAGTTTTTACAAATTTAATGCTAATCTAGTTTGTTAATTTTGCAGGTGAAAATTAAACAGTAATAAAACACTAATTAAACACTATTGTGAAACTTTTAAAAGCTTGAAAAATTAATATATGAAAAATAATTCAAAACCAAGGACGAAAATGGACTTATGTATATACCATTGGGTACACAAACTTGATTGGATTTTATTGGACATGCACTTGGACAAACCCGGGTTGAGCATATACAAAAATCGAGAATTTGGGTACAAACCCCACACTAACTGTTACTTGTATAAAAATTCATTTCCCCTACCTTACAAATGTTAAAAAACACATAGGCCTGTACCGATAAAAATTGTATGTACGTACCCTCGTGTATGTAATAAAAAAATATTACACAACCTAAATACCTAAAAACCCCAACAAAGGTGCGTATCCGAGGGTACGGATTGCATACGAATTAATAGAAATAACAAAAAAATAAAAAAATGAATATGACAGGAAAAGTAAGAGAGAGAAAGAGTTTGTTTGGTTTGGTTAGGCTTTAAATAGAACAAATTCTAACCTAGGCTTTAAAATGGGGGTAGGCATGGGTTTGGGCTGTAATTTGAAGTTTCCTCATATGAACCAACAAAATATAATATACTTTAAAATTAAACAAAAAATTATCAGAATATCAAATAATCTAATTAAACTAATATCAAGACAGTAAAATAAAGTATATACCGTAAATTAAATATTTTGTAAATTCAGTCGCCTGTTAAAATTCGATGAGATTAGATAAAATGGATACTAGTAGATACAAATATACTTGTGTTTGTGACAGTGTTTGTAACCGTCACAAACATAAACACAAAAAAATACAAACACGAACACGAGCATGGGCCCCGGCCACGGTCGCAATCACAAACACAAACACAAACACGATCACAATCACACGAATGTACAATTACAATTATAATCCACAAACACAAGCACATTCACAAAATCAATCACAACCACAATCACTAACACAAACACAAACACACATAATCACACAAAAACACAATCACAATCCACAATCCACAATCCACAAACACGAAGACGAACACAAAATATAAATACATAATCACAAAATCAATCACAGTCACAGTCAGAATCACAATCACAAACACGTTTAAAACACAAACACACAAAAACACAAAACAATCACATAAAAACACAACAATCACACGAAAACACAACACAAACCCGAACCCGAACAACGACCACGGACCACGGACCACGGACCACGGGACCACAAACACAAACACAATCACAATCACACGAAAACACAAATACAAAACACAATCACAAAACACAGTGCCGAGTCTCCATCCACAATCACAATCACAAACAAAAAGACAAACACAATCACAATCAAGGTAAAACATAAATATACAAAACAATCACAAACACAAACACAGACACAAACACAGCACAGGTATCAAGCATCAAGCATCACCATCACCACAACCCCAGCCCCTAAACCACAAACACAAACACAAACATAAAAAAACACAAAACCACAAAAGCACACAACACACAACACACAACACACAACACACACACCCCACCCCACACCCCACACCCCACACCCCACACCCCACCCCCCACCCCACAAACACAACACACAAACACAAACACAAACACAAACACAACCACAACCACAACCACAACCACAACCACAGTCACAAACACAGTCACAATCACACAAACATACGAAAACACAAAGCATAAACATAAACCACAAACCACAGAACCCAAACGCAACACAATCACAATCGCAATCACACGAAAAAACAAACACAATCACAATTACAATCACAAACACAATCACAGTCAGAAAACACAAACACAAGCACAAGCACAAGCACAAGCACAAGCACAAGCACAAGCACAACAACAAACACAAACACAATCACAATCACAATCACAATCATAAAACACAGGACACAAAACACAGACCACAAACCACAATACGCAAACCCAAACGCAATCACAATCACACGGAAACACAAACACAATCACAATCATAATCACAACGACGAATAGAACGACAATCACAAACACAGAACATAAAACACAAAAACAAACACAAAACACAAACACACAAACACAAACAAAAAACAGTCACAGTCGCAAACACAAACACAATCACAATCCCAATCCAATCCAATCCAATCCACAATCCCCAACCGCAAACGTAAACACAATCACACTAAAACACACACACAATCACAATCACAATCACAAACACAAACACACACGAAAAAACAATCACAATCGCACAAAAACACAAAACAAACACAAACACAAACACAAAAACACAAAAACACAATTACACAATTACACACAATCACAAACACAAGAAAATACAAACACAACATTTATAATCACACAATCACACGAAAACACAAACACAAACACAAACATAACAATTACACACAAATACACACAAATACACAAACACAACAATCACACACAGACACCTTAAATTAACAGATATTATGAGTAAAATAATAATCTTCCCACCTGAATCGCAAAATTAGAAAATTAAAATAAAATATTTAAATTTATAAAATATCAACCTATAAAAAAAAACCTAATATTGGATTGACGAGCAAAACTTGAAACTGAATATTCTAGTTTCAAGTTAATATAAAGTGGTGTATGTGATGAATTGATTCATCTTCAAGGTTGATAAATATATATATATATATATATATATATATATATATATATGGGTGTAGGTACAAGTATATGTACCTGTGAAAGAAGGGGAGGCTAAAACTTTTGGAATGTGAACTACTCATAACACAAGCTCAGCTATAAGAGTCACACACAGACACCTTAAATTAACAGATATTATGAGTAAAATAATAATCTTCCCACCTGAATCGCAAAATTAGAAAATTAAAATAAAATATTTAAATTTATAAAATATCAACCTATAAAAAAAAACCTAATATTGGATTGACGAGCAAAACTTGAAACTGAATATTCTAGTTTCAAGTTAATATAAAGTGGTGTATGTGATGAATTGATTCATCTTCAAGGTTGATAAATATATATATATATATATATATATATATATATATATGGGTGTAGGTACAAGTATATGTACCTGTGAAAGAAGGGGAGGCTAAAACTTTTGGAATGTGAACTACTCATAACACAAGCTCAGCTATAAGAGCTGCAACTGGTCCCACTCCCACCCAAAGGGAATAACTATTTCATATCATACTACTCAACTTAGTATGCAATTACAAGTTCCTCTATCCTTTCGTAGAGGTAACTCTCTAATAATACTCTCTTTATCTATTATCTATGTCCTCTTCTCTTCTCTAAGGACAAAAAATACAACTAAAACACTTAATGAAACAATAGAGAGTACACACTTTTTAACTTAATGAAAAGTATTTCTAGAATCAGTACACACTTAATGACCATGGTAATAAAAACAATTAGAAAGAATACTATGACTACTCACAACAAATCTTAGATCAGATGAGTGTAGTGCTTGAAATAGTGCTTGAAACAAACCTGCATGCTCTTGGATGTATGCGAGAGTGACCTTGTGGGTCCCGTTGTTATTTCTTGAGTCACAGGAGTTACCATGCAAATGCAAGTTAACTCAACACTTATAGTATCACAAATAGTTTTTGAAAGATTAGTAACCCAAATAATCAAACATGAAAAGATCATGAGATGTGTCAATTGATATTTCAGACCCTATAAAGAATTCATTAATCACGGGAAACGGGAAACAAAGATTTGAGTAAAAAATTATCAGATTTACTGTTTTTTACCTTATAGCTAGCTAGCACATTTCTCCAAGTCCAAGCAGAAATGACATGTAAAGTCCTCAGTCACTGCAAATTCAGAGCATATTATGTTATGTTTGTAATATCGGAATTTACTTAATGACCCACAGTAAAAACATAGATTCACCACCTTCAGTCCTCTGCAACTTATTCTCGTACATTTTCAAACCCTTTGTAAAAATTGTATTTGTTTCAGAAAATGAAAAGAAAATAATAAATACTCAGAAGGGAGGTATAAAAAGGGACCCACCGAACAATCTGTGGCAAAGACTATAATGAGATCTATCTTTTGCTCCGAGCTCTTCAGCAATAATGCAAACTTTAGTAACTATTCAGATGGGGCCCCCCTGAAATAAGATTAAAAACTATCAGCAATTGAAGTGTGGTCCCAATATTATGCAAAAATTGCCCTATAGGTCCCTATAATGAGTGAAGACATATCACTGCTTCAGAACCATGTAAATTCTAAAAAGAAATGCAGCTGCCTCGATTTGAGTGATTGCAAAGCAAATTATTGATGTTAACCATAGTTAAGTACACAAGATAACCCCAACCATGGTTAGGTTTTAGTTTGTGCAATATTACCTTCATCTCAAGGGCAGAGATTTTTCCCAGGATAAATGTAGTAAATCCATCGGAATCTTCCCCAAGAAGCATTGTCCGTCAAAATTTCCCTATAAAAGAAAATCAATATTAAATTTGGAAGGCTAGTCCAGCTGAGAAAATAAAATAGAATATAATAAATTGTAACCAGAAAGAGTTTATACCACTACTGATGATCAATATCTCCATTTAGGCGGATACTTATCTCAGAGAGAATGAATGAATACACTGGAGGGTCCTTGATGTTTAGAAAGGGTAAAAAAGAGAAAGTACATAAATCGATAATTTGTTTGGCTAGTATAATACACAAAGGAAATAACCTTTTTAGATTTGCTTCAGGTAAAGAAATTTCCATTTGTATCCTGGAAAACAAGAAGAAGATGGATTATTATAATCATCTTTATTGTATAACATATATATACATAACAAGTTCAATACTGTGAGATATATAATGGTATGCTCTCAGCTTATAATAATTTTAATTAAGAAAAGGGAAAATTCCCCAAATAGTCCCTCAACTATACCAACTTTGTTTTCATACCATCGTTAGTCTCCGTGTCAAATTCCATCTATTTTTTACTGTTAGTTCAGGGACTATTTGGGAAATTTTCCCCTAAGAAAATCCCGTTTTAAAGAGACAAAAAAGATAACCCTTGATAGTATTTTACTCCTGTGACGGCCAAAAAAACCTAAACTATTCAATTAACAGAATATGCAAAGTTAAGTAACTAAGATAAATCCATCATCAAAGAAGCAAATTTCAGAATAGACTTTGTGTTGTATATAAAAAATGAGAAGAAGACATTAGTTACCTCCTTTTGTGCTTAGCTTGAATACATCTCTGGAGAAATGGAGGCTGCATAATTATTGCCCATGATTAGATACATTATACACAGAATTACTCCAAAAATATACTAATTTTAAATTTAATAAATACCTAATCACAAAGACTATGTATCATGAGAAGAGTATAACCTATTATCTACAGATTATCTTGCAAGAAATATATAAAATAAATAAATTTACATATTTCACATATATGACAAGAAGTTGATACCTGACAAGTAATGCATTCAGAAAATCCATAGAGCTCCCACATATTCTGTTCTGAGTAACAATACTGTAAAAAAAGAAAGAGTAAAGTGAGTGTCAGTCAAGTTGAAGAAAATATTTTATAACCCAAAATATCAATTACCTGTCAAAATTTCCCAAAGGCACTTACTTCTCCAACACTTGTTTATCATCTTATTCAAGCTCAAAATTGTACATTGTAATAATTAATATATATCGAGATAGTTATCACCGTTCTCGTGCCAAAGACAAAGGACCAGGTGGTGGAGGTGAAAAGTTATCACTGTTCTCGTCTTATACACCATGCGATCAAACACAAGAAGACAATAAAAATAGTTAAATTTAATAAAAATATCATCATCCCGATTGAAGCAAATAGTTACCTTTCAGTAATCTGATTGATAATCCTATCTTTAATTGTTCCACGCAACACGGTTCCCTAAAACGAAGAAAAATCTTTTAGACCATCGATCAATTGCATTCTTGTATAAGAATATGTCACCCAAATACTTACAGTAGAAGCATATGAGTTGTTTTGACACTTGTTCACTCTCCTCAGCTATTGTTTTTCAAAGCTAAAAAAGAGATGGAGAATAAGAAAAAAAAAATAAAGCAATGAAGTTGGAGAGAAAACACTGAAAAATAAAACAGAAAAACAAGAACTAACTAAAATCAGGAAATGGATGATTGATGATTTACCCCCGGAAAATTCTTTATAATAACCATCCTCAAAAGCTTCCTTGTCAGGCATATTAACCTCCAGAAAGTTATCACAGGTAATGCATTCAGAAAAATACGAGAGTCAAATGCATGTCTATTTTGAGTAACTTCTGTAAAAGAAAAGAAGTAAGAGTGTCAAACTTCAAGAAATATTTACCTTTGAGGTTTAATGCAAATATAACATCATGTTACTCGTCTGGTACAAAAACCAAAAACATTCTGATCCAAATAGTATTGTTCTCCCTTAACAGTCAGTTGATGACTTCACCAATGGCTAAAGAAAAGCGTGGGGACCAAAATGCATTTGCAGTAACCCTGAAATCCAAAAGGAATTATCAAAAGGTTTCTTATAAAGAAACAAGGTTAGATTGTAGCTACTTGTTACTTTGAAGAGAACTAAAAACTTCAAAGCTGTCTCAAATTCTAAAAGCTTCCATGAAAAAAAAAAAAACATTATAATAAAAGATTACCTCCACCTCCACCCCTTTTTAGTTGCTTATAAGAAAGAAATTACACTTAAGGTCCTTACTTTCTTGTTGGATTAATCTCTCCTGCAATCTACCAAACAAAACGTTAAAAAGTTAGCTTTTATCCATAATAAATATATGTGACACTCACCTTATTAACAACTTCTTTTCTTGAGTAAGCTTTGTTTGTCAATCATCCAAACTTCCTCAATTATGTTAACTTCTTTAGTTAATTGCACTCAAGGTCCCTGCATTATGCAAAAGTGGCATTATACACTATATTATGCAAAAATTACAGTATAGAAATATGTACATGTATGTATTTAGAAGAAAGTACCCTTTGTCTCTCGCCTTTGTTGATGGCCTGTTGATTCCAAAGAATAATTAACAAGTTGAATCAATTAATTAGTAATGTATTATTTGATTTACAGTACTTACTTTTTAGTCGGATTGAAGAATTGTCTCATGAATACATATCCTGCAAAATTAAAGCAAAAACAGAAAGCAGCATACCATAGGAGTATACGAAAAAGAAGAAGAAGAAGGTAAGATTTTGTTACCTTTCTCATAGATTCAGCACCCTCGACCTGCAAAAGAAAGCAAAGACATGATGGTAATAAATAAAAACAATTAGATGGTGATGTTTATAATACTTACAAGTGTATAAACACCTCTGCAGCTACCTCGCCCTTGCCTTGCCAACATCTAAAGTCAACCAACAAACAAATGCATAAGTAAAAAAGGGCAAAATGGGCAAATGTAATCAACCTTTTGTAGTCCCAAGAAAACATAAATAAATGTTTTAGAAAAGTAAACAACAAACAAACCCTTTGGATGCTCTAATCTCTCTTAAAAAAGGAATGAATACCTCACAAACTTCTCTATCAACTCTTGCTTTCTTCTTCTTCTTCTTCTTCTTCTTCATCTCTTTCGCTCCAAACTTATTTATGTGTTGCAGATATAAACAAATTTATTTCCCGCATATAACCACAATAACAAATGAATCCCAAAAAGGAATTTTTTTTACAAATCCATGAGATAATAATAAATACACAACAAAAATAATATTAAACAAGATGAGATGGACAGCATGATATTTAATGAGATGAGATGCAACGCAAGTGATGATGAGATGCAATGCAATGTAAGTGATGATGCAATTATATGAGATGCAATGCAAGTGATGATGCAATTATATGAGATGCAATGCAAGTGATGATGCAATGAGATGAGAAGAGATGCATGATATGCAATGCAATTAAGCAACAAGATAAGATGTATGAAATGAGATACCACCTACCTGTGACACACCTGCTCATGTCACTCCATATCAAACAACAAAAAACTGAATTGTAAGTTGTATTAACAATTTCAATCCATTATGTTAATTGCACCCCATTATATATATATATATATCCGTGGAAGTGTAGATTTGAAATGTTAGTATATAACCCAGTGGGGTGGGATATATATTTAACATAAAGTATGTGTGGCTTTGGAGTATGAATAACTCAACTTATAGCAGCCGTTCAGCTCTAAGAGCTGTTCTCTGCTTGAAGAAGAGCTGAAGCTCTTCATTTCATTTAAGGACTGCTCAAACCATTCAGAGTTAGTTAGTTGGTGGTTTTGCTAATTTAATTATAAAACTCGAAACTGAATTTTCCAGTTTCAAGTTAATATTAAGGGGTGTGTGTGATGTATTGATTCATCTTCAAGGTTGATATATACTTGTGTAGGTACAAGTATTCCAGTTTCATACTACTTGAAATTGGAGGACTAGTGAGTATACTCAATATGCAAGTTCCTCTGTCCATGCATAGAGGTAACTTCTCTAATAATACTCTCTCTATCTATTATCTAAAGATCTTTTCCTCTCTTCCATTCTCTAAGGACACAAAATACAACCAAACACTCACCTTCTTTCACAACTATTCCAACTTAATGAACCTTATATCTAGAATCAAGTACAAAAAGGAAGAATTATAGAGAGTAAAGGAAAGAATACTTACTAAAACCTTCAAAGCATCCACACAGTTTGAGTGTATTTAGCAGCCATCTCCATAGATATATAAGTCAAATGTAAATACTGAAATCAGAAATTTAAAGAATACTTACTTACATGCCCCCTTCATTTCGATTTTGACCCCCACCTTCAACAAATACTTAATAGTCCAATAGGTCCCGCCTAAACGTTACAACAAGAATTTTACATAAATATTCAAACAAGAAAGTGCAAATAAAAAAACAAACCACACAATACCTCAACCTCAACAAAGCTAGCCCCTGTACTTTGGATAAGGATAATTGGGGGAGTATTAACCTGCATAAAGAAAGGTCAAACAAATAGCTTCATCATTCATTCTTCAATATCACAGCTATATATATATATATATATATATATATATATATATATATATATATATATACTTGTAAATAGAAATTCAACTGCTTCGATATCTCCTGCACCTTCAATATCTATCTGCACCTCTCGATAGAATAGTTGCAGTAATTCCTTACCTCCACCTGAAAATATACATACATACATACAAAATGATACAGCAAAAGACAACAATTTGATAGATAACTCACATTACTATATAGAGCTCCCTCATATTCTATTCTGACTAACAATCCTGCAAAAGAAGAAAGAGTAGAGTGAGTTACTCAAGTTAAATACTTTCCCAAAATATCTATTATTACTCACTCATAATACCTGTCAAACTTTCCCAAAGGGAGGAAAGACACTTCTCGAACACTTGCTTATCAAGCTCAAAGGTAACAAAATTGCTCATTATAATTAATTAATATATCAAAGAAGATGAGATGAAATATATGAGACATGATGATATTCATGAGATGCAATGCATGAAATGAGATGTCATGCAAAGGATCTAATGCATAAATGCACTGAGATGGGAAGATGCGTGAGATGTAATGTAATGCAAATGATATGGATGATGCATGCGATGGGATAATGCATGAGATGAAATGCAAAGGATTTTAATGCAATGCAGATAATATGAGATGTAATATGAGATGGGATGATGCTTGAGATGAGATGAGATGTATGGAATGCACATGAGATGGGTTGATGCTTGAGATGCAATGAGATGTATGGAATGTGCATGAGATGGGATAATGCTTGAGATGAGATGAGATGTATGGAATGCGGCGCATGAGATAGGATGCAATATATATATATATATATATATATATATATATATATATATATATATATATATATATATATATATATATATATATATATAATACATGTGAAATGTATGCAATGCAAGGTATGTAATGCAACAATGCACATGATATGAGATGAGATGAGATTAGTAAACTTACCTCAGGTGACAAGAACCAAGTAAACTTATCAGCGCTTCGTTAACACCCTGCAATCTAACACGACAACAATAAGACACAAAAAAATAGCTAAATATTATAAAAAATATCATCTGAAGCAAATATTTACCTTTCACTTATCCAATTGATATTCCAATACCTCTTTAATAGTTTCATGCAACAATATTCCTTAAAACGAAGAAAAATCCTTTTAGAACAGAAATTCTTGAAGCATCGATAGATTGCATTCTTGTATAAGAATATGCCACCAAATACCTTCCCATATTAGCAATAAATACTCCCACTCCAACTAGTTTTTTGGAAAAAACAGGGTTTAAGTGGCAAAATACAGAAAATACATAATTAGAGAACAACGTTAGCTTGCAGCTACTGTCTCAATTTCTGAAAGGTTCCATGAAAAAAACATTATAAGAAAAGAATACTTACCTTCACGACAGTATGATGAATCATAATGAGATCTATCTTTTGCTCCGAGCTCTGCAGCAATAATGCAAACTTGTAGTAAACTGTTCAGATGGGGCCCCTGAAACAAGATTAAAAACTATCACCAATGGAAGTTTGGTCCCTAGATTATGCAAAAATTGTGCTATAGGTCCCTATAATGAGTAAAGATATACAACTGCTTCAGAACCATGTGGATTCTGCAAAAGAAACGCAGCTGCCTTGATTTGAGTGACTGCAAAAGAAAATCGTTGATGTTAACCATAGTTTAAGTACACAAGATAACCCCAACCATGGTTAGGTTTTAGTTTGTGCAATATTACCTTCATCTCAAGCGCGGAGATTTTTCCCACGATAAATGCAGTAAATCCATCGGAATCTTCCCCAAAAAAGCATTGTCCGCCAAAATTTCCCTATTAAAAAAGAAAAACAATATTATATTATAAAGTAAGGAAAAAAATTTATTCACAACTTACTAGGAAGTGATGCCATATCCTTGTGAACATTAGCTGGTTCAGCTGAGAAAAAGAAAAACATAAATTAAAATATAATAAATTGTAACCAGAAAAGTTACGAACAATATTGCCATTTAGGCGGATACTTATCTCAGGGAGAATGAATGAATGAATACACTGGAGGGGGTCCTTGCTGTTTAGAAAGGGTAGATAAGAGAAAGTACATAAATCGATGATTTGTTTGGCTAGTATATATAATACACAAAGGAAATAACCTTTTTAGAGTTGCTTCAAGTAAAGAGATTTCCATTTGTATCCTGGAAAACAAAAAGAAGATGGATTATTAGAATCATCTTATTATATACATAAAAATTTCCCAAACAGTCCCTAAACTATATCAACTTTGTCCTCCAACTCACTTTAAATATAGGTGTGGGGACTAATGGTGTGCCAAAAACTAAGATTAAGAAGCATTCGAATAACTTTTCGAAGTTGGAGGACCGACCCCGTAAAATGGGTATAGTTCAGGGACTATTTAGGAATTTTTCCCTTAAGAAAGTCCCGTTTTAAAGAGACAAAAAAGATAACACTTGGACTATGATAGTATTTTATTCCTGTGACAGCCAAAAAAAAAACCTAAACAAGTTGAGGAACTAAGATAAATCCATCATCAAAGAAACAAATATCAGAATAGAGTTTGTGTTGTATATTAAAATGAGAAGAAGACATTAATTACCTCTTTTTGTGCTTCGCTTGAAAACATCTCTGGAGAAATGGAGGCTGCATAAGAATTGCCCGTGATTGTGATTAGATACATTATATACAAAATTACTCCAAAAGTATACTAATTTTCAATTTAATACATACTTAATCACAAAGACAAGAAGTTGATACCTAACAAGTAATGCATTCAGAAAATCCATAGAGCTCCCTCATATTCTATACTGAGTAACAATACTGTAAAAGAAGAAAGAGTAGATTGAGTGAGTGAGTGTTAGTCAAGTTTAAAAAAAAAACTTTTATAACCCAAAATATCAATTACCTATCAAAATTTCCCAAAGGCACTTACTTCTCCAACACTTGTTTATCATCTTATTGAAGCTCAAAATTGCACATTGTAATAATTAATATATACCGAGATAGTAAATAACTCAGCGGGTTAATGATTTAAATGATGCAACACCAAAATTAAAATTGAGATAAGTTAATTATGAATAATAATAATAATACTGAAGAAGATGAGATGAGATGCAATGCATGTGATGAAATGCGATGATATGCATGAAATGAGATGATATGATATGCAAATGATGCAATGAGATGATATGCAAATGATGCAATGAGATGATATGATATGATACGTAATGCAATAATGCACATAAGATGGGATGATGCATGAGATGAGATGCAATGCATATGAGATGAGATGCAATGCATATGGGATGAAATACAATGCAGATGATATGAGATGCAATCCACATGAGATGGGGATAATGCTTGAGACGAGATGAGATGTATGGAATGCACATGAGATGGGATGATACTTGAGATGAGATGGGATGATGCTTGAGATGAGATGAGATGAGATGTATGGAATGCGCATGAAATGGGATGCAATATAATACACGCGAGATGTATGCAATGCGCATAAAATAAGATAAGATGAAAGGATGTAATGCAACCATGCAAAATATGAGATGAGATGAGATGAGTAAACTTACCTCAGGGGCTAAGTACCAAGGACCAGGTGGTGGAGGTGAAAAGTTATTATCAACGTTCTCGTTAACACCATGCAGTGAATAAGACACAAAAAAGTAGTTAAATTTTGTATAAATATCATCATCCAAATTGAAGCAAATAATTACCTTTCACTAATCCAATTGATATTCCTATCTTTAATTGTTCCACGCAACGCTGTTCCCTAAAACAAAGAAAAATCCTTTAGACCATCGATACATTGCGTTCTTGTATAAGAATATGCCACCAAATACTCTCCCATATTTGCAATAAATAATCCCACTCAAACTAGTTTTTTGATAAAACAGGGTCTAAGTGGCAAAATATAGAAAAGAATACTTACCTTCACGACAGTATGATGAATCATAATGAGATCTATCTTTTGCTCCGAGCTCTGCAGCAATGACGCAAATTTGTAGTAACTATTCAGATGGGGCCCCCTGAAACAAGATTAAAAAATATCACCAATGGAAGTTTGGTCCCTATATTATGCAAAAATTGTGCTATATGTCCCTATAATGACTGAAGATATACAACTGCTTCAGAATCATGTGGATTCTGAAAAGAAACGCAGCTGCCTTGATTTGAGTGACTGCAAAAGAAAATCATTGATGTTAACCATAGTTTAAGTACACAAGATAAGCCCAACCATGGTTAGGTTTTAGTTTGTGCAATATTACCTTCATCTTAAGCGCGGAGATATTTCCCACGATAAATGCAGTAAAATCCATCGGAATCTTCCCCAAAAAAGCATTGTCCGTCAAAATTTCCCTATTTAAAAAGAAAATCAATATTAAATTATAAAGTAAGGAAATAAATTCATAACTTACTAGGAAATGATGCCATATCCTTCTGAGCATTAGCTGGTTCAGCTGGTTCATGAAGTTTCCCTGAGCATGATTACCCCACCCAGAGAATACACTGGAGGGTCCGTCCTGTTTAGAAAGGGTAGATAAGAGAAAGTACATAACTTGATGATTTGTTTGGCTATTATAATACACAAAGGAAATAACCTTTCTAGAGTTGCTTCAGGTAAAGAAATTTCCATTTGTATCCTGGAAAACAAAAAGAAGAAGGATTATTAGAATCATCTTATTATATACATAAAAAGTGCTATAGTGTGACATATATCATGCTTTATGCTCTCAGCTTAAGATAATATTGATTAAGTAGGGAAAACTCCCCAAATAGTCTCTGATCTAGTACAAATTCGTACCATCGTTAGCCCCGTGTCAAAATTCCATCTATTATTTACTGTTAAGTCCACGTGGCAAACAGTATTTTCGTAATTATCCCCTTGTTACAGGTTTTGTCCTCCAACTCACTTAACGGTGAAAAATGGGTGTGGCAAAACTAAGTTTAAGAAGCATTCGAATAACTTCTGAAGTTGGAGGGCCAACCCCGTAAAATGGGTATAGTTCAGGGACTATACAGAATTACTCCAAAGATATACTAATTTTCAATTTGATAAATACCTAAGGCAAGAAGATGATACCTGACAAGTAATGCATTCAGAAAATCCATAGAGCTCCCTCATATTCTATTGTAAAAGAAGAAAGAGTAGAGTGAGTGTTAGTCAAGTTAAAAAAGAACTTTTATAAACCAAAATATCAATTACCTGTCAAAATTTCCCAAAGGCACTTACTTCTCCAACACTTGTTTATCGTCCTATTGGAGCTCAAAATTGCACATTGTAATAATTAATATATATCGAGATAGTAAATAACTCACCGGGTCTATGATTCATATGATGCAGCACCAAGATTAAAATTGAGAAATAATAAATGTGAATAATAATAATAATACTGAAGAAGATGATATATATGCAATGTGCATGGGATGAGATGATATGCAATGCATGATATGGATGACATGCATGATATCAGATGCAATGAATGAATGAATGAATAGACAATCACATAATGAGATGAATGAAATGAGAAATCACCTACCTGTGACACACCTGCTTGTGTCATTCCATATCAAACAACAAAAATAGAATTGTAAGTTGTTCAATCCATTTTGTTAACTGAAAACCATTATAAATACCCTTGGAAGGGTCGATTTGAAATGTTAGTATATGAACAACTTATAGTAGCTATTCAGCTCTAAGAGCTATTCTCTACTTGAAGAAGAGCTGAAGCTCTTCATTTCATTAGAGGACTATTGTTCCTCTGCTGAAACCAATCATAGAGTTAGTTAGTTAGTTAATTCTAATACTGCATGTATCTAATAAGAGAATCATATTCTCTAGTAGTGAAAAGGGTAGATTTGATATGTTAATACATAAGAGTGAGATATATATTTAACATTAAATGAGAGGAAAACTTGAAACTGAATTTTGCAGTTTCAAGTTATAAAGGCTTCAAAGTGTGATATATACTTGTGTAGATACAAGTATACATACATACCTGTGAAAGAAGGGGAGCTGATTTTGGACTGTGACTACTCGTAGCACAAATATGGCTCAGCTCTAAGAGCTGCAGCTAAGGGAAGAACTATCTAATATCTAAGACCTTATCTTCTCTTCTCTAAGGACACAGAATACACCTAAACACTCATCTTTCACAACTATTTCAACTTAATGAAGCTTATTTCTAGAACCCCCAACCTAAAGGAACAGTTATAAAGAGTAATAGAAAGAATACTTACTAAAAATCTTCAACGCATCCACATTCTGAGTGAATTTTGCAGCCATCTCCATAGATATAAGTCAAATGTAAATGTTGAGATGAGAAATTTAGAGAATACTTACTTAAATGCCCTTCATTTCGATTTCAATTTACCCCAAAACATTGGTGTTGGATCAGCTACCACCTATACATTATAACAAGAATATTACATAAAGGGTCAAACACGAAAGTGCAGATAACAAACAAACCACACAATAATACCTTAACCTCAACAAAGCTAGCCCCTGTACCTGCATAATAGCTTCATAATTCGTTCTTCAATATACATACAAAATGAATACACAGGAAAGTAAAAATGATACAGCAAGACAAGAAGGTGATAACTCACAAGTAATGCAGAGCTGCTCCCTCATATTCTATTCTGAGTATCAATACTGTAAAAGAAGAAAGATTAGAGTTGAAGAAAAACTTTTATAACCCAAAATATGTATTATCAATTATCACTCACTCTCATAGTACTTGTCAAACTTTCCCAAAGGGAGGGCAGGCACTTCTTCTCCAACGCTTGCTTATCATTCTTATTCAAGCTCAAAGTTAACAAAATTGCACATTGTAATAATTAATATATCGAAATAGTAAATAACTCACCGGTGATATGATGCAGCACCAAAATTAAATTGAGAAAAGTTAATTATGAATAATAATAGTGAAGAAGATGTCATGTGATGATATGATATGCAGTAAATGAATGAATGAATGAATGAATGAATGAATGAATAGACAATCACAAAATGAGATGCAATGCAAGTGAAGATATGATATGCAATAAATGAATGAATAGACAATCACAAAATGAGATGCAATGCAAGTGATGATATGATATGCAATAAATGAATGAATGAATGAATAGACAATCACAAAATGAGATGCAATGCAAGTGAAGATATGATATGCAATAAATGAATGAATAGACAATCACAAAATGAGATGCAATGCAAGTGATGATATGATATGCAATAAATGAATGAATGAATGAATAGACAATCACAAAATGAGATGCAATGCAAGTGAAGATATGATATGCAATAAATGAATGAATAGACAATCACAAAATGAGATGCAATGCAAGTGATGATATGATATGCAATAAATGAATGAATCAATGAATGAATGAATGAATGAATGAATGAATGAATGAATGAATGAATGAATGAATGAATGAATGAATAGACAATCAATCACAAAATAAGATGTATAAATTGAGATACCACCTACCTGTTACACACCTGCTCGTGTCATTCCATATCAAACAACTAAGTTGTAAGATGTTTTAACAACTTCAGACCATTATATGTTCATTGCACCCCATTATGTTATGCATAATAGGATATATATATATATACCCGTGGAAGGGTAGATTTGAAATGTTAGAATATAACCCACCCAGTGGAGTGGGGTGGGATATATATTTAACATAAAGTATGGGTGGTTTTGGAGTATGAACCACTCATAGCAGAGGTTCAGCTCTAAGAACAATTCTCTGCTTTAAGAAGCTCTTCATTTCATTAGAGGACTATTATTCCTCTGCTGAAACCATTCATAGAGTTAGTTAGTTAGTTAGTTAGTTGGTGGTTTTCCTAATTTAATTATAGAACTTGAAACTGAATTTTCCAGTTTCAAGTTAATATTAAGGGCTGTGTGTGATGTATTGATTCATCTTTAAGGTGTGATAGACTAGTGTAGATACAAGTATACATACCTATGAAGGAAGGGGAGGCATAAACAAGTATGCCTAATTTTGGATTGTGAACTACTCATAGCAGCAGAATCTCAGCTCAGCTTTAAGAGTTGCAGCTGGGTCCCACCCACCAAAGGGAATAACTAATTCATATCATACTACTCAACTCAGTATGCAAGTTCCTCTGTCTATTCATAGAGGTAACTCTCAAATAATACTCTTTCTATCTATTATCTGAGACCTTCTCTTCTCTAAGGACACAAAATACAACTAAAACACTCAACTTCTATCACAACTATTTCAACTTAATGAACCTTATATCTAGAATCAGAACAAAAAGGAAGAATTATAGAGAGTAATGGAAAGAAGACTTACTAAAATCTTCAAAGCATCCACACAGTTTGAGTGAATTTAGCAGCCATCTCCATATATATAAGTCAAATGTAAATACTGAAATGAGAAATTTAAAGAATACTAACTTACATGCCCTCCTTCATTTCGATTTTGACCCCCACCTTCAACAAATACTTAATAGTCCAAGAGGGTCCCGCCTAAACATTATAACAAGAATTTTACATAAATATTCAAACAAGAAAGTGCAAATAAAAAAACAAACCACACAATACCTCAACATCAAAAATGCGTGCCCCTGTACCTGCATAATAGCTTCAATATCACGACTATTAACTATTTTTTACATATATATATATTTATGTACTTGTAAACCTGAAGCACGATATAAAGCAGTTCCTCCATCTGAGATCTTCACCTCTGGATAGAAATAGTTGCAGTAATTGCTTACCTCCACCTGGAAATATACATACATACATACAAAACATACAGCAAGAGAGGAAGTTGATAGAGATAACTCACATTACTGTATAGAGCTCCCTCATATTCTATACTGTCTAACAATCCTGTAAAAGAAGAAAGAGTAGAGTAAGTGTTAGTCAAGTTGAAGAAAACCTTTTATAACCAAAATAGTACCTGTCAAACTTTCATAAAGGGAGAAAAGACACTTCTCCAACGCTTGCTTATCATCTTATTCAAGCTCAAAGGTAAAAATATTGCACATTGTAATAATTAATACATATTGATTAGTAAATAACTCACCGAGGTATATGATGCAGCACCAAAATTAAATTGAGAAAAGTTAATTACGAATAATAATAGTGAAGAAGATGTGATGATATGCAATGCAAGTGATGAAAGGATGAGATGCAACGGATGAATAGACAATCACAAAATTAGATCCAATGCAAGTGATGAAATGAATGAATGAACAATCACAAAATGAGATGCAATGCAAGTGATGAAATGAATGAATGAACAATCACAAAATGAGATGCAATGCAAGTGATGTAATGAATGAATGAACAATCACAAAATGAGATGCAATGCAAGTGATGATATGAGATGCAATAAATGAATGAATGAATAGACAATAATGAATCACAAAATAAGATGTATGAAATGAGAAACCACCTACCTGCTCGTGTCATTCCATATCAAACAACTAAAACAGAATTGTAAGTTGTATTAACAACTTCAATCCATTATAAATACCCTTGGAAGGGTCGATTTGAAATGTTAGTATATGAACAACTTATAGCAGTTGTATTCTCTGCTTGAAGAAGAGTTGAAGCTCTTCATTTCATTAGAGGACAATTGTTCCTCTGCTCAAACCATTCATAGAGTTAGTTTAGTTAGTTAGTTAATTCTAATAAGAGAATCATATTCTCTTGTAGTAGTGGAAGGGTAGATTTGATATGTTAATATCATATGAAAACTTGAAACTGAGTTTTCCAGTTTCAAGTTAAATGATGTATTGATTGATTCATCTTCAAGGTGTAATATATACATACTTGTGTAGTATACATACATCCCTGTGAAAGAATGGACTGTAAACTACTCACTTCTCAGTATACTTAGTAAGCAAGTTCCTCTGTCTATTCACAGAGGTAACTATCTAATAATACTCTCTATCTATCTATCTATTATCTAAGACCTTCTCTTCTTTTCTCTTCTCTAAAGGACACAAAATACAACTAAACACCTCATCTTCTTCACACCTATTCCATTCAACTTAAACTTGCATCTACAAACCCCTCGAGACTCAAAGGAACAATTATAGAAAGTAATAAAAGAAATTAGAAAGAATACTTACTAATTACTATGAGAGAGTGAGAGAAAGAGAGATTACTCAGATCAGATCAGTGCTTCCTTTTCTCTTGCTACTTTTCAAACCTCAACAACTCTGTATCTGTATCTGTATCTGCCATTAGAGCAATACAAATTACACTCTCAAAATACATGCAAATTCTCTCCTATATACGTCTTCAATACATAATAGGGACTTATATCCTAAACCTGCATAATATAGGGACCTATGTGAAATTAACTCCCACCCCCAACAACAACACCTCAAATAACAAGTATATCAACAATTAAGCAGCTACTTTACATTCTAAATCAACTGAACTGAGCTTTAGAGAAACAACTTTTCTTCAGAATTCAATGTCAAGCCTCAATTATTTTTACGTTTTTTCACACCTGAAGATGTATTCTAACACAGGATAGAAATAGCACTTAAAACTAACACAATGTTCGATTATATTGGCACTACAATAATCATATTGCACAACACAACTTAGACCTAAAGTTTTCTGTCTTGTTTAACATCACTTTACCTTATAGAGAGATTTCTGTTTATTATTCTTTTGAAGGGTTTAGAAGAAACTTAACAGTGTATAAAGAAAGAGAAGATAAAGAATAAAATGGTAGTGGTAGTTTACCTTTAGGCAGATGATCTTGAGCTTCAACCCCTTTGTTTATTTTCATCATCTCTCCTTTTCAAATTCAGATTCAGGACTCTGTATCTGCAAAATTGTCTCATTTTAGGACATCTTATATTCTTTATACTTAAATGCACCTTGACCCCTGTAGTTTTAAAATAATCTAGAGACTACACTAAGTAGTTCTGTTGTGACATTATGTATTCTAAAACAAGAAATCACCAAGATTACAACTAAGAGAGACAGTAATCTGGAAATTCTTTGAATTTATCATAGATATGAATACAAGAAAGCGTGCAGTGTATATATATGCCCCAGAAATAGATACACAATAGACCATAAATCTAACTATGAAATTAATATACTACACTTGTATTCTTCTTCCTATGAAATGGTTGTTCACCTTGCAAAACTTCAAAGCTCTGTCTCGTCTACATCAGTTAAGTCCATTTTATGTATTGCAAAGGCTTTCGAATGGTTAAATATAGTCAATTAATTCCAGCTCAATTTCTTTAATATGTGTTCTTATTTAAGAAAATTATACAATACTAGTGAAAAGCAAAACTATAAAAGATTCAGCTAAAACAGTTATATACAATACTAGCATACAAGAAATTTGCAAACAACAGAACATAAACAGGCAAGAAAACTTAACAAAGGAATTATAGTGAATCAAAACGAGATCTCTTCTTGATATTAATTTCAATTGTATACAAATCTTGGATTCTAGGGTCTCATTTCTGGCAGATGAAACCCTAGAATCCTCTGATCAAACATCTAATCCGGGGAAATTTTGAAAAAGAAACAATAAAAGAAAAAAGGTTGTCAGAAATTAAAAAGAAAGATTATAGAACACGCGATAAAAATGAAAAACGGTCAGAAATTAAAAAGAAAAGCGGTACCTAATAACCGGCTTGAGAGATAGTGTGCTCGATTAAAGAGATGGAGAGAGAAGGGAGAGGCTTCGATGGTGAGAGATAGTGTGACTGATGATATAGAGAGACGGAGAGAGAAGAGAGAGGCTTCAATGGTGAGAGATAGTGTTGTCTGATGATTTAGAGAGACAAAGAGAGAAGCGAGAGAAGCTTCAATGGTGAGAGATAGTGTGTTGATGATTTGGAGAGACGGAGAGAAAGAGAGAGCTTCAATGGTGAGAGATAGTGTCTTAGAGAGATGGAGAGAGAAGAGAGAGAGCTTCAATGGTGAGAGAGAGTGTGCTTGATGATGATTTAACTTTTATGATTTAAATACTTCGAATAAGATTAACGTTAAAATTTCTATTTTCTCTAACGGACACATTTTTTAGTTGAACTACGGACACTTTTTTTGTTTTTCTTTATCAATTTATTGGGTAATTAAATTTCCATATTTACTAACGAATACTTAATAACTAATTAACATTATTAGTAGAAATTGAAACTCAAGAAACACATCTTTCTTCTTTTTATTTCTAGTACTTTTCATTTTGAACAAAAAAGAAAATTATTTTTCCTTTTATATTTCTTTTTTTTATTTTATCGTCAAATAATATCACATGCTTGAAAAAAAAAACTCAATTAATAGGACAGATTTTACTATTTAAAGTTTGTAAATCACACGTATTTTATAAAGGTGTTGATAAGTGTATGTGTCGAGAGATTAACATTTAGAGGATGTATATATGTGGTTGAGATGAAATATGAGTATGTATGACAAGTATAAACAGTAATCTTGATTGAGAACGATAATGTCAAAGAGTATATTGATCATTTATGCATAAATTGAGACATATAGGTCTTGAATACATTGGTTGAATTGTTCTATACAAATCTATTTCTCTTCATATGGTCCTTGTTAAGTCGATTGCATTCATTACTATGACGGGAACACACGATCTCTAGTAGTGATTAGTTGAGCAGTTATCATGGGAATCATGTCCGTCTACCCTTAATCTCATCTTGACTTTCGATAAGTGGTTGCCAGCTATGTGGTTTGGACCGCCCCTAATGACATCCTCGAGTTAAAGAAGCTTTGTTCGAATAGATCTTTGTAAAAGAGGTGTGGCGCTCTATTAACGCTAATGGTTGCATCTTTATTGCCTACCTCAACTTATCGAGGTGGATGAAATATTCTCCCCATCAAGTACCACTCCAAACCATAAAAACGATAGTCATAGGGGTTTTAGGGTTTATTAAGATGTTTTGACCATGTCTCGCCTTTATTCCATGATGTCCTTCTTAGTTTGTAGGTTGAATCGATGCCTGGTTCCTCGGGTTATGATTACATTTGACTAGGTGATATGTATTATGTCGCTTCATATGACACCTTACATATCCGCCCATAATGAGGGTAAGGAGATCATTACCTTAAGAATACATAGTTCCAAGATTTTAGGCAGCGATTAAGCCTTCCTTTTCCATGTGATTTACATTTGTATACGTGTACGATAGGTTTCATCACATATAAAAACCTGTTTGTCCCTTCTTTTTCATTATCTTTCTTGGATTTTTCTAGGCAAACTTCTTCTTTGACTCCTTCCTACTTCTGTTTTTTCAGAAGTAATACTCCATTCGCTTACTATATTTGTTATTTCTTCTTCTTCTTCATGAGCTTATGCTACCTCCTCTTGTGGATTGTCTATGTGTGAGTTCATGTGGACAGTAGACAAAACTAGCGTAGAATATCCCCCTATAGTTTCTCATGCCCCTTTAGTTGTAGAGTACCCCATGGCGGTCATGGTCTCTAGTAACCCCTTGTATCCAAACATGGGAAATGATCCCTCCCTACAAGAGGTAGCGGTCTATTTTTTAGGGACAGGAACCCCCGCCTTTATAAGCACAAAACTAGGGTAAACCCTGATCCTCATCTTATCTTCGGGGCAAACAAAATAAGGTACTCCTTGACTCTCTAGATGGTGAATCTCTTTTTGTCTTCCGGTGATGTTTCTCAAGGAATGAAGGTTAGGATCCCTGAATCGTCAGAGCAAGCGCCTGGGGGATTTGAGGGTGAACTAGCCTTAAACCTGTGTTGCTTAGACATGAGATTGAGGTATCCATTCGGTCCCTTCGTGTTATGCCTATTGCAGAATCATTTCTTGAGCCATGGTCAACTATCTCCCAATGCTTGGGGTAGGATCACAATTTTCGTATGTTTTTTGTCGGAGATTTGAGTGCGGGTCATATGGAAAAACCCTATAATCTAAAGGGATATGGCTTATAATGTGTTTCAATAAAAAGCTTTAGAAAGGCTAGAAGGGGATGAGAAGGATATATCATATAAAATAAAAAATAACAAGGTGAGAAGGTATAAAAAGGCTTCAAAGGCTTTAAATATGAAAGAACCGCCTTAATCACTTTCTACACTATGTAATTTCGTTATTTTCTTACCTTTAGCACTTTCATCAAATGGGTTTGTCAACTAGCTTGGATCTCACGGCCTACACACTTCTCAAGGTTCCCTGAGATCGAACATACTTTCTATCGCATTGCTCACTAATCTTTTCTTTACTATCAACGCGTATTTTCCTGCAAATACTCAAAGCATACAAATAACATAGCTCATAAACATACTACTTTCTATCATCAATTCACTGAGCTTATGATTTCAAGCTATTAAACACACTCTACATCTAATTCCCATGTATCAAAAATTTTAATTTCTACCTAAAAATAGAAAAATGGAGATGAGAGACAACGAATCCCCACACCCCCAACTCAAAAATGAGTCGTGTCCCCACGACTCGGAAAATACTCGAAATAGAAATTAAAATTAGCAGATAAAAGCATTTACAGAAATGGTAAGGAAGAAAGAGAACATACTCTCGAGGCTTATTGCCTCGCATCATTGACATCCAAGGTTGGTTTTGCTCGATCTTTCGTTAATTTCTCAAGGAGTTTCATGATGTGCACTTTATTAGCGTTGATTTGTGCCACATCATTGACTAAGGAAGTTTGAGCTGCTTCGAATTTTGTTAAACGCTCCACCATCTTCTCTTTCCAACTTTGCTCCTTTTCTTCGTTCGAGACTTGCGTAGAACCCGCTCTTCGAAAGATATCTTTGATCCAAGCATTATCAATATAACTCGTCTTAAACTCGAGTTTCTCTTCTTCTCCCAATGTTACATTCTCTTTTTGCTCAAGACACGTGATCATAGTAGGAAATTTAACATTATAAACTAATTTAGGAGAGACCGAAAATCGCATCACCTCCTCATAGATCAACTGTGCCACATCTACTTCTTCTCCTCTCAAAATACAGTCCAAAAGTAGAGCTTTCTTCATAGTCACATCCAAAGTTCGTGTGTTTCCAAAGACATTAGGAATAAGGAAATTGTGCCAAATTCTCACATCCGATTGAAGATATTTGTAAGGCCAAGGTGCCTTCAATTCTCCCTTATGTGATTGCACTTTCTCCTTGTCTAATACATGCTCAAACAGTAATTCCTCATCAAAGATTTTTTGTTTAGCAACTGCTTCATCAAATTTGCAATAACCTTTCAATATCTTAAACTTGAAGTGGTTTCTAATCTCCTCAACTGTGAAAGGAACTATCTTTCCTCTAATCGGAACACAACTTTTACTATCTCGGCTAAAGAGGCCTAAATAGAATTCCAAAACTAACTCATGACATAATTCAGAACGTCTTACCATGAATGTAGACCAACCCAATTTCGCACCAAGCTCTAAGAATCTCTTGTATTCTCCTGTACCAACTTCTTCCTTGAATACTTTCTCATAAGCAAAGGGTAGTTCTTTTAATTGTTTTTCTGCAGAAGCTTTCAGGGCCCTTGAAGCTTCCTCTTTCTCCTTGGTGTAGGACCTTGTGGAATTTGTGTTTTCTCCTTTGCATAAAAGTAAAGCTTTTTACCATTACGATCAAGCAAAGTTATACCTCCATCTTCAACATCGTCTTTACCCTTTGATTTAGAACTAGAACTTTTGTTATTTGATTTCTTCTTGATTGGATCCAATACCTTGCTTTTCTTCACCTCCCTCTTGTTAGCTAATATTGTTGTCCTATTAGTCATCCTCAGTTAACCCCCAACTCAAAGCTTTAACAACTCTTGAAATTTGAACTTGTGAATTTTTTGTTGAACAAGCTTGATTTGGTTTAGGAAAGATGAATTGATGATGAATCTCTATGTGGGTGAGGTGGATTCTTGATGGATTGGCTTGGATTTAAGAAATTGTAGGATGAATTTTGACAATTTGAGCTCTTGATTCTTCAATTTGATTGTGTTTGGTGAGGATTGGGTGCTCGAATCTCTCTTGTAATGATGTGGAGAGAAGATTTGATGTGTTTTCTTGATGATTGGGTAGTGTTTTGATGATTGGTGAAGGTTTATATGAGCTTTAATGGAGTTGGGAGAGTTTTGGAGAAGACAAAGAGGCTTGAGGTTTAGTAAATTCGGACTAAAAAGCATTAACCCTCTTTTATATACCTAAATCCGCAACTTTCTCTCTTTGGCGGCGCGGCGCGGTATACCGGGCATATCCTCCGGTATACCGCAGCTTCTGTTGCTCCAAAGTTTTTCGTCTCGTCAATAAACACGCGCCACATACCCGTGACACGGGTTTTTGCTCCCGCTGTATTACCGCGCATATGGTCCGGTATACCGGACTCATCGATCAGATTTTTTTCTCCTCGGCATAAAACACGTGGCATCTACCCGTGGTACGGGTTTTCTTCACCTGCGGTATACCGCGGCTGAGGTCCGGTATACCGCACCCCTACTTCAGCTTTTTCGAAATTTTTTGTTTCTTCCCTAACTCGATTTCTCCAATACCTAATCATCAAAAACACTAATATCTTTCTCAAATATGCATTATCAACTAAAAACAACTAAACTAAACTTAAACTAAAAACGTAAAAGACATAAAAACTTAAAAAAATTGAGGGTTGTCTCCCGTACAACACTTTTATTTAACGTCTTTCAAAGTTAGACGCGTTACCTCTATCAAGATTTGCGAATATAGCCTCCTGGTGGTCCTTTGTGTGTTCTAAAGAATAAATGCAAATGTGATCGAACCACAACCGCAAGTGTACGGTTGTCCCAAGTAGTAATAATGATCTAGGATCGTTCGCAGGGACGGTTTGGTTGACTACAATGTTTAACAAGAAATGAATGGTTGCACTTATGAAAACAAGTAAAGAAATAATGATTGGTTTGATTGTTGTATTAATTCTACTTAATGAAAGACTAATGATAAAATGCAAGTAAAGGGTAAAACGCAAGTAAAAAGATGTAAAACGCAGTATGAGAAGGTAGCACTTGAGAACGCAAGGGGTCTTCCTAATCCTAGTTCATAACATGTTCTGTTTAAGGGCTAAATTGGTCAATTACAATGGTCGGGATTCTAAATTCCTTATACCCCTGTCAGGGTAGACTATAAGGCTATCCTAGAGTGTCACTAGTCCCGTCAGGGTAAATATGATCCACTTTTGGATGTTTAAGTTAATTACCTCATTGGCCCTAGAATTAGCTAAGTTCGTCAGAATCAATAGCTTCTATTTTAGATTGAATAAATGGTTCTGTATCTAAACCCTCCGTCAGGATGATCCAATCGCCACTAATTGGAATAGCCTAGATACTAACACCTGTTCCTAGTTCATGACTCTAAAAACAGTAAATAAACTCAATTTATCGAAAAGAGTAAAAGACACAATCTAATTTAATTTAACAGAAACCCAAATTCAGGACATGAAATTAATTAAGATTGGGAATCACCCATAAAGCATTATCAAGCACTAATAAATGTTTAGCTCATACTAATTAAAACAAAAACTAAATTAATTGAAATGGGATTCATATTTGATTACAAAATTAAAATTGAAAGAAACCTAATTTCCGGAGTTGGAATGACTGAGAACGGAGATATAGACCCTCTCCAGTTCTTGCAGCTTCTTCTTTCTTCCTTCTGTTGCTTCTCTCTGATGTTTAATCTTGTGGAATGTGAATTGTGTGAAAAATAGAAGTCAAGAGCTCCTTTTATAATTAAAAATTCGGAATAGGGCTTGGACCTAAAAATAAAACACTAATTAAATGTTCAAACCCAATTTCTAAGCCCAAAATCCCGTAACTGCTGATACACCTTCACTAAAACGGCTTTTCCTGCTTCGTTATGACTCCGATTGACTTGATTCCAGTTGCTAAAGTTCCGTAACTCGATAAGGAATGTTTTCTCTTCAAAGGTCAGTAGCTAAATCATCTCTTAAGCACCTCGAAATCAGCAATCTATGGCCTGGAAAACAGATTTTCAGCTCTAAAAATAATTTCTTTCGGGATTTATCTTTAAGTCTTGACTCTATATCACGATCTTTGACTTTCTTCTCGGATTCCATTCATAGCTAGTATTCAAAACCTACAAACTTTTCACTAAAATAAACAAGATTACGCGCAAAAGTTTAATAAATTAAAAACACTAGAAATAAAATAGAAATTCCGGATTATTGCATATTTAGCTCAAAAGTCTATCGAATTAATCAAATAAACACCAAAAATGATGTCTCCTAAGGGTCGAAAATAAGAACAATTAAGGAGACATCAAGACCCCCAACTCAAACCTTTGTCGTCCCGACAAAGCAAAACAAAACAAAACAAGGGGTAGAAGTAAACGCAAGAACAAATAGAAGCTAGCAAATACACCTAAAGCAATTCTTAAGATAAATCTCATATAGCAAAACTCTAGGAACTAATATACACATACAACTATCATGCAAAATCCAACATAAATAATCTCAATCATAAAATTAAATTTGCAATGCTTGAAGGTTACACTTGTACTCATATCTGTATGATGGCTATAGGGTGGTCATTAATCCTACCTCGCTTTGAACGCTCCACCTAGCATATTTCCTATTAACAGAATCATAAATTCACTATGCATTTAGGAATCACGAGGTCTTTACGGTTTTAATAATGGCTTAAGGACGGTATGGATGTATATTCGGTAAATTTGAAGTGAGCTTTTGGCTCTCTCCTCACTTACCATCAACAATGTCCTCGAGCTTGAGTTTACGCTCAAAAATGTTCTCACTCACCCATTTGACGCACTAATGTTGCGTCCCCATGTCAACCCAATGAAAATTAAGATGATTTCCAAAAATATTCCACTTTGCCGGTTTATTTTATTCTTTCTTTTTTTTTTTTAATTTTTTTTTATACAAGATACCCATGACCGTCGTTTTGATGTGAAAGGTCATGTCTCTTATAATTTTTTTCTTTTCTTTTTCTCTCAAATCCCGGCAAAGGGTTACAAATAATAATATCATCTTTTATTTTTTTGCCTCAATACAAACACATAATAATCCCTTCCCAATGTAAATTCCCCAATGTGGACCCTCCACCCCAAACTCAAGCTCGAGCCAAGTCTCAGGGTTGTGATTCAAGTGTGGGTCATTTGGTCATGCCTAATAATCTAAAGGATAATGGGCTTATATCGTGGCTACAAAAGAAAAGGCTTAAGGCTCAAGATTGGGCTAAGACGGATAAAACTATAATAAGGGATAGCAAGCTAAAAGGCTTCAAATGGCTAACAAAGAACTGCCCCTATCATTTTCCTAAGTACATAGCTTGTCTTTAGTTCATATCTAGGTGGGTTCTCTACTAATTAGGATTTCACGTTCTACACACCAAACATATTCCTTAAGTACAAGCTTACTTCATTTGCATTGTTCATTAATTTTTCCTATCAACTACCTATGTTCGCATGCAATTCTAAGTGCGTTTTATATTATTCCGTAAAGTCCACTATTTACTATCATTGATTCATCAAAAGTATGCTTAAAGGGACATTTAAAATCTTCTACAGTCAAACACAACTCCGAAAATTATTTTATTGAGAGCAAGTAAAACATATAACACATAAAAACTGGGATGAGGCAACGAACCCCACCCCAAACTCAAAAATGAGTCGTGTCCCCACGACTCGAAAAGACTCAACGCAAATAAAAATAAACTAAACTAACTAAAACGCGAAAGGGATAGAAAACGTATCTCAACCAGCGCATGGCTGGTCATCGGTGTTGCGTCCATGAACTTTCTCCTTCGTAAGTAGACCATAGGTGGCATGTTGAATTGTGCTCACCCCCATTAACATGTTTCGGAGAAGTTCTAACTCTTTTGTAACGTTTCCCAAAGATGCAATCATCTTCACTTGATTCTCTTCCAACACCTTCACTTTCGCTTCGAACTCATTAGTGGTATGCATCTTCTTCTTTGGAGGAGCTCTCGGATTTCGTACTGCTCTTAACACTTCATCATGAATATTCTTGACCAACGCTATACCCATACTCTCACCAACTACCACACGGTCAATCTCTGCGTCTTTACGTGGAACTTTTGCGTCTAAGCACAAAGTAGTGACAGTACACGGGAATTTGAGATTTTGTTGCGAAGTTGGAGTTTTAGCAAATTCCATGATGGTATCATATATCACCCGAGCAACATCCATAGGTGTCTCCTCAATAATACACTTAATGAACAAAAGATGCTCCTTCTTCACTTCTGATATGTGCTTATTTCCGAAGAAGGTAGGGATTATGAACCGGGACCATACCTTAGCACATGGTAACAAATTACTACTATACATCTGTCCAGGA
This sequence comes from Nemophila menziesii, assembly GCA_029959085.1. Classification (NCBI taxonomy): domain Eukaryota; kingdom Viridiplantae; phylum Streptophyta; class Magnoliopsida; order Boraginales; family Hydrophyllaceae; genus Nemophila; species Nemophila menziesii. The sequence continues at coordinate 20,666,750 of JARWIR010000013.1, read as the reverse complement.
TATCTCTCCTTCGGGAATTGGGCGGGCCCCATCAACAAGTACTATTCCCCAAAGGGACTCATAATCAAAAGAAGGTTCTTTAAGAGATTCTTGGAAAGGGCATAGTCCAGAAAATTTGGGTAGTTTTAGCGATTTGCGAATAAGCTCAACGGAGAAAGGAACTACCTTTTTGCGAATCACAACTGCATCTTTGGAGAAGGCGATTCCTTCATAAAAATCTCGCACTAAGGTAGGAATATACTCAAGCTTCCTTTCTCTTAATTCTTTCCAACCCAATTTGTCACAAGTAATACCATAATCTTTGTAAGCACTAGTCATAATACCCTTAGGAAGATTCATCTCCTCACCAAACTTTAAAAATTCAATTCTATCACGAACCTGAGTATCCCACGGAATAAAGACTCTCTTTGGCTTTTGAGCCTATGTTTTCCTACGCGGAGGTTTCTGTTGTTGCACGGGTTCTTCGGGAACTTCTTGTTCTGTTTCTTCTTCAATCTTTTCTTCAAATTCTTCTTCACTTTCTTCATCACTTTCATCAATTAACCTACTCTTTTTCGGATTAGCCTTACTTGGATTTTCCTTTCTTTTTGGAGCAATTGGGATTTGTTCAGTCTTTTTGGAACGCGAATCCGGAATCTCAATTGCTTGGTCTGGGCTAGCTCCAACATTGTTCCTGTTTCTTGGTATGTTTCTTCGATATTTACACATGGAAGCGGTTCTGTTTGTCATCTCTTTTCACCCCAAACTCAAAACTTCAAATAATGTGAAAGCTAAAGAAAAGCTTTAAAGATTTGATGTTTTGAGGCTTTAAACTTGAAGAATAAGGTGTAATATGAGATAGGTTAAGGTTATTTGAGAGGAATTGTGGAAGAATTGGCTTTAATTTCAATGTTAGGAAGAGGAAATTTATGGAGAAAAGATGAAATTTGGTGATGTTTTGGAGAAGATATGAGTTGATTGTGTGTTTTTGTGATGAAAGAGGGCTTGATTTGATGATTTTATAGCTGATTGTTGATGATTTTCGGAGTAGGTGGAGGCAAGGATTCGGACTATGAGGTTAACTTGGAGAAAGAGGCAACAAACTAGGTTAAATAAACTCAAAACCGCCTCTCGCAACAGCGCACCGGCTAGCCGGTGGATTCGCCGGCATGCCGGTCGAGAGGGCGGTGAGAAAAATTACTAAATTCGATTTTTTTTTCAGACGCAAGTATCTTGCGTCATTGCTGACGCAGTGACCAGAGAGTTTGACTCCCTTGGCCGGCTAGCCGGTCATCTGACCGGTATGCCGGCGGCATGATGCTGGTGAATCTCAAAACGCAACGACCCTGCGTCGTTGCTGACGCAGTGGTCAGAACCTTCATATTCTTCGGCCGGCTAGCGGTCATCTGACCGGCATGCCGGCGGTTTCTCGCTGGCGCAAATCATGACGCAGCAACACTGCGTCATTGCTGACGCAGTGGTCAGAGAGTTGGGGTCCTTCAGCTCCTTCGACCGGTATGCCGGCCAGCTCGCCGGCTAGCCGGGCGGACCTGCTGTTGACTCCAAATTTTTTTCGTTTTCTTATCGTTTCGACCCCAAACTCATGACCATTATACCCCTGAAATCATCAAAAACAAACACCCTTCCTCATTTCTTACTAATAAACACTAAATTCAACGAAAATTAAACTAATTTACACTACGAAAATTTAAATACTTAACTAATATACAAGAAATTGGCTTTTGTTTAACGTCGTTAAGCTCGACGGGTTACCTCATGCTTCTAAGGAGCTTCGAGGAGGTACATGACCTCTCCGGGATGTGGGTCTTTAGCCCGATCGGTATCTTCACCTCCATGATATATCTTTAAACGATGACCGTTCACCATGAATGTACGGTTTACAAGTGGATGTTCTATCTCTATTGCCCCATGAGGTGTAACCTTGGTCACAATGTAAGGACCCGACCATTTCGATCTTAATTTACCCGGATAATTGCTGAACTTTGAATTATACTTCAATACTCTTTGTCCCACTTCAAAGTTCTTTGGACGAATTCGATTATCATGCCATATTTTGGTTATTTCTTTGTAAAGTTTAGCATTTTCATAAGCATGTAATCGAAATTCATCAAGTTCATTAAGTTTCATCATTCGATTCTGACCAGCTAAAGTAGGATCTAAGTTTAATTTCGCAATAGCCCAATATGCACCCATTTCCAATTCAAGAGGTAAGTGACAAGCCTTCCCATATACCATTCGATACGGAGAAGCACCAACCGGAGTTTTGAACGCAATACGATAGGCCCATAATGCATCATCTAATTTCATTGACCAATCCTTCCTAGTAGGACCAACGGTTTTCTCTAAAATAGATTTTACCTCGCGATTCGAGACTTCGGCTTGACCATTAGCCTGTGGGTGATAAGCGGTAGATACACGATGTCTCACCCCATATTTCTCTAAAACTGTCTTCAAATACCTATTAACGAAATGAGTACCCCCATCGCTGATAATTACCCTTGGAGTGCCGTGTCTAGTGAAAATGTGAGACTTAATCACCACTCGTGAATCATTAGTCGGTAAGGCTACAGTTCTACCCATTTAGACACGTAATCAACAACTAGTAAGATGTAGAGGTTACCATTTGAAGGAACAAAAGGGCCCATAAAGTCTATACCCCAAACATCGAATATTTCCACTTCTAACACATTATTACGTGGCATTTCATCCCTCTTGGATATGTTTTCGGTAAATTGACATCATTCACATCTCTTAGCATATTCATGACAATATTTCATAATAGAAGGCCCATAAAAACCAGATTGTAATACCTTAGCAGCAGTTCGATCTCCTTTAAAATGTCCTCCATAGGGTGAATCGTGACACCCAGCTATAATCGCCTCAATTTATTCCTTGGCTACACATCTTCTCACCATTTGGTCCGCACACACTTTGTAGAGGAAAGGGTCCTCCCAAAATAATTGTCTTGCACGATGAGCTAATCTTTTTCTTTCTTGATAAGTTGAACCTTCAGGGAAAGAACCACTTACCACTAAATTCGCAATATCCGCATACCAAGGAGCTTCATAATCACGAACAGCAAATAAACTTTCATCAGGAAATTCTTCTCTAACTGCTTCAGTACCACTATTCATTTCGGAACCTTCAAGGCGCGATAGATGATCTGCAACCTGATTTTCACAACCTCTTCAGTCTTTAATCTCTAAATCGAACTCTTGAAGCAATAAAACCCATCGGATTAACCTCGGTTTAGCATCCTTCTTCTCCATAAGATATCGAATCGCTGAATGATCTGTATAAACAATAACTTTCGCTCCAAGAAGATAAGAACGAAATTTATCAAACGAATATACAACTGCTAGTAACTCTTTTTCTGTAATTGTATAATTAACTTGGGCACCATTAAAAGTTTTACTAGCATAATAAATCGAATGAAAAACTTTTTCTTTTCTTTGTCCTAATACAACTCCCATACACAAATCACTCGCATCACACATAACCTCAAACGGTAAACTCCAATCTGGAGGTAAAACTATAGGAGCGGAAATAAGCTTTTCTTTGAATGCTTTGAAGGCCGCTAAACAAGCTTCATCGAAAAGGAATTTGGAATCCTTTTCGAGTAAGTTGCATAACGGTTTAGCAATCTTAGAAAAGTCTTTAATAAAACGCCTATAAAAACCATCATGACCAAGAAAACTTCTTACCCCTTTAACAGAAACAGGAGGGGGAAGAGTTTTAATTACCTCTATCTTTGCTCTATCAACCTCTAATCCAGCACTCGAAACTTTGTGACCCAGAACAATACCTTCGCGAACCATGAAATGACATTTCTCCCAGTTTAAGACCAAATCTGTTTCCTTGCATCTGATTAGCACTTTCTCCAAATTATCTAAACATTTATCAAAGTCATCACCAAATACGGAGAAATCATCCATAAAAACTTCAAGAAAATTATCGATCATATCCCAGAAAATAGCCATCATACATCTTTGAAAGGTTGCAGGAGCATTACACAACCCAAATGGCATTCTGCGATATGAAAAGGTACCAAAAGGGCATGTAAATGTGGTTTTATGTTGATCTTCTGGAGCCACGTAAATCTGATTATACCCAGAATAACCATCCAAGAAACAGTAGTATTCTCTTCCGTCTAATTTATCTAACATTTGATCAATAAAGGGCAAAGGAAAGTGATATTTTCTGGTGGCTTTATTCAGCTTTCTGTAATCCATGCAAACTCTCCATCCAACTACCGTTCTTGAAGGAATCGCTTCGTTTTTATCATTCAGAATTGTTGTCATTCCTCCTTTCTTCGGTACACACTGAACCGGGCTCACCCATTCACTACTCGAAATTGGATAAATAATCCCTGCATCTAAAAGCTTGATCACCTCTTTCTTCACCACATCTTTCATAACGGGCATTAATCTTCTTTGACCTTCAACTGAGCGTGCATTGTCATCTTCAAGTATGATTTTGTGTTGACAATAGGATGGACTAATGCCTTTGATGTCAGCAATTGTCCAACCTATTGCTCCTTTGTTAGCTCTTAACACACGTAACAGTTTATCTTCTTGAGGACCTGTTAAATTTGCTGAAACAATAACAGGTAGAGTTTCATTAGTACCTAAATACGCATACCTCAAGTGTGCTGGTAATGGTTTTTCTTCTAATTCCGGAGGAGATTCAATTGAAGGCTTCTTTTTAGGAATAATCTCCCCCGGTTCTCTCACAGGTTCATAGGCAAGACGCCTATACTTTGGATTTTCAGAATTCAGAGCTGCAACTGTTTCAGCTAGCTCTTCCATCATCTCAGGTAAGTCTAATGTTAAAGCGGCCTGCAAAATATCATCATAATTAAAACAATCAAATACCTCTTGCGATGCCTGCTCAACTACATCCATTCGGAAGCAATCTTCTTGAGAATCTGGAAATTTCATTGCTCGGAACACATTGAATTTGACTTCCTCGTCTTGTATCCTCATCGTTAATTCGCCATTTTCTACATCAATTAAAGTACGCCCCATGGCTAGGAATGGTCTTCCCAAAATAATGGGGACATTTCTATCCGCGTCGTATTCAAGAATAACGAAATCAACAGGAAATATAAGTGTACCTGCCTTAACGAGGACATCTTCAATTCTGCCTTCAGGATGTGCAAGAGACCTATCCTCCATTTGCAAGACCATAGAAGTAGGTCTTGCTTCTCCAATTTTTAGCTTATCAAAGATCGACTTGGGCATCAGATTGATGCTTGCTCCCAAATCGCATAGCGCTTTTCCTTTCCATTCTTCCCCAATCGATATCGGAATAGTGAAACTCCCAGGATCAACTAACTTTGGAGGTAATTTACTTTGACAAATCGCACTACACTCTTCAGAAAGTCCAATCATCTCATTATCACAATAAGGCCTCTTATTAGTGAGGGCCCTCTTCAAAAACTTCGTATACTTAGGAATATCTCGAATAGCCTCTAGTAACGGAATATTAATACTTAGGCCCTTCACTCTATTAAAGAATTTTGAAAACTCGGCCAAATCACCCTTTTTCTGAACTCGAGATGGAAACGGTGGTGGAGGGCGATTACTAACAACATCATCTTTCTTCTTTGGAATTTCACTTGGTCTCTCTATTTCTTCCACCTCACTATCTTTTTATTTCTCTTTCTCACCTACTTCTTTCTCTTTCCTTGGAACTTCTTTTTCTTTCACAACAGGAAAAGGAGGTGGAGGGAGGTTCTTACCACTTCTTAATGTAACGACTTTACAATCTTCGTGTTGTCTCGGATTCTCTGTATCACTAGGAAGCTGTCCTTGTGGGCGCTGATTAAGCTGTTTTGCAATTTGGCTCATTTGATTTTGTAATAGCTTCATATTTGTGTCAGATGCTTGTTGAAGAGCAATTAAATCCGCTACGGTTTTCTGAAGGGTAACTACATCATTTTGTGGTTAGGCAGGTAAGGCTTTTTGGTTCATGGTTTCTTCGTAAGTGTTTTGAGGAGCTTGTCTTTGCACATAATTACCCTGATTCTGTCCTCCTTGATAATTGTTGTGTGGTCTTGGATTGTAATTGTTACCTTGGGGACGCGGCTGATACGCATATGTAGGATTGGCTGCCCCATTAGGATTTGAGTATTGAAACCCAGGATGGTTTCTGTTAGGTTGATATCCATTTCCACCTGAATTAAAATTACCTCTATTGGACACAAACATCACAGGTTCTTGGTTATTCGGACAATTTTCCTCATCATGATCATCTACCTTGCAAATCGAACACACATATAAACCTCTTGTGCAGCTTGAACAGCTACCTTCTTACCCGAAAATCCCTCTTTTACAGCTAGTGTAAGCTGTTTCAATTGTTTCTCTATAGTAGTTTGAATCTTATTCTCAAGCGTAGCAAATTTTTCTTCGATATTAACATTACTCACTCCCTTAACCGGTGTTCTTACTGAAGTCCACCCAACTTCATTCTTGACTGTTCTTTCCAAAATGATTTTAGCATGAACGGGTTGAACTTGAAGAAAACCTGCACCACATAACAAATCCAATTTCTCTCTCGAATTCCCATCAAGGCCTTTGTAAAATATTTTTAGTTGCTGTTGTTCTGTAAAGCCATGATCGGGAACCCTTCGTAAACACATCTGAAATCTTGTCCAACTCTTACCCAAAGTTTCATCATACTCTTGACGGAAATGTGTCAACTCAAGTTGATCATCTAACCTCATGTTACTTGGGTAAAATCTGTCAAAGAAAGCAGTTTCTAATTGGTCCCAGTTTGTTATCTTCGTAGGATCTTGTGTATCGTGCCATTCACTTGCTCCATCAATGACGAAAAATCAAAACGCGGCATAATACAATTGTTCTCTTGAAACTCCTTGTGTGATGTAAGAATCACATATCTGCTTAAATTTTTTAACGGCTCGGATAGGATCTTCTCCTGGTCTACCACGAAAATTTCCAAAATTTTGGAATTGAGCTAACATACCCGAATCTGGACAAAATCTTGGAACATTGATATCTGGAGCACCCACTCCTAGAGCAGGAGCACGAAATGGAGCTTCTGGTGGACCATTAACAAACCATGGATCTTGATTCATCACTATCTGAACTTGAGGATTAGGATTTAGTGGTTGAACTTGAGGAATAATGCCTGGAGGCGCTATTGGTTGGCCATTTGCGTCTAGCTGACCTTGTCCATTATTTTTTTGATTCTGAAGATTGATATCCTCCATTCTGTTAATTAATTCTTCTACTTCTAAAGCTTCTTGTTCTCTCCTTCTCTTGTTAGCAAGTCTGATTAATGATTCTGGATTACTAAGGATCGGAGGTGTTGGCTCTAGATCCTTAAATAGTCTTCTTCGCATACACCAAACCTAAAAACCTGAAAAGATAAACAAACAAAAAGCGTAAAACTGATAAAATAAAATAAATGCAACTATCACTAAAGGTAAACACCGTGGTCACACGCTACCGTCCCCGGCAGCGGCGCCAAAAACTTGGTGGTCCTTTGTGTGTTCTAAAGAATAAATGCAAATGTGATCGAACCACAACCGCAAGTGTACGGTTGTCCCAAGTAGTAATAATGATCTAGGATCGTTCGCAGGGACGGTTTGGTTGACTACAATGTTTAACAAGAAATGAGTGATTGCACTTATGCAAACAAGTAAAGAAATAATGATTGGTTTGATTGTTGTATTAATTCTACTTAATGAAAGACTAATGATAAAATGCAAGTAAAGGGTAAAACGCAAGTAAAAAGATGTAAAACGCAGCGAGAGAAGGTAGCACTTGAGAACGCAAGGGGTCTTCCTAATCCTAGTTCATAACATGTTCTGTTTAAGGGCTAAATTGGTCAATTACAATGGTCGGGATTCTAAATTCCTTATACCCCCGTCAGGGTGGACTATAAGGCTATCCTAGAGTGTCACTAGTCCCGTCAAGGTAAATATGATCCACTTTTGGATGTTTAAGTTAATTACCTCATTGGCCCTAGAATTAGCTAAGTTCGTCGGAATCAATAGCTTCTATTTTAGATTGAATAAATGGTTCTGTATCTAAACCCTCCGTCAGGATGATCCAATCGCCACTAATTGGAATAGCCTAGATACTAACACCTGTTCCTAGTTCATGACTCTAAAAACAGTAAATAAACTCAATTTATCGAAAAGAGTAAAAGACACAATCTAATTTAATTTAACAGAAACCCAAATTCAAGACATGAAATTAATTAAGATTGGGAATCACCCATAAAACATTCTCAAGCACTAATAAATGTTTAGCTCATACTAATTAAAACAAAAACTAAATTAATTGAAATGGGATTCATATTTGATTACAAAATTAAAATTGAAAGAAACCTAATTTCCGGAGTTGGAATGACTGAGAACGGAGATATAGACCCTCTCCAGTTCTTGCAGCTTCTTCTTTCTTCCTTCTGTTGCTTCTCTCTGATGTTAAATCTTGTGGAATGTGAATTGTGTGAAAAATAGAAGTCAAGAGCTCCTTTTATAAGTAAAAATTCGGAATAGGGCTTGGACCTAAAAATAAAACACTAATTAAATGTCCAAGCCCAATTTCTAAGCCCAAAATCCCGTAACTGCTGATACACCTTCACTAAAACGGCTTTTCCCGCTTCGTTATGACTCTGATTGACTTGATTAAAGTTGCTAAAGTTCCGTAACTCGATAAGGAATGTTTTCTCTTCAAAGTTCAGCAGCTAAATCATCTCTTAAGCACCTCGAAATCAGCAATCTTTGGCCTGGAAAACAGATTTTCAGCTCTAAAAATAATTTCTTTCGGGATTTATCTTTAAGTCTTGACTCTATATCACGATCTTTGACTTTCTTCTCGGATTCCATTCCTAGCTAGTATTCAAAACCTACAAACTTTTCACTAAAATACACAAGATTACGCGCAAAAGTTTAATAAATTAAAAACACTAGAAATAAAATAGAAATTCCGGATTATTGCATATTTAGCTCAAAAGTCTATCGAATTAATCAAATAAACACAAAAAAATGATGTCTCCTAAGGGTCGAAAATAAGAACAATTAAGGAGACATCACCTCCCCAACAACGAGTTAGGCTATGAACGTCAACTAATCTGCGCTTGACCCCCTTCTTGGGTCGAATTTCTATCACCTTGGCTGAAACAACCTTAGTGACCATGAATGGTCTCATCCACGAGTCTTTGAAACTACGTGGCCTATTCTTGCGTTTATGAGCTTTCCATAGAACTTCATGGCCAACCCCAAACTCAATGTTTGGCTCAGTATCCATAGGCTTTAAGTGGATCTTCTCAGGAGGGACTTTGTGATGTGAAAGGCTGTGGATGACAGGAACGGTGGGATCTAACTTCCTTGGTTTCTTACCCAAGACATAGAAGGTCTCGGATACATTCTTTGCATGAAGGGTAATGGTCCCTTCTTGGAAGTTGATTACACTTTGACTTGTGGCCATGAAAGGCCGTTCAAGTATGATTGGAACCTGCTTATCTGCATCAAACTCAAGTATAACAAAGTCAGTAGGGATGGCGATACTACCTGCACGGACTAAGACGTCCTCCACTGTTCCCCATGTCCTCGTAACTGATTTGTCAGCGAACTGCAACTTCACTGGAGTTTGCTCTGATTTCTGAAATCCAAGTCTCTCGAAGACGGACTTAGGCATAAGATTTACACCAGAACCCACATCGTACATAGCTTTCACCTTGAGCATACCATTTATTTGAATAGGAAGGTTGAAACTTCCTGGATCTTTAAGCTTCGTTGGTAGCTCTCGTTCACTTCTTCTCGGAACTCTCAGATTCTCTATTGGGATCTCTACACTTGCTTCTTTCTCAGGAATAACTTGCGTAAAAACTTGTTGCGGTGTAAGTCCTTTCTTCGCAATCTCAAGCATTTGGGCGTTGATATTTTCGGGTGTATACGCCTCTACAAATGTCTTGAGTTCAGTGTCATCCTTAGGATTTGTATCAGGAATAGTTGGTGACACTGTTTGAACAACAGGTGGCGGTTCCACCTTCTCTTCTTCTTTCTCTTCTTGCACAGCAAGTGCAACTTCATCTTCTTTCTCTTTCTCTCTATCTAGCTCAGCTTGATAATCCATAACTGATCGAATTTCCTCTTGCATCTTCCTCAGCAGCTGTATAAATTCGGCTTTTTCTGGATCGTCCTCCACATAAACCTCAGAACAGTCAGATTCCACGAGGCTAGACTTGGTTGGTTCTTCTTCGGTACTCGGAACTTCCACGACACTAACAGCAGCATGCGGTACTTCCTTCTTTTCTTCTTCAATTTCAAGGCAAATAGCCTTACACGCTTCGAACCCAACATTATCATCACCTCCTTCGATAGCCTTCACTTCTTTCTGTTCCATTAAATTCGTTAGTAACTGTTCTACTTGAGTACCTAAAATCTGAAGTGCGGCATCTTGTCCTCAGACTTTCTCTTCCTGAGCGTTCATATTCGTGGTCAAACGGTTCAAGATTTGTATTATTTGCTGATTATCCATAGATCCTTCTTGAGGATACTGAGGTAAAGCTTTCTGATCTAACGCATCGGTATAGGCATCTTAAACAGGTTGTTGAGGGGGAGCAGGTCTATTCTGATATTGATTTTGATACTGACCTCTAGGTTGGAAATAGTTGTTCTGGGGGCGCGATTGATAATGACCAAGATTAGCGGCCCCTTGTGGATTTGAGTACTGCATACCCGGATGATTTCGGTTACCCCATTGATAACCTCCTCGGTTGGATATGAAGTAGACAGATTGTGGATTTGTTTCGCACTCTTCCCATGTATGATTATTAACCCCACATTGTTAACAACCTTGTGCTTCTTGTACTACGTTTGCTGCGGCTAAATTCTTTTGCATCTCTAACTTCAGCTCTTTGATTTGATTCTCTAATGCGGATATTTGAGCTGAGTTCGCAGTTTATGCATCTAAACGAAGCGTTCCTCGGGTCTTTGCTACAGGAGCTCGCGTTGAAGGCCAACTCCTTTCTTGTTCAATAATATTTTCCAAGACATCGGAAGCTTCATTATGATTCATGGACACAAAATTACCCTTTCGAATGTTATCCACCTTCTCTCTACCTTTATCATTAAGACCTTCATAGAATATAGCAAGTTGTAGAGCGGGTGTATAACCATGGAGCGGACATCTAGCTAATTTATGTTGAGACCTTGTCCATGATTCTCCTACTATTTCTCCATCTTCTTGACAAAATCTTGCAAGCTCGGTTTGATCTTTGAGTCTCATGCTCTTCGGATAAAAACGGTTAAAGAACGCGGCTTGAAGTTCTGTCCAAGAATTAATTGTTCCAGTTGGTTGTCTTTCTAGCCATTCGCTAGCTCTACCGGTCAAGACGAACGAAAACATATGACAATACAGTTGCTCGCGTGTAATGCCAGGAGTAATATAGGCATCACAAATCTGCATGAACTTCTGAATCGATCTTACCGGATCTTGAATTGCTGTACCACTGTAGAGTCCAAAACGTTGAAATTGACTAAGCATACCCGGATCGGGTCTAAATTTGATATTTTGGATCTCTGGAGGACGGTAACCTATCGGTTGAACATGAAACGGCACATGAAGACCAGGGAGGTCTTGCTCAACTCGGTTTTGATTTAAGTAATTCTGCCCATTACCTCCTCCTAGTTGTTGTTGTACACCAGGTGGAATATATGCTGGAGGTCCTCCTGGTGCAAAGTAAGGTAATCCTCCAGGTGGATCTAACTGTTCTTGCATGCCTGCCACAGCTCTTCTTTCAGCTCTTTCCTCACGAACACGTTTATTATAAGATCTGAAGCTCCTCTCAGGCTCCGGTAACGGAGGCCAAGAATTAAACACTGTGAAACCTGAAAAAGACTAAAGCAAACCACAAACGTAAATCCGGAAAAATAAAAACTAAAAACTGGAAAATAGAAACTAATTAAAAACTACTACTCGAAATAGATAACCCACACGCTAACGAGACACAAGTCCCCGGCAGCGACGCCAAAAACTTGGTGTCGCCTAGGGTGTGATAAAAATATGATAAAATAAAGTCTAGAAAACTACGCACTCTCACCCTAGACAGGCACAGTACTGCAAGTATTACAGGACGTATGCAAGTTTTAGTTGATAAGTTGAGTTCGTTCTCAGGGACTTAAGTGTGTTAATCACGTGGGCAAGAATAACGAGTAAGAAGTAAATAATTAAAGACAGAAAATAAAAGCAAATAGATTTCGAAATTAATAATTAAAACTAAGAAAATCAAAGACAATAAAGTAAAATACTAAGAATATGAGATGAGAAATATAGCTTAGGTTTTGCTAGTATGCACTAATCCTTCTAATTCTTTCTATTAGATCTAGTTAATAAGGGAGAATATTAGCTCTTGTATACTTAGTCAGGATTCTAAATTCCCATTCCTTAGACCTTGAGAGCGACTAAGGGGGCTACGGCACAACCAAGAAGCTGTTTTAAATAGGGTTATCAAACGCTACTAAGGCCCTAAGTAAACAATTCATTCAATTGGTGATATGGTGATTAAATTATACCCTAATGACTATCTAGTTAGAATCAGTTTCGTCAGGACTAATATCGACACTAGACGTTATGTGGTGTTTCAATAATTAGACACCCAGTTAAGGTGACCATCTAACTACTATTAAGACAATCCTAAAGTGATCAGTTCTAGGAAAGACAATAAATCAAAACATATAAACAAATATAAAGGTAAGAAGCTAATATCAGATTAAAACATGTAATTCCAAAAGAAACTTAGATAGAAGAATTAGAATTCATAGATTATACATGATGCAAAACCCAAGCTATGGGAAGTTTAGTTCATACCTGATGGAAATAAACTAAAAGAAATTACAAAAGACATCATCTCGCTCTCTACAATAAACTGGAAGAATAAAACCTTAAGAACTAATTACTATGAGGCAAGGATTATTTACAAGTGATACAAGGGTGTATTTATAGGTGTTTAGAAGACCTAATTCGTTTTCTTGAGGGAGAGGTTAAGTAATGGACTCCATGCCCAACTCAAATTCGTATGGAAATAAAGATAAATTCTGCTGACTTGTCTTGAGCATATCTTCTTCGTTATTGGTCGGTTTTTGCTCCGCAATATACCAAAAGAATCCTCAGCGAATTATCTACGTCCCTATGAAAGGAATCTTCCAAAATCGGCTTCCTTTTGGAGTTATCACCACTTCTTTAGGCGTAGCTGCAGAAATTCAGATTTAGGCAGCTTTTCCTTTTCCATAATTTTAGATTTTGTTTCCTTATCTCCAATTACCATGCTAATATCTTTCCATATCTTGTAGTCTTTGACTTGGACTCTAATTAATCTCCATAATTATCTTTAAAGTTACACACTAAATAAACCATTAAACCCAATATGCTCTAAAAATATTATTTTACTAAATCAAGACTCAAAATAGGAAAGTGCACTATTTCTCAAGAAAATCGACTATTATGACTTCTAAATCACTAAAAATGATGTCTCATCCTAATATAAATCTATCACAAATGAGGAGACATCACATATCCAAGCATCCCCTTAAAATTAAATACTCATCTCCTCAATTGTTATCTAGCTCTTTGTAGACTAATCGAATTTATCTTCATTATCTTCTTGAGTCTATCACTTTATCTATATTTCTTCTTCTCCTCGTCTATCTAGCTAAAATTCTAATCATCTTCTTCGTCTTCCAAGCTCTCTATTCAAATGTTATTATCTTCATGCTTCCTTGAACCTTCCAATAACACACTACCAATATCGTCTTCATTGTAAGATCAGGAATATTTAAGACATATTATTTTGTCATCAATCATTAATCAAAATAAGACTTTAGGCTAACATTAATATGATCCCACAATTTAAGTTTTTTATCCTTATCAGGGTGAGAATAAATGAAAGGTAAAACCCACGTATTTATATAATCTATACAAAGGGAGATAGAGATATGGTTGTGGTATGAGTAGATTACCTCATCGTCGAGATTATCCACCACCAGCAGTGCCAATCCTTTAGAAGTTCCAACATGATTCACATAATAAATCAATTTAAGCTTCAATTTTTTTGCTAGCATTAAAAACCACTTGCAATATTTTATTTGAGTAATGATATATTGCATGATGTGTAGGGTTGTAAACGAGTTGAGCCGAGTCGAATACTAGATGTACAAGTTTGTTTGTTTAAATTTTTGATCCAAGCCGAGCTTTCAATGATCCAAGTCAGAGATGAAAAAACTTGTTCGTTTAGCTTATATAAAAAGATTTTTTAGAGCCGAGTTCGAGTTGCTCGTGAACAATTTGTTTTTTTTTATGGTTGAAACGGAATTTCCATGAAGTATTGGCATTTGAAAATATGAAGCGTAATATTAATGAAATAATAAAAGTTCAAAGAGAATAAAAATATCCAAGTTGATATTGAAGGTTTATAAATATATTTACAAGTAAATAATATATTAATCTATAATTCATGAATATAAACGAGTCGTTCACGAACAAGCTCGAGCGGGCTTGTTTACTTAACAAGCTTAAATTGGATCTTGAGTTTAAGCTTATATATATTCAGTTCGATCTCGAACGAGCTTTTTTCTTAGCCAAGTTCGAGCTGCTCACGAGCGGCTTGGTTCATTTATAACCTAATTATGTGGATTTTAAGTGTCCTTTCATGTAAGAGAGACAAAAAACTAATCATTTCTAACTTCATTTTAAAACTACTTTCATATTTAATCTTATTTTTCTTTTTAGTATAGAATTCTCGTAGCCAGCCACACTAGAGCTAACACGGTAAAAAGTGTACAACAAGGCAGTTGTTGTCCCCAAAGGTGTGATATATAAATCAACACAAAATGAGTGTGACTTCATGCAAGCTTACAGGTCGTTGACAAGTAATAAATTTGATAAGTATAAAGGTTATCGTCTCTACAGAGACTATCAAAGTTATGAGTATTGTGTCTCAAAGGTATAATATTGTAAAGTTGCAAAGGAAATGACGAGAAAAGTAAACAAAATGTTTGTTTGGGGTTTTTGATAGTTAAAACTAAATTGTAAATAATTAAATACAAAATGTAAATAAACTAATAATGAAAATATAGAGTGTGAGAGAGATATGCTTGAGTCTTGCTAGTAATTCGCGAAGTCAACTAATTTAATGTTTCTAAATATAAGGGCAAATTGGGTATTTCATGTTAATCGGGATTCAACATTCTTTCCAAATCCCTCCTGGGTAGATCGGAAGTTATTCAGAAATAAAGTGGTTCAAACCCTAACGACTACTTGGCTAGTCAAGACCCATCGGCTAACTAACGCACTCCAAGCACCTATATACTATGTCCTTAATCAAACCCCCTTCTGAATGATAGATCGATCACCAAAACTACCCAATATGTGATCAAGATACGAGTAGAAAATAAGCACAAATTTATATACAACGAAACTAAAATCAATTTATTTAAATAAATATAATCCCAAAATCAAAAAAACATCAAATTAATCCTCTAGGGTTTATACATAAGCAATTCTCAAGCAAAATAAAGTTTAATTCATAGTAAAATAATAAAAACCAATAGTAAACAATACCATAGTAATGTTTAGAAGATAAACGTAATAATTTTACTCTTTGGAATGATAGCAAACGAAGTTCTGAGGAGAAAGAATGGTGGAATTGGGTGTAGAAACCCTCTTCCTTTTCTCTTCTCTGTCTCTAGATGTTTTTTTACTCTTCTCCATTGACTTAAGGCTGCCCAAAAGTATTTCTCTAATGTTAATTTCTTATATATATATATATATGTGTGTGTGTGTGTGTGTGTGTGTGTGTGTGTCTAAAATGTTGTATGGTTGTGGGACTCTTTTAAATGACCTAATCCAACCCAAAAACTTTCTAAAAAGACTTCTGGTTTGAACCACGACATCGGCAATTATCATAATTTCTTCATTTTAGCTTTGAAGCGCGAACTCTTGAACCCTACGCGTTCCTTACTTCAAAACCTATCTAGATATGGAAGGTGGTGTCGCCTAAGGTGTGATAAAATAATGTAATAAATAAATGCAAATAAACACCCTAAGCTGAGCACGGTTCTGCAAGTATACAAATCGTATGCAAGTTTTAATGAATAAGTAGAATTCGTTCCTCAGGAACTACGAAAGTTAAGAAGAACTTATGCAAATATTCAAGTGCAAATAATTAAGCTAGAATAATAATACGCAAGAGAAAGAAAGAAAGATATATTTTTATTTGGTTTTTAATAAAGGAAAATTAAACTAATAAACTAAAGACAGAAAATAAATAAAAGAAAAGAAGATAGTATGATAGTTTAGCCTGAGTAATTAGCAAGTAATCTACACTAGTTTTGCCATTCTAAACATGTAAGGGATGAATCACGTAGTATTTCAATAGTTTGGTTTCAATTGCGGTAGGTAGTTTCAAATAGGTTTTACCTGTGTCAATAAGAACCTAAGCAAATTATTCCTGCAATTGATTTAATAGCAATACACTAAACCATTGACTAACTAGTTAGGCTGAATTGTCAGATCAAACCTTATTCTAGGTGTTATGTGCTAATCCTATAGTTAAATATATCGTTGTCAATGATTACTTAACTACTATGATGGTAATCCTATACGTTTGCAACCGTAAAGAACACAGAATATAAATCCAACACATAAACAGAGAAATCAAAACATAAATTCAATCAAATTAGATAGATGTCAACCAAACCTAGGGTTCATACATATATGCTAAACTCAAGATAAAATAGAATTTAGTTCATACTAAGAAAAGAAAATAAAAGAATTACAAAATTAAAGGTTGAAGGAGATATGATTGATGCACAGCTTCTTTCAGACTTCTCTTCTTGTGTTGTAAGCTTCTTCCTGACCTTAAAGGTTTGGCCAAGGATGATTTTTCTAATGATAATAGGTTGTATTTATAGTGTATAGGAAGACCTAATCGTTTTCTTGAAGGAGAAGGTAAGTGTTGGACTCCAAGCCCAACTCAATTTCGTAGCCCAAAAATATGGAATCAGCCCGTTTTTGGTTTGGTCCTAGCAGCTTCAATACTTATCCGTTTGACGCGAATGAGTAGTCGAAATTCATCGTCTCGAAAAAATCTTTAACTTTGTTCTTGACCGTTTCTCCAGATTCCTCACCGATTTTGAGATATAATCTTATTTGTGGTCGTGGGTGGTGAAATTCAGATTTATGGCAGCTTTTCCTTTTCCATATTTTTAGCTTTTGTTTCCTTATCTTCAATTTCCATATTTATCCTCTTTCCTTTAGCTCTTAGACTTTGACTTGGACTCTAATTAATTACCATATATCTCTAAAGCTTCACACTAAATAAATAATTAAACCCAATATGCTCTAAAAATAATAAATAATTAATTCAAGACACAAAATAGGAAAGTGTACTAAACCATGAGAAAATCGACCTATAAACTAATAAATACAACTAAAATGATGTCTCGGAAATAGCTTTTATTATCACAAATGAGGAGACATCAAGACCCCCAACTCAAAGTTGTATCGTCCCGATACAATAAGAATAAAGAACAGTAGGGTAGTCAAGAAGAAGTAGGAGGAGAAGAAGAACATTACACAATGAATGATCCTAGAGCATAGTATCTAAAAAGTCTCCTGTAGTAATGCTCAAGAAATAATGCACAAATATGCTTGATATACACATGATCAACAATCCATGAATTCAAGTCCAGATTAATTTCGCAATGCCGGAAGGAGAGGTTGATAACTTAGTTCATGCTAATGGCTATAAGTTGTTCATAGGTCCTAATATAGCATCCAATGGTCCACTTACCTTTTACCTAATAGCTCAATTGTTTCTCCACCAAGCAGTTAGAAATCCTAAGGTCTTTGGTTATAACTTGGCTTAAGGACGGTGTGGTATATTTGGATAAATGAAAAGTGAGATTTTGGCTCTGCTCACATTCCATCAACGAATCGCCCTAGAGTTTGAGTTTTCACTCGAAAATGTTCTCACTCAACCCAATTTTTGATGCTTTTGATGTGCATCCCCAATAATCCCAAATAACACCTTTCATGATGATATATAAATTCCACTTTGCCGGTCCGAATATATATTCTTTTCATATCAACTTTTTTCTTTTGTATAGCTATGACTCTCTTTTTAATGTTGAGATATCACGCTATTTTTTCTCATAATCATGCCTTTTCATAACTTTAGCTCGTAACTTCTTTTTCATTCACTATTACCCCGGCAAAGGGTTACAATAATAACTTTTTCATCATCAATAAAATCACAATTACAATATCCAAATCCCAATGTTCCCAATGATTAAACCCACCACCCCAAACTCAAGCTCTAAAAACGACTTGTTTCAGGTTTTGTGATTCGAGTGCGGGTCATATAGATAAGTCCTACAAACTAAGGGTAAGGATTATAATGTGGTTAATAAAAAGGCTTTAGAAAGGCTCAGAGGGGCTAAGATGGATAAATAATAACAATAATCAAATAAAAGGGTGAGAAGGTATAAAAGGATTCAAGTGGCTTCAATATGAAATAACTGCCTTATTCATTTTTCTAACTACCGGATTTTGTTACTTTTTCACTACTAGTTCATAGATGAGCGGGGTTTCAACTAATTTCAAACCTCACGTTCTACACACCAAATAACTCTCCCTAAGTTTTAACGTAACTTCTTAGCATTGCTCATTAACTTTTCTATCTTTTATTTCCTGTTTTCATACATGCATACTAAACATATTCGTGACATCTTTCAAAAACATACTACTTACTATCATTGACCTAATTAAATCATGCTCAAATAGGTACATTCAACATATTCTATGCCTTAATTCAACCTAAAAATTTTAAATTTTATGCGAAAACAAAAAGGGAAGATGAGGACAACGAATCCCCACCCCCAACTCAAAAATGAGCCGTGACCCCACGACTCGTAAAAGACTCAAGAGTGGATAAGAACTTTGCTAAGAACTCCTAAAGAGTGGATATAACTTTAAGCTTCAAACTTCTCTTGAGTTGATTTGACTTGAATGCTTCTTGAATTAAATTCCTCGATTGAGTAGATTAGACAAGTTGAATGATCAAGCTTAGAGTGGATATAACCATCCCACCCCCACCACCACCTAAAAAATTTCGAACACCACCACAACCATAATCACAACCACCACCACCTACTGCTAATTCCAGCACACGACATGCACGCATTTGAGATTTTTTTTAAATCGTCATAACTAATTCTAAAAAGATAAAAAAAATAAAAAAATGCATTTTAAACGAGACAAATTAATATTCACAAATCTAAGATTTTTTTGTTTTTTTTCTTGTTGATTTTTTTTGAAATGGGATTTGTCGTCCCATCTCTAATTTTAAGATCGGGATGAATTTATCTTATCTCCATTCTAATACTGATATAAGATTTGTCCTATCTCTATTGTAAAACTAAGATGAGATCTCTCCAATCTCCGATTAAAGTGAATATATGTGTGTAAAAGAGAACCGTGATATTTTATTTCATTTCAAAATGGAAGGTTTAATCAGATATGGGATAAATCTCATCTAGTTTTGAAATAAATCTCATCTCAATATTAGAATTGAAAATGAAACAAATTCATCCTGATCTTAAAATCAGAGATGGGACAAATCCCATTTCAAAAAAAAGAAAAAAAGAAAAAAAAAATCATAAAGATAAACATTAATTTGCCTCGTCCAAGATGCATTTATTTGTAGTTATAACGATTTAAAAAAAATCCCAGACACGCGTTCTGAAGGAAGTAGTAATACGTTCTGGTGATTGTGGTTGTAGTAGTGGTTGAAATCTTTTAGGTGGCGCTGGGGAGGGGGTGGGGGTAGTGGTGAGGGTGGTGGTGGGGTTGTGATGGAGGGGGGTGGTGGTGGTCGTCGTGGTGGTGGTGTCTAATTAATGGTTTTTATTGTTTAATAGTTAAAAAATGTAGGTGAACTTTCACAGCTATGATAATGTTTGATTTAAATCGGAATAGATATTTGGTCAAAGTCAACAATTATAAAATAAGGTAATTTGTAAACTTTGAATCAAAAATATTATGTAATCTAAATGGGAAGTTAGTAAGTTATTTTAATTTAAATGGGAATTGACCCTTGTTATTTTAATTTTTTTATGTAATATTCAATTATATAATATTCATAATATATAATTTTTTTTTCGAAATCCATGGTGACCACCACAACCTCATGCATCCACCACCACCATCACCTCATGCATCCACAATTACCTGCACTTATAACTATAGTTGGTGGTGATTGGTGGTGACGGATTTAGTTGGTGGTAGTTACGGGCGAAGGTGGTGGTGGTTGTGGTGGTGCGGATGGTGGGTGGTGGGAGTGGGGTGTTGGTGGTGGTGGTGGTGGTGGTGATGGCGGTGATCGGGGCTGCAAACGAACCGAGCCGAACTGAACTTTAGCTTTCTTGAGTTTGTTGCTAATTTTAGTAAGCTTGAGCTTGGTTTGAGTTTGAAACGAAACGAAACGAGCCGAGCCGAACTTTATCTTTTTCTTGAGCTTGGTTAATGAGCCGAATTCAAACAAACTCTTAGCAAACTTATTTTTTCCAAGCTTGAGTTCGGCTTGGATTAGTTCATTTAAGACTCATTTAAGTATAGCTGACCTTGTCCATTATTTTGTTGATTCTAAAGATTGATATTCTCCATTCTGTTAATTAATTCTTCTACTTCTAAAGCTTCTTGTTCTCTCCTTCTCTTGTTAGCAAGTCTGATTAACGATTCTGGATTATTAAGGATCGGAGGTGTTGGCTCTAGATCCTTAAAGAGTCTTCTTCGCATACACCAAACCTAGGAACCTGAAAAGAAATGAACAAACAAAAAGCGTAAAACTGAAATAAAAGTAAATGCAACTATCACTAAAGGATAAAAACCGTGGTCACACGCTACCGTCCCCGGCAGCGGCGCCAAAAACTTGGTGGTCCTTTGTGTGTTCTAAAATAAATGCAAAAAGTAATTGAACCACAACAGCAAGTGTACGGTTGTCCCAAGTAATAATAGTGATAGCAGATTCGTTCTCAGGGACGGTTGGTTAACTACAATGCTTATCGATTAATTAATGATTGCACTTATGAAAGCAAGTAAAAGATATATTAATTGATTGGTTGGTTTGTATTAATCCTAAGTATGAAAGACTAATGCGAAAATGTAAATAAATAACTAAAACGCAAGTAAATGAAAGTAAAACGCAAAAATAAGAAGGCAGTACTTGAGAGACGCAAGGATTTCACCTAACTATCATTCATTTCATACATTGTTTAAGGGACAAATTGGTAAATTTGTATTGGTCGGGATTCTAAAATCTCCTTACCCCCGTCAGGGTGGACTAAGGAGCAACTTTCAAGTGCTACAAACCCCGTCAGGGTGATTATAGTCCACTCTCAAGTGTTTAAGTTTAAATTACCCAATAGGCCATAGGTTTAATTAAGCTCGTCAGAGTCAAATAATTTCTAACCTACATTCATTAACTAGTTCAGTATCTAAACCCCCCGTCAAGGTGATCCAATCGCCACTAATTGGAATAGCCTAGATACTAAGTCCTATTATTAATTGATCAGGTCAATAATAGTAAATAAAATACAAATTAAAGAAAAATACAATTTACCCAATTTGATTTTAATAATAATTATCCCAAATTCAAATGTATAAAACGAAATCAAATTGGGATTAACCCATTATGCGTTCTCAAGCACTAATTAAGTTTAGCTCATAATAATTGAAAAGATAAAAACTAAAGAAACAAATAAGTTCATCATGTTTTACAGAATAAAATAGAGAACCTAATTACGGAATTGAATTGGCTGAGAATTGGAGATATAGACAGTCTCCAGCTCTTGCTTCTTCTCTTCCTGCCTCTAGCTTCTTCTCTGGTGTCTGGCTCTTAAGCGTATGTTGTATTATGAAAAGGATGTGTGAAAATAGAAGTCTAAAACCCTTTTATAATGTTAAAAACGGATTCGGGCTTGGACTTAAGAATAAATCAATAATTAAATGTCCAAGCCCAAAATCCCGTAACTGCTGATACACCTTCACTAAAACGGCTTTTCTCGCTTCGTTATGGCTCCGATTGACTTGATTCCAGTTGCTAAAGTTCCGTAACTCGATAAGGAATGTTTTTTCTTCAAGGGTCAGCGGATAAATCATCTCTTCAGTGCCTCGAAATCAGCAATCTTTGGCCTGTTTTCCAGGTTTGCAGCTCTAAAATCAGATTCTTTCGGGATTTATCTTCAAGTCTTGACTCCATATCACGATCTTTGACTCTTTTCTCGGATTCCATTCCTAGCTAATAATTAAAACCTACAAACTTTTCACTAAAATACACAAGATTACGTGCAAAAGTTTAATAAATCAAAATTACTAGAAATAAAATGGAAATTCCGGATTATTGCATATTAGCACCAAAAGTTTATCTAAATAGTCAAATAAACACAAAAAATGATGTCTCCCAAAGGTATACAATTTGAACATTTAGGGAGACATCAAGACCCCCAACTCAAACCTTTGTCGTCCCAACAAAGCAAAACTAAAAACAAGGGGAATGAAGTAGATGCAAGAGAAAATAGAAGCTAGTAAATACACCCTAAAGCAATTCTAAAGATAAATCTCATATAGCAAACATTAAGAACTAACATACACATACACTAATCATGCAACATCAAACATAAATAACTTCAATCATAAAATTAACTTTGCAATGCTAGAAGGTTACACTTGTACTTATCTCATTATGATGGCTATAGTTTGTTCCTCGATCCTTACTCGCTTTGAACGCTCCACTTAGTATACAACCTATTAACTTACCATGCACCTAGGAATCACGAGGACTTTACGGTTTTAGCGTAGGCTTAGGGATGGTGTGGTATGTATATTTGGTAAATTTGAAGTGAGCTTTTGGCTCTCTCCTCACTTACCATCAACAAATGTCCACGAGCTTGAGTTTACACTCATATAATGTTCTCACTCAACCCATTTGACGCGCTAATGTTGCATCCCCAATGTCAACCCAATATAAACTAAGATGATTTTTCAAAATATTCCACTTTGCCGGTTTATTTTATTCTTTCTTTCTTTTTATTTTCTTTTTCATTTCTTTTTCTCTCTTTTTTTTTTATACAAGATACCCATGACCATCCTTTTGATGTGAAAGGTCATGTCTCTTATATTAATTTTTTTTTTCTTTTCTCTTTTTTTTTTCTTTTTCAAATCCCGGCAAAGGGTTACAAATAATAATATCATATTTTATTTTTGTGCCTTAATATAAACACATAAATCCCACCCAATGAAATTTCCCAAATGTGGACCCTCCACCCCAAACTCAAGCTCGAGACAGGTCTCAGGATCGTGATTCAAGTGCGGGTCATTTGGTTATGCCTAATAATCTAAGGGATAATGGGCTTACATCGTGGCTACAAAAGAAAGGCTTAAGGCTCTAAATTGGGCTAAGACGGATAAAATTAATATAAGGGATAACAAGCTAAAAGGCTTCAAATGGCTAACAAAGAACTGCCCCTATCATTTTCATAGCTACATGGTTCGTCTCTAGTTCATATCTAAGTGGGTTGTCTACTAATTTAGATCTCACGTTCTACAAACCAAACATTTTCCTTAAGTACAAGCTTACTTCTTTTGCATTGTTCATTAATTTTTCCTATTCATTATCTATATTTGCATGCAATTAAAGTGCGTTTTATGTTATTCCCCAAAGTCCACTATCTACTATCATAGATTCATCAAAAGTATGCTTAAAAGGGACATTTAAAATCTTCTACAGTCAAACGCAACTCCTAATTAATTTATTAAAAGCAATTAAAAACAAATAAACACATAAAAACTGGGATGAGGCAACGAACCCCACCCCAAACTCAAAAATGAGTCGTGTCCCCACGACTCGAAAAGACTCAATAAAGCAATTAAACTAATATACACTAAATGAGAAAGGAAAGAAAACGTATCTTAACCAGCGCGAGGCTGGTTGTCGGTGTTGCGTCCAGGTTGAGGTTTTGAATTCTTCTTCATCAATGGTTGCGTTTAAAGTGTGCTTCATCACCTCGAATTTCTTCAAATTTCCCACGTTTTCATTTATTACTTGCCCTATAAGCATCATCTCTTCTATCAAAATCTTCCCTCAATACCCAATTCTCTTTCTTCATCATGTTCTTCGTACCTTTTCCAACCTTCATAGTCATCTCTGATGACCCCAAACTCAAAGCTTCAAGACTCTCAAAAGTTTTGGATAAAATTGTGATTTTAGTGTTTTTGAAGGTTTGGGTATGAATTATGGATTGTTTAGAGCTGGGTCATGGATATTTCAAGGTTTGGGAAAGGTTTAACGGATAAACTTTAGCTTTGGTGAAAGAAAATTTTGGTTTAAAGTATAAATCTTTGGTATTTTGGAAGGTTTATGGTATGATTGTGAGCTTGGATGATGTTTAGAGGGAAAGATTGGTGGTATAATGTTGTTTTGATGATGATTTTCGGAGTAGTTGGCGGCCAGGATTCGTAGGTGGAGGCTTGGTTAGGAAAGAAGCTAAAAATATAGGGTTTTAACCCTTAAAATCGCCGCTCACAGCAGCTGACCGGTATGCCGGTCACTGTGTCGGCGAAAAATAAATTTCCAAATTGAAAATTTTACTCTTTTTTTTTACCCCTGACGCAGCCTCCTTGCGTCATTGCTGACGCAATGATCAGAAAGTCCTCTTTCGCTGACCGGCATGCCGGTGGCATGTCACTGGCGGGAATGGAGACGCAGCGTGCTTGCGTCATTGCTGACGCAGTGATCAGAACCCCTCATTTCGCTGACCGGCATGCCGGTGAATCCCGCTGGCGCAAATCGTGACGCATCAACGCTGCGTTATTGCTGACGCAGTGGTCAGAAGCTTTGGGGTCTTCAGCTCGTTTTGGCCGGTATGCCGGCCAGCTCGCCGGCTAGCCGGTCAAACCTGTTGTTGACTCCATAATTTTTCGTTTTCTCCTCGTTTTGACCCCAAACTCATGACCCTTTTACCCCTGAAATCATCACAAACAACTACTCTTCCTCATTTCTTAATAATAAACACTAAATTAGCGATAATTAAACTAATTTAAACTACGAAAAATAAAAACTTAAACTAATATACAAGAAATGGCTTTTGTTTAACGTCGTTAAGCTCGACGGGTTACCTTATTCATTAGTCATTCACATAACCTCCCCAGCAGTGAGTGAGGTTGTCAATATTAGCAACTCGAAATTTGCATCCTTTAGCTTTTATTCCCACTAGTTTGTCTGAGATAACCTTCGTGACCATGAATGGTCCTAGCCAAGAACTTTTCGATTCACATGTCTTTGGAGGAGGTTTTGGCTTTTTCATAGCAACTTCTTCGCCTACTTTGAACTCCTTTTTCTTTCTTTCCTTCTTAGGTTCCTTTGGAACCTTCGTGACACGTGTTTTCTCTTTCTTCTTCGCATGATTGAGTGGTGGATTTCTCTTAGGATTTGGAGGAACTTTGATCGGTGGTTTCTTTCTTAGCTCTTTTTCCTCCACTCCTAAAGTTTCCAAAACCTTAGTTGGCTCCTTTGGTACCTGTTCAACTACATCTACACGAAAACAATCCACCTGTGCATCTGGGAATTTCATTGGTCTGAACACGTTGAATTTAACTTCCTCGTCTTGGATTCTCATGATCATTTCTCCGTTTTCTACATCAATCAAGGTACGCCCCGTGGCTAGGAATGGTCTTCCCAAAATAATGGGGACATTCCTATCCGCGTCGTAATCAAGTATAACGAAATCAACGGGGAAAATTAACGTACCTGCCTTAACGAGGACATCTTCGATTCGGCCTTCTGGATGTGCAAGAGATCGATCCTCCATTTTCAAAACCATAGATGTAGGTTTCGCATCTCCAATTTTCAACTTCTCAAAAATTGATTTGGGCATAAGATTAATACTTGCACCCAAATCACATAGCGCTTTTCCTTTCCACTCATTACTAATAGATATCGGAATTGTAAAGCTCCCAGGATCAAGTAGTTTCGAAGGTAATTTATTCTGACATATTGCACTACATTCTTCAGGTAAGCCAATCATTTCATTATCGCAATATGGCCGTTTGTTGGTGAGGGCTCTTTTAAAAAATTTAGCATATTTGGGAACATCTCGAATAGCTTCTAGTAACGGAATATTTATGCTAAGACCTCTTACCTTGTTAAAGAATTTTTGATAATCAGCCATATCACCCTTCTTTTGAACTCTTGATGGAAATGGTGGAGGAGGTCGATTTATTATAGTATCATCTTTCTTTTTCGGCACTTCACTAGACCTCTCCACTTCTTCTACTTCAACTTCTTTATCTTCATCCACCACCTCTTTTTCTTTTCTAGCAACTTCATTCTCTTTCATAACAGGAAAAGGAGGTGGAGGAAGGTTCTTACCACTTCTGAGAGATACGATTTTACAATCTTCGATTTGGATTGGAGTTTCAGTATCGCTAGGGAGTTGCCCTTGTGGACGTTGATTCAGTTGTTTATTAATTTGATTTATCTGATTCTGTAATAACTTCATGTTTGCATCAGATGCTTGTTGACGTTCCATAGCTTGCGTCTGAAGAGCAATTAAACTTTCTACAGTTTTCTGAAGGGTAACTACACCTTCTTGCGGATGGGAAGGTAAGGCTTTTTGGTTCATGGTTTCCTTATAACTATCTTGAGGGGCTTGTCTCTGAACATAATTTCCCTGATTCTGTCCTCCTTGATAATTATTTTGTGGTCTTGGATTGAAATTGTTACCTTGGGGGTGAGGCTGATACGCATATGTAGGATTGGCTGCCCCATTAGGATTTGAATATTGAAACCCAGGATGGTTTCTGTTAGGTTGATATCCATTACCATTCAAATTAAAGTTACTTCTGTTGGAGACAAACATCACGGATTCTTGATTATTTCTCACATCCATACACCTCTTGTGCAACCTTTACCTCACCTCTTTTATTCGAAAAACCTTCTTTCACGGCTAGAGTAAGTTGTCTCAATTGTTGTTCTAGTGTGGTTTGAATCTTTGTCTCTAAGGAGTTGAACTTTTCTTCAATATTGGCATTATTGACTACTCCTCTAACTGGTGTTCTTACGGTGTTCCACCCAACTTCATTCTTTACTGTTCTTTCCAAGATGATTTTTGCATGAACGGGTTGAACTTGAAGAAATCCCGCACCACATAGCAAATCCAATTTTTCTCTTGAAGTCCCATCAAGGCCTTTGTAAAATATTTTTAGTTGTTGCTGTTCTGTAAAACCGTGATCGGGAACTCTTCGTAAGCACATTTGAAATCTTGTCCAACTCTTACCCAAAGTTTCATCATACTCTTGACGGAAATGTATTAACTCAAGTTGATCATCTAACCTCATGTTACTTGGGTAATACCTGTCAAAGAAAGAAGTTTCTAATTGGTCCCAATTTGTTATCTTCGTAGGATCTTGTGTATCGTGCCATTCACTTGCTCCATCAATGACAAAAAATCGAAACGCAGCAAAATACAGTTGTTCTCTTGAAACCCCTTGTGTGATGTAAGAATCACATATCTGCTTGAATTTCTGTACAGCTCGGATAGGATCTTATCCTGGTCTACCACGAAAATTTCCCAAATTTTGGAATTGAGCTAACATACCCGAATCTGGACGAAATCTTGGAACATTGATATCTGGAGCACCTACTCCTAGAGCAGGAGCACGAAAAGGAGCTTCTGGTGGACCATTAACAAACCATGGATCTTGATTCATCACTATCTGAACTTGAGGATTAGGATTTAGTGGTTGAACTTGAGGGATAATGCCTGGTGGCGCTATTGGTTGGCCATTTGCGTCTAGCTGACCTTGTCCATTATTTTGTTGATTCTGAAGATTGATATTCTCCATTCTGTTAATTAATTCTTCTACTTCTAAAGCTTCTTGTTCTCTCCTTCTCTTGTTAGCAAGTCTGATTAACGATTCTGGATTATTAAGGATCGGAGGTGTTGGCTCTAGATCCTTAAAGAGTCTTCTTCGCATACACCAAACCTAGGAACCTGAAAAGAAATGAACAAACAAAAAGCGTAAAACTGAAATAAAAATAAATGCAACTATCACTAAAGGATAAACACCGTGGTCACACGCTACCGTCCCCGGCAGCGGCGCCAAAAACTTTGTGGTCCTTTGTGTGTTCTAAAATAAATGCAAAAAGTAATTGAACCACAACCGCAAGTGTACGGTTGTCCCAAGTAATAATAGTGATAGCAGATTTGTTCTCAGGGACGGTTGGTTAACTACAATGCTTATCGATTAATTAATGATTGCACTTATGAAAGCAAGTAAAAGATATATTGATTGATTGGTTGGTTTGTATTAATCCTAAGTATGAAAGACTAATGCGAAAATGTAAATAAATAACTAAAACGCAAGTAAATGAAAGTAAAACGCAAAAATGAGAAGGCAGTACTTGAGAGACGCAAGGATTTCACCTAACTATCATTCATTTCATACATTGTTTAAGGGACAAATTGGTAAATTTGTATTGGTCGGGATTCTAAAATCTCCTTACCCCCGTCAGGGTGGACTAAGGAGAAACTTTCAAGTGCTACAAACCCCGTCAGGGTGATTATAGTCCACTCTCAAGTGTTTAAGTTTAAATTACCCAATAGGCCATAGGTTTAATTAAGCTCGTCAGAGTCAAATAATTTCTAACCTACATTCATTAACTAGTTCAGTATCTAAACCCCCCGTCAAGGTGATCCAATCGCCACTAATTGGAATAGCCTAGATACTAAGTCCTATTATTAATTGATCAGGTCAATAATAGTAAATAAAATACAAATTAAAGAAAAATACAATTTACCCAATTTGATTTAAATAATAATTATCCCAAATTCAAATGTATAAAACGAAATCAAATTGGGATTAACCAATTATGCGTTCTCAAGCACTAATTAAGTTTAGCTCATAATAATTGAAAAGATAAAAACTAAAGAAACAAATAAGTTCATCATGTTTTACAGAATAAAATAGAAGAACCTAATTACGGAATTGAATTGGCTGAGAATTGGAGATATAGACAGTCTCCAGCTCTTGCTTCTTCTCTTCTTGCCTCTAGCTTCTTCTCTGGTGTCTGGCTCTTAAGCGTATGTTGTATTATGAAAAGGATGTGTGAAAATAGAAGTCTAAAACCCTTTTATAATGTTAAAAACGGATTAGGGCTTGGACTTAAGAATAAATCAATAATTAAATGTCCAAGGCCAAAATCCCGTAACTGCTGATACACCTTCACTAAAACGGCTTTTCCCGCTTCGTTATGACTCCGATTGACTTGATTCCAGTTGCTAAAGTTCCGTAACTCGATAAGGAATGTTTTCTATTCAAGGGTCAGCGGATAAATCGTCTCTTAAGTGCCTCGAAATCAGAAATATTTGGCCTGTTTTCCAGATTTGCAGCTCTAAAATCAGATTCTTTCGGGATTTATCTTCAAGTCTTGACTCCATATCACGATCTTTGACTCTCTTCTCGGATTCCATTCCTAGCTAACAATTAAAACCTACAAACTTTTCACTAAAATACACAAGATTACGCGCAAAAGTTTAATAAATCAAAATTACTAGAAATAAAATGGAAATTCCGGATTATTGCATATTAGCACCAAAAGTCTATCTAAATAGTCAAATAAACACCAAAAATGATGTCTCCCAAAGGTATAAAATTAGAACATTTAGGGAGACATTAAATACACATGAGATGGGGTGATGCTTGAGATGAGATGAGATGTATGGATTGCACATAAGATGGGATGATGCTTGAGATGAGATGAGATGAGATTTATGGAATACACATAAGATGGGATGATGCTTAAGATGAGATGAGATGTATGGAATGCGTATGAGATTGGATGTAATGCAGATGAGATGAAATGCAAGGGATGTAATGCAAAATGAATGTGATATGAGATGAGTAAACTTACCTCATGAGCCAAGGACCAAGGATCAGGTGGTGGAGGTGAAAAGTTATCAGCATTCTCGTTAGCACCATGTAATCTAACACGACAACAAATACGACACAAAAAGAATAGTTAAATATTATAAAAATATCAAATATTTACCTTTCACTTATCCAATTGATATTCCTATACCTTTTATTGTTCCATGCAACAATATTCCCTAAAACAAAGAAAAATCCTTTAGAACATAAATTCTTGAAGCATCGATAGACTGCATTCTTGTATAAGAATATACCACCAAATACCTTCCCATATTAGCAATAAATCCTTCCCCACTCAAACTAATTTTTGGAAAAACAAGGTCTAAGTGGTAGAATATAGAAATGACTCGGTTAAAGAATCTTACAACAGAAGCATATGAGATTCGTTTGACACTTTCACTCTCCACAGTGCTATAAAAAGATGGAGAATAAGAAAAAATTAAGAGACCTCTTCAAGATGGGAACCCGGCCTAGAGCCTCTTCTTACTAAAGACCTCAGGAAGTTTTTAACACATGAACCCCAAAACCCCTGTTACCTTTCTACCCTTTTAGACTTATATATATACTAACATTACATTTTATTTCTAAACCTAATTTCATTTCTTTATACGTGAACCATTCTAAACCAAAAGCTCTATCCTCTCTCCTCTCTCATAAACCTCCACCATAGCCACCATAGCCACCACCACCTCCCTCTTCCCTCATTAACCTAAAATCGCCACCTCCACCATAAAACCGCCGCCTCCACCATAACACCACCACCGCCATCTGAGATGGCCACATCTGCAAAGCTGAGCTCACCAGACAACCACCGCCACCTGCAGCTGCTCCGTTCGGAGCTGAAGGACCTCCGTTCGAGGCTGAAGACATCCGTTCGAAGCTGAGACAACCACCGCCACTGAGCAGCGGCCCCGTTCGGAGCTGGAGGTCCTCCGTTCGTGGCTGAAGACATCCGTTCGAAGCTGAAGGTTTAATAATTGAAGCTAGCCTCGCCGGATTTCTGCAGCAACAAAAGAGGAAGGCTGCTCGATCTACCACTGCAGGAAGCTTTTAGGTGTGGTGGTGCTTCGCCGGATCTCGCTGAAGCTCGCCGGATCTCGCTGAAGAAAGGGGGGCTCGAACGTAACAGGTAACCACCGGAGTTTATGGTGGAATTTTATGGTGGTGGTGGTGGAGCTTTGTGAGTGGTGTAGGAGAGATACAGTGGTGATGTTACAGCTTTGTTTCGCCGGAGTTTTTGCTGCAGCTGTGTGCTTCGGCGGAGAAGAAGCTTTGTTGGTTAAGGCGTTTCACGCGTGAAGCTGTTTTGTTTTTTTTTTTTTTTGTTTAGTTTGAGTTAGTTGACCAGATCTAGATCTGGTCAAACCAGTTAGGGTTTTTTTTTTATTTTTTTTTTGTGTAATAAATTGTGTAAATATGTTTAT
Source organism: Nemophila menziesii (assembly GCA_029959085.1). NCBI lineage: Eukaryota > Viridiplantae > Streptophyta > Magnoliopsida > Boraginales > Hydrophyllaceae > Nemophila > Nemophila menziesii. The sequence goes on along the minus strand of JARWIR010000013.1, from coordinate 20,635,306 downwards.
TTTAAATAATATTCAATTTTTTTATTTTTTTTTAGCATTCTTCATTTACACCCTTGTTGTGTGTTTTAATAGTATTCCCCAAATTCTAAGAGTACTCCGTCTTTTTTGTAGAGTACTCCGAGATTTTCTAAGAGTACTCCGAGATTTTCTTAGAGTACTCCGAGATTTTCTGGCGGTCGGAGATAGGTGGTGGTCGGTGTTTGGATATATAGAGTACTCAGCAAATTCTCGGAGTACTCTAAGTTTTTCTCGGAGTACTCTATGTTTTTTTCCGGTGACCGTGACTGGTGGTCGGAGGTCGGTGGTCGGAAGTCGGTGGTGGAGGTCGGAGGTCGGTGGTCGGTGGTCGGAGGTCGGTGGTAGGTGGTAGGAGGTTGGAGGTAGGTAGAGGAGAGAGAAAGAGTGACATCACACCTTTTTGTCTTTTAGTGATAGTAAGGGTAGGAAAGACTATTGTCAAAATTGAGGTCCCTAAGAATATCAACTTTCAAGACACTACTCTATAGAGAAAAAATAGTGTCTCTAAGACCCTATAGATAATTCACCCAAAAATTAAAGCAATAAAATTTAAGGAGAAAACACGGAAAATAAAATTAAAAACAAGAACTAACCAAAATAAAAAAATGAATATTGATTTACTGCCGAAAAATTCTTTAAAATCACTATCCTCGAAGCTTCCTTGTCAGGCATTATAATCTTCAAGTTTCTCTCGAAATTTCATGTTAACCTCTAAGAACTAGAAAATATACAAACAAGCCCTCAGAAAATTCGGAGTAAATACTGTAAAAGAAAAGACAAAAGAGCGTCAACTTGAAGAGATATTTACCTTCGAATATAACATTTTATGTTATCTTGAAAAGACTTTACTCAACATTTTGTGCTCTTCCTCTTAACAGTCAGTTGATGACTTTACCAATGGCTAAAGAAGAAGGGTGGTGACCAAAATGCATTTGCAGTAACCCTGAAACTGAAAAGTTATAATCAAAGGGGTGTTTATGTAAATTCACATAAAGAAACAAGGTTAGATTATAGCTACTTGATACTTTGAAAAGAGCACTAAAAACTTCAAAGCCAGGAATAGATTCTTCATGTCATGTCTCGATTTCTGAAAAACATAAGATTATGGTACATGATTCACAAGCTTCCATGAAAAAAAGTTATATAAGAAAAGATTACCTCTACCTTTACCTCTACTTTGTATCTTATAAAAAAGAAATTACACTAAAGGTCCTTACTTTTTCTTGTAGGACTAAGCAGCATTGAAGAATAGTCGAACTCTCATATTAATCTCTCCTGCAATATAGAGATTATAGAGAGCATGAAAGAAAGGATACTAATAAATAAAAGCAATTTTAGATGGTGAAACTTACAAGTCAGCAGCTACCTCCCCCTTGTCAACATCTAAAGTCAACCAAGTGAAAAAGGGGCAAAATAGGCAAAGGACCCAGCATTCTTTTCTTATTATTTTCTTTCGGTAAAAAAATGTTTTACAACTCTAGAAAAGGAAATGAATTTTCTTCTTCTCAAAACAAACTTATTTCCCGCATACAAATTTCTTTTACAAATCCATGAGATAATGTAATTATCTAATAAGTTTATGTATACGTAATCTCTTCGATTGAAAGGTGGATTCATATTTTTATCAAATATTGAAGAATGAAGGTAAAGTCTCTTAAATCAATCAAATATTTTTAAGATATATTATGAAAATTATAGCAAAAAAATATAAAAAATAGACTAAGATAATCGTATAATCAAATAACAATAACATAAATTCAAGAATATGAAACCAAAAAATAACTATGTATACAAAAGATAATATCCAATGCCAAAAATTAGAAACTAATCAACTAAACCATTAAAAAAAATTGCCTGAAAAATTAAACCAAAAGAAATTTCTACCAATTAAGGTCACACCAAACAGTCTCGAAATTCCTCGATGATGTCCCATTTGCTTGTAATGGAGCTTTAATATCACACTCAAACCTGGGTTTGAATATTTTTGTTTTAACCCAACAAACCCTGAACCTGACACTCGGATAAATATTCACATCTATATCGAAATTCCCATCAATTAAATCCATATTATACTTAAAAATATCATAATTTCTCAGCAAAACAATTTGTTGACCATTTAATTTAATATTATCAAGCGTTGTAGCGTTCCCGTGACGTTGGTGAAATGGAGTAATGTTGATCGAAGCGAATCTTTTGCCTTTATATATCCCTCTCACCTCAACATTATCATAGTATAATCCAATTCCCTTGTTGGGGTTTTTGAAAGTCATATTGAGAGACTAATTGAATTGAAGGGTGTTGTTGTCCGTGACAAAGTTGAATTCCGTAAGGGAAGCATTGTTGATATAGATTTTGAGTGGGTCCAAAATGAAACAGAAGAAAAGGACGATGGAGTCTATCACTAAAAGAAATACGCAAATGATTAGGAAAACACAACAGGTCTTAGGAGTACATCTGGCGCCACGACCACGGCCATAGTTGGCTCCGTTCAAGTTGGACATATTTCAAGAAGAGAAAGCTTGTATCAATCTTACATGTGTATATTATATTGAAGAAAGTGATTAATGAGATATGTTTGTGTTTTTAGATGAATTTATAGGGATTTGAGGTGGATTATTGTAATATATGCAACTACCCTAGGATCGACATAGTGTTTGCTCACTTGCTTTCTAGGAGGACTGCTCAGTTTGATGGTGTCTGGTATCTTTGGAATGAATATATAATATATAAGGACATGTATACAATTTTTTAGCGAGTAATGATATATACCACCCAAATTCATACCACCCAAATGTCACCCGATGATGTGGCGTGTATTGGTTGGTTGCAAATCTTTAATCAAATCAAGAAAATAAATATATTAACGATTTGCAACCAACCAATTCACGCCACATCATCGGGTAACATTTGGGTGGTATGAATTTGGGTGGTATATATCATTACTCTTTTTTAACGTGTGTTTTAGTGTTTGAATAATTAACTAACCTCATAGTTTGGACAGAATTATAATTTTAGTAGTCTAGTTCTTGTATATGTAGGGTTATTATTTAAAGTTCTATATACGAGTATGTCCTTTGGCTAGTCACCAACTTAAGATTAGGATATAAATTTTTAAAATTTAGCATCTCAATATTATTGTAGAGATAATTACACCTAGGGTCTTGACCACACCCCCCTCTTCAAGATGGGGACCGGGCCTAGAGCCTCTTCTTACTAAAGACCTCAGCAACTTTTTAACACATGAACCCCAAAACCCCAATTACTAGACTACCCCTCTTTTGTTTTTCCCCCCTATATATACTAATTTAGAACCCCTACAATTATTATTTCAGATCTATTTTCTCTCACTTCCCTTTTTTCCCTCTCACCTCCCAACTCTTCTCCTCCGACGTGAATTCCCAAACCACACCCACCACCATATGTAGCCACCACCACCCACCACCGAGATCTATATAAAACACCACCACCGAGCTCACCTAGCAGCCATGGCGGAACCCTAGGAAGCAGAAATCGGCGGCAGAAGTTTCATCTTTTTCACAGCATCCATGGCTGCGCGAATGGAGCTCTCTTCACGGATCTGTAATGGCGAGCTCGACGGAGGAAGCATGGCGGCGAGCTCGAACGAGGAAGCATGGAGGCGGTTTTCCGATGTAGTAATGTAAAACCGGCGAGATTCAAGCAGAAGCAGTAGTTGCAGTGGTGTTGCTGTTCTCGTCTTCATCGGTCTCGCTGCTTCTTTCTTCTCCAGGTTGCTGTTCTTCTCCAGGTTGCTGTTCGCCGGAATATCTGGAATGGAACTTTGCTGCAATAAACCAAAGCTCGCGAACAGATCTTGGTGCGAACAGATCTGGAATGGAATGAAGAGAGAGCTCGGCTGGACTGCTGCTTCGCCGGGCTGTTGCTTCGCCGGATGCTGCTTCGCCAGAATTGCAGGGAGCTTTGGTTTGTGCTTCGCCGGTTTGTCCTTCGCCGGACTGTTTTTTTATTTTTTACTCGCGCACTGTGTACGCGTTAGCTTTATTTTTTTTTTTGTTTTTTTAATTTCAGATCTGGTTTGACCACTGGTCAATTTGTAATTAGTTTAGATTTTTTTTATTTATCTATTGTAATTGGGTTTAAATTTTGAATATAAAGGTATTATTTAATATATACACATGTTTTATATAGAGTATTTATGTAATTTCTAAGAGTACTCTCTCTATTTCATAGAGTACTCTATCTATTTTATAGAGTACTCCGAATTTTTTTATAGAGTATTCGTTTAAATTGTTGGAGTTTTTTTTTATTCTCGGAGTACTCTCTATGTTTCATAGAGTATCGGGAAAAACTGAGAGTACTCTCTCTTTTTCATAGAGTACTCTCAGTTTTTTCCGATACTCTATGTTTTTTCCGGTGACTGGTATCGGGAAAAACTGAGAGTACTCTTTTTTTTTTCTGGTGACTGGTGGCCTGAGGTCGGTGGTCGGTGGTCGGTGGTCGGTGGTCGGTGGTCGGAGGTCGGAGGTCGGTGGTAGGTGGTGGGAGGTTGGAGGTAGGTGGATAGTGGTAGGTAGAGGAGAGAGAAACAGTGACATCACATTTGTTTGTCTTTTAGTGGTAGTAAGGGTAGGAAAGACAATTGTCAAAATTGAGGTCCCTAAGAAGAATGCCATTTAAAAAACTACTCTATAGAGAAGACAATTTGTCTCCAAGACCCTATATATAATTCACCCTATGATTAAATTAGGACAATTATATAATTAAACCTAGAAAATAATATTTTTCTAAAATTAAGCTAAACATAATATCAATTCTAATTATAAACATATATTAGTATATCTTTTCTAAATTTAAGTTATTCACTAATTCACTTTCTTAAAATATCTTCTTATTTTATTTTATTTTAATTAATAAGATATATATTAATAATTTATGTTATTATTACCACCACCGTCGTCGGCTAATCATTTCTGGCAATAAGCAACGATTAACTTTGGTGCGTTTTTTTGAAAAAAATTGGAGTAGAGGTCAACTACGGTCATCAATGGTCAATTTTGTCCAGTTCTCTTTTTTTATCTTTTACTTAATTTTCATAAAAATCTGTTACTGTAAATTTTTTCGATTTTGATTTTTTTTCAACTCCGATGAAAACTTGTGTCAGAGTCGTACCAAACTGCAACTACAATATTATAGTTACATAGCTACAATGTTTTATTTGTACATATAATCTTGTAGTTGAATAAATACAATATTATAGTTCTATAACTAAAAATAATATCATAAATTAAAAAATAATTTACAATTTACTGATTAAAAAAATGTTACATCAAAAACTCTTAATTAAAACACTATCAAACATGTAACTCGCGTATCATCCAATATAATTGATCACCGTACTCTCCATCATCTCATCCCACTTCCCACCAAAAATTACACTTCTAATGTTTTCTAAAGTGTCTAAAATTTCTGAATCTTATGATATGTCTTCAAATTTCTAGCATCCGAAAGAGAAGAAAAGAAAAGAAATGTGTGCCTCTAAAACCCAAAATAAGGGATGAGGTAATACCTCATCTAGCTTCCAATAGACATCAAATTGTATTCAACCTTAAATACCTTCTTTCAAAACATGTTAACTTGCTCCTTGTACATCTCCTTTTAAGTCCACAATGAACCTTCTAAGATATACTTATGTTTTTTCACGAGCTCTCTAATATCGTCTTCAAGTTGCCTTACACGACCTTTATAAATCCACCAACACAAATAACTGAATTTGGTAGCTTGAACTCTTGCAATTGATATTCTTGCTCATAATAGAAGTATGAACAGAACTAAGAATCACAAACAAAAATACACAATCACACAAAATCACAGTCACCATCCACAAACACACAATCACAAACACAATCACAATTACGATCATAATCAAAATCACACTTACAATCACACAGAAATACAAACACTATAATCACACAGATACAAACATCACCTGAAATTAATAAATATTATGATTGAGTACAAAAATGAACTTACCACCTGAAATAACAAAACTAGAAAATTAAAATATATAAATTTTAGACCAAAATCAACCAATAGAAAAATAAATACATGATATTGAATCAACGAGTACTAATGGCTCAAAAACCTGATATTAAATCAACACGGACCAACCCCATGCGTAATGATTATTTAACTAGCAAATATTAACAAAAACTTATCAATACATAATCAAATCAAAGTGTTTTTTAAAATTAAGAACTTGATTACCTATCGAAAATGAACAAATTAATGGAGATGGATAGATTTAGATGAACCAACGTACATTGAGATTCCTTTGTGATATACTATATGCGTCCTAGAAGGGGGGGTTGAATAGGACAATAGAAATTAATCGGCTAATTTTATTTCAAGTAAATAAAATTAAAAGCTAATTTGAATCCTATTGTATTAGCAAACTAAATAGTATAAAACTAGATAATCCTAATAGACAATATTATCAAACTATTCAAGTAGGCATTTTATCAAGCATATAGAGTGCGGAAAGATAAAGAGTGTAGAGATAGAATACGATACACAACGATGTATAGTGGTTCGGTTTCCCTACATCCACTACCTAAGGAAGCCTCCTTAGGATTTGCAAGATTCTCAACTAATCTTCGTAACTCTTAACCGGGTGAGATACAAACCCTTACAACCACTTCAAAAACCCTTTGAAGGAAATACACTTGTGTTATCACCAACACAAGGAACCAAGCATAAACCTATGCTCACACTACTCTCTTAATCTATTACAAGAACTAAGAGGAAAGGGAAAAGTGTTTAGGGGTGCTTATAAAAGCTTTGTAACTAAACTCCTAAAATGAGTAGATAATAACTAATTAGCTTCACAATAAATATGACTTGAATGCTCCTTTGAAACCTCCTTGAATGATAGAATTAATTTCTCTTAAGATTGGTAGATGGAAGGCTTAAGTTGTGTCTTGAATGAACTCCATTTTATAGCTGAAAATGTGGTCCAACGGTCATAAGGCTTCTTTCTAACGGATCTATTTTATCTCCAACGGATATAAGCTTTGTCCTCTTGTAATAGTGCAGAAAACCCTCTTGTGCGGTGTACCGCGGATATGGTCCGGTGCACCGCAGAGCTGTTCGTCTTAACTTCGAGCTTACTGGTCGGACTATCCTATGTACCGCAGCCTTGGTCCGTGCCTTGGTCCGGTGTACCGCGCCTAGGTCCGGTGTACCGTGCAATTTCATGAGCATACTGACGGGCTATCCTGTGCACGGCGCTTCTGGTCCGTGACTCTGCGGTGTACCGCGTGATTCATCCGGTGTACCGCGGAGCTGCTCTTTTGAATTTCAAGCTAAATACAAGGAAGTAAACACAACTAATCTAATGAGGGGTTTTGGAAAACATCTTAAGTGATACCAAAATGAATTTTAGTTGAAATGATGATTTGTCGAATATTAAAACGGGAATAAAAACAAGGTGAGGCTAACAATCTCCCCCTTTTTGATGTTTGACAAATCATAAACTTTTGAAGATGCCTAAGATTAAGTTTTGATCAAAAACTCCCCCTCAACCTAATCACTAGAGTTTTTATAAAAACTCCCCCTCACAAAATGCATTTGAAAAAGTTTAACTAAAATTTCTCCCCCTTTGTCAACAACAAAAAGAACAAATGATATGATTTTTGAAAATTTTTAAGGGGTCAAAACACATTTTGAGTAATAAACAAGGACTAAAGGAATACAAGGATAACAATTAGAAGCTTTAAAGAACCTATAAAATCAAGAAAATATTAGCAACAAGAGAATATACACAAAAAGCACTAAACAAAAAATGGCAAGATACGAAGGTTAGAGAATTTGCATGCCAATCTCACAACGAATTTTCTCAAAAAGATCTTGGGGTAGATGTTTAGTAAAGATATCGGCTAGTTGATTTTCGGAGGTGACAAATTCAAGTACAATATCCCCTTTTTGAGTGTGATCACGGATAAAATGATGACGGATTTCTATGTGTTTCGTTCTAGAGTGTTGAATAGGATTTTTGGTAAGATTGATAGCACTAGTGTTATCACAACGAATGGGAACACGATCATATTCTAGGCCAAAATCTAGTAAGGTTTGTTTCATCCAAAGAATTTGAGTCACACAATTTCCGGCCGCAACATATTCGGCTTCGGCCGTGGATAAAGCAACACTATTTTGTTTTCTACTAGACCATGAAACAAGGGATTGACCTAAGAATTGGCAACTACCACTAGTACTCTTCCTATCAAGTCTACAACCGGCATAATCGGCATCCGAATAACCTATTAGCTCAAAAGAGGTAAATCTAGGGTACCAAAGTCCTAGACTAAGGGTTCCTTTCAAATACCTAAAAATACGCTTAACGGCACTAAGATGGGTTTCTTTAGGAGAAGATTGAAATCTAGCACAAAGACATACGGGGAACATAATATCGGGTCTAGAAGCGGTTAAATAAAGTAAGCTACCAATCATACCTCGATATAGTTTCTCATCAATATCCTTACCATCTTCATCTTTGTCTAATTTTGTGGATGTGCTCATTGCAGTTCCAATTTCCTTTGCATCTTCAAGTCCAAATTTTTTGATCAATTCTTTTGTGTATTTGGCTTGATTGACAAAGATACCATCTTTCATTTGCTTGATTTGAAGTCCAAGAAAGTAATTTAATTCTCCCATCATGCTCATCTCAAATTCCTTATGCATGCTTCTTCTTGATTGTATCCTTGAGCAACTAACCTTGCTTTATTTCTAGTGATTATACCGGTGTCATCTAGCTTGTTGCGAAATATCCACTTAGTGCCAATGATAGTAGGGCCAATTGGTTTCTCCATTAATGTCCAAACTTTACTACGCTCAAATTGATTTAATTCCTCATGCATAGCGTTAATCCAATGATCATCTAACAATGCTTCTTTAATATTCTTGGGCTCAATTTGAGATAAGAACGCTTGATGAGCACATAGAGCAATAATACGAGAGCGAGTGGTAACACCTTCTTTTGGATCACCTAGAATTAATTCACTTGGGTGATCTTTGATATGTTTCCAACACTTTGGTAAATCCGTACTAGCTTCATTTTGTATTTGATCATTTTCCTTAGAAGATTCATCATGAGATTTTACTTCTTGAGTAGGAGATTCTAAGGATTTATCTTGTGGAGCATCTTCATGTAATTCAACATCTACTACTTTCTTGATATTAAAAGGATTGGTCTCATCAAAGTCAACATGCATAGATTCCTCAATAGTACGAGTACGTTTGTTGAAAATGCGATAGGCTTTTCCCTTAGTGGAATAACCAAGAAAAATACCTTCATCCGATTTAGCATCAAATTTTCTCAAATAGTCCCTAGTGTTTAAGATAAAACATTTGCACCCAAAAACACGAAAATAAGCAATGGTTGGTGGTCTACCATTCCAAAGCTCATAAGGGGTTTTCTTAATAAGGGGTCTAATTAGAACTCTATTTAACACATAACAAGCCGTATGAACGGCTTCACCCCAAAAGTATGTAGGCAAGCTATGTTCTTTTAGCATTGTTCTAGCCATTTCTTGTAGAGTTCGATTTTTCCTTTCCACTACCCCATTTTGTTGGGGAGTTCTAGGGGCCGAAAAATTATGCTCAATCCCAAATTCATCACAAAAATGCACAAAAGGAGAATTCACATATTCACTACCATTATCACTACGAATGCATGTAATAGAGTATCCTTTCTCATTTTGCACCATTCTACAAAGTTTTGCAAATTCATTGAAGGCATCACTTTTCAAAGCAAGGAACATCACCCATGTGAATCTAGTGTAATCATCAACAACAACAAAGACATATCTAGATCCTCCTAGACTAGTGACATCAACGGGACCAAAAAGGTCCATATGCAATAATTGAAGTGGCCTAACGGTGATGACCTTATTAATGGATTTAAAAGATGAACGATGTTGTTTACCAAGTTGACATGCATCACATAATTTATCTTTATCAAATTTGTAAATAGGCAAACCAACAACAAGATTTTTTCTAGATAATTTTGAAATTAGATCCATGCTAGCATGTCCTAAACGTCTATGCCAAAGCCAACTATCATTTACCACGGATAAGCATTTAATATGTTTACACATAAGACTCTCAAGATCAACAACAAACACATTATCCGATCTTTTTGCAATAAACATAGTATCTAACTCATCATTTTTTAAAACAACACATCTAGATGCTTCAAATTTAACACTAAAACCAACATCACAAAGTTGACTAATACTAAGCAAGTTAAATGAGAGACCCTCAACAAGTAACACATTTGAGATAAGTAAAGAGTTCATATTACCAATGTTACCTTTACCCAAAACGCGTTTCTTAGTGTTGTCGGCAAAAGTAACTCTATCACCTTTAGTTTTATATAAATTTGTAAATAATGATGGATTTCCGGTCATGTGTCTTGAGCATCCACTATCAAGTAGCCATATATTTTGCTTCTTGATGCTCAATCCCTACAAACAAAAATAATTTAAGCTTTAGGTACCCAATTCGGATTGGGTCCATGAGGGTTAGTGGATTTCCTTTTTAAGACCCATGTAGGCCTTTTCCAAATTGGCACAAGAGATCCCAAATCCAATAATTTACGATAGTAACAATGAGATGCATCATGACCAAGTTTTTCACAATAGGTGCAAGTGATAGAAGATTTTGAAGAGGATGGAATTGCATTTGAAATTTTTGATTTTACAAAGACATTTTTCAAAGGTTTTTGATGAGTGAATGGATCATATCCAACACCACTTTTTTCACAAGCCATTCTTTGAGAACCTAAAATCAAATCCAAGTTTTCTTGCCCACTAGTGAATTTTAAAATAATAGCATTTTGATCAATAATCTTTTTCTCTAATAAAGCTTTTTCTTCCAAAAGATTTTTCTCAATAAGATGAAGTTTTTCATTTTCATCTATACATTCATCACAAAGATTTTGACAATCTTCCAAAGCTTTCAAAACCTCTTTAGTTCTATTTTTCTCAAATTCTAAATCTTTTGTTAAAACTTTGTTTGTTTCAATAGAATTTAAAAAATCATTATAAAGAGAATCAAATGCCTCATGAATATCTTGTTCACTAGCATCATCATTAGTTAGAGAGAGTTTAGATTTAGGAGTTACCTCATCATGATTTGCCATAAAGGCAAAGTGAGTAGTACCGGTATCATCATCATCCGAAGAAGCATCTTCATCATTCTCAAGTTTTCCCATAAAAGCAACAAGATTGACATTTTCATTGTCACTTTCTTCTTCTTCCGAATTTTGAGTATCCCAAGTGATATTAGCATGCATTGCTCTCTTAGGTTTCTCCTTTTGAAGAAGAGGACAATAAGTTTTGATGTGACCAACTTTCTTGCAATGATAGCAAGTGGGTTCATCTTGTTTGATAGCTCTATCATTCTTCTTGTAAGTGAGGAAGAACTTCCTTTCTTGGCAAAGCGTTTGTATCTCATGAATTTTTTCATATCCCTTGCCAACATAGCTACTCCTTCATCTTCACTAGTTTCTTCTTCATGTGAATTTTCTTCTTCACTTTCCTTCCTTTCTTTTCGTTCTTTCAACTTGGTACTCATGGCATGGAAAGCAATAGATTTCTTAATCTTTTTCTCCTCATCATCTCTTATCTTTTCTTCTTCAAGCACAAGCTCTTCCGTCATGAGGTTGCAAATGAGTTCATGAACCGTCATTTTTGAGAGATCTTTAGTATCCCTTATAGAGTTGATCTTTGTCTTGTATTTCCTTGGAAGAGCAAATAAGATTTTTCGGCATTGTTCTTTGTTGGTGTATTCTTGACCAAGAGTCTTCAAAGTGTTAACAATGTTAGAAAATCTTTGATGCATAGCATTTAAGGCTTCATCGGGCTCCATACGAAAAAGCTCATACTTAGTGATAAAGAGACCAATCTTAGTTTCTTTAATATCTTCCGTTCCTTGATATGATAGCTCCAAGAGTTGCCACATTTCATGAGCGGAATTGCATTCACTAACTCTAGCGTATTCCGTGACACTTAATCCATTAATGAGAATGTTCATAGCTTTGTTGTTTTTGGTGAGTTTCGCTATGTCTTGATCATTGTAATCATCTTCATTTTTCACCTCCGTAGTACTACCCGTAACATAAGGAATATAAGGACCTTTCTTGATAGCAAGCCATAAGAAGTAATCAATTCCTTTCACATGAATCTCCATTTTCTTTTTCCATCCAAAGTAGTCTTTTCCTACAAAAAGCGGAGGTCTAGTAGAACATGAACCTTCCGGTTGATTAGAATCCATATCGTATTAACTCCAGAAACGATTAAGTACTATAGAGCTAGGCTCTGATACCAATTGATATACTATATGCGTCCTAGAAGGGGGGGTTGAATAGGACAATAGAAATTAATCGGCTAATTTTATTTCAAGTAAATAAAATTAAAAGCTAATTTGAATCCTATTGTATTAGCAAACTAAATAGTATAAAACTAGATAATCCTAATAGACAATATTATCAAACTATTCAAGTAGGCATTTTATCAAGCATATAGAGTGCGGAAAGATAAAGAGTGTAGAGATAGAATACGATACACAACGATGTATAGTGGTTCGGTTTCCCTACATCCACTACCTAAGGAAGCCTCCTTAGGATTTGCAAGATTCTCAACTAATCTTCGTAACTCTTAACCGGGTGAGATACAAACCCTTACAACCACTTCAAAAACCCTTTGAAGGAAATACACTTGTGTTATCACCAATACAAGGAACCAAGCATAAACCTATGCTCACACTACTCTCTTAATCTATTACAAGAACTAAGAGGAAAGGGAAAAGTGTTTAGGGGTGCTTATAAAAGCTTTGTAACTAAACTCCTAAAATGAGTAGATAATAACTAATTAGCTTCACAATAAATATGACTTGAATGCTCCTTTGAAACCTCCTTGAATGATAGAATTAATTTCTCTTAAGATTGGTAGATGGAAGGCTTAAGTTGTGTCTTGAATGAACTCCATTTTATAGCTGAAAATGTGGTCCAACGGTCATAAGGCTTCTTTCTAACGGATCTATTTTATCTCCAACGGATATAAGCTTTGTCCTCTTGTAATAGTGCAGAAAACCCTCTTGTGCGGTGTACCGCGGATATGGTCCGGTGCACCGCAGAGCTGTTCGTCTTAACTTCGAGCTTACTGGTCGGACTATCCTATGTACCGCAGCCTTGGTCCGTGCCTTGGTCCGGTGTACCGCGCCTAGGTCCGGTGTACCGTGCAATTTCATGAGCATACTGACGGGCTATCCTGTGCACCGCGCTTCTGGTCCGTGACTCTGCGGTGTACCGCGTGATTCATCCGGTGTACCGCGGAGCTGCTCTTTTGAATTTCAAGCTAAATACAAGGAAGTAAACACAACTAATCTAATGAGGGGTTTTGGAAAACATCTTAAGTGATACCAAAATGAATTTTAGTTGAAATGATGATTTGTCGAATATTAAAACGGGAATAAAAACAAGGTGAGGCTAACACTTTGCAAATTGTAATCTACAAAAAACATTGAAAAAAAATTATTAGAATATAGAATAATTCAATTAAACTTAATATCAGGAGTATAAAATAAAGTGTACAACCGACTGTCAAAATTCAATGAAATTAGATAAAATAAAACATGTGAATACTTCAACGAAAACGAATATATACAACAATGGCTTAAAACTATATAATGAATATAAATAAGTCGACGATAAAAGTAGGAATAGAAACAGAATCAAGATTCACAACCACAAACACCAAAGATAGAATTAAGAATCACAACCATAAACACAAACATCTAAAATTAATAGATATATGTGATTAAATAATATAATAAATTTACCACCTGATATCGTAAAATTAAAGTGAAATATATGAATTTTAGAAGAAGATCAACCAATAGAGAAAATAATACCTGAGACTGAACCAACATTGAAAATAAAACTTGAAATAGAATTAACGAGCACCGATCTAAAAAATTTAACAAAATACAGATGGTATATACAAACCTTGAGATTTCATTTTCTTTTTTCAAAACTGAAGATGAAAAAATGTTACAATCTTATGCATATGATGCAATGAGATGTAATGTATGATATGTATGAGATGAGATTCAATGTATTGTGATGAGATGGCTTACTATATACAACCAACCTTAGAAGGAAAATTATAAATTATTACTTTGTGGTCCTTTCCCCACAATTGATAATTGTAAGTATATCTTCACTCATTGGCACATGCTAGTTCTCTGTCAAATAAAATGTTTATTCCTACAAATAATTACATCTATAAAGATGAATGGATATACCAAGCACATGACTCACCTGATTTGGATTTTGAAAACATCTTTTATTCAACTCTTCTATAATCTCATTGACAATATATATTCATGCATACTTGTAAAGACAAATGAATGAATATTCTTTGAAAAAAATAACCAAATGACCACATTCTTTGGCTCATCTGATTTAAATTTTGCAAACTGAAAAAAGAAATCCATAACATATTTGTCCATCTCTTCTATAATATTTGTATCCTGCAAATTTTACATGTCTTACTTACAAACCAAGGAAAGAAATACAATAACAAAAATTGAATAAGAGGATTTAAAAAGTACTTGAAAAAACCAATTGTAGATGTGGATAAATTACATACATTTCCCTTAAAACACAAATTGCAAAATACTAAGAGCTTAAGGTACCCGCGCTACGCAAAATAGCCAAACATCAATGAAATACCAAATGTTAATAATATATAGCATTAGTACGTGGGAGCAACAATTCCAAAGTTATTGCAAATAAATATTAAATACATATGAGGAAAGAACAAAATTCAAAAGGTGCAATTTGGATTACTCATAACCTTAACCTTTTCACAACTCTCTTCACAAACTCTTTTCCTTCCAACTTCACACGTTGTACAATTAACTAATTACCTCATAGGGGATTTGCGAAAAGAATAATGTTTAATAAGATAACAATAAATATGTTGAATTCAAAAACAAGAAATCACCATACATTTTCAACTGGTCAAGTTGAGCAACACCAAGATTGTAATCTCCTATATAAACCATAGCGGAATCTCCCACTTTAGCATAAAAGATTTTAAATTTGAAACCATTTCAATGAAATGATTATTGCACATGCTCTGTATATTATAAACATACATTTCCTACATAGTATGTGCGAGACAGATCTACAAGTCTTCTTTATAACCTTGTATAGTCTACTTCAGATCCACTGCAATAACTGACTGCCTAAAGGACATTTGTTAAGGTAACGTGGTTTAATTTAGAGAGAAATAGAGAATATATGACATAAACCTAGAACACATGCCTAAGTCTTATCTTTATTCAAACAATCTATGATATTCTTTCTAGTAAATTGTTCTTCTTCTCCCATTCTATCAACCATCACTTTTCTGTAATCCTTAAGCATCATTGATCACAAATACCAGAAACTAATAAGAATTTTCATAGAGTAATAGTAATGAAATATACATACAAATTGGATATATTGATAAAGCTGTAATGAATTGGAAATGAGAGATAAATCGTTGATGGTCAAGGTTAGAGCATAATTTTCTATGATCATCTCAAGTGAGTTCAGTTCAGTTCCAATACTGCCTATAAGAAACCTCAAAAGTCGGAAAAGATTTACTTTCAAATAATTTTGAAAAAATAGCAGAGACATTAACTAGACATTAACTGCTATGCTCTTCAATCACCAAATTTCTATACGAAGGAAAAAGAATCTAACAAGACTCGTGGAAAATGGAAATATCTATAAAATCAAAGTGAAAACACAAAATATAAGAGAAAAAACATTACCCTCTAAAATGCATATTCTCCAAATTCAACCATTTTAGTAGACATCCTGGATTGGGGATAAAGAACAAACTCAATATTGTAAGTAATTCAACTTACATGTGGCCATTATTATACCAAACATCATACAAACTATATAGGGCCAAGAATATCCATCATAACTTGTGAAATAATGGTAAATGTTTCCTATTAAGTAAGAAGATCTGGTACAAAAGACTAAGCTAACTCTTATCTTCTCTATCCACCCCACTCACATATATTTTACAAAATAAATTCACCTCCAAAGTTAAATGCACTCTTTATAACCTAAGAGGGTTCATGATCCCCCAAGACCTAACATAGAGCCACTTGCTTCAATCTACTACTAATATTAAATGAAGGCCTAACATAGAGCCACTACTTCAATAAACTACTAATATTAGATGATTGTCTTGACAAATAATAAGTTCCGCTTTTAACTTTTACCGTTTATTGTATCTTGTATTATGGAAATGTAAAGCACAAAGAAATATACGACTTCATCAACACATAAAAAAAGATAACCATAAATCTAAAATAACGTGGAAATGCTTTCAATCATGAATTATCATATATTTTTATAACAAATCTTATAGCTACAAACTAGAAAAGAGGGAACGTAATTTAAAAATATTATACTTGGGATTACAAGAGTTTTTTTTGGACTCAGGATATATTTACCCAAAAATAGATAAGGACTCTAACTAATCGACACCTGAAATTAATAAACAAACTCAGAGAAAAACTCAAAACAATTGATCTTTAGTATAGCTGGTATGTCATACACAAGTCTTGATCCCCGCTGCATATATTTTTAACGAAACAAAGCCACATCGAGAAAAGCAACAATAACTACACAATATTTTGAGGTGAAACAATATCTCTGCTAGTTCATGTCAAAATTTCATATTTTAACCTCGAGGAGAAAAGGGCCAAAGAAAACTAAGAAATTTTACTCATCGGGTTATGAGTCACGGGTCACAGGTCACGGTGTTTAACGATCACGGTCATACAAAAGCACGCAAACGCAATCGCATTCGCAGTCACAAAATCAAAAAAAAAAACCCCAACAAAATCAAAATCACACAAAAACACAAACATAAAAGCACACAAAAACTAAAACATAAACACAATCAACATAATCACAATCACAACAATCACACAAACAAAAAAACCTGAAATTAATAGATATTTTGATCGAGTAAATAATGGACTTACCATATGAAATCGCAAAATTAAAATTTATGAATTTTAGAAAAAATCATACAGTAGAGAAAATAAATACTAGATATTGAACCACCGAGCACCGATAGAGAACACAAAAACAAAAAAAATATTAAATTTTTTCCTGAGATTAGTAAATAAAATGATTATCTTGACAAATAATGAGTTGCACTTTTAACTTTTACCGTTTCTTGTATCTTGTATTATCGAAATGTAAAGCAGAAAGAAATATATCGCTTCATCAACACATAAAAGAGATAACCATATATCTAAAATAACGTGGAAATGCTTTCAATCATGAATTATAATATATTTTTAGAGCTAATAATCAAAAAATGCTTATTAAAAAAAACTATTAATAAAAAGGTGTCTAGATTAAGACTCATTATAAAAAAGAGCCCCAACCCAAAACACCCCTACAAATACTAATTTAAAAAAAAATAAAAAAAACAAAACAAAAACCTAGTACACACGCGGCGTCCGTAAATTTTTTTTAAATTTTTTTTATCATAACTAGTTCTAAAAGTATCAAAAAAATTTAAAATTTATATATTTGGATAAATCAAATTAATATTTTCGTCTATGATTTTTTTTAGATTTTTTTGAATTTTTTTCGCAGACATAGAATTTCATATTTGAACAGTGAATTTCATATTTTGAACAGTGAATTTCTTGTATTGGACAACAAATTTCGTGTTTGCGAAAAAAATTTAAAAAAAACAAAAAAAAATCATAAACGTAAATATTAATTTGCTTTATCCGAAAATACAATTTTTTTTATTTTTATGAACTTTTAAGAATTAGTTATAACGATTTAAAAAAAAAATTCATAGACGCACACATGTGTGATGGAATTAGTAGTAGGTGGTAGTGGGGATAGGGGCGGTGGTGGTGGAAGTACCCTATTATTTGTTTAATATTTAAAAACAAATATAGTATCTAATAAAATAATATAAAAAATATAAAAGAGATGTTATCTATAAATAAGGATTCTATTAGCTATTTTTTTACAAAATAAAATATTAAAAGCTTAATTTAATAATTAGGTATTTTTAATTAGGTATTTTTATTAGGTTTCTTTTAACAAATACTCTATATTTTTATAACAAATCTTATAGCTACAAATTGGAAGATAGGGAATTTGAAAATATTATACTTAGGATTACAAGAGATTTTTTTTTTGGCTTAAGGATATATTTGCCCAGAAATAGATACATACTCTAATTAATCGACACATGGAACTAATAAACAAACTCTGAAAAAACTCACAAAAGTTGATCTTCTGTATAGCTGGATACTGAACTAGATAGAGAAAATAAACACCAAATATTGAATTAACGAGCACCAATCATCGACGCCGACAAAGAAGAACACAAAAATAAAAAAATATTAAAAAGTTACCTAAGATTAGTAAATAATATGACTGTCTACAATAATGAACTTACCACCTGATTTCGTAAAATAAAAAAATAGTTTAGGAAGAAGATCAATCAATAGAGAAAATAAATATTTAATTCGAATTTATTGTAAATACATGATATTGAATCATCAAACACCCGAACGCCATGCATAATCCTCTTTTATTAGGCTTTCAATAATTTATTTTATTAAGAAACGCCTAATAAAATAATTATTTATAGATTACATCCACTTTATATTTTTTATACCTTTACCTATTCTTATTATTTTATATATTAGTTTATTCTACATACAATATTTATTTTTAATACAATGTTTATTTTTAAATATTAAACAAACAATAAAGTACTCTTCCACCACCACCACCACCATAGTTATGTATTTAACCACCACTACACCCACTACAACCACAACCAATACCCATTTTCACCACCACAACCACCACCACCACCACATACTACTAACTCCATCACACACGCATGCGTCCGTGATTTTTTTTTTAAATCGTCATACTAATTCTTAAAAAAATCAAAAAACAAAAAATTTGCATTTTTTGATAAAATAAATCAATATATACGTCTATGATTATTTTTTGATATATTTTTTTTTCACAAACACGAAATTCACTGTTTAAAACATAAAATTCATTGCTCGAAATAGTGATTTTTTTCGCAAGCATGAAATTTACTGTTTGAAACAATGAATTTCGTATCAGCGAGAAAATTTTTAAAAAATTCAAAAAAAAAAATCATAGATGTAAATATTGATTTGCTTTATCCAATTATATAATTTTTTTTTTGATTTTTTTAGAATGAATCATGACGATTTAAAAAAAAAAATCACAGACGCGCGCATGCATGTATGATGGAATTAGTACTACGTGGTAGTGGTGGTGGTTGTTGTGGTGGTAGTTATTTTGGTGGTGGTATTAATAAAGTGATGGTGGTGGGGAAGGGGGGTGGTGGGGGTGGTTGTGTGGTAGTAGGTGGTGGTGGAGGGATAGTGGTGGTGGAAAGTTGTAAGAGTGTGGTTAAATTTAAATGATAAATAATAAAGTAATTAAAATGATTATATAAGGGTATCAGGAGATATTTTTAATAAAGAATCTATTAAGGGATATTTTTAGCAAATAAGTTTTTTAATAGGTATTTATGGATAAATATTTCTTTACAAAAATCATAAATATGAATATCATAATCCAAACAAAGTAGTTTTTTAAATTGAGAAGTTTAATACCTGTAAAAAATCGAAGAGACTGTATCAGATAATTACATCTATATGAACCAACGAAATATAATATACAAAAAATTAAACAAAAAATTATCAGAATATCAAATAATTCAATTAAACTAATATCAAAACAATAAAATAGAGTATATTGTAGTGAGGGGATACAAATTAAATATTTTGCAAATTCAGTCCTCGATTAAAATTCAATTAGATTAGATAAAATGAATACATGTAGATACAGTTATACTTGTGTTTGTGTTTGTGACAGTGTTTGTGATCGTCACAAACATAATAAAATTAGGAATCCACTTTTTAAGGCCTAAAATTAAAAAATGTGAATTTTAAGGGCCCAGTTTTTTTAATGTTTTTAAGGCCCTAACTAGAAATTTTCTAGTTAGGTTTACAATTTTCGGGGGTACACACCTGCTTTTTTCTATTTTTTAGGGGGTAGAATCCCCTTATTTTAATTTTTTAGAAGTATACGTCCACCGTTTTTTAAGTTAAGTCCATGTTTGTTCGGAGTCCATATTGTCCAAGGCAGTCCATATAATCAGGTCAGCCCAAAAGGGGGGTATGTACCACTAAAATATCATTTTTACCCCCTAAAAATCATGTTTACCCCCTAAATATCATTTTTACCCCCTAAAAATTATGTTTACCCCCTAAAAATCATGGTTACCCTAAAATTCATTGTTACACACTCCATTAATTGGTTAACCCTGTAATAGCAAAACAGTACCCCCTGAATTTCTACAAATGCAAATGCAGCCTTGCAAAAAAAAAAAAATTTAAAAAAACCTAACAAACGGAACGGATATAACGTGAGTTTTGGTTGGTGTTGTAAAGGCTGAGGTGAGTGGTGTTGAGGGGTTTGGTGGGGTGTTGGGTTAGCTAGATGAGTGGTGGTGGTGGTGGTGGGAAGCTCGCTGGTGCGTGGTGGTGAGCTGGTGGTGGTGGTGGTACTGATTCGCTGGTGGAGATGGTGTTGGGTTAGCTAGATGAGTGGTGGTGATGGGAAGCTCGCTGGTGCGTGGTGGTGAGCTTGTTGATGGTGGATAGTGGTGTTGGTGGTCATCGACGATGCCGGTGGTGGTGGACCTCGAGCTGGCGGCGACGAGGGTAGTGGAGATCTCGAACGTGGTGGTGGTCTCGAAAGTGGTGGTGGATCTCGAACGTGGTGGTGGATCTCGAACGTGGTGGTGGTGGATCTCGAACGTGGTGGTGGTGGCCTCGAACGTGGTCGTGGCCTCGAACGTGGTGGTGGGCCTCGAACGTGGTGGTGGATCTCGATCTGGTTGGTGGTCTCGAACGTGGCGGTGGATCTCGACGGAGAAGGGAGGGGTGGTGATAGGTGGTGGCTCGCGCTCGGAGAAGGGAGGGGTGGTGATGGGTGGTGGCTCGCGCTCGGAGAAGGGAAGGGTGGTGGCTCGCGCTCGGAGAAGGGAGGGTTGGTGATGGGTGGTGGCTCGCGCTCGGAGAAGGGAGGGGTGGTGATGGGTGGTGGCTCGGGTGGTGGCGGGGAGGAGAGCATTTTGGTCGAGAGAGAAAAGAAGAATCTGGGGAGGGGGTGGGGTTTTTTGTCGAGAAACAATGGTGTGGGTGGGTGGGGTTTTATTAGTTTTTTTTAGTTCGATTTCAACTGGATAGTTGGTATCTAAATTGGGCCCTTTTTCAGAAAACAGATGTTATAAGGGCCCTTATACATAGTTTACCCTAATAAAATACGAACATAAGAAAATACAAACACGGACACGCGTCGTAGGCCTGGTCACGGTCACACAAACACAGTCACAGTCACAGTCACAATCACACGAAGACACAGTCACAGACACAATCACAATCACACGAAAGCACAATCACAAACACAAATACAATTACAATCCACAAACACAAATCACAAAGACACACACAATCATACAAAAACACAAACACAAATACAATTACAATCCACAAACACAAATCACAAAGACACACACAATCATACAAAAACACAATCACAATCACACTCTACAAACACGAAAACAAACACAATCATAAAATCAATCACAGTCACAGTCAAATATTAATCACAAACACGTTTAAAACACAAACACACAAAACAATCACAATCACACGAAATCACAAACACAAGCACAATCACAACCACAAACCACAATTACAACCACAACCACAACCACAACCACAACACACAAACACAAACACAAACACAATCACAATCACAATCACAATCACACGAAAACACAAACACAATAACAAAACACAATCACAAAACACAGTGCACAATGATGCAGTGCACAATTACAGTCCACGGTCCCTAGTCTCCATCCACAAACACAAACACAAACAAGAAAAACATAAATATTCAAAAACACAATCACAAACACAATCACAAACACAAAATCCAAAAACAAACACAAACACAAAAACAAAAACAAACACCATCACAATCACAAACACACAAACACAAAATACAAGCACAAAAACAAACACCATCACGGTCACAATCACAAACACAAACACAGTCTCACGAAAACACAAACATACGAAAACACACAAACACAATCACAATCACAATCACAAAACACAACATAAACCACATAACCTAAACCCACACGCAAACGCAATCACACGAAAACACAAACATATGAAAACACAAGCACAAGCACAAACACAAACACAGACACAGTCAGAAAACACAAACACAAATACAAACACAAACACAAGCACAACGACAAGAACAATCACAAAACACAGAAGAACCACAATACCCAAACCCAAATCCAAACGCAATCACAATCACAATCACAATCACACGAAAACACAAACACAATTTCACAATCACCACGACAAATACAACGACAATCACAAACACAAAAACAAACACAAAAACAAACACAAAAACAAACACAAAACACAACAAACAAACACAAAACAAACACAAAACACAAACACAATCCCAATCCCCAACCGCAATCGCGAACACAAAGACAATCACAAACACACTCACAATCACAATCACACGAAAACACACACACAAACACAATCACAAAACACAATCACAATCGCACGAACACACACAAACCACAAACCACAAACCACAAACCCCAAACCCCAATCCCCAAACCCCAATCACAATCAATCACAAACACGAACACAAACACACACGAAAAAAGCATCCACAATCACACGAAAGTACAACCACAACCACAACCACCACAACAACCACAAACACAAACACAAACACAAACACAATCACTCATAATCACAAACACAAACACAAACACAATCACTCATAATCACAAACACAAACACAAGAAAATACAAAACACAACAATTATAATCACACAATCACACGAAAACACAAACACGAACATAACAATTACACATAAATACAATCACAAACACAACAATCACAATCACACAAACACCTTAAATTAACAGATATTATAATTGAGTAAAATAATAATCCTCCCACCTGAAATCGCAAAATTAGAAAATTAAATTGAAATATATGAATATTAACAAATATCAACCTATAAAGAAAATAAATACCTAAGATTGGAATAACGAGCAAAAACTGAAACTGAACATTCCAGTTTCAAGTTAATATAAAGGGGTGTATGATGAATTGATTCATCTTCAAGGTTGAAAGAAGGGGAGGCTTAAACTTTTGGAATGTGAAAGCTCAGCTGTAAGAGTTGCAGCTAGGTCCCACCCAACAAGGGGAATAACTACATCATATAATACTACTTGAAATTGGAGGACTACCAACTCAGTATGCAAGTTACTCTATCCATTCATAGAGGTAACTCTCTAATAAGACTCTCTATCTATTATCTGAGACCTTCTCTTCTATTCTCTAAGGACACAAAATACAACTAAAACACTCAACTTCTTTCACAACTATTTCAACTTAATGAACCTTATATCTAGAATCAGTATAAAAAGGAAGAATTATAGAGAGTAATGGAAAGAATACTTACTAAAACCTTCAAAGCATCCACACAGTTTGAGTGAATTTAGCAGCCATCTCCATAGATATACTGAGATGAGAAATTAAAAGAATACTTACTTACATGCCTTCCTTCATTTCGATTTCAACCCCCACCTTCAACAAGTACTTAATAGTCCAAGAGGTCCCGCCTAAACATTATAACAAGAATTTTAAATAAATATTCAAAGAAGAAAGTGCAAATAACAAACAAACCAAACAATACCTCAACATCAACAAAGCTAGTACCTGCATAATAGCTTCATCATTCATTCTTCAATATCACAACTATATAGAAATTCAACTGCTTTGCTTCAATATCCCCTGCAGCTACAGCTTCAATATCTATATGCACCTCTGGATAGAAATAGTAGCAGTAATTCCTTACCTTCACCTGGAAATATACATACATACATACAAAATAATACAGCAAAAGACAACAAGTTGATAGATAACTCACATTACTATATAGAGCTCCCTCATATTCTATTCTGACTAACAATCCTGTATAAGAAGAAAGAGTAAAGTGTTAGTCAAGTTGAAGAAAAACTTTTACAACCCAAATATCTATTATTACTCACTCATAGTACCTGTCAAACTTTCCCAAAGGGAAGACACTTCACCAACACTTGTTTATCATCTTATTCAAGCTCAAAGGTAACAAAATTGCACATTGTAATTGATTAATATATCAAGATAGTAAATAACATTATATAAAATAATAATATTAAAGAAGATGAGATGAGATATATGAGACATGATTATATTAATGAGATGAAATGCAAAAGCATAACTAAGATGGGATGAGAGACCATGCAATGCAAATGATTTAATGCAATAATAAATGCAAAGGATTTGATGCAATGCTCATGAGATAGATGCAATGCTCATGAGATAGGATGCAATGCAGATGATATGAGATGGGATGATGCTTATGTATGGAATGCACATGAGTGGAATGCTCATGAGATGAGATGATGCTTAAGATGAGATGTATGGAATGCACATGAGATTGGATGATGCTTGGGATGAGATGGGATGCAATGTGCATGAGATGGGATGCAAGGGATGTAGTGCAATGCACATGCTATGAGAAGAGATGCGCATGAGATGAGTAAACTTACCTTAGGTGCTAAGGACCACAAAGACCAGGTGGTGGAGGTGAAAAGTTATCAGCCCTCTCGTTAACACCCTGCATTCTAACACGACAACAAAAAGACACAAATAAATAGTACAAATCATCCGAACTGAAGCAAATGATTACCTTTCAGTAGTTTGGAAGCAAATGATTACCTTTCAGTAGTTTGGTATGTGATTGATATTCCAATACTTTTAATTGTTCCACGCAACCAAATATAGAAATATAAGAATATGCCACCAAATACCTTCCCATATTAGCAATAAGTACTCCCACTCAAACTAGTTTTTTTTGGAAAAACAGGGTCTAAGTGGCAAAATATAGAAATACTTGGTTAGAGAAACTTACAATGGAAGCATCTGATTTGTTTGACACGTGTTCACTCTCCTCAGCAATTGGGATGTAACATGATTTTCCAACCCTGAAAAAAAGATGGAGAATAAGGAAAAGATCAAGCAATGAAGTTGGAGAGAAAACACAGAAAAACAAGAATTAACTAAAATCAAGAAAAGGAAGATTGATGTTTACTGCCAGAAAATTCTTTAAAATCACCATCCTCGAAAGCTTCCTTGTCAGACATAATAATCTCCAAATTTCTGTCAAAAATTTATATTAACCTCAGAAGGTAACTTAGAAATAGGAGAAAGAAGATATACAAACAAGTACTTGATACCTTATAAGTAATGCCTTCAGAAAAATACAGAGCCAAAGGCGTATCTATTTTGCGTAACTACTGTGAAAGAAAAGAAGAAAGAGCATCAACTTCAAAAAAAAAATTACCTTTGGGGTTTAATGCAAATATTTACCTTGAAATATAACATTTTGTTACTCACCTGGTACAGAAACATTGCATAGTTTTGTGCTCTTCTTGACAGTCAGTTGATGACTTTACCAATGGCTAAAGAAGAAGTGTGACCAAAATGCATTTACAGTAACCCTGAAAGGCTGAAACCCAAAAGGAATAATCAAGGGGTATTTATGTAAATTCATATAAAATAACAAGGTTAGCTTGTTAGCTACTGTCTCAATTTTTGAAAGCTTCCATATGATAAAACATTATAAGAAAAGAATACTTACCTTCACGACAGTATGATGAATCATAATGAGATCTATCTTTTGCTCTGAGCTCTGCAGCAATTATGCTAACTTGTAGTAATTATTCAGATGGGCCCCCTGAAACAAGATTAAAAACTATCACCAATGGAAGTTTAGTCCCTATATTATGCAAAAATTGTGCTATAGGTCCCTATAATGAGTAAAGATATACAACTGCTTCAGAACCATGTGGATTCTGCAAAAGAAACGCAGCTGCCTTGATTTGAGTGACTGCAAAAGAAAATCATTGATGTTAACCATAGTTTAAGCACACAAGATAACCCCAACCATGGTTAAGTTTTAGTTTGTGCAATATTACCTTCATCTCAAGCGCAGAGATTTTTCCCACGATAAATGCAGTAAATCCATCAGAATCTTCCCCAAAAAAGCATTGTCTGCCAAAATTTCCCTATTAAAAAAGAAAAACAATATTATATTATAAAGCAAGGATAAAAATTTATTCATAACTTACTAGGAAATGATGCCATATCCTTCTGAACATTAGCTGGGTCAGCTGAGAAAAAGATAAACATAAATTAAAATATAATAAACTGTAACCAGAAAAGTTTATACAACTACTGACGAACAATATTACCATTGAGGCAGATACTTATCTCAGGGAGAATGAATGAATACACTGGAGGGTCCGTCCTGTTTAGAAAGGGTAGATAAGAGAAAGTACATAAATCGATGATTTGTTTGGCTATTATAATACACAAAGGAAATAACCTTTTTAGAGTTGCTTCAGGTAAAGAGATTTCCATTTGTATCCTGGAAAACAAAAAGAAGATGGATTATTAAAATCATCTTATTGTATAACATATATATACATAACAAGTTCAATACTGTGATATATCATGGTATGCTCTCAGCTTATAATATTATTAATTAAGAAAAGGGAAAATTCCCCAAATAGTCCCTCAACTATACCAACTTTGTTTTCATACCCTCGTTAGTCCCCGTGTCAAATTCCATCTATTTTTTACTGTTAAGTCCACGTGGCGAACAGTATTTTTGTAATTATCCAACCTAGTAAAATGGGTATAGTTCAGGGACTATTTGGGAAATTTCCCCCTAAGAAAATCCCGTTTTAAAGAGACAAAAAAGATAACCCTTGATAGTATTTTACTCCTGTGACTGCCAAAAAAACCTAAACTAGTATTCAATTAACAGAATATGCAAAGTTGAGGAACCAGGCTAAGATAAATTCATCATCAAATAAGCAAATTTCAGAATAGACTTTGTGTTGTATATAAGAAATGAGAAGAAGACATTAGTTACCTCCTTTTGTGCTTAGCTTGAAATCATCTCTGGAGAAATGGAGGCTGCATAAATATTGTTCATGATTAGATACATTATATACAGAATTACTCCAAAAATTATACTAATTTTCAATTTAATAAATACCTAATCACAAAGACTATGTATCATGAGAAGAGTATATAACCTATTATCTACAGATTATCTTGCAACTACAGATTATCTTGCAAGAAATATATAAAATAAATAAATTTACATTTTTCACATATATGACAAGAAGTTGATACCTGACAAGTAATGCACTCAGAAAATCCATAGAGCTCCCACATATTCTGTTCTGAGTAACAATACTGTAAAAAAAAGAAAGAGTAAAGTGAGTGTCAGTCAAGTTGAAGAAAATATTTTATAACCCAAAATATCAATTACCTGTCAAAATTTCCCAAAGGCACCTTCTTCTCCAACACTTGTTTATCATCCTATTCAAGCCCAAAGGTAACAAAATTGCACATTGTGATAATTAATATATATCGAGATAGTAAATAACTCACCGGAATTATGATTCAAATGATGCAGCACCAAGATTGAAATTGACTAAAGATAATTATGAATATAATAATAATACTATAGAAGATGATATGATATGCAATGCATAATATGAGATGCAATGCATGATATGAGATGATATGATATGAGATGCAATGCAAGTGATGAATGAAGAGACAAATCAATCACAGAATGAGATTTATGAAATGAGAAACCACCTACCTGTGACACACCTCAGCTCGTGTCATTCCATATCAAACAACACAAATAGAATTGTAAGTTGTATTAACAACTTCAATCAATTATGTTAATTTCACCCCCATTAGGGGTCCATATTTTTTAATAAGTACGATATATACCCGTGGAAAGGGTAGATTTGAAATGTTAGAACATAACCCAGTGAAGTGGTTAAATATATTCTCTGCTTGAAGAAGAGCTGAAGCTCTTCATTTCATTAGAGGACTGCTGAAACCATTCATAGAGTTAGTGAGTTAGTTAGTTGGTGGTTTTCCTAATTTAATTATAAAACTTGAAACTGAATTTTTCAGTTTCAAGTTAATATTAAGGGGTGTGTGTGATGTATTGATTCATCTTTTAAGGTGTGATATACTTGTGTAGATAAGTATACATACCTCTGAAGGAAGGGGAGGCATAAACAAGTATGCCTGATTTTGGATTGTGAACTACTCATAGCAGCAGAATCTCAGCTCAGCTTTAAGAGCTACAGCTGGGTCCCACCCACCAAAGGGAATAACTATATCATATAATACTACTTGAAATTGGAGGACTACTCAATTCAATATGCAAGTTCTTCTATCCATTCATAGAGGTAACTCTCTATCTATTATCTGAGACCTTCTTTTCTATTTTCTACAAAATACAACTAAACACTCATCTTCTTTCACAACTATTTCAACTTAATGAACCTGATATCTAGAATCAGAACAAAAAGGAAGAATTATAGAGAGTAATGGAAAGAAGACGTACTAAAATCTTCAAAGCATCCACACAGTTTGAGTGAATTTAGCAGCCATCTCCATATATATGAAGATTTAATTAAAAGGTTGAATTCATTTACTACATTACAAACGCTAGTATTTATATTACAAGCAAAACATTTATCTAAGGAATAAACTTATTTTTAGGCTATTCTATTTAAAGGAAGATCACAGAATATATTCTTAAATGAATAGAATATATTTTCTGATTTCCTCAATCAATTAAGTAAGGAAATACTAAATAAGAAAACATGACTAATTTATTCCTAATTTCAATACTCCCCCTCAAACTGGGTGATAGATGTTAATCATACCCAGTTTGATAGTTAAATCTTCAAAATTAGGTCTTGAAAGAGCTTTAGTTAAAATGTCGGCAATCTGAAATTTTGTTGGTGTGTACTGTAACAAAATTTTTCCTTCCTCAATCTTTTCTTTGATGAAAAGACGATCAATTTCCACATGTTTGGTCCTATCATGATGAACTGAATTTTTAGCAATACTTATAGTAGCTTGGTTGTCACAAAACATTTGTAATGGCTCTTGATTTTGAATGTTGAGTTGTTTTAGGAGTTTTGTAAGCCATATTCCTTCGCAAATTCCATTGACCATAGCTCGATATTCAGCTTCCGCACTGCTTCTTGACACTACTGGTTGCTTTTTACTTCTCCAAGTGACCAAGTTTCCCCATAGAAAAGTACAATATCCTGATGTGGATCTTCGATCAATTATTGATCCTGCCCAGTCTGCATCAGTGTATATTTCTACTCCTCTATGTGTATTTTTCTTGAAGTATAACCCTTTACCAGGAGTTGCCTTGAGATATCTAAGAATTTGGTAAACTGCTGTCATGTGTATTTTCATGGGATTATTCATGAATTGACTTACAACGCTTACAGAAAAACCAATATCTGGTCTTGTATGTGAGAGGTAAATGAGTTTCCCAACGAGCTTTTGGTATCTCTCTTTGTCAGTGGGTGTATCATTTTCCCCAAGTCCTAATTTTGTATTTTGATCCATAGGCGTGTTGGATGGTTTGCATCCGAGCATTCCAGTTTCTTGTAGGAGATCTAAGACATATTTTCGCTGAGAAACAGATATTCCTTCTTTAGTTCGAGCCACTTCCATTCCTAGAAAATATTTAAGTGCCCCTAGATCTTTGATATCGAATTCTTTTGCAAGAGAAATCTTCATTTTTTCAATTTCTTCTATGAAATCTCCGGTAAGAACAATGTCATCGACATAGACAATTAGAATAGATGACTCTCCTTTTGGTGACTTCTTTATAAAAAGAGTATGATCGGCTTCACATTGTGTATAACCAAATCTTTTTACAGTTTTCGAGAATCGATCAAACCACGCACGAGGTGACTGTTTTAACCCATATAGAGACCTTTTGAGTTTACAAACTTTCCCATTTGTTGCTGGAGTTTCGAGTCCAGGTGGAATCTCCATATAAACTTCTTCCTCAAGATTTCCATTAAGAAAAGCATTCTTAACATCAAGCTGAAATAACGGCCAATCTAAATTAGCTGCAAGGGATAAAAGGACTCTTACGGTGTTGAGTTTGGCAACTGGTGCAAATGTTTCCTGATAATCAATACCATAAGATTGCGTGAATCCCTTCGCAACTAACCGGGCTTTATATCGATCCACACTTCCATCGGCCTTCTGTTTTATTGTGAATATCCATCTGCAACCCACAGGACGTTTTCCTTGTGGCAAGTCAGCTATATCCCAAGTACTGTTCTTTTCTAAAGCTTGTACTTCTTCCATAACGGCTGCCTTCCAGTATGATATTTTCATGGCTTCATGTATGTTATTTGGAACCTGTAATTTGTCAAGGTTGGAGACAAATGCACGATATTCTGGAGATAATCTTTTGTAAGACAAGAAGTTATGAACAGGATGATTTGTACATGATCTCACTCCTTTTCTTATAGCAATAGGGCGATTATCATCAAATATAGAAGAATCAGTTTCGAAAATACCTTGTGATGATTCTGAAGGATTTGGAGTTGGTTCCGACTCTTGGAGTTCCTCGGTAATTGCTCGTTTTTCTATCTCCTTTGGGCGCCATCTTTTTCTGGAATAAACCTGAAACTCTCCATTTGTTTGGTGGGGTGGAGATTTATTTAGGACCTGTTCGGGAACTATTTGAGATAATGTGTCTGATTCAATATTTTCAGACATGAATTGAACAGGAGACTCAAGAGACTCAAGAGATTGGGTGATTGAGTTAGGATCAAAATTACGCTGAATATCCCAAAGCTGATGTTCCTTTGACTCACTCTCCCCCTGAACATTAGTTTCCTGAAAATATGGTTGTTCCTCAAAGAAAGTTACATCCATCGAATTATAGAACTTTCTCGTGACAGGTGAGTAACATTTGTACCCCTTTTGATATGGTGAGTAACCAAGGAAGATGCATTTAATTGCTTTCGGATCTAGTTTACTTCGGTTATGAGAGTATACATGTACAAAGGCTGAACATCCAAATAATTTCAAGGGTATTGTGCCAATTATACGAGTTTCTGGATAGGCTTTTAAGAGGGTTTGACTCGGAGTTTGAAATTTTAGGACTCGAGAAGGCATTCGATTAATAAGATACGCGGCTGTGAGGACAGCTTCTCCCCAAAAATATTTTGGAACAATCGAAGTAAACATTAAAGACCTAGCAACCTCAAGGAGATGCCTATTTTTTCTCTCAGCTACCCCATTTTGTTCATGAGTGTTGACACACGAACTTTGATGAATTATGCCTTGACTATTTAGATAATGACCCAAAGTATTCTTGAAATATTCTTTTGCATTATCTGTTCTGAAAATTTGGATTTTGGTTTTGAATTGTGTTTGGATCATGGTGTGAAAATTTTTGAAAATTTGCTCAACTTCTGATTTTTCTTTCATGAGAAATACCCATGTGAGTCTAGTATGATCATCAACAAAAGATACAAACCAACGTGTTCCAGTAATATTCTTGGTGTTAGAAGGTCCCCATACATCACTATGAATTATTGAGAAAGGCTGTGACATTTTATATGGTTGACTAGGATAAGAATTACGAACATGTTTAGACAATTGACATATTTCACATTGAATAGTACTAGAACTTTTATTTTTGAATAACGAAGGGAATAATTTTTCAAGATAAAATAGGTTAGGATGTCCTAAACGTTTGTGCCATAATATGATATCACTATTATTTTGGGAAGAAATTGAAACACAACTATTATGAGACTGACTATGAGACTGACTTGGAAAGTTCTGAGTTTGTTTTTCTACGAGAAGATCACCTTTGAGGAGATAGAGTCCCGAGAACACCTTAGCACTGCCAATCATCTTCGCCGAATCCATATCCTGAAATTCACACATATTTTTGAAGAATTTAGCTACACAGTTTTTATCTTTGGCCAGCTTACTGACTGATAACAAATTATACTCAAGATTTGGCACAAGTAAAACAGATTGAAGGGACAGAGTGTTAGAAATTTTCACTGATCCAAAACCTGTAACTTTTGAAACTGATCCATCTGCAATCTTAACCGAGTGATTTTCATTGGTACAGATAAAATCAGTAAGAATTGATTTATCACCAGTCATGTGATCCGAAGCACCAGAGTCAACAATCCACATATTATTACTTTCCTTGCTAACAATTAAGGCTTTTGAGAAATTACCTTTTTGAGCTACAGATCCTGTAGAAATAGTGGAAGAGTTGGTGGATTGATTGATCATCTTTTGTAGAATTTCGAGTTGTTCTTTGCTGAAGGGAACACATTCATTAGTACCACTTTCATTAGTTGCAGATGCGATATTGCCACGACTTTCAAGTGTTGGGCGAGAAGGCTTCCAATCAGTGGGTCTCCCGTGAATCTTCCAACAATTATCTCTGGTATGTCCTGGTTTTCGGCAATGCTCACACCATGGTCTACCTTTTCTCATCTTATTTTCTGAGTTGTTTAGTTGGAGTCCATGAACTGCAAGGGCAGAACCTTCAGTGATTGCAGACGAGTTGTTTGACATTCCCATCATTAGTTTCTTACGGCTTTCTTCTCTTCTTACCTCCGAGAAGGCTTCTCTTAAATTAGGAAGAGGTTTTGTACCTAAGATTCTTCCACGAACTTCATCTAAATCTTTATTTAGTCCCATTAAAAACTTGAATACCCGTTTCTTCTCAATAATCTCTGCGTATTGATTTCCATCTTTTGGGGTTTCCCAAGTGTACTTTTCAAACAGATCTAATTGCTGCCAATAACGTGTGAGATTATTATAATATTGGGTAACAGAAAAATCACCTTGTTGGAGATCATGAAGAATAGTTTCCACACTGAATAGTTCAGATGTGTTTTCATTGTTGGAATACGTATCTTTTACAGCATCCCAAATGTCTTTGGCTGAATTGTAAAGGAGAAAGTTTTCTCCGGTATCATTTGTCATAGAATTGATTAACCATGACATTACCATATTATCATCAGCCCTCCAGGTACGATATTTAGGATCTTTTTCTTCTGGAGAAGCTGCCACACCAGTGAGATAGTCATCTTTTCCTTTTCCTCGAATGAACATGAGAACGGATTGAGACCATTGCAAGTAATTATGCCCGTTCAGCTTGTGACTTGTGATTGGTGAAACTCCGTTGTTTTCTGAGCTTCTTGCCACCAAGTTTTCCTGATTTGAGGTAGAGCCTAATAGCTCTGTTGCCATGCCGTATTTGGTCATGGTGTATGAGACTCTATTAAGAGTTTATTGAAAGAAAAGGAATTCTGGAGATTCAGAGTAATGGCTCTGATACCATGTTAGACAACCGATTCTCCCAAAAGCTTAAGCTGTCAGGAGGGGTCATCTTATATATTATATATGAGTATTACATGCTCAATACGCCCCCTCACGTGCAAGCTAGATTCATGTCATTTATTTGCATGTCTAGACTTTGCTACGTGAATTTTTAAATTGGGTGACGACGGCAAGACTCGAACCTGTGACCTCTTATGGATCTGGGCTCTGATACCATGAAGATTTAATTAAAAGGTTGAATTCATTTACTACATTACAAACGCTAGTATTTATATTACAAGCAAAACATTTATCTAAGGAATAAACTTATTTTTAGGCTATTCTATTTAAAGGAAGATCACAGAATATATTCTTAAATGAATAGAATATATTTTCTGATTTCCTCAATCAATTAAGTAAGGAAATACTAAATAAGAAAACATGACTAATTTATTCCTAATTTCAATAATATATAAGTCAAATGTAAATACTGAAATGAGAAATTTAAAGAATACTTACTTACATGCCCTCCTTCATTTCGATTTCGACCCCACCTTCAACAAATACTTAATAGTCCAAGAGGTCCCGCTCTTCTATCCATTCATAGAGGTAACTCTCTATCTATTATCTGAGACCTTCTTTTCTATTTTCTACAAAATACAACTAAACACTCATCTTCTTTCACAACTATTTCAACTTAATGAACCTGATATCTAGAATCAGAACAAAAAGGAAGAATTATAGAGAGTAATGGAAAGAAGACGTACTAAAATCCTCAAAGCATCCACACAGTTTGAGTGAATTTAGCAGCCATCTCCATATATATAAGTCAAATGTAAATACTGAAATGAGAAATTTAAAGAATACTTACTTACATGCCCTCCTTCATTTCGATTTCGACCCCACCTTCAACAAATACTTAATAGTCCAAGAGGTCCCGCCTAAACATTATAACAAGAATTTTACATAACTATTCAAACAAGAAAGTGCAAATAAAAAAACAAACCACACAATACCTCAACCTCAACAAAGCTAGCCCCTGTACTTTGGATAAGGATAATTGGGAGAGTATTAACCTGCATAAAGAAAGGTCAGACAAATAGCTTCATCATTCATTACTATATAGAGCTCCCTCATATTCTATTCTGACTAACAGTCCTGTAAAAAGAAGAAAGAGTAGAGTGAGTGTTAGTCAAGTTGAAGAATATCTTTTATTACCCAAAATATTATCTATTTTCTATTATTACTCACTTATAGTACCTGTCACACTTTCTCCACCACTTGCTTATCATCTTATTGAAGATAAAAGGTAACAAAATTGTACATTGAAATTAATTAATATATCAAGATAGTAAGTAACATTATATAAAATAATAATATTAAAGAAGATGATTCATGAGATGCAATGCATGAAATGAGATGGGATGATGCGTGAGATGTAACATAATGCACATGATATGGATGATGCACTGAGATGGGATGAGAGACCATGCAATGCAATAATGCACATAAGATGATGGGATGATGCATGAGATGAAATGCAAAGGATTTAATGCAATGCTCATGAGATAGGATGCAATGCACATGAGATGGGATGATGCTTGAGATGAGATGAGATGGATGGAATGCACATGAGATGAGATAATGCTTGAGATGAGATGAGATGTATGGAATGCACATGAGATGGGATGATGCTTGAGATGAGATGTATGGAATGCACATGATAGGGGATGCAATATAATACACGTGAAATGTATGCAATGTGATGGATGTAATGTTTAAAATGCACATGATATGAGATGAAATGAGTAAACTTACCTCAGGTTCCAAGGACCACTCTCGTTAACACCCTGCAATCTAACACGACAAGAATAAGACACAAAGAAATAGTAGAATTTTATAAAAATATTATCATTCGAATTGAAGCAAATAATTACCTTTCAGCAGTTTGGTATCTGATTGATATTCCAATACCTTTAATTGTTCCACGCAACACTGATCCCTAAAACAAAGGAGAACCCTTTAGAATAGAAATTCTTGAACCATCGATAGATTGCATTCTTGTATAAGAATATGCCACCAAATACAATGACATATTAACAATATATACTCCCACTCAAACTAGTTTTTTGTAAAACAGGGTCTAAGTGGCAAAATACAGAAAATACTTGGTGAGAGAAACTTACAATAGAAGCATATGATGACTTGTTCACTCTCCTCGGCTATTGGGATGTAATGTGATTTTCAAACGCTAAAAAAAAAGATGAAGAATAAGGAAAAAATCAAGCAATGAAAATAGAACAGAAAAACAAGAAGTAACCAAAATCAGGAAAAGGAAGATTGATGATTTACAGCCGCAAAATTCTTTAAAATCACCACTCTGAAAGCTTCCTTCTCAGGCATAATAATCTCCAAGTTTCTGTCAAAATTTTAAATTAACCTCAGAAGATAACTTCGAAAAAGGAGAAAGAAGATATACAAACAAGCACTTGATACCTCATAAGCAATGCCTTCAGAAATATACGGAGCCAAAGGCGTATCTATTTTGAGTAACTACTGTAAAAGAAAAAAAGAAGAAAGAGTGTCAAGTTCAAAACAAATTTACCTTTGGGGTTTAATGCAAATATTTACCTTGAAATATAACATTATGTTACTCATCTGGTACAAAAACATTGCATAGTTTTGTGCTCTTCTTAACAGTCAGTTGATGCCTAAACATTATAACAAGAACTATACATAAATATTCAAACAAGAAAGTGAAAATAACAAACAAACCACACAATACCTCAACCTCAACAAAGCTAGCCCCTGTAATTGGAACTGGATTAACCTGCATAATAGCTTCATCATTCATTCTTCAATATCTCCAGCACCTGCAGCTTCAATATCTATATGCACTTCTCGATATAAATAGTTGCAGTAATTCCTCACCTCCACCTGAAAATATACATACATACATACATACATACAAAATGATACAGCAAGACAACAAGTTGATAGAGATAACTCACATTACTGTATAGAGCTCCCTCATATTCTATTCTGACTAACAATCTTGTAAAAGAAGAAAGAGTAGAGTGAGTGTTACTCAATTTAAATACTTCCCCAAAATATCTATTACTACTCACTCATAGTACCTGTCAAACTTTCCCAAAGGGATGAAAGACACTTCTCGAACATTTGCTTATCAAGCTCA
Organism: Nemophila menziesii; assembly: GCA_029959085.1. Lineage (NCBI taxonomy): Eukaryota > Viridiplantae > Streptophyta > Magnoliopsida > Boraginales > Hydrophyllaceae > Nemophila > Nemophila menziesii. The sequence goes on along the minus strand of JARWIR010000013.1, from coordinate 20,598,545 downwards.
AAGGTAACAAAATTGCACATTATAATTAATTAATATATCAAGATAGTAAATAACATTATATAAAATAATAATATCAAAGAAGATGAGATGAAATATATGAGACATGATGATATTCATGAGATGCAATGCATGAAATGAGATGTCATGCATAAATGCACTGAGATGGGAAGATGCGTGATGGGATGATGCATGAGATGAAATGCAAAGGATTTTAATGCAATGCAGATAATATGAGATGGGATGATGCTTGAGATGAGATGAGATGTATGGAATGCGCATGAGATGGGATGCAATATAATACACGTGAAATGTATGCAATGCAAGGTATGTAATGCAACAATGCACATGAGATGAGATGAGATGAGATGAGATGAGATGAGTAAACTTACCTCAGGTGCCAAGAACCAAGTAAACTTATCAGCGCTCTCGTTAACCCCTGCATCTAACACGACAACAATAAGACACAAAAAAATAGCTAAATATTATAAAAAATATCATCTGAAGCAAATATTTACCTTTCACTTATCCAATTGATATTCCAATACCTTTAATTGTTCCATGCAACAATATTCCCTAAAACAAAGAAAAATCCTTTTAGAACAGAAATTCTTGAAGCATTCATAGATTGCATTCTTGTATAAGAATATGCCACCAAATACCTTCCCATATTAGCAATAAATACTCCCACTCCAACTAGTTTTTTGGAAAAAACAGGGCTTAAGTGGCAAAATACAGAAAATACATAATTAGAGAAACAACGTTAGCTTGTAGCTACTGTCTCAATTTCTGAAAGCTTCCATGAAAAAAACATTATAAGAAAAGAATACATACCTTCATGACAGTATGATGAATCACAATGAGATCTATCTTTTGCTCCGAGCTCTGTAGCAATAATGCAAACTTGTAGTAACTATTCAGATGGGGCCCCCTGAAACAAGATTAAAAACTATCACCAATGGAAATTTGGTCCCTATATTATGCGAAAATTGTGCTATATGTCCCTATAATGAGTGAAGATATACAACTGCTTCAGAACCATGTGGATTCTGCAAAAGAAAATCATTGATGTTAACCATAGTTTAAGTACACAAGATAACCCCAACCATGGTTAGGTTTTAGTTTGTGCAATATTACCTTCATCTCAAGCGCAGAGATTTTTCCCACGATAAATGCAGTAAATCCATCAGAATCTTCCCCAAAAAAGCATTTTCTGCCAAAATTTCCCTATTAAAAAAGAAAAACAATATTATATTATAAAGCAAGGATAAAAATTTATTCACAACTTACTAGGAAATGATGCCATATCCTTCTGAACATTAGCTGGGTCAGCTGAGAAAAAGAAAAACATAAATTAAAATATAATAAATTGTAACCAGAAAGAGTTTATACCACTACTGATGAACAATATCTCCATTTAGGCGGATACTTATCTCAGGGAGAATAAATGAATGAATACACTGGAGGATCCTTGCTGTTTAGAAAGGGTAGATAAGAGAAAGTACATAAATCGATGATTTGTTTGGCTAGTATAATACACAAAGGAAATAACCTTTTTAGAATTGCTTCAGGTAAAGAGATTCCCATTTGTATCCTGGAAAACAAAAAGAAGATGGATTATTAGAATCATCTTATTATATACATAAAAATTTCCCAAACAGTCCCTAAACTATATCAACTTTGTCCTCCAACTCACTTAACGGTTAAAAATAGGTGTGGGGACTAATGGTGTGCCAAAAACTAAGATTAAGAAGCATTCGAATAACTTTTCGAAGTTGGAGGACCGACCCCGTAAAATGGGTATAGTTCAGGGACTATTTAGGAATTTTTCCCTTAAGAAAGTCCCGTTTTAAAGAGACAAAAAAGATAACACTTGGACTATGATAGTATTTTATTCCTGTGACAGCCAAAAAAAACCTAAACAAGTTGAGGAACTAAGATAAATCCATCATCAAAGAAACAAATATTAGAATAGACTTTGTGTTGTATATTAAAATGAGAAGAAGACATTAATTACCTCTTTTTGTGCTTCGCTTGAAAACATCTCTGGAGAAATGGAGGCTGCATAAGAATTGCCCGTGATTAGATACATTATATACAGAATTACTACAAAAGTATACTAATTTTCAATTTAATACATACCTAATCACAAAGACAAGAAGTTGATACCTGACAAGTAATGCATTCAGAAAATCCATAGAGCTCCCTCATATTCTATTCTGAATAACAATACTGTAAAAGAAGAAAGAGTAGATTGAGTGAGTGTTAGTCAAGTTAAAAAAAAAATTTATAACCCAAAATATCAATTACCTGTCAAAATTTCCCAAAGGCACTTACTTCTCCAACACTTGTTTATCAAGCTCAAAATTGCACATTGTAATAATTAATATATACCGAGATAGTAAATAACTCACAGGGATTATGATTCATATGATGCAGCACCAAGATTAAAATTGAAAAATGATTATTGTGAATAATAATAATAATAATAATAATAATAATAATAATAATAATAATAATAATAATAATAATACGAAAGAAGATGATATATATGCAATGTGCATGGGATGATATGATATGCAATGTGCATGGGATGAGATGATATGATATGCTATGCAATGCATGGTATGCAATGGATGGGATGAGATGATATGATATGCATTGCATGATATGCATGATATCAGATGCAATGAATGAATGAATGAATAGACTATGATATGCAATGAATGAATGAATGAATAGACAATCACAGACTGAGATGAATGAAATGAGAAATCACCTACCTGTGACACACCTGCTCGTGTCATTTTATATCAAACAATAAAAATAGAATTGTAAGTTGTTCAATCCATTATGTTAATTGCAAACCATTATAAATACCCTTGGAAGAGTCGATTTGAAATGTTAGTATATGAACAACTTATAGCAGTTGTTCAGCTCTAAGAGCTATTCTCTACTTGAAGAAGAGCTGAAGCTCTTCATTTCATTAGAGGACTATTGTTCCTCTGCTGAAACCAATCATAGAGTCAGTTAGTTAGTTAATTTTAATACTGTATGTATCTAATAAGAGAATCATATTCTCTAGTAGTAGTGAAAGGGTAGATTTGATATGTTAATATATAAGAGTGAGATATATAAATGAGAGGAAAACTTGAAACTGAATTTTGCAGTTTCAAGTTAATATAAAGGCTTCAAGGTGTGATATATATATACTTGTGTAGATACAAGTATATATACATACCCTGTGAAAGAAGGGGAGCTGATTTTGGACTGTGACTACTCGTAGCACAAATATGGCTCAGCTCTAAGAGCTGCAGCTAAGGGAAGAACTATCTAATATCTAAGACCTTATCTTCTCTTCTCTAAGGACACAGAATACAACTAAACACTCATCTTTCACAACTATTTCAACTTAATGAAGCTTATTTCTAGAACCCCCAACCTAAAGTAACAGTTATAAAGAGTAATAGAAAGAATACTTACTAAAAACCTTCAACGCATCCACATTCCGAGTGAATTTTGCAGCCATCTCAATAGATATAAGTTAAATGTAAATGTTGAGATGAGAAATTTAAAGAATACTTACTTAAATGCCCTTCATTTTTTATTTCAATTTACCCCCAAACATTGGTGTTGGATCAGCTACCGCCTAAACATTATAACAAGAATATTACATAAAGGGTCAAACAAGAAAGGGCAAATAACAAACAAACCACAAAATACCTCAACCTCAACAAAGCTAGCCCCTGTACCTGCATAATAGCTTCATAATTCATTCTTCAATATACATACAAAATGAATACACAGGAAAGTAAAAATGATACAGCAAGACAAGAAGGTGATAACTCACAAGTAATGCAGAGCTGCTCCCTCATATTCTATTCTGAGTATCAATACTGTAAAAGAAGAAAGATTAGAGTTGAAGAAAAACTTTTATAATCCAAAATATGTATTATCTATTATTACTCACTCTCATAGTACTTGTCATACTTTCCCAAAGGGAGGGCAGGCACTTCTTCTCCAACGCTTGCTTATCATTCTTATTCAAGCTCAAAGTTAACAAAATTGCACATTGTAATAATTAATATATAGTAAATAACTCACCGGTGATATGATGCATCACCAAAATTAAATTGAGAAAAGTTAATTATGAATAAAATAGTGAAGAAAATGTGATGAGATGCAATGCATGAGATCATCTGATATGAAATGCAATTGCAAGTGATGAAAGGATGAGATGCAATGAATGAATAAACAATCACAAAATGAGATGCAATGCAAGTGAAGATATGATATGCAATAAATGAATGAATAGACAATCACAAAATGAGATGCAATGCAAGTGATGATATGATATGCAATAAATGAATGAATGAATGAATAGACAATCACAAATTGAGATGTAATGTAATGCACATGATATGGCTGATGCATGCGATGGGATGAGAGACCATGTAATGCAATGGATGTAATGCAATAATGCACATGAAATGGGATGATGCATGAGACAAGATGTATGGAATGCACATGAGATGGGATGATGCTTGAGATGAGATGAGATGTATGGAATGCACATGAGATGATGAGATGTATGCAATGCACATGAGATGAGATGATGCTTGAGATGAGATGTATGGAATGCGCATGAGATAGGATGCAATATAATACACGCGAAATGTATGGAATGCAAGGGATGTAATGCAACAATGCACATGATATGAGATGAGATTAGTAAACTTACCTCAGCTGCCAAGAACCAAGTAAACTTATCAGCGTTCTCGTTAACACTCTGCAATCTAACACGAAACAATAAGACACAAAAAAATAGCTAAATATTATAAAAAATATCATCTGAAGCAAATATTTACCTTTCACTTGTTCCATGCAACAATATTCCCTAGAACGAAGAAAAATCCTTTTAGAACAGAAATTCTTGAAGCATCAATAAATTGCTACAGTCTCAATTTCTGAAAGCTTCCATGAAAAAAACATTATAAGAACAGAATACTTACCTTCACGACAGTATGATGAATCATAATGAGATCTATCTTTTGCTCCGAGCTCTGCAGCAATTATGCTAAGTTGTAGTAACTATTCAGATGGGGCCCCCTGAAACAAGATTAAAAACTATCACCCATGGAAGTTTGGTCCCTATATTATGCAAAAATTGTGCTATAGGTCCCTATAATGAGTGAAGATATACAACTGCTTCAGAACCATGTAGATTCTGCAAAAGAAATGCAGCTGCCTTAATTTGAGTGACTGCAAAAAAAAATCATTGATGTTGACCATAGTTTAAGTACACAAGATAACCCCAACCATGGTTAAGTTTTAGTTTGTGCAATATTACCTTCATCTTAAGCGCGGAGATTTTTCCCACGATAAATGCAGTAAATCCATCGGAATCTTCCCCAAAAAAACATTGTCCGCCAAAATTTCCCTATTAAAAAAGAAAAACAATATTATATTATAAAGTAAGGAAAAAAATTTATTCACAACTTACTAGGAAATGATGCCATATCCTTGTGAACATTAGCTGGTTCATCTGAGAAAAAAAAACATAAATTAAAATATAATAAATTGTAGCCAGAGTAGTTTATACAACTACTGACGAACAATATTACCATTGAGGCAGATACTTATCTCAGGGAGAATGAATGATTACACTGGAGGGTTCGTCCTATTTAGAAAGGGTAGATAAGAGAAAGTACATAAATCGATGATTTGTTTGGCTATTATAATACACAAAGGAAATAACCTTTTTAGAGTTGCTTCAGGTAAAGAGATTTCCATTTGTATCCTGGAAAACAAAAAGAAGATGGATTATTAGAATCATCTTATTATACACATAAAAATTTCCCACACAGTCCCTAAACTATATCAACTTTGTCCTCCAACTCACTTAACGGTTAAAAATAGGTGTGGGGACTAATGGTGTGCCAAAAACTAAGATTAAGAAGCATTCGAATAACTTTTCGAAGTTGGAGGACCGACCCCGTAAAATGGGTATACTTCAGGGACTATTTAGGAATTTTTCCTTTAAGAAAGTCCAGTTTTAAAGAGACAAAAAAGATAACACTTGGACTATGATAGTATTTTATTCCTGTGAGTTTGTGTTGTATATTAAAATGAGAAGAAGACATTAGTTACCTCTTTTTGTGCTTCGCTTGAAAACATCTCTGGAGAAATGGAGGCTGCATAAGAATTGCCCGTGATTAGATACATTATATACAAAATTACTCCAAAAGTATACTAATTTTCAATTTAATACATACCTAATCACAAAGACAAGAATTTGATACCTGACAAGTAATGCATTCAGAAAATCCATAGAGCTCTCTCATATTCTATTCTGAGTAACAATACTGTAAAAGAAGAAAGAGTAGATTGAGTGAGTGTTAGTCGTCAAGTTAAAAAAAAAAATTTATAACCCAAAATATCAATTACCTGTCAAAATTTCCCAAAGGCACTTACTTCTCCAACACTTGTTTATCAAGCTCAAAATTGCACATTGTAATAATTAATATATACCGAGATAGTAAATAACTCACAGGGATTATGATTCATATGATGCAGCACCAAGATTAAAATTGAGAAATGATTATTGTGAATAATAATAATAATAATAATAATAATAATAATAATAATAATAATAATAATAATAATAATAATAATAATAATAATAATACGAAAGAAGATGATATATATGCAATGTGCATGGGATGATATGATATGCAATGTGCATGGGATGAGATGATATGATATGCTATGCAATGCATGGTATGCAATGGATGGGATGAGATGATATGATATGCATTGCATGATATGCATGATATCAGATGCAATGAATGAATGAATGAATAGACTATGATATGCAATGAATGAATGAATGAATAGACAATCACAGACTGAGATGAATGAAATGAGAAATCACCTACCTGTGACACACCTGCTCGTGTCATTTTATATCAAACAATAAAAATAGAATTGTAAGTTGTTCAATCCATTATGTTAATTGCAAACCATTATAAATACCCTTGGAAGAGTCGATTTGAAATGTTAGTATATGAACAACTTATAGCAGTTGTTCAGCTCTAAGAGCTATTCTCTACTTGAAGAAGAGCTGAAGCTCTTCATTTCATTAGAGGACTATTGTTCCTCTGCTCAAACCATTCATAGAGTTAGTTAGTTACTTAATTCTAATACTGTATGTATCTAATAAGAGAATCATATTCTCTAGTAGTAGTGAAAGGGTAGATTTGATATGTTAATATATAAGAGTGATATATAAATGAGAGGAAAACTTGAAACTGAATTTTGCAGTTTCAAGTTAATATAAAGGCTTCAAGGTGTGATATATACTTGTGTAAATACAAGTATACATACATACATACCTGTGAAAGAAGGGGAGCTGATTTTGGACTGTGACTACACGTAGCACAAATATGGCTCAGCTCTAAGAGCTGCAGCTAAGGGAAGAACTATCTAATATCTAAGACCTTATCTTCTCTTCTCTAAGGACACAGAATACAACTAAACACTCCTCTTTCACAACTATTTCAACTTAATGAAGCTTATTTCTAGAACCCCCAACCTAAAGGAACAGTTATAAAGAGTAATAGAAAGAATACTCAACGCATCCACATTCTGAGTGAATTTTGCAGCCATCTCCATAGATATATAAGTCAAATGTAAATGTTGAGATGAGAAATTTAAAGAATACTTACACTTATATGCCCTCCTTCATTTCGATTTCAATTTACCCCCAAACATTGGTGTTGGATCAGCTACCGCCTAAACATTATAACAAGAACTTTACATATAGGGTCAAACAAGAAAGTACAAATAACAAACAAACCACACAATACCTCAACCTCAACCTCAACTAAGCTAGCCCCTGTACCTGCATAATAGCTTCATCATTTGTTCTTCAATATACATACAAAATGAATACATAGGAAAGTAAAAATGATACACCAAGACAAGAAGTTGATAACTCACAACTAATGCATTCACAAAATATATAGAGCTGCTCCCTCATCTCCAATTCTGAGTAACAATACTGTAAAAAAAGAAAGATTAGAGTTGAAGAAAAACTTTTATAACCCAAAATATGTATTATTTATTATTACTCACTCATACATACTACCTGTCAAACTTTCCCAAAGGGAGGGCAGGCACTTCTTCTCCAACGCTTGTTTATCATTCTTATTCAAGCTCAAAGTTAACAAAATTGCACATTGTAATAATTAATATATATCGAAATAGTAAATAACTCACCGGTGATATGATGCAGCACCAAAATTAAATTGAGAAAAGTTAATTATGAATAAAATAGTGAAGAAAATGTGATGAGATGCAATGCATGAGATGATATGATATGCAATGCAAGTGATGAAAGGATGAGATGCAATGAATGAATAGACAATCACAAAATGAGATGCAATGCAAGTGATGATATGATATGCAATAAATGAATGAATGAATAGACAATCAATCACAAAATAAGATGTATAAATTGAGATAACACCTACCTGTGACACACCTGCTCGTGCCATTCCATATCAAACAACTAAATTGTAAGTTGTTTTAACAACTTCAGACCATTATATGTTAATTGCACCCCATTATGTTATGCATAATAGGATATATATATACCCGTGGAAGGGTAGATTTGAAATGTTAGAATATAACCCACCCAGTGGAGTGGGGTGGGATATATATTTAACATAAAGTATGGGTGGTTTTGGAGTATGAACCACTCATAGCAGAGGTTCAGCTCTAAGAACTATTCTCTGCTTTAAGAAGCTCTTCATTTCATTAGAGGACTATTGTTCCTCTGCTTAAACCATTCATAGAGTTAGTTAGTTGGTGGTTTTGCTAATTTTAATATAAAACTTGAAACTGAATTTCCAGTTTCAAGTTAATATTAAGGGGTGTGTGTGTGATGTATTGATTCATCTTCCAGGTGTGATATACTTGTGTAGATACAAGTATATATACCTGTGAAAGAAGGGGAGGCTTAAGCAAGTATGCCTGACTTTGGATTGTGAACTACTCATAGCAGCAGAAGCTCAGCTTAGCTTTAAGAGCTGTAGCTGGGTCCCACTCCCACTTCCACCCAAAGTGAATAACTATTTCATATCATAATACTCAACTCAGTATGCAATTGCAAGTTCCTCTGTCCATTCATAGAGGTAACTCTCTCTATCTAATATCTGAGACCTTCTCTTCTATTCTCTAAAGGCACAAAATACAACTAAACACTCAACTTCTATCACGACTATTTCAACTTAATGAACCTTATATCTAGAATAAATACAAATCTCCCAACCTAAAGGAAGAATTATAGAGAGTAATGGAAAGAATACTTACTAAAACCTTCAAAGCATCCACACAGTTTGAGTGTATTTAGCAGCCATCTCCATAGATATATAAGTCAAATGTAAATACTGAAATGAGAAATTCAAAGAATACTTACTTATATGCTCTCCTTCATTTCGATTTCGATTTGCCCCACCTTCAACAACTACTTAACAGTCCAAGAGGTCCCGCCTAAATGTTATAACAAGAATTTAACATAAATATTCAAACAATAAAGTGCAAATAACAAATGAACCACACAATACCTCAACATCAAAAAAGCGTGCCCCTGTACCTGCATAATAGCTTCAATATCACGACTATTAACTATTTTATATATATATATATGTACTTATAAACCTGAAGCACGATATAAAGCAGTTCCTCCATCTGAGATCTTCACCTCTCAATAGAATAGTTGCAGTAATTCCTTACTTCCACCTGGAAATATACATACATACATACAAAATGATACAGCAAAAGACAACAAGTTGATAGAGATAACTCACATTACTGTATAGAGCTCCCTCATATTTATTCTGACTAACAATCCTGTAAAAGAAGAAAGAGTAGAGTAAGTGTTAGTCAAGTTGAAGAAAACCTTTTATAACCAAAAATATCTATTATTACTCACTCATACTACCTGTCAAACTTTCTTAAAGGGAGAAAAGACACTTCTCCAACGCTTGCTTATAATTCTTATTTAAGCTCAAAGGTAAAAAAATTGCACATTGTAATAATTAATATACATCAAAATAGTAAATAACTCACCGGGGTTATGATGCAGCACCAAAATTAAATTGAGAAAAGTTAATTATGAATAATGATAGTGAAGAAGATGTGATGAGATGCAATGCAAGTGATGCAATGAATGAATAGACAATCACAAAATGAGATGCAATGCAAGTGATGCAATGAATGAATGAATAGACAATCACAAAATGAGATGCAATGCAAGTGATGCAATGAATGAATAAACAATCACAATATGAGATGCAATGCAAGTGATGATATGATATGCAATAAATGAATGAATGAATGAATGAATAGACAATCACAAAATGAGATGTATGAAATGAGAAACCACCTACCTGCTCGTGTCATTCCATATCAAACAACTAAATTGTAAGTTGTTTTAACAACTTCAGACCATTATATGCATTGCACCCCATTATGTTATGCATAATAGGATATATACCCAGGAAGGGTAGATTTGAAATGTTAGAATATAACCCAGTGGAGAGGGATATATATTTAACATAAAGTATGGGTGATTTTGGAGTATGAACCACTCATAGCAGAGGTTCAGCTCTAAGAACTATTCTCTGCTTTAAGAAGAGCTGAAGCTCTTCATTTCATTAGAGGACTATTGTTCCTCTGCTGAAACCATTCATAGAGTTAGTTAGTTACTTAATTCTAATAAGAGAATCATATTCTCTATTAGTAGTGGAAGGGTAGATTTGAAATATTTAATATCAAAGGAAAACTTGAAACTGAATTTTCCAGTTTCAAGTTAAATGATGTATAGATTCATCTTCAAGGTGTGATATATACATACTTGTGTAAATACAAGTATACATACATACCTGTGGTAGAAGTAGTGGAGGCATATACAAGTATGCCTGATTTTGGAATGTGAACTATTTATAGCACAAGTAAGGCTCAGCTCTAAGAGCTGTAGGTGGGTCCCACCCACTAAAGGGAATAACTATTTCATATCATACTACTCAACTCAGTATGCAATTACAAGTTCCTCTGTCCATTTATAGAGGTAACTCTCTACTCTATCTGTTATCTAAGACCTTCTCTTCTCTTCTCTAAAGACACAAAATACAACTAAACACTCAACTTCTATCACAACTATTTCAACTTAATGAACCTTATATGTAGAATCAGAACAAAAAGGAAGAATTATAGAGAGTAATGGAAATGATACTTACTAAAACTTTCAAAGCATCCACACAGTTTGAGTGTATTTAGCAGCAGCCACCTCCTTAGATATATAAGTCAAATGTAAATACTGAAATGAGAAATTCAAAGAATACTTACTGTGTAGCTCTCCTTCATTTCGATTTCGACCCCCACCTCCAACAAATACTTAATAGTCCAAGAGGTCCCGCCTAAACGTTATAACAAGAATTTAACATAAATATTCAAACAAGAAAGTGCAAATAAAAAAACAAACCACACAATACCTCAACCTCAACCTCAACTAAGCTAGCCCCTGTACCTGCATAATAGCTTCATCATTAATTCTTCAATATGACGACTATATATATTTATATATATATTTATGAACTTGTAAACCTGAAGCACGATATAAAGCAGTTCCTCCATCTGAGATCTTCACCTCTCGATATAAATAGTTGCAGTAAGAGTAATGATATTTGTCACCCTTTTTGTATCACTCTTTTATCACCTCCTACGTGTATGCCTACATGGACCAATGAATTGATTTCTCTATCCTATTTAATTTTTCTCTATCTTCTATTCAAGGAAATCAATACATATATATAGAAGGGTGATAAAAGGGTGACATGAAAAGGGGTGACATATATCATTACTCTTGCAGTAATTGCTTACCTCCACCTGGAAATATACATACATACATACAAAACATACAGCAAGAGAGGAAGTTGATAGAGATAACTCACATTACTGTATAGAGCTCCCTCATATTCTATTCTGACTAACAATCTTGTAAAAGAAGAAAGAGTAGAGTAAGTGTTAGTCAAGTGGAAGAAAACCTTTTATAACCAAAAATATCTATTATTACTCACTCTCATAGTACCTGTCAAACTTTCCTAAAGGGAGGGCAGGCACTTCTTCTCCAACGCTTGCTTATCATTCTTATTCAAGCTCAAAGTTAACAAAATTGCACATTGTAATAATTAATATATAGTAAATAACTCACCGGTGATATGATGCAGCACCAAAATTAAATTGAGAAAAGTTAATTATGAATAAAATAGTGAAGAAAATGTGATGAGATGCAATGAATGAATAGACAATCACAAAATGAGATGCAATGCAAGTGATGCAATGAATGAATGAATAGACAATCACAAAATGAGATGCAATGCAAGTGATGCAATGAATGAATAAACAATCACAATATGAGATGCAATGCAAGTGATGATATGATATGCAATAAATGAATGAATGAATGAATGAATAGACAATCACAAAATGAGATGTATGAGATGAGAAACCACCTACCTGCTCGTGTCATTCCATATCAAACAACTAAAACAGAATTGTAAGTTGTATTAACAACTTCAATCCATTATATATATATATATATATATACCCGTGGAAGGGTCGATTTGAAATGTTAGTATACAAACAACTTATAGCAGAGATTTAGCTCTAAGAGCTATATTCTCTGCTTGAAGAAGAGCTGAAGCTCTTCATTTCATTAGAGGACTCTTCACTATTGTTCCTCTGCTCAAACCATTCATAGAGTTAGTTTAGTTAGTTAGTTAATTCTAATAAGAGAATCATATTCTCTAGTAGAGGTGGAAGGGTAGATTTGATATGTTAATATCATATGAAAACTTGAAACTGAGTTTTCCAGTTTCAAGTTAAATGAAGTATTGATTTATCTTCAAGGTGTAATATATACATACTTGGGTAGATACAAGTAGTATACATACATCCCTGTGAAAGATAGAATGGACTGTAAACTACTCATAGCATAAGCTCAGCTCAGCTCTAAGACCTGTAGCTGGGTCCCACCCACGAAAGGGAATAACTATTTCATATCATACTACTCATTATACTCAGTATGCAAGTTCCTCTGTCCATTCACAGAGGTAACTCTCTAATAATACTCTCTATCTATCTATCTATTATCTAAGACCTTCTCTTCTTTTCTCTTCTCTTAAGGACACAAAATACAACTAAACACCTCACAGCTATTCCATTCAACTTAAACTTGCATCTACAAACCCCTCGAGACTCAAAGGAACAATTATAGAAAGTAATAAAAGAAATTAGAAAGAATACTTACTAATTACTATGAGAGAGTGAGCAGATCAGTGCAGTGCTTCCTTTTCTCTTGCTACTTTTCAAACCTCAACAACTCTGTATCTGTATCTGTATCTGCCATTAGAGCAATACAAATTACACTCTCAAAACTCCTATATACGTCTCTTAAAAACAACAATTCTAGGGACTTGTATCCTAATTCTGCATAATATAGGAACCTATAGTGAAATTAACTCCCACACCTCAAATAACAAGTATATCAACAATTAAGCAGCTACTTTACATTCTAAATCAACTGAACTGAGCTTTAGAGAAACAACTTCTCTTCAGAATTCAATGTTAAGCCTCAACTTTTTTACGTTTCTAACACAGGATAAATATAGCACTCAAAACTAACACAATGTTCGATTATATTGGCACTACGATAATCATATTGCACAACACAACTTAGACCTAAAGTTTTCTGTCTTATTTAACATCACTTTGCCTTATAGAGAGATTTCTGTTTATTATTCTTTTGAAGGGTTTAGAAGAAACTTAACAGTGTATAAAGAAAGAGCAGATAAAGAATAAAATGGTAGTGGTAGTTTACCTTTAGGCAGATGATCTTGAGCTTTGTTTATTTTCATCATCTCTCCTTTTCAAATTTAGATTCAGGACTCTGTATCTGCAAAATTGTCTCATTTTAGGACATCTTATATTCTTTATACTTAAATGCACCTTGACCCCTGTAGTTTTAAAATAATCTAGAGACTACACTAAGTAGTTCTGTTGTGACATTATGTATTCTAAAACAAGAAATCACCAAGATTACAACTAAGAGAGACAGTAATCTGGAAATTCTTTGAATTTATCATAGATATGAATACAAGAAAGCGTGCAGTGTATATATATGCCCCAGAAATAGATACACAATAGACCATAAATCTAACTATGAAATTAATATACTACACTTGTATTCTTCTTCCTATGAAATGGTTGTTCACCTTGCAAAACTTCAAAGCTCTGTCTCGTCTACATCAGTTAAGTCCATTTTATGTATTGCAAAGGCTTTCGAATGGTTAAATATAGTCAATTAATTCCAGCTCAATTTCTTTAATATGTGTTCTTATTTAAGAAAATTATACAATACTATAAAAGGTGAAAAGCAAAACTATAAAAGATTCAGCTAAAACAGTTATATACAATACTAGCATACAAGAAAATTGCAAACAACAGAACATAAGCCGGTAAGAAAACTCAATAATGGAATTATAGTGAATCAAAACGAGATCTCTTCTTGATATTAATTTCAATTGTATACAAATCTTGGATTCTAGGGTCTCATTTCTGGCAGATGAAACCCTAGAATCCTCTGATCAAACATCTAATCCGGGGAAATTCATTAAAAGAATAAAAGGTTGTCAGAAATTAAAAAGAAAGATTATAGAACACACGATAAAAAAGAAAAACGGTCAGAAATCAGAGAGAACGCCGTACCTATTAACCGACTTGAGAGATAGTGTGTTCGATTTAAAGAGATGGAGAGAGAAGAGAGAGAGAGAGAGAGAGAGAGAGAGAGAGAGAGAGAGAGAGAGAGAGAGAGAGAGAGAGAGAGAGGCTTCAATGGTGAGAGATAGTGTGTCTGATGATTTAGGGAGACGAAGAGAGAAGAGAGAGAAGCTTCAATGGTGAGGGATAGTGTGTTGATGATTTGGAGAGACGGAGAGAAAGAGAGAGAGAGAGCTTCAATGGTGAGAGATAGTGCGTATGCTGATTGAGAGACTGAGAGAAGAGAGAGAGCTTCAATTGTGAGAGACAGTGTGCTTGATGATGATTTAACTTTTATGATTTAAATACTTCGTATAAGATTAACGTTAAAATTTCTATTTTCTCTAACGGACACTTTTTTTAGTCGAACTACGGACACTTTTTTTGTTTTTCTTTGTCAATTTGTAAGGTAATCAAATTTCTATATTTACTAACGAATACTTAATAACTAAGTAACATTATTAGTAGAAATTGAAATTCAAGAAACACATCTTTCTTCTTGTTTCTAGTACTTTTCATTTTGAACAAAAAAAGAAAATTATTTTTCTTTTCATATTTCATTTTTTTTATTTTATCGTCAAATAATATCACATGCTTGAAAAAAAAAACTCAATTAATAGGACAGATTTTACTATTTAAAGTTTGTAAATCACACGTATTTTATGAAGGTGTTGATAAGCGTATGTGTCGAGAGATTAACATTTAGAGGATGTATATATGTGGTTGAGATGTAATATGAGTATGTATGACATGTATAAACAGTAATCTTGATTAGAACGATAATGTCAAAGAGTATATTGATCATTAATGCATAAATTGAGACATAAAGGTCTTGAATACGAGGAAATTGTAATTCAAGGCCCCAAAGTCTATAACTTTTAGTTTTAAGTCCTAGTTAATACAAAAAGTCTTTTTCTAAACTTCACGCGCTCTCTCCTCTCTCCTCTCATTAGGCCTTTTTCTTGTTTCTCCGGCGGAAGCTCGCCGTTCCCAGATCAGTCTCGGCTACACTATATTCAGATTAAATAGAATCTGACCTGTACATCTCCTCAAGTCATGAGTTCATCTTCAGATGGCTTCCTGGTTTTCTTCCTTTTATCTAAACTGTCTAACCCTAGTCCAACGAATCAAGAAATACCCCTTACAATTACCTGTAGATCGTGGGAGGGAAGATCCAAAGGCGAAGTATATCTTAGCAAAAGGCGGAACAGAGGGGATATCGAGGGTTGGATTATCAAAAGAATAAGCCCTAGATCGAGATCTAGGGTTCATCATACAGAACAACTCTTCCAACTGCAGGTTTATCAAAGTCCTTTTACTACCTATCTATTTAATGTCTGTGATGCAGAGTACTGGGGAAAACTTAGAAGAGGAGGAAGAAGACTCGCGAAAGGAAAAGTGATCATCAGGGAGATGAAAAAACGGCCAAAGCCCAGCAGATATGCGGCCCAATTAAAACTCTTGCATTCTATCCTGGGAATAACAGAATTGGAGGGGAACAGTAATGAAAAGATTTCAATAATCTGTGTTAAACAAATACTACCAACTCTGATTACCAAGGTACTGAAGCAGGGAACGAGAGCAATACGGATCCATTTATCTTACAAACACGAAGCTATGTTGCACCTTCACCATATTAATTCCTTTTTTCATATGGGTAATCCAATCGACCAGGTAAATGATTTTATTAAACCTATTTGTCTTGTATGCTTGTTGTCTGTAGGGGGTGAAGTCTCGAAGGATTGTTTCAATAGAGATTTGGGAACAGTTAATTTAGACAGAAAGGAAAAGAGGGGTGATTATTACAGATGCTATTACACAATTTATAAACTCAATATTTTGCATACGAAGCTAACCAATACAAGAGCTTATGATGAGATTACGAGAACTAAAGGGGCCTCAAGGTTGATAGCTTATTACGTTGAACAAAGCCTACCGAACGAACTTATATTGAAGGGTCTTGCCTGTATAGAACTAATCAATGGAGTTATATATTGGATGGGATCCTATTTAAGAGTTACACAGCTTCCGGTTTTTACCATTGACTATGATGATAAAATTAATCTTTTGCTTCATAGAATTAACAGATATCTCTATGAAAATTATGTAATTTTCTACATGACTAAACTAGAATTTAATTATGCTAAAATACATGTTGAGTTAAAACACAATATGAGGATACATGATAAACTAGATTTTTACAAAGAAATGTATAGTGAGATAATGCAGACCCATTTGATTAGCTTTAATCACGTATATGGACAGATCAAAAAAAAGAATTGGATTGATAATATGATTGATAATACTCTTGTTAGTCTTATAAAATTTCTCCTAGAATTAGTAAACTTTGATTATTACAGTTTTATTGTTTACTTTATATGTGATAGTAATATGTTGATTTATTGCAGTTATGATCTTTCAAGGTTTTATGCTTATTATGGATCTATTCAAAGGAGCTATTTATGTCTCTTAGAAAGTCATCGATCTGTGTTTAATGGATTATATGGTGCTTTTCAGTATCTTTTTTATGATTCTTATACGGCCATCGATCTTATAGAGAAGATGGCAATTAGTGTTTTTCATGCTAATGAAGAGGAGGAGATAGTGAAAGGAAGAAATGGAGGCGGCAACTCCAAAAAAGCCGTGAATTTTAAATGACAACATTATTCTGGAATGTTCAGGGTATTCGAGCACCCTTAACATTAACCAGAATTAGCTCGATGATTGCTCAATTTCGTCCCAAGATTGTTGCTTTTTGTGAAACAATGCTGCGAGAGGAGGACTCTCGTGAGGTGGTGGCCCGCTTTGGGTTTAGTAATGCCTTTTTTGTTGAACCCTCTGGAGTTTCTTTTCACTCTGGAGGGTTTATGGTTTTGTGGCAAACTGAGGTGCAGCTTGAAATCGTTTTTAGTTGTAATTTTTTTGTTGTTGCTTTGATTAATGAACTTTCGTTTTCGTATTACATAGTTTTCATTCATGCCCCTAATGATTTTAATCAAAGAATTGAAATATGGAATGAAATAACGGGATGGAGTGAAAGTATTGATAAACCTTGGATGATTATGGGCGATTTTAATGAAATATTGAATCTTAACGAGAAAAGGAGCAGAAACAAGGCCAACATTGATCACATTAACTCCTTTCTTGAATTTACTCATATTAATTCTTTAGCAGAAATAACTTCTAATGGGTGTTTCTTTACTTGGTCCAACAGGGTAGAAGGTGAGAAGAACGTAAAAACAAGAATTGACCGAGGTATGGCTACTTATGATTGGATGGGGAAATTCCCAAGATCGCATATCTACATCCCTCCTGCTATAGGGTCGGACCACTCCCCCCTTATACTTCATTACGATCTTAATATGAAAACTAGTGTTAAATACTTTAAATTTGAAACTAGGTGGCTCGATAATAATGAATGTAGAGAGACCATTAATAGAAGTTGGAATATTCCCCATGACCATATACCAGTTCCTAATTTCATTAAGAAAAGGGAGTATACGAAGAAAGAATTATCTAAGTGGAGTGTTAAAAATTTTAAAAATCACGAAAAAACTATTAAAACTTTACAAGATAGACTTATTAGGATTAATTGCAATAATGAGAATGAAGATAATTCTAAAGAAGAGGAAGAAATTAAAGAACTAATAAAAAAAGAATATACTAAGGAGGAAAAATATTGGTGTGATAGAGCTAGACAAAATTGGTTAGTTTACGGAGACAAAAATACTAGATTTTTTCATTTAGCTACTATAAAACGTAGAAAACAAAACCGTATTACCAAGATTAAAGACAAAGATGGACTTTGGACAGAAGAACCAGATAATATAAAGGAATGCTTCCAAAATTTCTATAAAGATTTATTTAATGATAAAGTCGGCACTGAAGAAAACATGAACAAGGCCATCGAATATATTAAACCCCGAATCACAGATGAAATGAATATTGAATTGACAAAGAAACCCACTATGGAAGAAGTGGAAAAGGCGGTTATGGAATTATTTGCATCAAAAGCCCCTGGTCCTGATGGATTGAACGGTAAGTTTTATAAGGAATTCTGGGACATTATTAAGGATGACATTTTTAAAATTATAGAGGATTTCTTTGACAATAACTGTTCCCTTGAGACGATTAATGATACGCTTATTACTTTAATCCCGAAAGGTACAGTACAGGAAGGTTTGGGTGACTTCAGACCGATATCCTGTGTTAATTTTATATATAAGATTATTACCAAAATTCTATCTAACAGGCTGAAGGAAATTATGAACACTATTATTTCTCCTACTCAATCAGCGTTCATCAAAGGTAGGGCCATTCAGGATAATATAATTATAGCTCAAGAAATTTCTTTTTTTATGAGTAGGAAAAGAAAGAACAAAAAGCACATGGCAGCAATAAAGATTGATATGGCCAAAGCATACGATCAGGTAAGATGGGAATTCCTTTTTAAAGTTTTGAATAAACTTGGTTTTTGTGAGGAGTGGATAAAGTGGATGAGGAACTGCATTTGTTCTGTTTCTTTTTACATCAATATTAACGGTGAAAGACTTGAGAACTTTAAACCAGGAAGAGGATTGAGACAGGGTGACCCTTTATCACCTTTTCTTTTTTCCATCATGACTGAATCTCTTATAAGCATCATTGATCATTACATAGAAGATAACTTGATAAAAGGTATAAAAATTAACAGAAACTGCCCTACGATATCTCATCTTCTTTTTGCAGACGATTCCCTTTTTTTTCTGGAATTAGATGACATAGATATAGAACACTTCAAGGAGGGCCTGGACATTTATTGTGAGGGTTCAGGACAACAAATAAATTTACAAAAATCTGCTATTTTTTTTAGTGAAGAAACACCAGCGGAAATGAAAGAAGAAATTACTACAAAACTAAGTATCGTAGAAACAGAAGACTTAGGACATTACTTAGGAATTCCACTGTGCCATAAAAGGTCAAAGGTGGAATCTCTTGATTGGATAGCTAAGAAAGTCTTTAAAAATACGGAGGGATGGAAAGCGAAATTACTATCAGAAGGTGGTAAGGAAGTACTTATTAAAGCTATTATTCAAGCTATTCCAAATTATTATATGTCTATCTTCTCTTTCCCTTTGACTTTCTGTAACAAACTTATTTCTGCTTTAACTAACTTTTGGTGGAGTTCAGGTGAAAGAAATAGAATACATTGGGTTGCATGGGAAAAAATAGCGATTAGTAAGCTACTGGGAGGATTAGGTTTCAAAGATTTTAAAAAGATGAATACAGTTTTGCTAGCAGCTCAAGCTTGGAGATTAATGAGCAACCCAAACAATTTAGCAGCAAGGTTACTCAAAGGTATTTATTTCAATAAATCCAGTTTAATGAAATGTAAACTAAGACAGAGTAGGACATGGAGCTGGGCAAGCTTAATTGAAGGCAGGGATTTTATACTAAAGCATGGAATTGTAGTAATTGGTGATGGCAAAAACACCAATATATGGAGTGACAAATGGTTAGACACGAATTGGAAACTTGAAGAACCAAGAAATTGTACAATATCTAAAGTTAGTGAGTTAATGAAAAAAGGGATAGATGAGTGGGAGCAGGATAGATTAGATGAGCTCTTCCCAGAACCTATTATTCACATCATAAAAAATACGAAGATTAAAGAATACGGTCCTGAGGATAAACTTATATGGCCTTATGCAAAAAATGGTGATTTCGACACGAAAACGGGATACAAAATTATTACAGAAGAGCAGATAGTAAATAAAGCAACAACTACGGGAACAAAAACTTTACAAGACTCACCTGTGTGGAAAATGATATGGAGCTCCAATATTCCGAAGAAAATCAAGCTATTTATGTGGAGGTTAGTAAATAACGCCATACCAACTAGAAGTAACTTATACAAAAGAAATTGTGCTGATGGGTCCAATTGCCTATGGTGCAATAACAAGAAAGAAAACGTTGAACACTTACTACTCCATTGTAATATGTGCAAGGATATTTGGGCAGGGTCAATCTTCCAGATAAAAATCCAAGATAAAAGTGAGGAGAATCTTGAAAATTGGTTTATGCAAATAATCAAATCCTTTACAAAAGGTGGATGGGAGGAGAATGTTGTCAGAGATTTCATAATGATAAATTTATGGAATATTTGGAAAGCGAAGATGAAAGCGACTCACGAGAACTTTACAATTTGCGGTACTGGAATAAATATAGCTTCAAGAAAATTAATGCAAGAAATCCATGGAATAAACTGGACTACGGAAAACTACAAGGGGTTCAAGAAAAGAAGTGTGGAAGAAGAAAACATAAACAGGGAGGAGGAAAATCAAGACTTGTTATTTTTTTGCGACGCCTCCTTCAATAATAAATGGGATCCCACAGGTGTAGCTATAATTGGCGTTAATAATAACAACAGTACAATATTCGAACACAGCTACAACATAGATTGTAATTCTGCTTTGGAAGGAGAAGCAAATGCGGTTCTCAAGGCCACACAAATTGGAGAACTCTTTCCAAGGAACAGAATTACCATTTCGTCTGATAACCTTGAAGTGATTCAAGGTACCAAGCAGGTGCCAGCAGCGCGTTGGAACATCCAACCCATCCTCTATAAGATTGTCCACAAAGCTGAAGAGCTAGGGAAGATTTCTTTCCGCCACATCAGTAGGAAGCTTAACAAAAAAGCGGATAAACTTGCAAAGGAAGCTAGGCACGGGGCCACGGAACTCCGCCGAAACACACCTAGTGTGTTTGACTTATCTTGTAGATTTAGCAAACTTGGGATTGGATAGGTTTTGTATTTCTTGTTTGGGGTGTTCTAGACACCCCCCACTTGTCCCAAAAAAAAAAAAAAGTCCTAGTTAGAAAAAATTGTTTTTTAAGTCCTATTGCTAACTTGCTGGTTTGGAACTTTACCTTTTTACCCCTCTTCGTTATGGGTACGGACCCATAACGACTAACTATCATGGGCTAAAAAATAACCTCTTGGGTACAGACCCATACGTTTTTGAATGATTTTTTAGTCTTTTTTATTAACTTCAAAGATATGGGCCAGACCCAGTATGAAAAAAAAGACACATTTATGAATAGGGGGTGTACCATGTAGACCAACAACAAAACACAACATATAATTAGATTGAATTCACACTGTCCAGACACTTTATAAACCATACCGGGCTGGACCCGTTATCAAATTTTACATTGATGGGTTGTACCCAGATTGAACAAAAAAAATACAAATGAAAGTAACACTAACTGAGTCTGTACCCATTACAACAAAAAACTAAATGGGGCTGGCCCAATAACAACTGAACTCAAAAAATTAAAAAAAAAGTTACACTAAACCTATATGGGGCTGGACTTAATACACTTACACATATATGGGGCTGGCCCAATCTACACACACAACCTAATGGGGCTGGCCCCATTACGACCTAAATTTAAAAAAAAAAAAACTAGATCGGTGACTGTTGATGAAGAGGAAGGGTAAATCAAGGTGGAACATTGAAGATCCATTACTCCACGGCGTTGAGGAGTGCTGATTGCTGACGCACGGCGGTGGTGGTTGGGTGCAGGAGAGCAGCGTCTCTGGTGGTGGGGTGCAGGAGAGCCGCGTCTATGATGGTGGGGTGCAGGAGAGCATCGTCTATGGTGGTGGGGTGCAGGAGAGCATCGTATATGGTGGCGGGGTGCAGGAGAGCAGCGATGCTAGGGCGTTGGAGTAGATCTGAATCGGGGAAGATGATGGTGGTGTTGATCCTGCCGGTGATGGTGGCTTACAGCGGTTTCCAGTGCCGGTGATGGGTGGAAGGGTGGTGGTGCAGCTCGTCAGTGGGAAGGTGGAGGTGGGGGTGGTGTTGTTGGTGGTTTGTAGGTGGTGATGTTTCAGTGATGGTGGTTTTAATGGTGACGGGGGTGGTGTTAATGGTGTTGGTGGGAGTGGGTTTCTGCAGCAGTGCAGCTCGACAGTGGGAAGGTGGCTTAGGGGGTGTTGATGTTCCGGTGATGAAGGCGGAGATCGGGGTGGTTTTGTTGGTGGTTAGCCGGGGTAAGAGAGAGAGAGGGATAGAGAGGGAGAGGGAGGGAGAGAGAGAGAGAGAGAGAGAGAGGGAGAGAGAGAGAGAGAGAGAGAGAGAGAGAGAGAGAGAGAGAGAGAGAGAGAGAGAGAGAGAGAGAGAGAGACCAAAGCTGAGAATGGGGTGGGGGTTTCATCGGTTCTTAATGGGGTTTGTGTATAGGATTTTTGTTTTTCAATGAGGGGAAGGGCTTAGGGGTATATTGGTACAATACCTCTTTAGTTGGACCAGCTAAGGGGTTGGTTAAGAATGGGACTTATAATACTAAGTTGATTGGCCTTTAGGCCTTAAAAAGCTAATGCCCCCTTGAATACATTGGTTAAATTGTTCAATACAAATCTATTTTTCTTCATATGGTCCTTGTTAAGTCGATTACATTCATTACTATGACGGGAACACACGATCTCTAGTAGTGGTTAGTTGAGCAGATATCATGGGAATCATGTCCGTCTACCCTTAATCTCATCTTGACTTTCGATAAGTGGTTGCCAGCTATGTGGTTTGGACCGCCCCTTATGACATCCTCGAGTTAAAGAAGCTTTGTTCGAATAGATCTTTGTAAAAGAGGTGTGGCGCTCTATTAACGCTAATGGTTGCATCTTTATTGCCTACCTCAACTTATCGAGGTGGATGAAATATTCTCCCCATCAAGTACCACTCCAAACCATAAAAACGATAGTCATAGGGTTTTTTAGGGTTTATTAAGATGTTTTGACCATGTCTCGCCTT
Source organism: Nemophila menziesii (assembly GCA_029959085.1). Lineage (NCBI taxonomy): Eukaryota > Viridiplantae > Streptophyta > Magnoliopsida > Boraginales > Hydrophyllaceae > Nemophila > Nemophila menziesii. The sequence goes on along the minus strand of JARWIR010000013.1, from coordinate 20,574,867 downwards.
TATTCCATGATGTCCTTCTTAGTTTGTAGGTTGAATCGATGCCTGGTTCCTCGGGTTACTGATTACATTTGACTAGGTGATATGTATTATGTCGCTTCATATGACACCTTACATATCCGCCCATAATGAGGGTAAGGAGATCATTACCTTAAGAATACATAGTTCCAAGATTTTAGGCAGCGATTAAGCCTTCCTTTTCCATGTGATTTACATTTGTATACGTGTACGATAGTATTCATCACAAATAAAAACCTGTTTGTCCCTTCTTTTTCATTATCTTTCTTGGATTTTTCTAGACAAACTTCTTCTTTGACTCCTTCCTACTTCCATTTTTTCAGAAGTAATACTCCATTTGCTTACTATATTTGTTATTTCTTCTTCTTCTTCATGAGCTTATGCTACCTCCTCTTGTGGATTGTCTATGTGTGAGTTCATGTGGACATTAGACAAAACTAGCGTAGAATATCCCCCTATAGTTTCCCATGCCCCTTTAGTTGTAGAGTACCCCATGGCGGTCATGGTCTCTAGTAACCCATTGTATCCAAACATGGGAAATGATCCCTCCCTACAAGAGGTAGCGGACTATTTTTTAAGGACAGGAACCTCCGCCTTTATAAGCACAAAACTAGGGTAAACCCTGATCCTCATCTTATCTTCGGGGCAAACCAAATAAGGTACTCCTTGACTCTCTAGATGGTGAATCTCTTTTTGTCTTACGGTGATGTTTCTCAAGGAATGAAGGTTAGGATCCCTGAATCGTCAGAGCAAGCGCCTGGGGGATTTGAGGGTGAACTAGCCTTAAACCTGTGTTGCTTAGACATGAGATTGAGGTATCCATTCGGTCCCTTCGTGTTTTGCCTATTGCAGAATCATTTCTTGAGCCATGGTCAACTATCTCCCAATGCTTGGGGTAGGATCACAATTTTCGTATGTTTTTTGTCGGAGAAACCTTAAATATAGTCCTTATGTTAATACTTTTTGGGCTCTGTATAAAATTGTAAGAACCCATCCATCAACACTGATGACCCTTCGAGTTCTTTAGGTAAAACCAAACTTTAGGTAAAACAAAACTTGAGGGAGGATGGTACATATTTTACCCTCGCAAAAAGTACCATGCACACACACATATATCTTTAATATTCTTCCTGGTAGTCATTCGGGTTGGCATGAACTGTTTATCTTCATAAGGAAAATCTCGTCGTGTCATTCTCCTTCTGCTTCGAGTGACTGTTCACACGAGTGGGATTCTATGCCAATTTTGAGTGTTATCGAAGAGTTGTATCGCTACAAAATCTTGAACATCTATATATACCCTTTTGCGTAACAGAAGTATGTACACTCTACACACTCTAATACTCTCTCCCACCCTCCCTCTCTCTAATATAGCCGTGGTTATTATACAGTTGGCATAAATATTCATAGATCCTCGGGTTAAGCAATCTCCGATATCAATAATGGTAATGTTGAGAATCAGAGTGTCTGGAAGCGCACCTCCATTTGGCTTTGATATAGTGTCTAATTTCAGGAAGCCTCAGCGAAGTAGCCAAGGCCCCAAGAAGGTGAAGATAAAGATATTTGACGGTGTTCGAGATCAAGGTACATAATTATAACCACGTTTCAATGTATTAGTTCTTGGTATTACTTCATCCTTCTCTTTTTCCAACACGTCTGTTTTTTCTGATGATGTGTTTGTGGTCTCGGACTAAATCTCGAGTTGAGTAGTTGGTTCACATGAATTTTTGTGTTCTATCAGTACACTAACGATTCTTTGATTATAATATATAATTGTTATGTATATGCTTGATATCCTATCTTTATTTCATGCTCAACACTTTAGGTCAAGTACCCGAGTTTGATCATAAAATTATTATGCATCTAGTCTTCTTTGGCTTGGATATTTGATATTCTTCTTCTTAGCTCATTCTCCAACAAGTTTAGTCATTTCTCCTAGTTATAGCTTTAGAGTTTCAGACTATGCTTCTTCTCATCTCCAATCTCTAATGTGTTTTGGCATTCCGCCTAGTATGCTTCTCAGAGGCCCAATCATCAGTTCTTTACAACTCCAATCTCTAATGGGTTTAGGCATTACAACTCAACCTTGTTCTTAAAAAGATTTAGGCATTCTTCGTAGTTTCTCTTTCAGAGGCCCAACTTATATGTTTCAATCATCCTCTTCTTTATTTAAAATTTATCTTCATATTTTCCATCTTCTTAGCATTTCCATAGCTCGCCTAATCTCACTCATCTTCATGTCTCTCCAAGCTTATTATTCTAAGCACCCATCTTCATCTTCATCTTCAATCATCACCAAGCATCTCTTTAAACTTAAGTATTAATCTCCACAATATTTATCTAGCTCTTTGTAGCTTGATCGACTCTATATTCATTATCTTCTCGAGTCTCTATTTCTTCTTTTCCTTGCCATTAGCTAAAATTCTAATAATCGGTTTCATCCCTGAAGCTCTTTCTTCAAATGCCATGATCTGCATACTTCCAGGCATCATTGAGCCTCCCAATAGAACATACCTATCCCGGCTTTATTGTAAGATCATGCATTTTCAAAATATATTGTTTTGTCATCAATCGAAATAACCTTTTAGGATAACATTAATATAATCCCACAATTTGGCTTTCCTACCCTTATTAGGGTAAGAATTAATGAAATGTAAGACCCGTGTATTGATACCATCTATACAAAGGTAGATAGAGACATGGTCGTGGGATGGGGAGATTACCTCAATGTCGAGATTATTCACCACTAGCAGTGCCAATCCTCCGTAAAATGCTTATAACACCGGGTCAAGATATACAATTGCTCCGTTTCAAAGATGTTATGTATTGTATATATACTCGGTAAAACACATATCTGAACACACTTAAGAAATTTATTGTTTTTATGAGGGGAATAGACCCCAGGTCCTCGATGTAAAAGTCAAATATCCTAATCATTAGAATGACAAAAAAGTGAGGAATTCGATCAGCGTGGATTGAGTACGAAATTTTTAGAGGCGCTGAAAGTCCTAAAGGGGGTGAGTTAGGACACTAATAAGATTAATGCCTAATTAAAAATCTTTTGGACAATTATAAGTTTAGAGAAAAACTTCTAAGTCAAATATATATCTAACTCTTAAGGGATCATGCAGAGGACAACTAGAGGTTTGATATAAAAGTAATGTAAGCTAATTATAATATGATAAGTAAAGGGTTAAGGGATATAAAGATACAGAATGATATATAGTGGTTCGGTTATCCCTACATCCACTACCTAAGGTAGCCACCTTAGGATTTTCAAGCTTCTTAACTAATCTTTTTTTGTCTCTCTTAACCAGAGTGAGAACACAATACTGTACAACCACTTCCATACCATGAAGCAAACTCTTGTGCGCTAGAAGGTAGTGTAACCTCCAGAAATGGCCCAGGCAGGCCTAGGCGGTCTGGAAGCTAAAAAAAATCCATTTTTATTACAAAATATTAAAAATTATATTTTTTTAACACAAAAAATTATTTAAATCTATTTTAAAAATTGTATAAAGGCCAAAAAAAATATTTAAATAAAAATCAAAACCGCCTAGCAAGAAAACGCCTAAGCTCCGCCTAGGTGCCCGCCTAGTCCCCTAGGCGTTCGAAGGTGGTCGACCACCCGCCTTGCGCCTAGCGCCTTTTAGAACACTGATCGCAACACAAGGTAACCGAGCATACTCCCTATACTCACACTTTCTCTTAATCTATCTATTACAAAGACTAGATCTAAGAGTACAAATACAAGGATTTGATTTGTGAAATAACTTTGCTAAACAAACTTCTAAAGAGTGGATATGACTTTAAGCTTCAATATCCTCTTGAGTAGATAATAACTTTGAAGCTTCTTCGATTAAACTCTTGATCAAGCTTAGATGATTAACTTTGATAGCTTGAGACCTCTAATTTTGTATGAGAAATATAATAACAATAGTTGAATTATAATAGGTGAGTTTCTCCTTGAAAGTGGTCATATTATAGCACAAGAAAGTTCCCAACGATTACAAAGTTTGTGGGACATTTTGTGCTAACCGGGTTCCCGTTTAGAGCCAAACGGGTCCCGGTTATCTTCCCCGACGGCTCTTTTCCAAGTGGAAACAGTAAGAAATGACGTGACATTGACTGTCAAGTTGACCAAGCTAACCGGGTTCCCGGTTACATACTGAACGGGTACCGGTTTACACCAAACGGGTGCCCGGTTATCTTCTGACTTACAGTTTTTAACATTTTGCTATAATACTTGGATGGAAAAACCTTTTTCACGAGAGTTGTGAGAAACATGATTCTAAGTAACTTTGTAGTTGATCATGGTGACTAATTCTCAATGTACACAAAGATATGGATAAAAGTGTTTGTACAAAAATTAGCTTCTATAAATGATAATACAAGTATTTTTGATGAAATATAGTGCAAGATAAAGGATATATAATACGTCTATTTAACACACGTCATATTAAAACAAACTATGGAGGGAGGCTATATACCAACAGGTGTTGAGTGGTTTTAGGTATTAGAGCGACCCCAACCGCTTTTTATCTAGCAAATTCAAGCCTAAAAAATGAAAACATATAACATAGACCTAGAGCTATATTTTTATTCTTCTACTATACGTGTGATTTATGTTAAAATAATAGAAAATAAAAGACTAAATAAAAATTATTGATCCTATTTTTAACAAAAATATCCTTCAAAATCTTGGAGAGAAAAGAAAATCTAAATTATTTCTAATAAGATGGTCAATATATAAAATGCTTAGTTTTAGTTTTATATGGGAATTTGATCAATTATCTTTGATTTAATAAGCATTATTTCTCTCTTTTATCAACCCAAATATTCTATTAAAAAATTATTCTGAGAGCAAGAGTACGACTTCGTCATCAAAAACTCATTCGTAGGTAAGAGATTTCACAATTTTGGGTATATTCTTGAATGGGTTATCATAGTTTCGTTGGGATGTTGATTGGTATGAGTCAGAGACGGAGCCAGGAAACTTGTTAGGAGGGGCCAAGGGGTTTGGGGGCAACGCCCCCAATTTTTTTTTTGCCGTATTTACATGATAACGTCGATGAGTCTATATATTTTGCATAATAGGTCCTTTTATTATGCAAATATGCACAATATATACCTATATTGTGTAAAGATTGCAATATAAGTCCCAATATTAATTTTTTAATTAATTATCCAATAAATTAATTTGTTTATACTAAATAAAATATAATTTGTTGTAAAAAAACAAAAAAAACTTATAAATAAAATAATTTATAGTCTAATAAAATAAATTTTAAAAGTTAAGAGAGGCCAAATGAATATTTTTATAAAGTTTGAGGTTTAATTACTTTTATATATATATATATATATATATATATATATATATATATATATATATATATATATATATATATATATATATATATATATATATATATATATATATCTTTTTTTTATAAATAGTCAATTTTTTTTTTTGGAAAAATCAGGGGGGGACATGGACCCCCTTGGGTACCATGTAGCTCTGTCCTTGGTATGAGTGTTTTTTTTTTGTATAATTATGCATTTTATCCATTATTTATGTTTTGAATATTATGTTTGTTATCATTTCTGTGATTATTTTTTGAATTTTTGCTCATATATTTAGGTTAGTTTAGGAAGAGTTACTTTTATATGGCTTGATATATGAGTTTTTTGCTGATTATGTGTCACAACTGAGTTATTAGGAGTCACATAATACGTAAATAACTCGTTAGTAACAACCCGTTGCTAGTACAATGAAAGGCTAGTGAAATTATGCTACCTTTTTTAATTAAAGAAATTATGCTACCACCCCACTGAAATTACACGTACAAACCCATTGTACATCCCGTTAATATGTTTGTGTAACCGATTATTTTTAACTGTCAACGCTCGGTTTTTTGTAATATCAACTCACTATTTTTTACTTACTTTTTTATTTATTAGTTTCCAATTGTTTTTTGTTGTCCTAACTCTTGTTTTAATCTTGTTTTAATATTCAAAAAATCCCTTATAAACCAAAATTATTGTTGAGTTTCCTAATAGTATTAGTTTCATATATAAAACGTGTTTTTAACATAGTATTTAATATATATCACGTTTTAAGTTTAAACTATATTTCATACATACAAGAAAGCATTTTTCGTTGTAACAAAAGCAGGGGTGCGGTGCACCGCACCAAATCATTGTTCACTGCACGCACAACGGAGCATTTCCCTACCCCGCAAAGTCTCTTATTCAACAACACTATTTTGCGGTACACTACAGTATATTGTGGTACAACACATAGAGTGTTTTTTAGCTCAACAAAATGACAGATGGATTATTTCTGTTGGGTTTTTCATTAGACACATGGATTGTGACTGTTGGGGACTGTTTTCAGCTATAAAATGAAGCTCATTCAAGGTAGCAATTACAACTTCCATCTACCAATCTTAAGGGAATTTATTGTGATCATTCAAGAGGGTTTCAAGATTATTCAAAGTCACATTTATTCGCTACAAGCTAAATAGTTTTATGCACTATCTGGGAGTTAGTCACAGAGTTGTATCACCACTTAAAACATCTTTCTTCCTCTTGATTCTATCCATTGTAATAGATTAAGAGAGTATTGTGAGTATAGGAAGTATAGGAAGTATACTTGGTTCCTTTTGTTTGCGATAGCTCAAGTGCTTGCTTCATTTTCATGAAGTGGTTGTAAAGGGTATTGTGTTCTCACCCTGGTTTGAAGAGACACAAAGATTAGTTAAGAATCTTGCGAATTCTAAGGTGGGTGATGTCTCCCCATTTGTGATGATTTAATATTAAGTGGATACATCATTTTTAGTGTTTTAGGATGTCATTCAGTCGATTTTCACATGATATAGTGCACTTTCCTATTTCTAGTCTTGATTTGATGAATTATTATTTTTAGACCATATTGGGTTTAATTATTTATTTAGTGTGAAACATTAAAGATATATATGTAGATTAATTAGATGTCAAGTCAATTATAAGAGATAAAGGAAAGAATATATACATGGAAATTGGAGAAAAGAAAGGAAAAACTAGGATATAAAAAGATAAAGTTGTCAAATAAATCTGAATTCCAGCACCCACGACCACAAATGGGCTTATATCTCAAAATCGGTGAGGAAATTGGAAGAATGGTCAAGAGCAAAGTTAAAGAGCTTTCCGAGACGATCGTTTTAGACCATTGGAACGCATCAAACGGATAAGTATTGAAACTGTTATGACCAAAACAAAAACGGGGTTGATTGTTACCTTTTCTATATTTTAGAGTTACTAATTTGAGTTGGGCTAGGAGTCCATTACTTGTCTTCTACTCCAAGAAAACAATTAGGGCTTCTTTACACCTATAAATACACCCTTATATCACTTGTAAATCATCCTTGCCTCCCATTAATTAGTCCTTAGGGTTTATATCATTAGAGTTATTGTAGAGAGCAAGATAAATTCTTTGTATCAATCTTTTTGTTTATTTCCTTCAGGTATGACCTAATTTTCCCATAGCTTGAGTTTTGCATTATGTATAATCTACGAATTCTATTTTCTTTCTATCTAAGTTTCTTTGGGAATTATATATTTTAATCTGATATTAGCTTCCTACCCATATATTTGTTTATGTGTTTTGAATTATTGTCTGTCCTAAACCTAATCACTTTAGGCTTTCTTAATAGTAGTTAGATGGTCGCCCGGAAGAGGTGTCTAATTATTGAAATACCACATAACGTCTAGTGTCCGATATTGGTACTGACAACACCGATTCTAACTAGATAGTCATTAGGGTATCTTTTAATCACTATCACCATGTTTGGAATTGAATTAATTAGGGCCTTGGTAGCGCTTGATAACCCTAAGCGTATACTGCTTTGTGGTTGTGCCGTAGCCCCCCTAGTCGCTCTCAAGGTCTAGGGTATGGGAATTTAGAACCCTGACTAAGTATTTAAGAGCTAATTATCTCCCTTATTGACTAGAATTTGATAGAAAGAATTAGAAGGATTAGTGCATACTAGCAAAACCTAATCTATATCTCTCATCTCATATTTCTCATCTTTTATTTTATCATCTTTAATTTTATTTCGTTTAATTAATTGTCCTTAATCAATCTTATTTATTTTCTGTCTTGTAATTAATTACTTTCTACTTGTGATTATTGCTCATTCGTGTAACACACTAAGCCCCTTGAGAACGAACTTTCTTATCATTAAAACTTGCATACCACTTGTAATACTCGCAGTACTTTGCTTATCTATGGTGAATTGTGCATCGTTTCTATATCTTTTATTATCTTATTTTATCACACCCTAGGCAACACTAGTGGGATACCTTGTGTAGTCGAGTAGGAAAATCGAACCACTCTAAATAGTTGTGTATCTCTCTTTCCCTACACTCTTTATTTTCCGTACTCTATGTGTTTGATTATATGCTCGTATGAATATCATATCTCTTATTATCTATTAGCTTGCATCTAACTCATGGTCATCTAGACAAGTAAGAGAATAAGATTTAGATTAGTTTAATTTTATTTACTTGAAATAAAATTAGCCGATTAATTTTCAAAGTCCTATTCAACCCCCTTGTAGGACTTATATATTTTTTATGCACATATCGGTTTGATTTCGAATGTTGTAAATTTAATGATTCAAGGAAACAATGTGAATATATGTGATAAAATAGGAAATGTTATGAAATAGTTTAGTTATAAAATATCGCAATTATGAAATATCTTAATTATACAATATTGTAGTTATGGAAAGTAAATTTCAATTATAAAATATTTTATTATTAATTAAGATGACAAAATGTATCTTAATCATTTAACTAAGTTGGGCTTATTTTACTAGAATTACTAAGTTATAAATTTTACAAGTAAAATATATTTTTAGAAATTCTATTTAATAAGGTATATCAATTGAACATAATATATTATTGGATTTTTATTGTATAAATTACTACATAAGAATAGTGTCTCTAAGTATAAATTTGTTATTAATCTATATACATGATTAAAGAATTATAAATTTTGGGGATTGATCCAAAATATTTTAATAAAAATACTTAATTATTCAAAACAATTTCCAATAGTATACTTAATTTGAAACATTCTCATTAAACTAATAATGGTAAAAGATAAGTTTTACAGTTTTTTATACATAAATTACCATTATTTTAACTATATTATATTATTTTTAATATAATCTCCAATTATTTTTTTAAAGTTAAACATATAATGAGTCACCATCCCCACTTTCACCACCTCAGACCATTTTTTTAGAAAGAATTTTAAAAAAAATTCAGCCACCACCACTGAAACAGTGAATTTTCATGTTTAATTATTCAATGTTTAATTATTCAATGTTTCGAATAATGAATTCATGTTCAACGAGCAGTTGGTCGGAAGATCATGGGGAATACTGAACAGGGTGTTGGCGATAACAACGATGGTCAAAAGTGATGCCGACCTAAAAAAAGTTGTCCGAAAATGATGGTGGTTGTAGAGGTGGTCGATAAAATTAAAAAACAAATAAATTTTGTCGGAGGTGGTGGTGGTGGTATAGCAGTGGTGGTTGATCTTTATTTTTTAAATTGGCAGGAAATAGCGATGGTCGTGGCAGATTTTTTTGTAAAATAAAATTTAAAAAATTTAATTTTCTTTTGCAGGAAGTGGTGGTGGTGCCGCATGTAGCGGTGTTCGATGATAATGGTGATTTTTTTAATTTTTTGATCGGAGATGGTGGTGATTGGTGGGGTTAGTAGTCGGAGATTATAGTAGAGTTGATTAACTTTAAATGATTTTTTTAGGTTACATATGAGAGCCATTTTGGATTCAGAGTCATTGACTCGGTTCGAACTTGCACCACTAGATTGGATGACTAACGTCCTAGCCAGTGAGCTAACCCCAACTGGTTTTAAATGATTTTTCATATATAAATGAATTGATAATAGAGTACTTAAAAATGTGAAAAGTTATTTTTAATAAATAATTTTATTGAGATTAGTTTTAATAGGTAATTTTTTTCAATATAGTATATTTAATACTTGGTTATGATGAGCAAATTATATTTTTAGGCCATCATTTATGACCTAAAAACATATTTAGGCCAAGTATTTTAGAATGTTTATTTTTAAGCCAAATGTATTAAAAATGTCTATTTTTAGGCTATTTTACTAATTTCGTGAAATATTTTAATGATTTTGAAAATAATTTGGACATTTCAATTAAATTATATCATTATTTGCTATATCATAAACTAAAAATTCTATTTACAGAGTTCAAATTGCCTTTAAAATCTATGAAAATATCTTACGAAATTAGTGAAATGACTTAACAATATTTAAATGAGTATTTTTAATACTTTTGGTTTAAAAATGAATCTAAAGTATTTTTAGTCATAAATAATAGTCTAAAAATAGAATTCACTCTAAAATTTTCTAATAAGATGTATGATATAGGGGTGAGATAAAAAAAGAAAGAGTTGATATTTATATTTATTTCTTAATAAAAATTAAAAAGAACATTGAACAACATCTTTGATACAGAGCATTTTTATATCTTGATTTGATTTTTGAGTGTCTTAATTCATGTCACTATGCCACTATCGCATTACTTTTGGAGAATATACGAAAAACATCATTTAAGAAAGATCATTCATCTGAACTATATACCTAAAAATTCAAAGGTCGGAGAGAAGTTGAACATGCCTAGGAATGCATACCGCCTTCAAAGGCGTAGCTTTAGACATGGTAAATCTGGATACGTAGTCCATGTCTATTTCATCTCCTTCACCCACTTTCCAGTCAAAACATTGTACGAGTACACCCAAGGCTAATGAAACTGATCTCGAACCCATGTTCGCTCCAGGACAAGCTCTCCTCCCCATTCCAAATGGAACAAATTTAAAACCTTCTCTTTCAACATCAATTCCTTCAAACCTTTCTGGATTGAACCTGTTTGGCTCCTCCCATACTTTAGGATCTCTATGCACCATAGAAGTATTCACCAAAAGAATTGTACCTTTTGGAATATCATATCCCCCTACCACACAATCTTCCGATGAATAGTGAGGTAGAAGAAGAGGCAATGGTGGATACAATCTTAGTGTTTCATTAACAACACAATGCAGATAAAGAAGTTTAGCAAGATCAGATTCATTTAATAAACGCTCATCACCTACAATGTTGTCAATCTCTGTTCTCAACTTGTGCAATTTCTCTGGGTGAGTTAGAAGAAGCGACATAGCCCATTCGATCGAAGCAAATGACGTTTCTGTTCCTGCTATAAACATTACCTGAACCACATATGATTCTTTAAGTTGAGAATGAAAATAATTTAACAAAGGGAATCATGTATAGTAGTCTTACAAGTAAAACGCTTTTGATGAGATCATCTGTGTAGAAATCCGGCTCTGATTCTTGGAGATTTAAGAGAGTTTCAACAAGTGTTGGGTTATTATCCTTCTTTGTTGAATTTATTTGTTGTTTGACCTCTTCAACTAACTCCTGCAAGAAATCATCTCTGTTTTTACCAATGGAGATTATTTTTTAAGTCAGCCCTTTATAGCCAAGTAATTTCAAAATTGGGAAAAAGTCACAAGCATTCATGGTCATACTCGTAAAGAATAGGCCCCGGAATTTTTCATTACTCTTCTTCCCAGTCTCGGTTAGAGAATCCTCTTCTCTCACGCATAATCTTCCAGCTACTACCCTCATCAGAACATTGAAAGTATACGTAGAAATCCAATAGTTCAAATCAACTTTTTTCCCATTATTTCTTGAAGCTTGGAAAATCGATTTACAAGAGATTGCGTTTCTTCTTCACGAATAATGGCAGACTTTTGAAGACTGATTGTAGAGAAAAGTTCTACAACAGTTAACCGGCGAAGAGTTTTCCATAGATGGCCATATGGAGCCCATACGAAGGCGGTGTAGTTGTAGGTGAAGTAATCCCCAGCCACGAATTTAGGACGGTTTGCAAAGTTAATATCGTTCTTGGTGAAGCATTCTTCAATTAAAGGTGGTGATGAAACAATAAGAAAAGATCGACATCCAATACGGAGAGAAAAGATTGGACCATATCGAGTTGATAATGAAGCAAGAGCTTGGTGAAAGGATTTCTTGATAAGGTATAGATGGCCGATAAATGGAAGAGCAACTGGACTAGGTGGTGACCTTTTCTTACTTTGTTTGTAGACAAGTTTTAAACAGAGGATGAATAATAACACAACAAGATAATAGTAGTTAAATTCGGCCATGATTGAACTCTGAGTGTTGTGATACTTGGAATAAAGATTGCTGATTGCTATAGGAGTGGCTACGCTGTCTATACTTGACCAATAATCCAATATGAGTTCATGACAATTGTTAGCCGTCTAAATTGAAGAAAAATTAGATCCATGCAAGTATTAACATGTTTATTTTCCAATAAAAAAACTAATAAATTAAAGAATGACACAGTTATACATTCTTAGCCGTCTAAATTGAATTGGTTTATTTATGTATGTAATTATTACATGGTAATTCATTTTTTTGTGCAGTTTGGTGACATTTAAAGTGTGCTGCAAAGAATAAATTGATATGGCTACAAAAAAACTTGGCTAATTTCGGTAAACGAGGTACTAATTTTAGCTTAGATTGTTCCAAAGTGAGCATGAGTCTAGACTGAGGAAGAGATCCATTAAGCAATTTCACCCAGGCCAACAGATTATTTTCTGATCCATTAAGCAAGAATCTCCGACAAGATAACTAAAAGCCGAGATAAGAGGAGCAACTAATTAAGATACAGCGACACGATTCACGAACTTATGCATCACTCCTATTTAGTAGCTATATCGAGAAATTCCGAAATAACCATTCCATATATACACCTATAAATAACCCCAGAAATTATGAGGTAAAGAATACAATTTATACCCACCCCATATCTATTATCTTAAGACGCTAAGATTAAAGAGGAATCATCTCATAGGTTTATCAAGAAAAAAAAAAGGGTTGATAAATATCATTACTTAAAACGAAAATCTTAAAAATATTGGATCATTGAAAAATAGTACACTTGATAACTGGATCATTACATAAAAAAGAACACACGTAATAATTTAAGCTTAAGTTCAGTTGTGACGTGCATATTTTAAAATATTGTCATTTTGGATGAATCAGAGATTATTATTATTATACAACACAAAATCTCCTAGGTAAATAGTTTTTTTTTAAAACCTAGGTAGCTAGATAGTTTGCCTTTAGAAACAAATAGCTACAGCTCGTGAAAGCTCAACGTTGCAACATAAGATGATATCGCTTTACTGCATTCAGAGGATGAATAGAAAATTGAACGATGGAGATGAAAACACCATTGGCAGGGTTATTTTATGTAACTTTCTAAGCATTCAGTCATCAATTCACTTTCAGTATGGAGTTCCATTTTGTTTCATTTATCATGTTTTTTACTAGAGCATCACCACATATCATGGTAATAAATGTTAAATTCTTCATTTAAAATTTAAGCAAAAAAGAAACACATTTAACATCTAAAATATGAAACACCACCGACGATAACCTTTATTATTCTTATTTAGGACAGGTCTAACAACTCAAATATGGAAAAGAGTTTGAAGTCCTCTTGGAATGCAAAGCACGTTCAAAGGCTTGTGTATCCCTACAACAACTGTAGCAGCATTGCTCATTTCTATGATATCTTTTTCTGCACTTATTTTCCAGTCAAAACATTGTACAAATGCACCCACAGCTAATGAAATTGTCCGTAGGCTCATATTTTCTCCTGGGCAAATTCTCCTTCCCATTCCAAATGGAACCAATTTGGGATCTTCTTTATCAACTTTCATCGCTAGAAACCTCTCTGGCTTGAACTTGTTTGGCTCCTCCCATACTTTATTATCTCTATGCATTGCCCAAGCATTCACCACAAGAATTGTATCTTTTGGAATATCATATCCTCCTACTACACAATCTTCTGATGAAACGTGAGGGTTCAGAAGTGGTAATGGAGGAAACAATCTCAGTGTTTCATTAACAACACAACGTAGATAAGGAAGTTTAACAAGATCAGATTCTTTCAGTAATCGATCATGGCCTGCAATATTGTCAATCTCTGTTTGCAACTTATGAAGTTCATCTGGGTGAGTAGATAGAAGCCACATAGCTGAATTTATAGCCAGCTTTGGTAGGCTTATTCCTGCAACAAACATTAACTGAAAGAAGATAATGAGAATAAATTTACGTAAAAACAAGACTCAACTTATTTAGAGTACACTTACAAGTAATACACTTTTGATAACGTCATCCGTGTAGAAATTGGGGTCTGATTCTTGGAGAGACAAAAAAGTTTTGACAAGTGTTGCACTTTTTTCCCTCTTTGTGATTTGCTTTTTGGCCTCATCTATGATCTCCTGCACGAGATCATCTTTCTTTTTTTGCAATGAGATAATTTTCTTTTCTAGCCCTTTATATCCAAACAATTTCAGGATTGGAAAATAATCACAAACGTTCATAAATAGAACTGGACCGCTTACACTAGCGAGTTTTTCAATTATACTCTTCCCAATCTCAGTTGCAATGTCCTCCTCTTTTACGTACTGTTTTCCTGCAATTAGTCTCATCGTACAGTTGGACATAAAAGTAAAGATAAAATAGTTCAAATTAATGTTGGGGGATCTATTTTTTAAAGCTTTGAAAAGTATTCTCAATACGGTTTGGATTTCTTCTTCACGAATGGTGGAAGAATTTTGGAGGCTGTTTGTAGAGAAGAGTTCAACAACAGTTAAGCGACGAATAGTCTTTCATAGATGACCATATGGAGCCCATACAAAGAGTTCGTAGTTGAATGTGCAGTGATCTGCAGCCATAAACTTAGGCCTTTGTGCAAAACTCATATCATTTTTAGTGAAACATTCTTTAACTAGAGATGGTGATGAGATAACACAAAAAGATCGACACCCTAAACGGAGAAAGAAAATTGGACCATATTGAAATGATAATGGAGCAAGGGCTAGGTGATCTGCAGAATTTTGGATGAGATAATAGTGGCCAATGATTGGAAGAGCAAGAGGAGAAGGTGGTGACTTTCTACTGCCGAGGGTGTAGACAAGTTTAAGCAAGAAAGATAAAAATAACACAACAAGACAATAGTAGGAGAAATATGCCATAATTGGTTAAGCCTTAAGCTTCTGTAAGGGATAATATAAATACATCGATTCTTATAGTCCTTCAAAGTCCCACCACGTCCCTGTCCAAAAATAACAAGAAAATCCCACCACGTTGAAAATTAAAAAAAATAAAAATATCCCATCGCTGTCTTGTTTAACAAAAAAATTATTTGGGAGCCAACAAGTAAATTATTTGGGAGAAAATAATTCCAACCACCAAAAAATACAAACATTTCTTATTTCTTTCTCCTCTCTCTTCGTCATTCTAATCTCAACCAGTCAAGAATAATATTTTTTCAAAATTAATCAACATTTTATATAATTTACTTTTCTAATATTTAAAAATCTAAAAAATCTCTTTGATAATAGATGTCAATAATACTAGCTAAGAAAGAAAATTGAAATAAAAATACTTATTCTTCTAATACATAAAAAAAACATCACAATTCTTCCAATAGTTTCAACCCTTACTATTTCTTTCTTTTCCAACAACATCTGAATAGTAAAAACATTCGATCTCTTATAGCCATTTCAAAATCCTACCATGTCCCTGTCCAAGAAAAAGAAAAAATTCAAAATCCCATCGCTGTCTTGTCCAAAAAAAAAATTATATCCTTTTACTACTCAATTCAAAATAAGTGAGGACAAGTACACAAAATGGAGCATCCGTAATGCTCTCAGGCACATCTCCCAATAAACCCTACCCCTCCGCCTGAAACCCGATCCCCCACCTCATACCACCACTAAACCACCATAAACCACCACGAACCACCACGTAAATTCATCAAATCTCTCCCCTAACACCCTTCTATTACTTCTCCGAGCTCTTTTCTGTCTTCACCACTCTCTTCTCGGTGGTTTCCTTCTCTTTTTTTCTGTCTAGTTTCGATTTAAGATCTTTTCAGATCTATGAAACTAAACATTCTCTACTTCTCGATTACGAACTTTCACTTTCTCAAGGTCACTTTCAAGTGCTTTGTTGAGTTCTCTTTCACTATTATCTTCTAACCCTCTCAAAGATGTCCTCACTTTTGAGCATCAACGAGAGGAAGAAAGAAGAGGAAGACGATGAACTTTGTCTATCTCCGGACAAAGATGTTGTGTATTCTAAGTTTGATGAACCCAAACTTATACTTCGTATTATAGCAACAGGTACTATTAACCTAAGCTACTTGAAGAAAATCATTATTCAACACTGGGGTATTTCAGATATGATTACTCTTGTTAAGAAAGGAATTAATCTCTATACAGTACAGTTTGATAAAGAAAAGGATTATGAGATTGTGTGGAAAAACAGGCCGTATCACATATTCGGGTTTCATGTATTAGTTCAAAAACATGAGGATACAATTATTAATCCATCTCTTTTAGATGAGACAACTTTCTGGATATGTATTTATGGTGTTCCTCCTCTTTTCATTAAGGAGTCTAATGTCAGTAAGATAGCATCTAAGGTTGGAAGAGTTACTGAGATTTGTTTACCCGACCCTCTGAAATATAAAGAAGACCCGAGTATTAGAGCTAGTGGGAAAAATCTATACTTTCTCCTCTGTTGGAAGGATGTAACTTTAAGATTTCTAAAGGTCAAAGTGTGTGGATCTCCTTTAAGTTTGAAAAGTTGTTTGACTTTTGCTTTAAGTGTGGAATTATTTCTCATGAAGAGAAAGACTGTGATAATCCTAATTCTCTAACTAATAGGTTGGGTAACTGGATTAAGTTTTCATAAAATGTGAGAAAAGAGAAAGAGTTTATTTTTAAGGCAGTTAAGAATAACAACATAATTCAAAGGACTAAAAAAACCTTTGAAAAACAAGTTCAAAAAGAAAGTTGAGATGCTTGAAGAAGGAGAAATAGGCACTAAGGAAGGTTATGTAGAAATGAACAAAGGGGTTATGAATTCTATTCAAAACTTTCTCATTATCCCTACAATTAAATTGGATCAAACTCTTATTCAAGGTGTTTCATTTAAATCTGAATTGAGGCCATTGAAAAATAATGAATTATTAAATATGTGTGGTGCAAATGAGGCTAATATTAAGCTCAGTCCTTTGACTGAGTTAGAGGATAAAGTGAAAATTGACTCTTCTATAATAGATAATTCAGATCAAACTATTTGTTTTGGCTCTCTTGAAAGAAATAAAACTAGAACAAAGCAAGTTAGAGAGGATCTTGGACTCACAAATGATGATGATCTGTGCTCTCAAGTATCAGCAACTCTTGTTGCCCCAATTGCTGGTGGTGATGATGAGATGGTTGACACTTTTGAGCTTGGAAAAAATGAAACTGATGATAATATTGAAAATTGGTATGAGGAAGGGTTACAAGAAGAAATGGAAGCTGAAGAGGTTTGCGGGGTTGACCCATATCAACCCTAAAACCCTCAATGATACAAGCTTGGAACTGTCAAGGCATGGGCACAGCCTTGACAGAAATGAGCTTGGTGGATATGATCAAGGCTCATCACTTAGAGGTACTTTTTCTATCTGAAACTAAACAAAAACTTGATTTTTTAATTTCTCTTTGTAATAAACTGAATATGACACTTGTCTCACAAGTGGACCCTATTGGTTTATCTGGGGGATTAGCAGTTTTTGTGAAAGAGGCAGAGAACTTTAAACTTGTAAGCTCTGTTAAGAGCTTAATCCAGTGTACTCATTTCAGTTCTAATATAGAATTGTGTGAGATTAACTTTATCTATGGCCCTACTGCAGATGAGGAAAAAAGTTCATTCTTGAGAAAATTGAATGATTTAGTACATGTTGAGAAACATTGGTGTATTATGGGAGACTTTAACTTGATTAGATATCCTTCAGAGAAACTTGGTGGGAATATGAATTCAGTTCATAAAAGAAATATGGCTCAGTTTAATGCTTTTATAGACTCTAATGTCTTGCTTGACTTACCAGCCTCTGGATGTAATTTCTCTTGGTCCAACAAGAGAAATGGCAACCAGCTGATAAAGCAAAGACTTGATAGAATCTTAGTAAATCAGGACTGGATGGCACTTTATCCAAACTCTTGAACTGAAGTGCTACCTC
This sequence comes from Nemophila menziesii, assembly GCA_029959085.1. Taxonomy (NCBI): domain Eukaryota; kingdom Viridiplantae; phylum Streptophyta; class Magnoliopsida; order Boraginales; family Hydrophyllaceae; genus Nemophila; species Nemophila menziesii. The sequence continues at coordinate 20,556,641 of JARWIR010000013.1, read as the reverse complement.
CTCTTGGCTCTGACCACTCTCCTATTATTCTCAACTTTGGTATATTCACTAATATTCATAAGAAAAGATTCATTTTGGAGAAAGGATGGATTTTGGATAAGAATCTGTGTAAAATTATCACTGAGAAATGGAAAAAAGGTCACATTATGGATTTGAGAGGTGTTTCTTCTATGAAATACAAATTATCTCAAATTCAAAAACATATATCTTTGTGGGCTAGGAAAAGAATCCTTAATAATAGGATTCTTATTAAAAAGAATCTTGATCAGTTGGAAATTATCTTCAATAAACCATACAGTGATGAAAATGAAACTCTATTTCATTCTTTGAGTATGGAACTTGAAGAATTTTGGAAAAAAGAGGAATTACATTGGTCCATGAGATCAAAAAATAATTGGTTGAGGCTTGGGGATAAAAACTCTAAGTTTTTTCATGCATCAACTAAGGTTAAGAGATCTAGAAATAGAATCTCTAAAATTAAAGATGGAAATGGTGTTTGGTCCTCAGATTTGAGTGTTGTTTCAAAAGAAATTTTGGGATACTATAACAACATTTTCAAAACTGTGGGTTACAGGAATTATCAGCCTATCTAAATAAAGTTAAAAAGGTGGTTACTGATGAAATGAATAATTCTTTAACTAAAAGTGTGGATATAAATGAAGTTAAACAAGCTATTTGGTCCTTAGGGAGTGACAAGTCTCCTGGACCAGATGGATTTGGGGGCTTTTTCTTTAAATTTTTTTGGGAAGTACTCAAGTTTGATATTGTGGCTCTAGTCTCAGATTTTATATTGAATAACTCTTCCTTGGAAGAGATCAATAGTACTATTATAGCACTTATTCCAAAGTGTGATAATCCAGACACAGTAGCCTCCTTTAGTCCTATAAGCTGTGCAAACTTTATATACAAGGTTATCTCAAAAAATTTGACCCTAAGACTTCAGAAATGGATTGGTAGTTTGATCTCTGAGACTCAAACTGCCTTCATTCCAAATAGATCTATCTTTGAGAATGTGCTTATAGCTCAGGAAGTCTCTCATTTCTTGAATAATAAAAGGAACAATAAAAAATACTCTTTAGCCATAAAGGCTGATATGAGTAAAGCATATGAGAACATAGAGTGGGATATTTTGAAGGATGTTTTGATACATATGGGTTTCCACCCTTCGTGGGTTAGATGGATCATGAATTGTGTCACAACTGTCACATATAAAGTCCAAATTAATGGAGTTCTTCATGATATTGAAAAACCTCAGAAAGGATTAAGGCAGGGGGACCCTCTATCCCCTTACCTATTCTGTATAGTAACCAAAGCACTTACTCACCTTATTGACTTTTATGTGGAAATGGGATTGTTTAAAGGCATCTCCATTTCTAGAGGTGCTCCTATGGTAACTCATATACTGTTTGCAGATGATAGCTTATTTTTTCTTGAAGCTAGTGAAAATAACATAGACATTTTCAATAATATTATGAATTGGTACACTTTTGCCTCATGACAGAAGTTAAATCTTAATAAAAGTGGGGTTTAATTTTTCTAAAAATACTCCACAACACTTGAGGGGTAATTTTTCTTCTCTTCTGAGAATGAATAAAATTGATCATTTGGGAAAATATCTTGGTATACCCTCTTCTTAGGGTAAATCAAAAGTGAAGTCTCTTGAGTGGTTAATTGAAAAGGTAATGAAAAATATGGAAAGATGGGATACTAAAATGCTTTCCAAAAGTGGGAAAGAAATTCTTATTAAGGCAGTGGTTGGGGCTATCCCTAACTATATTATGTCAGTTTTTCTCATTCCTAAGAAAATTACTTCACACTTAACCTCTCTTATCTCAAATTTTTATTGGGATAACCAAGGTGAAGGTAGGTGCCATTGGATAAAATGGCAAACTCTTATGAATAGTAAAGATGATGCAGGACTCGGATTTAAAGAATTTCACTGCCAAAACCTTGCTTTATTAGCCTCTAATGCTTGGAAATTCAACTTAAACAAGAAATCTTTACTGTATAAACTTTTTAAAGGGAAGTACTTCCCTACTACTGATTTTCTTAAAGCTCATAATAGTAGTAATTGTTCTTGGGGCTGGAAAAGCCTTATAGAAGGTAGAAATTGTTTTGTAAATGATTTGAAATGGAATGTAGGTAATGGTAAGACTTTGGACTTTTGGGAAGACAATTGGATTCCTTCAGCTACTGTTCTTGTTAAACCTAATGATTGTACCTTTAATTGTGTTGCAGACTTTATTGATCCAGTGACCTTTACTTGGAAAAGTGATTTGCTTAATTTGTTTTTGCCTCCTACCTCTGTAGCAACCATATCCTCTATATTTCTGTCACAATACAACCTTGAAGATGTGCCTTTTTGGCCCTACACTTCAAATGGTAGGGTATTCGTGAAAGAAATGTATCTTAGGCTATGGAAGGCTCAGATGGAGAAGGATAAGAACAGTGGGAAAGATAAAGGTGAACAATCTTTTATGCTTCAGTCTAAGGACTGGAGAACAGTGTGGGGTATGAATGTGGCTCCAAAGGTTAAAAATTTTATTTGGAAATGCTGTGAGAATGCTTTACCTACTAATGAAAATAGAAAAATTAGAAAATCATGTGATTCAGATGTTTGTTCTATTTGTGAGGAGGTTCCTTAGAATGTGTAGCACATGATTTTTCATTGTTCATGGGCCAGGGCAGTTTGGTTAGCCAGCCCCCTTAACTTTTACTCTTTAACTGCTCCTTCTTTCAATTTCAGAAAATGGATTAATTTTATTAGACTAAGTCTTGTTGAGACTGAATTTAATAAAAAAGGACATGGTGAATTGGCTTTTTACATTGTTTGGACTATTTGGAAAGGTAGAAATGAAGCAATCTTTAGAGGCTCAGTCCCTGATCCATTAAATATTTTATCAGAAGCAATTAAAGCCTATGATGAATTCTTATTGTCAAAAAGAATATACTCTGAGGCAAATAAAGACAACAATTCAGTTGGGAGGAATGTAACCAGTTTACTACCTACCTCTTCACACTATAATGCAACTCAGGTGCAAACCTTGAGAGATGGCAGAAATGGAAGATGGATTCCACCTTTATCAGGATGTTTCAAAGTTAATTGTGATGCATCTTTTGAGTTTAAAACTAATGTAGCCTCATATGCTTGTATTCTCAGGGATTCAAGAGGAAACTTAGTTGATGGATGCTCAAGAATTTTTTCTGCCAACTCTCCACTTGAAGCAGAGGCTAGAGGACTTGTACAAGCTTGCGAGTTAGCATCAAGACTCCCTTTAGGCAAAGTTGAAGTGGAGAGTGACTGTCAAGCCCTGGTTCTTCAATTTACTAAAAATGTTAAATCTTTTTATAATATTAGAGGGTTTGTGAATTGTATTAGTAGATTTAAGAAGGATTGTAATATTAAAATCTCCTTTGTAAGGAGGTCAAAAAACACGTGTGCAGATTGGGTGGCTAAACAGGAGATTAAAAACTCTTTGTTTAGCCTTTGGAAATTTTTTCCAACTCCCAAGCTTGCCTTACTCTTAGCTGCTGACTTTAGCCCTACTGGGATAGGGTAATGTAATTTTTGAAGTTTTTAATCTATGATTCCTTCGACCAAAAAAAAAAACAAAATAAGTGAGGACAACAAGTAAATTATTTGGGAGAAAATAATTCTTAACTATCAAAAAGATACACTCCTATTAATAATTTCTCTTTCTTATTTTTCTCTTTTTCTTTGTCATTCTAATTTCTATCATCCAAAAAAAATATATTTTTCAAAATTAATCAACATTTATTTTTTTATATAGAAAAGTCATTTATTAGATCTGATATCATTAACACGGTTCGAATCTGTACTATTAAAAAGAATAACCAAAACTCTTCCCATCAACATTTTTATATGATTTTACTTTTCTAATATTTTAAAAAAATAAAGAAAAAAAGATAAAATATAAAGAATCGCGGGAAAACCACCAGTGTCCTCACCTACGGCTTCTCCTACAGTTTCGCCACCATCCGAAGCTCCTTTCTCATCTCCGTCTGCTCTAACTATGCCGTTTACAGAGGCTTCTCCCTCTGATGCTCTCCTTTTCCGTCCAGCTCTGCATCTAATGGTGGTTCTCTTACATCATCTCCTAACAATGCTTCGTTGAACAGAGTTCTCATTATCAGATTTTCAGGCATAGCTTTCTTCTCTTCGGCATTGCTCCTCTAAATCGCTTATTTACTAGATTTTTCTATTCTTAAAAATTGAATTATTGTCCAATTTGTAGTCCAAGCCTTATAATAGGCTGAAAAAATCTATAATTATTTTGGATTATTATGCGCCTCGGAAGATTTCGTTGTTGTAATATCCTTATACACCTTTTACCAATATTTATTTATATTTCCGTCCAAGTCAAGGTCGTATATCTTCCATACTGATTGTCAAAGACCTGTGCTCCATGTCCAAGCATAGTATTGTTATGTTGAGTGTTATCGAGTGTAACAATTGATGTTCTAAATTTGTTTGATTTATTGTACTTTTTATCTCTCCTGTCAATACTAATATCATAATTCACATGTTCGATTATTGATTAGTATGTTTGTCTTCTAAATCAGCATTAACTTATATGGAAAATAAAGGTTCCTGATCTAGTTTTTGTAAGTGTAAATTAAGCAATGAATTAGTGTAAATCGAGATATTTTCGAAATCTAGTTTATTAATGTTAGCCTATACCCTTGTGCAGACGTATTCATCTTATGTGCAGACTTGTGTGTCTACTTTGATGACTTATTCATCTTATGTGCAGAAGTCAATATACAAGGAGCCAACTCAGTCAAAGGTAAACGTCTTTATCTATAATACAATTCATTCCAGTCTTATATTTCGCGTGCATAAATCAATATACAAGGGCCCATAATCTATGCTTGACATGAAAATTACAGCTTCTTCAGGTCGACCTTATACTAGATTAAAAGGTACAAATCAAGCCATACACCTCTTCATCAATGCCAAGCTTACCATCAAGCCTAATCATCGCTTCGCCTATGCTGCTCTTGGCAAGGCTGCTGCTTGGTTGAAGAGAGAGTTCACAAGTGAAGCTAACTCAGCACTTTCTGTATTTCATGGGCTCACAACATATTCAACTGCTAGTCATGCAGATCTGACTCGTCTTTTCCAAGCAGCATCTTGTGAAGCTAAAAAACCACGTGCTCAAGGCCGAATCTTACGGTGGTAAGTAATCTACTTATAATCATTTAAATTCCAAACAGTTCTCGATTATTTGGAGTCTATGATTTGATTAGTGTTTATTCAGGTACTTCTGTACTGTAGATCATCAATACAACCACATTATCAATGGGCTGCACAACAAAAGTCCTTCTCATTAGATGTGATGTACTTACATGACAAGCCAGGACCCGATAATTGCCCTCAGAAAGTGTACGATTCACTTGTGGATTCTCTAGAAAATCTGAGCGAGTATGAAGGTTATATATACAAGAGTGGACAAGGAATTACTCTACTCTCTTTCATTTCATGTATATGTTGTTATCACATCCTATGCAAATGAGGTGTACTCAAGATGACAATGATTTACCTAAGCCTCTTATTAAGAAGTTACCGCTAGTGATGCTATCATATCGGTTGATGATGATGTTGCCATGTCTAGTTAGTATCGTAGAATCATAAAGGTTCTGTAAACCTTGTAAAGTATCGTCAAATGTATCTTTCAACTTAAATCAAACTTGTTGTTCTTTTTGTTCAGCTTGAAATTAGGAAAAGGGTTTATTTGTAAATAAAGACCTTTGTGGTAAATTTTTATATGACTAAATTGGACAGGATATTGGGGTTAAACTAATAGATCAACCTACTTTGACACGCAAAGCAAGTTTACCAAAGGTATGTATCTTTTTATTTAGTCCCTTGTTGAATCTTAAAATGTGTTATTATTATCCGGAAAGGGTTTCTACATGTTATTCATCTATGGCCATTAGTAATGAAAAAAAGGAATTTGATGAGGAGAAACGGAATAATATCAATATCTGTCACTTTTAATAATTAATTTGGTAGAATTTGTCTCATCAAATAACAATATAAACTTCCAAATAGAGTTTGGTGGGATTTGATCGGCAAACAACAATATAAAACCTAATATATAAAATCAAAAATAATTTGGTGGCCAGTAAAAAATAAACTAAAATATAATTTAGTTAGATTTGTCTACCAAACAGTATAAATCTTCAAATATAATTTTATGGGATTTTTCCACCAAACAAAAAACATAAACCCTAATATATAAACTCAAATATAATTTGGTGGAAAATAATAAAATAAACCAAATATAGTTCTGTAAAATTTTTGTCTACCAAATAACATGAACACGCAAATATATTTTGGTGGGATTTTTTCCATCAAATAACAATATAAAAATTTGGTGAGAATTTTGTTTGGTGGAAAAAATTTGTCCGTACCAAATTATGGCTGAAAAAAATTTTGCCGCGAAATTTCGGTGGGAAATTTTTTGGCCCGAAAAAAATTTGGCCGAAAAAATTGGTTGAAATTTTTTTGGCGGAAAAATTTTGTCACGAAGATTTTGGTGGGAATTCAGTGAGATGGACATAATTCAAGGGTATTGTATCATTTATATTAGACATGACTTTTAAGGTCAATATCAACCCCTCCTAGGGTGGTTATGGTAATTGCCTCAGGAATCAATACTTTAATAGTAGGTGTCAATAATACTTGATAAGGGTGGAAATTGGAATGAAAATATTTGATTTTGATTTCTAATACTTGTTTTTTTACATTCGGATTTCTAAATTTCTGCTTTTGATTTTTCCAAACGTTTTTGGATAAAAAATAGAGTCACATATAGACAATCAGAAATTTTTAATATTTGATTTCCGTTCTTATTTTTATTTTTAATTCTTTTTCGATTTTTTTCAAAATACTCTATGAACACACTAGAAATGACCCTGTATTTTCTATATTTGTGACATCGCTGATTATTTTTATAAATGTTTATTAACCAACGCCATGCGAGCTCAATGTCACCACCATATGGGCAGTTTTACCATACCAACTAAGGTGACTTTTAAGATTAAGTTTTTTTTTTTTTTTTAAAAACCTCAAACTCACCATCTTCACATTCACTCTCGACCCACCCCGACCTCCACCCACCCGCTCTCATATACAGATTACCCCTGCCAACCTGAAATCACTCTCCACCATAATGAACACTGATATGTCATCTCAAGAATAGACCTTCACAATCTTATTGATGGCATATAACAAAGATGTTGATGTTGATGCTCCCCGTGTTGGCGGTTATTATAAAAGAGAGCAGTTTGGTGGGGGTTAGGATGGGTGGGTGGAAAATTATTTTGAGATTTTTAATAAAAGTAAAGTGAATATGTCGGAGTTATAAAAATTCCAACTAGAAAATTGCATGTGGGCCACAATTCTGCTTATCCTTATGTAATCACAAGAAACATGTCCATGCTATATTATTCCTAATCCATGTCTTATATTAATTGGTTGTAACTATTCAAGGAAACAAATCTTGAGTGGGTGTAAACAAGGAAACAATAGACGAAGATTACAATCTTTCAAATGATTTTTGTTTGACATAGGTTCTCTAATGGTTGATGGCGTAGTAGTATAGTGTTGATTGTAACATATAGTCCCTTCTATAAGTATTTTTCATGTGACAAGTCCTCAAGTGTTTTAAGTGTTAATCTTTGTATTAAACTAAAACACTTCCTTAGCATATATTCATAAAAAAAAATCAAGTAAAATCACATATTATATGCTCAATCTTAATATAATTTAGATTATCTACCTGCTCCATATGTTTTGTGCTTAAATTCATACATATATTCTCTAGCGCGCACACACAGACACACATATTAAGTAAAACCTTTTCAAATAAGCCCTTAGAATCTCTCTAAGGTTATTTTCTCTTGCTTTGCCTTCTCTAGATACATTCTTTATTATGTTGTGTTTTAAACTCTTGAGTTGTTCTAATAAATAAGTTGAAATATTTTATCTAACAACTCTTGTATCGGAAGAGTATTATTTGAAAGCTAAAAGTATACCCTAGATGCTCATTCTTCCTCAACTAAATAACAATATAAAATTTTTAGCCAAAAAATGGTATATGACGTTTTCCATGAAAATTACCCAAAAAACTTAGCGCATTTGGGCCTTTGGCAACAACTTTACCGAACTTAAGAAAAAAGAGTATATGACGTCTTCAGCCAAAAAAACAAAAAAAAAAATTCGCATCATGCGACATCATCTTCTCACTTTATGAGTTTATATCCGTTGAAGAAAGAACGACACGTTAGTTAGAGCCGTTGGCGGCAAAACGATATAACATTATTAGAGGAAAACCGGTATGTCTTTTTTGCAAGAAAAGTATCAACGCCAATAAAGCCGTTGCTACCTTGTTTCCTATATATTTGAGACTCTCTTGCATCGCTAATTCACCCCTTAAAGTCTTAAATTACTACTATCATATAATTCAACAAAGAATCTCCATGCTTTTTTCCACTTCTAAATCATTTAAACAAGCCTCGATCTTACAACTTTTATATCCAAAATATCAAGGAATATTATTCAAGAAAAATATTATCTTTTAACACGCTATCAAGGAGATCAACAATCAAGCTTTAACTTTTACATCCAATTCATCAAGAAGTTCATATTAAAAATGGAATTTACTCCAAAATTTTGTAATAATGATATGATATAGGGATGAGATAAAAAAAGGTGATTTGTATCTTTATTTACTTAATAAAAATTAAAAAGAATATTGAACAACATCTTTGATACAGAGCAATTTTATATCTTGATTTGAATTTTGAGTGTCTTAAACAAGGTCGCTATGCCACTATGGCATTAAATATACAAAAAGCATTGTAAAACATCAATTTTCTGAACTTTATATCTAAAAATTCAAAGGTCGGAGAGAAGTTGAACATGCCTAGGAATGCATACCGCCTTCAAAGGCTTAGCTTTAGACATGGTAAATCTGGATACGTAGTCCATGTCTATTTCATCTCCTTCACCCACTTTCCAGTCAAAACATTGTAAGAGTACACCCAAGGCTAATGAAACTGATCTCGAACCCATGTTCGCTCCAGGACAAGCTCTCCTCCCCATTCCAAATGGAACAAATTTAAAACCTTCTCTTTCAACATCAATTCCTTCAAACCTTTCTGGATTGAACCTGTTTGGCTCCTCCCATACTTTAGGATCTCTATGCACCATAGAAGTATTCACCAAAAGAATTGTACCTTTTGGAATATCATATCCCCCTACCACACAATCTTCCGATGAATAGTGAGGTAGAAGAAGAGGCAATGGTGGATACAATCTTAGTGTTTCATTAACAACACAATGCAGATAAGGAAGTTTAGCAAGATCAGATTCATTTAATAAACACTCATCACCTACAATGTTGTCAATCTCTGTTCTCAACTTGTGCAATTTCTCTGGGTGAGTTAGAAGAAGCGACATAGCCCATTCGATCGAAGCAAATGACGTTTCTGTTCCTGCTATAAACATTACCTGAACCACATATGATTCTTTAAGTTGAGAATGAAAATAATTTAACAAAGGGAATCATGTATAGTAGTCTTACAAGTAAAACGCTTTTGATGAGATCATCTGTGTAGAAATCCGGCTCTGATTCTTGGAGATTTAAGAGAGTTTCAACAAGTGTTGCGTTATTATCCTTCTTTGTTGAATTTATTTGTTGTTTGACCTCTTCAACTAACTCCTGCAAGAAATCATCTCTGTTTTTACCAATGGAGATTATTTTTTTAGTCAGCCCTTTATAGCCAAGTAATTTCAAAATTGGGAAAAAGTCGCAAGCATTCATGGTCATACTCGTAAAGAATAGGCCCCGGAATTTTTCATTACTCTTCTTCCCAGTCTCGGTTAGAGAATCCTCTTCTCTCACGCATAATCTTCCAGCTACTACCCTCATCAGAACATTGAAAGTATACGTAGAAATCCAATAGTTTAAATCAACTTTTTACCATTATTTCTTGAAGCTTGGAAAATCGATTTTACAAGAGATTGCGTTTCTTCTTCACGAATAATGGCAGACTTTTGAAGACTGATTGTAGAGAAAAGTTCTACAACAGTTAACCGGCGAAGAGTTTTCCATAGATGGCCATATGGAGCCCATACGAAGGCGGTGTAGTTGTAGGTGAAGTAATCCCCAGCCACGAATTTAGGACGGTTTGCAAAGTTAATATCGTTCTTGGTGAAGCATTCTTCAATTAAAGGTGGTGATGAAACAATAAGAAAAGATCGACATCCAATACGGAGAGAAAAGATTGGACCATATCGAGTTGATAATGAAGCAAGAGCTTGGTGAAAGGATTTCTTGATAAGGTATAGATGGCCGATAAATGGAAGAGCAACTGGACTAGGTGGTGACCTTTTCTTACTTTGTTTGTAGACAAGTTTTAAACAGAGGATGAATAATAACACAACAAGATAATAGTAGTTAAATTCGGCCATGATTGAACTCTGAGTGTTGTGATACTTGGAATAAAGATTGCTGATTGCTATAGGAGTGGCTACGCTGTCTATACTTGACCAATAATCCAATATGAGTTCATGACAATTGTTAGCCGTCTAAATTGAAGAAAAATTAGATCCATGCAAGTATTAACATGTTTATTTTCCAATAAAAAAACTAATAAATTAAAGAATGACACAGTTATACATTCTTAGCCGTCTAAATTGAATTGGTTTATTTATGTATGTAATTGTTACATAGTAATTCATTTTTTAGTGCAGTTTGGTGACATTTAAAGTGTGCTGCAAAGAATAAATTGATATGGCTACAAAAAAACTTGGCTAATTTCGGTAAACGATGTACTAATTTTAGCTTAGATTGTTCCAAAGTGAGCATGAGTCTAGACTAGAAGAAGAGATCCATTAAGCAATTTCACCCAGGCCAACAGATTATTTTCTGATCCATTAAGCAAGAATCTCCGACAAGATAACTAAAAGCCGAGATAAGAGGAGCAACTAATTAAGATACAGCGACACGATTCACGAACTTATGCATCACTCCTATTTAGTAGCTATATCGAGAAATTCCGAAATAACTATTCCATATATACACCTATAAATAACCCCAAAAATTATGAGGTAAAGAATACAATTTATACCCACCCCATATTTATTATCTTAAGACGCTAAGATTAAAGAGGAATCATCTCATAGGTTTATCAAGAAAAAAAAAGGGTTGATAAATATCATTACTTAAAACGAAAATCTTAAAAATATTGGATCATTGAAAAATAGTACACTTGATAACTGGATCATTACATAAAAAAGAACACACGTAATAATTTAAGCTTAAGTTCAGTTGTGATGTGTGCGAGTGGTGTGAGATGGAAGGGGAAAATGTGACACATCTCGTTCTTAGATGCCCGTTTAGTAGAGAGGTGTGGGCTAAGTCACCTTTGCAGATTAGAATTGAGGTATCAAGTCAAGATAACATAGCGGAATGGTTACTTAAAATGATTCAAAGCTTTTCGAACAATGGGTGGGATAAAAAAATAGTAACAACGTATATTTTATCCATTATGTGGAATATTTGGAAGGAAAGAATGAGGTGCTTTCATGAAAGGAAAATATGGTCAATTGAAGATATTTTTTATAGGGTTAAAGACTCGATGCGGAGGCTATTTGGTGAAAAAATTAATTCGTGGCATAAGAAAACGGATGAAAGAATCGAAAGAACCTCGAATATAGATAACCCAGCGATTGAGGATACGACTGATATGATTTGGATGTGCGACACATCTTTTATTAACAGGAATAGTCATTCAGGTATTGCGGGCATTGGAATAAATACTAGTGGACGTATTGAACGAAAGATAAATGTGAGATGCAAAATCAAAAAAGTCATCGAAGGAGAAGCGTGGGCGATTTTGTTAGCCATGAGATCATCCTATGATCTCACTAGTCAGAGAGTTTCATTCTACTCTGACAACCTTGAATTGATTCAAGGAATTAAAAAGAAGACCGGGCTTCACTGGAGCCTTAAACCCATTCTTTCGGAGATCGAAAGTTGGATTGGTCGGTACCCAGGATGGGAGGTGAAACATATTAATAGATGCTATAACACAACGGCAGACGCACTAGCTAAGTGTATTAGAAGAAATATCATTATTCCTAACTGGATGAACTGCTCTTTAGTGGAATTCGATAGGACTTTGAACAATCTTTGTAAAATTTAGTCCGGTTATTTTCGGTTGTAATTGACAAAAAAAAAAAAAAAAAAGTTCAGTTGTGACGTGCATATTTTAAAATATTGTCATTTTGGATGAATCAGAGATTATTATTATTATACAACACAAAATCTCCTAGGTAAATAGTTTTTTTTTTAAAACCTAGGTAGCTAGATAGTTTGCCTTTAGAAACAAATAGCTACAGCTCGTGAAAGCTCAACGTTGCAACATGAGATGATATCGCTTTACTGCATTCAGAGGATGAATAGAAAATTGAACGATGGAGATTAAAACACCATTGGCAGGGTTATTTTGTCATCAATTCACTTTCAGTATGGAGTTCCATTTTGTTTCATTTATCATGTTTTTTACTAGAGCATCACCACATATCATAGTAATAAATGTTAAATTCTTCATTTAAAAATTAAGCAAAAAAGAAATACATTTAACATCTAAAATATGAAACACCACCGACAATAACCTTTATTATTCTTATTTAGGACAGGTCTAACAACTCAAATATGGAAAAGAGTTTGAAGTCCTCTTGGAATGCAAAGCACGTTCAAAGGCTTGTGTATCCCTACAACAACTGTAGCAGCATTGCTCATTTTTATGATATCTTCTTCTGCACTTATTTTCCAGTCAAAACATTGTACAAATGCACCCACAGCTAATGAAATTGTCCGTAGGCTCATATTTTCTCCTGGGCAAATTCTCCTTCCCATTCCAAATGGAACCAATTTGGGATCTTCTTTATCAACTTTTATCCCTAGAAACCTCTCTGGCTTGAACTTGTTTGGCTCCTCCCATACTTTATTATCTCTATGCATTGCCCAAGCATTCACCACAAGAATTGTATCTTTTGGAATATCATATCCTCCTACTACACAATCTTCCGATGAAACGTGAGGGTTCAGAAGTGGTAATGGAGGAAACAATCTCAGTGTTTCGTTAACAACACAACGTAGATAAGGAAGTTTAACAAGATCAGATTCTTTTAGTAATCGATCATGGCCTACAATATTGTCAATCTCTGTTTGCAACTTATGGAGTTCATCTGGGTGAGTAGATAGAAGCCACATAGCTGAATTTATAGCCAGCTTTGGTAGGCTTATTCCTGCAACAAACATTAACTGATAGAAGATAATGAGAATAAATTTACCTAAAAACAAGACTCAACTTATTTAGAGTACACTTACAAGTAATACACTTTTGATAACATCATCCGTGTAGAAATTGGGGTCTGATTCTTGGAGAGACAAAATAGTTCCGACAAGTGTTGCACTTTTTTCCCTCTTTGTGATTTGCCTTTTGGCCTCATCTATGATCTCCTGCACGAGATCATCTTTCTTTTTTTGCAATGAGATAATTTTCTTTTCTAGCCCTTTATATCCAAACAATTTCAGGATTGGAAAATAATCACAAACGTTCATAAATAGAACTGGACCGCTTACACTAGCGAGTTTTTCAATTATACTCTTCCCAATCTCAGTTGCAATGTCCTCCTCTTTTACGTACTGTTTTCCTGCAATTAGTCTCATTGTACAGTTGGACATAAAAGTAAAGATAAAATAGTTCAAATTAATGTTGGGGGATCTATTTTTTAAAGCTTTGAAAAGTATTCTCAATACGGTTTGGATTTCTTCTTCACGAATGGTGGAAGAATTTTGGAGGCTGTTTGTAGAGAAGAGTTCAACAACAGTTAAGCGACGAATAGTCTTTCATAGATGACCATATGGAGCCCATACAAAGAGTTCGTAGTTGAATGTGCAGTGATCTGCAGCCATAAACTTAGGCCTTTGTGCAAAACTCATATCATTTTTAGTGAAACATTCTTTAACTAGAGATGGTGATGAGATAACACAAAAAGATCGACACCCTAAACGGAGAAAGAAAATTGGACCATATTGAAATGATAATGGAGCAAGGGCTAGGTGATCTGCAGAATTTTGGATGAGATAATAGTGGCCAATGATTGGAAGAGCAAGAGGAGAAGGTGGTGACTTTCTACTGCCGAGGGTGTAGACAAGTTTAAGCAAGAAAGATAAAAATAACACAACAAGACAATAGTAGGAGAAATATGCCATAATTGGTTAAGCCTTAAGCTTCTGTAAGGGATAATATTACAACACTCAGTTTCTTATAGCTATTCAAAATCCCACCACGTCCATGTCCAAAAAAAAGAAAAAAAAATCCCACCATGTGGAACAAAAAAATATAATTTAAAATCCCATGTGCTGTCTTGGTCCAACAAAAAATTAAACATATATACTTCTTTCAAAATAAACGAGGACAACAAGTAATAATTCTTGAGAGAAAATAATTCTTTGACCACCAAAAAGACAACTCCTATTAATAAATTCTCTTTTTTATTTCCTTCTCCTCTTTCTCTTCGTCATTTTCTAATCTCTACCATCCAAGAAGAATATATTTTTCAAAATTAATCAACATTACTTTTCTAATATTTAAAAATTAATAAAAAAAAAAGAGAATCTATACTTTAATAATAGCGATCTATAATACTTGAAGGCACTTCTCCAATACTTGCTTATCATCTTATTCAAGCTCAAAATTGCACATTGTAATAGTCAATATATATCTAGATAGTAAATAACTCACCGGGTTTATGATTTAAATGATGCAACCCCGAAATTAAAGTTGAGATAAAGTTAATTATGAATAATAGTAATACTGAAGAAGATGTTATGAGATGCAATGCATGTGACGAAAATGCTATGCATGAGATGAGATGATTTGATATGCAATGAGATGCAATGCAAATGATGCAATGAGATGAGATGGGATGATGCATGAGATGAGAGACCATGCAATGCAAAGGATGTAATGCAACAATGCACATGATATAAGATGAGATGAGTAAACTTACCTCAGTTGCCAAGGACCAAGGACAACGGACCAGGTGGTGGAGGTGAAAAGTTATCACCGTTCTCTTTAACACCATGCAATCTAACACGATAACAATAACACACAAAAAAAAATTGTTAATTTTTTATAAAAAATATCATCATCTGAATAGAAGCAAATAATTACCCTTCACTAATCCGATTGATATTCCAATATCTTTAATTGTTCCACGCAACACTGTTCTAAAACGAAGAGAAGTCCTTTAGACCATCGATCGATTGCATTCTTGTATAAGAATATGCCACTAAATACTTTCCCATATTAGCAATAATTACTCCCACTCAAATTAGTTTTTTGAAAAAAACAGGGTCTAAGTGGCAAAAATATAGAATTGACTTGGTTAGAGAAACTTACAGTACAAGCATATGAGTCATTTTGACACCTGTTCACTCTCTTCAGCTATTGTTTTTCAAAGCTAAAAAAAATGGAGAATAAGAAAAAAAAAAATCAATGAAGTTGAAGTGAAAACACGAAAAAATAAAATAGAAAAACAAGAACTAGCTAAAATGATGAAATGGAAGATTGATGATTTACCGCCGGAAAATTCTTTAAAATCACCATCCTCAAAAGCTTCCTTGTCAGGCATAATAATCTCCAAGTTTCTGTTAAAGTTTTATATAAACAAAATAAGTTAATTACATTATATAATTATGTACATGTACGTATTTAGAAGAAAGTACCTTTTGTCTCTCACTTTTGTTGATGGCCTGTTAATTCCAGAAAATGATTTTAACAAGTTGAATCAATTAATTAGTAATGTAATATTTGATTTACACTAAAGGTCCTTACATTTTAGTCGGATTGAAGAATGGTCTCATAAATACAAATCCTGCAAAATTAATGGAAAAGCAGAAAGTAGCATACCATAGAGTATACGAAAAAAAAAGTTTAGATTGTTACCTTTCTTATATAAATGGAGCTGCTTGGGATTCAGCACCCTCAACCTGCAACAGATTATATGACAACTTGAATTGCTATGTATTCATTCTTCCTAATATCAAATAATTAATTCCTTTTAACTTTTATTGGCTTAAATCTGCAATAAGTGAATATAAAGGGAGGGGTGTGTGTATACAAATTGAGTTTTGGACTATAAGTGTTTCATATATATAAAAATATATACTCCTCGTTTAAGAAAGGAAGAATTATAGAAAGCAAGCAAAGAGATGATAGTAATAAATAAAAACAATTAGATGGTGATGTTTATAATACTTACAAGTGTATAAACACCTCCGCAGCTACCTCCCCCTTGTCTTGCCAACATCTAAAGTCAACCAACAAACAAATGCATAAGTGAAAAAGGGCAAAATGGGCAAAAATAATCAACCTTTTGTAGTCCCAAGAAAACATAAAAATAAATGTTTTAGAAAAGTAAACAACAAACAAACCCTTTGTATGCTTCTTCTTCTTCTTCATCTCTTTCGCTCGCTTCAAGTAATCACCAAACTTATTTATGTGTTGCAGATATGAACAAATTTATTTCCCGCATACTACCACAATAACAATTAATCAAAGGAAAGACTCCCAAAAAGAAAAAAAATTTACAATTCCATGAGATAATAATAATAATATTTATAATAATAAATACACAACAAAAATAATAATATTAAACAAGATGAGATGGACAGCATGATATAATGAGATCAGATGCAATGCATGATATGCATGAGATGCAATGCAATGCAATGCAAGTGATGATGCAATGCAAGATGAGATGCAATGAATAAATAGACAATCAACACCAAAATGAGATGTATGATATGAGAAACCACCTACCTGTGTCTTTTACCATATACCTGCTCGTATCAAACAATAAAAACAGAATTGAAAGTTGTATTAACAATTTCAATCCATTATGTTTATTGCACCCCTTTATTTATACATATATGTGGAAGTATATAACCCAGTGGGTGAAATATGTATTTAACATAAAGTATGGGTGATTTTAGAGTATGAACAACTCAACTCATAGTAGCGGTTCAGCTCTAAGAGCTATTCTCTGCTTAAAGAAGTGCTTCATATATGAAGGAAGCTCTTCATTTCATAAGAGGACTGCTCAAACCTTTCATAGAGTTAGTTAGTGAATTGGTGGTTTTGCTAATTTAAATATAAAACTTGAAACTGAATTTTCCAGTTTCAAGTTAATAAAAAAAAAGGGGGGGGGGGGGGGGGGGGGGGGGGGGGAGGGGTGATGTATTGGTTCATTTTCAAAGTTGATATATACGTGTGTAGTTACAAGTATATATAGCACAACTATTTATAGCACAAGCTCAGCTCTGAGAGCTGCAGGTGGGTCCCACTCACCAAAGGGAACAACTATCTCATATAATACTAGTTGAATTTGGAGGACTACTCTACTCAGTATGCAAGTTCCTCTCTATTCATAGAGGTAACTCTCTAATAATACTCTCTCTATCTATCTATTTATCTAAGACCTTCTCTTCTCTAAGGACACAAAATACAACTAAACACTCATCTTCTATCACAACTATTTGAACTTAATGAACCTGATATCTAGAATCAGTACAAACCCGACCTAAAGGAAGAATTATAGAGAGTAATGGAAAGAATACTTACTTAACCTTCAAAGCATCCCATAGTTTGAGTGAATTTAGCAGCCATCTCCATAGATATAAGTCAAAAATGTAAATGCTGAGATGAGAAATTCAAAGAATACCTACTTACATGCCCCCTTCATTTCGATTTCGACCCCCACCTTCAACAAATACTTAATAGTCCAAGAGCTCCCGCCTAACATTATAACAAGAATATTACATAAAGGAACAAACAAGAAAGTGTAAATAACAAACAAACCACACAATACCTCAGCCTTAACAAAGCTAGCCCATGTAATTGGATAAGGGTAATTGGAGGAGTATTAACATGCATAAAGAAAGATCACAGAAATAGCCTCATTCATTCTTCAATGTCACAACTATATATGTATATATACTTCTAACCTGCAGCTGCAGCTTCAATATTTATTTGCAGTAATTCCTTACGTCCACCTGGAAGTATACATACATACATACAAAATGATACATCAAGACAACAAGTTGATAGATAACTCACATTACTGTAGAGAGATCCCTCATATTCTATTCTGACTAACAATCCTGTAAAAAGAAGAAAGAGTAGAGTGAGTGTTAGTCAAGTTGAAGAAAAACTTTTACAACCCAAATATCTATTATTACTCACTCATAGTACCTGTCAAACTTTCCCAAAGGGAAGACACTTCACCAACACTTGTTTATCATCTTATTCAAGCTCAAAGGTAACAAAATTGCACATTGAATTGATTAATATATCAAGATAGTAAATAACATTATATAAAATAATAATATTAAAGAAGATGAGATGAGATATATGAGACATGATTATATTAATGAGATGAAATGCAAAAGCATAACTAAGATGGGATGAGAGACCATGCAATGCAAATGATTTAATGCAATAATAAATGCAAAGGATTTGATGCAATGCTCATGAGATAGGATGCAATGCAGATGATATGAGATGGGATGATGCTTATGTATGGAATGCACATGAGTGGAATGCTCATGAGATGAGATGTATGGAATGCTCATGAGATGAGATGATGCTTAAGATGAGATGTATGGAATGCACATGAGATTGGATGATGCTTGGGATGAGATGGGATGCAAGGGATGTAGTGCAATGCACATGCTATGAGAAGAGATGCGCATGAGATGAGATGAGTAAACTTACCTTAGGTGCTATGGACCACAAAGACCAGGTGGTGGAGGTGAAAAGTTATCAGCCCTCTCGTTAACACCCTGCATTCTAACACGACAACAAAAAGACACAAATAAATAGTACAAATCATCCGAACTGAAGCAAATGATTACCTTTCAGTAGTTTGGAAGCAAATGATTACCTTTCAGTAGTTTGGTATGTGATTGATATTCCAATACTTTTAATTGTTCCACGCAACCAAATATAGAAATATAAGAATATGCCACCAAATACCTTCCCATATTAGCAATAAGTACTCCCACTCGGGTCTAAGTGGCAAAATATAGAAATACTTGGTTAGAGAAACTTACAATGGAAGCATCTGATTTGTTTGACACGTGTTCACTCTCCTCAGCAATTGGGATGTAACATGATTTTCCAACCCTGAAAAAAAGATGGAGAATAAGGAAAAGATCAAGCAATGAAGTTGGAGAGAAAACACAGAAAAACAAGAATTAACTAAAATCAAGAAAAGGAAGATTGATGTTTACTGCCAGAAAATTCTTTAAAATCACCATCCTCGAAAGCTTCCTTGTCAGACATAATAATCTCCAAATTTCTGTCAAAAATTTATATTAACCTCAGAAGGTAACTTAGAAATAGGAGAAAGAAGATATACAAACAAGTACTTGATACCTTATAAGTAATGCCTTCAGAAAAATACAGAGCCAAAGGCGTATCTATTTTGCGTAACTACTGTGAAAGAAAAGAAGAAAGAGCATCAACTTCAAAAAAAAAATTACCTTTGGGGTTTAATGCAAATATTTACCTTGAAATATAGCATTATGTTACTCACCTGGTACAAAAACATTGCATAGTTTTGTGCTCTTCTTAACAGTCAGTTGATGACTTTACCAATGGTTAAAGAAGAAGAGTGTGACCAAAATGCATGTACAGTAACCTGAAAGGCTGAAACCCAAAAGGAATAATCAAGGGGTATTTATGTAAATTCATATAAAATAACAAGGTTAGCTTGTTAGCTACTGTCTCAATTTCTGAAAGGTTCCATGAAAAAAACGTTATAAGAAAAGAATACTTACCTTCACGACAGTATGATGAATCATAATGAGATCTATCTTTTGCTCCCAGCTCTGCAGCAATAAGGCAACTTTGTAGTAACTATTCAGATGGGGCCCCCTGAAACAAGATTTAAAACTATCACCAATGGAAGTTTGGTCCCTATATTATGCAAAAATTGTGCTATAGGTCCCTATAATGAGTAAAGATATACAACTGCTTCAGAACCATGTGGATTCTGCAAAAGAAATGCAGCTGCCTTGATTTGAGTGACTGCAAAAGAAAATCGTTGATGTTAACCATAGTTTAAGTACACAAGATAACCCCAACCATGGTTAGGTTTTAGTTTGTGCAATATTACCTTCATCTCAAGCGCGGAGATTTTTCCCACGATAAATGCAGTAAATCCATCGGAATCTTCCCCAAAAAAGCATTGTCCGCCAAAATTTCCCTATTAAAAAAGAAAAACAATATTATATTATAAAGTAAGGAAAAATATTTATTCACAACTTACTAGGATATGATGCCATATCCTTCTGAACATTAGCTGGGTTAGCTGAGAAAAAGAAAAAGATAAATTAAAATATAATAAATTGTAACCAGAATAGTTTATACAACTACTGACGAACAATATTACCATTGAGGCAGATACTTATCTCAGGGAGAATGAATGAATACACTGGAGGGTCCGTCCTGTTTAGAAAGGGTAGATAAGAGAAAGTACATAAATCGATGACTTGTTTGGCTAGTATAATACACAAAGGAAATAACCTTTTTAGAGTTGCTTCAGGTAAAGAGATTTCCATTTGTATCCTGGAAAACAAAAAGAAGATGGATTATTAAAATCATCTTATTGTATAACATATATATACATAACAAGTTCAATACTGTGATATATCATGGTATGCTCTCAGCTTATAATATTATTAATTAAGAAAAGGGAAAATTCCCCAAATAGTCCCTCAACTATACCAACTTTGTTTTCATACCATCGTTAGTCCCCGTGTCAAATTCCATCTATTTTTTACTGTTAAGTCCACGTGGCGAACAGTATTTTTGTAATTATCCAACCTAGTAAAATGGGTATAGTTCAGGGACTATTTGGGAAATTTCCCCCTAAGAAAATCCCGTTTTAAAGAGACAAAAAAGATAACCCTTGATAGTATTTTACTCCCGTGACTGCCAAAAAAACCTAAACTAGTATTCAATTAACAGAATATGCAAAGTTGAGGAACCAGGCTAAGATAAATTCATCATCAAATAAGCAAATTTCAGAATAGACTTTGTGTTGTATATAAGAAATGAGAAGAAGACATTAGTTACCTCCTTTTGTGCTTAGCTTGAAATCATCTCTGGAGAAATGGAGGCTGCATAAATATTGTTCATGATTAGATACATTATATACAGAATTACTCCAAAAATTATACTAATTTTCAATTTAATAAATACCTAATCACAAAGAGTATGTATCATGAGAAGAGTATATAACCTATTATCTACAGATTATCTTGCAACTACAGATTATCTTGCAAGAAATATATAAAATAAATAAATTTACATTTTTCACATATATGACAAGAAGTTGATACCTGACAAGTAATGCACTCAGAAAATCCATAGAGCTCCCACATATTCTGTTCTGAGTAACAATACTGTAAAAAAAAGAAAGAGTAAAGTGAGTGTCAGTCAAGTTGAAGAAAATATTTTATAACCCAAAATATCAATTACCTGTCAAAATTTCCCAAAGGCACCTACTTCTCCAACACTTGTTTATTTATCCTATTCAAGCCCAAAGGTAACAAAATTGCACATTGTGATAATTAATATATATCGAGATAGTAAATAACTCACCGGGATTATGATTCAAATGATGCAGCACCAAGATTGAAATTGACAAAAGATAATTATGAATATAATAATAATACTACAGAAGATAATATGATATGCAATGCATGATATGAGATGATATGCAATGCATGATATGATATGAGATGCATGATATGAGATGCAATGCAATGAATAGACAAATCAATCACAGAATGAGATGTATGAAATGAGAAACCACCTACCTGTGACATACCTCAGCTCGTGTCATTCCATATCAAACAACAAAAATAGAATTGTGAGTTGTATTAACAACTTCAATCAATTATGTTAATTGCACCCCCATTAGGGGTCCATATTTTTTAATAAGTACGATATATACCCGTGGAAAGGGTAGATTTGAAATGTTAGAACATAACCCAGTGAAGTGGGTTAAATATATTCTCTGCTTGAAGAAGAGCTGAAGCTCTTCATTTCATTAGAGGACTGCTGAAACCATTCATAGAGTTAGTGAGTTAGTTAGTTGGTAGTTTTCCTACTTTAATTATAAAACTTGAAACTGAATTTTCCAGTTTCAAGTTAATATTAAGGGTTGTGTGTGATGTATTGATTCATCTTTAAGGTGTGATATACTTGTGTAGGTACAAGTATACATACCTGTGAAGGAGGGGGAGGCATAAACAAGTATGCCTGACTTTAGATTGTGAACTACTCATAGCAGCAAAAGCTAAGCTTAGCTTTAAGAGCTGCAGCTGGGTCCCACCCACCAAAGGGAATAACTATATCATATAATACTACTTGAAATTGGAGGACTACTCAATTCAATATGCAAGTTCTTCTATCCATTCATAGAGGTAACTCTCTGTCTATTATCTGAGACCTTCTTTTCTATTTTCTACAAAATACAACTAAACACTCATCTTCTTTCACAACTATTTCAACTTAATGAACCTTATTTCTAGAATCAGTACAAAAAGGAAGAATTATAGAGAGTAATGGAAAGAAGACTTACTAAAATCTTCAAAGCATCCACACAGTTTGAGTGAATTTAGCAGCCATCTCCATATATATAAGTCAAATGTAAATACTGAAATGAGAAATTTAAAGAATACTTACTTACATGCCCTCCTTCATTTCGATTTCGACCCCCACCTTCAACAAATACTTAATAGTCCAAGAGGTCCCGCCTAAACATTATAACAAGAATTTTACATAACTATTCAAACAAGAAAGTGCAAATAAAAAAACAAACCACACAATACCTCAACCTCAACAAAGCTAGCCCCTGTACTTTGGATAAGGATAATTGGGAGAGTATTAACCTGCATAAAGAAAGGTCAGACAAATAGCTTCATCATTCATTCTTCAATATCACAGCTATATATATATATATATATATATATATATATATACTTGTAAACAGAAATTCAACTGCTTCGATATCTCCTGCACCTTCAATATCTATCTGCACCTCTCGATACAATAGTTGCAGTAATTCCTTACCTCCACCTGAAAATATACATACATACATACAAAATGATACAACAAAAGACAACAATTTGATAGATAACTCACATTACTATATAGAGCTCCCTCATATTCTATTCTGACTAACAATCCTGTAAAAAAGAAGAAAGTGTAGAGTGAGTGTTACTCAAATTGAAGAATATCTTTTATGACCCAAAATATCTATTTTCTATTATTACTCACTTATAGTACCTATCACACTTTCTCCACCACTTGCTTATCATCTTATTGAAGATAAAAGGTAACAAAATTGCACATTGAAATTAATTAATATATCAAGATAGTAAGTAACATTATATAAAATAATAATATTAAAGAAGATGATTCATGAGATGCAATGCATGAAATGAGATGGGATGATGCGTGAGATGTAACATAATGCACATGATATGGATGATGCACTGAGATGGGATGAGAGACCATGCAATGCAATAATGCACATAAGATGATGGGATGATGCATGAGATGAAATGCAAAGGATTTAATGCAATGCTCATGAGATAGGATGCAATGCACATGAGATGGGATGATGCTTGAGATGAGATGAGATGGATGGAATGCACATGAGATGAGATGAGATGTATGGAATGCACATGAGATGGGATGATGCGTGAGATGAGATGTATGGAATGCACATGATATGGGATGCAATATAATACACGTGAAATGTATGCAATGTGAAGGATGTAATGTTTAAAATGCACATGATATGAGATGAAATGAGTAAACTTACCTCAGGTTCCAAGGACCACTCTCGTTAACACCCTGCAATCTAACACGACAAGAATAAGACACAAAGAAATAGTAGAATTTTATAAAAATATTATCATTCGAATTGAAGCAAATAATTACCTTTCAGCAGTTTGGTATCTGATTGATATTCCAATACCTTTTCCACGCAACACTGATCCCTAAAACAAAGGAGAACCCTTTAGAATAGAAATTCTTGAACCATCGATAGATTGCATTCTTGTATAAGAATATGCCACCAAATACAATGACATATTAACAATATATACTCCCACTCAAACTAGTTTTTTGTAAAAACAGGGTCTAAGTGGCAAAATACAGAAAATACTTTAGAGAAACTTACAATAGAAGCATATGATGACTTGTTCACTCTCCTCGGTTATTGGGATGTAATGTGATTTTCCAACGCTAAAAAAAAAGATGAAGAATACGGAAAAAATCAAGCAATGAAAATAGAACAGAAAAACAAGAAGTAACCAAAATCAGGAAAAGGAAGATTGATGATTTACTGCCGCAAAATTCTTTAAAATCACCATCCTCGAAAGCTTCCTTGTCAGGCATAATAATCTCCAAGTTTCTGTCAAAATTTTATATTAACCTCAGAAGATAACTTCGAAAAAGGAGAAAGAAGATATACAAACAAGCACTTGATACCTCATAAGCAATGCCTTCAGAAATATACGGAGCCAAAGGCGTATCTATTTTGAGTAACTACTGTAAAAGAAAAAAAGAAGAAAGAGTGTCAAGTTCAAAACAAATTTACCTTTGGGGTTTAATGCAAATATTTACCTTGAAATATAACATTATGTTACTCATCTGGTACAAAAACATTGCATAGTTTTGTGCTCTTCTTAACAGTCAGTTGATGCCTAAACATTATAACAAGAACTATACATAAATATTCAAACAAGAAAGTGAAAATAACAAACAAACCACACAATACCTCAACCTCAACAAAGCTAGCCCCTGTAATTGGAACTGGATTAACCTGCATAATAGCTTCATCATTCATTCTTCAATATCTCCAGCACCTGCAGCTTCAATATCTATAGGCACTTCTCGATATAAATAGTTGCAGTAATTCCTCACCTCCACCTGAAAATATACATACATACATACATACAAAATGATACAGCAAGACAACAAGTTGATAGAGATAACTCACATTACTGTATAGAGCTCCCTCATATTCTATTCTGACTAACAATCTTGTAAAAGAAGAAAGAGTAGAGTGAGTGTTACTCAATTTAAATACTTTCCCAAAATATCTATTATTACTCACTCATAGTACCTGTCAAACTTTCCCAAAGGGATGAAAGACACTTCTCGAACATTTGCTTATCAAGCTCAAAGGTAACAAAATTGCACATTATAATTAATTAATATATCAAGATAGTAAATAACATTATATAAAATAATAATATCAAAGAAGATGAGATGAAATATATGAGACATGATGATATTTATGAGATGCAATGCATGAAATGAGATGATGTCATGCAAAGGATCTAATGCATAAATGCACTGAGATGGGAAGATGCGTGAGATGTAATGTAATGCAAATGATATGGATGATGCATGAGATGCAATGCAAAGGATTTTAATGCAATGCAGATAATATGAGATGGGATGATGCTTGAGATGAGATGAGATGTATGGAATGCACATGAGATGGGTTGATGCTTGAGATGCAATGAGATGTATGGAATGTGCATGAGATGGGATAATGCTTGAGATGAGATGTATGGAATGCACATGAGATGGGTTGATGCTTGAGATGCAATGAGATGTATGGAATGCGCATGAGATGGGATAATGCTTGAGATGAGATGAGATGTATGGAATGCGCATGAGATGGGATGCTATATAATAATACACGTGAAATGTATGCAATGCAAGGTATGTAATGCAACAATGCACATGATATGAGATGAGCATGAGATGAGATTAGTAAACTTACCTCAGCTGCCAAGAACCAAGTAAACTTATCATCGCTCTTGTTAACACCCTGCAATCTAACACGACAACAAAAAGAGACAAATAAATAGCTAAATATTATAAAAAATATCATCTGAAGCAAATATTTTACCTTTCAATTATCCAATTGATATTCAAATACCTTTAATTGTTCCATGCAACAATATTCCCTAAAACGAAAAAAATTCCTTTTAGAACAGAAATTCTTGAAGCATCAATAGATTGCATTCTTGTATAAGAATATGCCACCAAATACCTTCCCATATTAGCAATAAATACTCCCACTCCAACTAGTTTTTTGGAAAAAACAGGGCTTAAGTGGCAAAATACAGAAAATACATAATTAGAGAAACAACGTTAGCTTGTAGCTACTGTCTCAATTTCTGAAAGGTTCCATGAAAAAAACGTTATAAGAAAAGAATACTTATCTTCACGACAGTATGATGAATCATAATGAGATCTATCTTTTGCTCCGAGCTCTGCAGCAATAAGGCAACTTTGTAGTAACTATTCAGATGGGGCCCCCTGAAACAAGATTTAAAACTATCACTAATGGAAGTTTGGTCCCTATATTATGCAAAAATTGTGCTATAGGTCCCTATAATGAGTAAAGATATACAACTGCTTCAGAACCATGTGGATTCTGCAAAAGAAATGCAGCTGCCTTGATTTGAGTGACTGCAAAAGAAAATCGTTGATGTTAACCATAGTTTAAGTACACAAGATAACCCCAACCATGGTTAGGTTTTACTTTGTGCAATATTACCTTCATCTCAAGCGCAGAGATTTTTCCCACGATAAATGCAGTAAATCCATCAGAATCTTCCCCAAAAAAGCATTGTCTGCCAAAATTTCCCTATTAAAAAAGAAAAAAAATATTATATTATAAAGCAAGGATAAAAATTTATTCATAACTTACTAGGAAATGATGCCATATCCTTCTGAACATTAGCTGGGTCAGCTGAGAAAAAGAAAAACATAAATTAAAATATAATAAATTGCAACCAGAAAAGTTTATACAACTACTGACGAACAATATCTCGATTTAGGCGGATACTTATCTCCGAGAGAATGAATGAATACACTGGAGGGTCCGTCCTGTTTAGAAAGGGTAGATAAGAGAAAGTACATAAATCGATGATTTGTTTGGCTATTATAATACACAAAGGAAATAACCTTTTTAGAGTTGCTTCAGGTAAAGAGATTTCCATTTGTATCCTGGAAAACAAAAAGAGATATTATTATATACATAACAATTTTCCAAACAGTCCTAAACTATATCAACTTTGTCCTCTAACTCACTTAACGGTTAAAAATAGGTGTGGGGACTAATGGTGTGGCAAAAACTAAGATTAAGAAGCATTCGAATAACTTTTCGAAGTTGGAGGGCCGACCCCGTAAAATGGGTATAGTTAAGGGACTATTTAGGAATTTTTCCCTTAAGAAAGTCCTGTTTTAAAGAGACAAAAAAGATAACACTTGGACTATGATAGTATTTTATTCCTGTGACAGCCAAAAAAAACCTAAACAAGTTGAGGAACTAAGATAAATCCATCATCAAAGAAACAAATATCAGAATAGAGTTTGTGTTGTATATTAAAATGAGAAGAAGACATTAATTACCTCTTTTTGTGCTTCGCTTGAAAACATCTCTGGAGAAATGGAGGCTGCATAAGAATTGCCCGTGATTAGATACATTATATACAAAATTACTCCAAAAGTATACTAATTTTCAATTTAATACATACCTAATCACAAAGACAAGAATTTGATACCTGACAATTAATGCATTCAGAAAATCCATAGAGCTCCCTCATATTCTATTCTGAGTAACAATACTGTAAAAGAAGAAAGAGTAGAGTGAGTGTTAGTCAAGTTAAAAAAAAAAACTTTTATAACCCAAAATATCAATTACCTGTCAAAATTTCCCAAAGGCACTTACTTCTCCAACACTTGTTTATCATCTTATTGAAGCTCAAAATTGCACATTGTAATAATCAATATATATCGAGATAGTAAATAACTCACCGGGTTTATGATTCATATGATGCAGCACCAAGATTAAAACTGAGAAATGATAATTGTGAATAATAATAATAATAATAATAATAATAATAATAATAATAATAATAATAATAATAATAATAATAATAATAATAATACTAAAGAAGATGATATATATGCAATGTGCATGGGATGATATGATATGCAATGTGCATGGGATGAGATGATATGATATGATATGCAATGGATGGGATGGGATGAGATGATATGATATGCATGATATGCATGATATCAGATGCAATGAATGAATGAATGAATAGACAATCACAGAATGAGATGAATGAAATGAGAAATCACCTACCTGTGACACACCTGCTCGTGTCATTCCATATCAAACAACAAAAATAGAATTGTAAGTTGTTCAATCCATTATGTTAATTGAAAACCATTATAAATACCCTTGGAAGGGTCGATTTGAAATGTTAGTATATGAACACCTTATAGTAGCTGTTCAGCTCTAAGAGCTATTATCTACTTGAAGAAGAGCTGATTGTTCCTCTGCTGAAACCATTCATAGAGTTAGTTAGTTAGTTGGTGGTTTTCCTAATTTAATTATAAAACTTGAAACTGAATTTTCCAGTTTCAAGTTAATATTAAGGGGTGTGTGTGATGTATTGATTCATCTTTAAGGTGTGATATACTTGTGTAGGTACAAGTATACATACCTGTGAAGGAAGGGGAGGCATAAACAAGTATGCCTGATTTTGGATTGTGAGCTACTCATAGCAGCAGAAGCTCAGCTCAGCTTTAAGAGCTGCAGCTGGGTCCCACCCACCAAAGGGAATAACTATATCATATAATACTACTTGAAATTGGAGGACTACCCAACTCAGTATGCAAGTTCCTCTGTCCATTCATAGAGGGAACTCTCTCTCTCTCTCTCTCTCTATCTATTATCTGAGACCTTCTCTTCTATTCTCTAAGGACACAAAGCCGACCTAAAGGAAGAATTATAGAGAGTAGTGGAAAGAAGACTTACTAAAACCTTCAAAGCATCCACACAGTTTGAGTGTATTTAGCAGCCATCTCCATAGATATATAAGTCAAATGTAAATACTGAAGTGAGAAATTTAAAGAATACTTACCTTACATGCTCTCCTTCATTTCGATTTCGACCCCCACCTTCAACAAATACTTAATAGTCCAAGAGGTCCCGCCTAAACGTTATAACAAGAATTTTACATAAATATTCAAACAATAAAGTGCAAATATCACAACTATATATATATATATATATACTTGTAAACAGAAATCTAACTTGCTTCGATATCTCCTGCACCTGCACCTGCAGCTTCAATATCTATCTGCACCTCTCGATATAAATAGTTGCAGTAATTCCTTACCTTCACCTGGAAATATACATACAAATAACAAAAAAATCTTCAATTTATACCTGTGAAAACACGTCTTTCAACAACTTCACGGTACTCTTGATGAATGTTTTCTCTCAATGTCTGAATACATTATATATTTAAATATAAAGGCTAACTGAGTTATATAATTCAAAACATAATAAACATACCTGAAGCTTTGGTAACAGCTTTGGATTCTTCATGAGCATCCTGAAGCTTTTTGAGTAGCTTTATCAGCTTTTCGTATTGCTTCTCGATTGGTTGAACCTAGATAGCAAAGAACATAGGCTAAAACATCATTACATTGGATAAATATTAGCTTAATCATAAAAAAAAGATGAGTTTTGTAGGAACCTCCTTAAAGAAATTGTCGAGTCCTAATTCTCCTGAATTCATTGTTTCTAGAAGAATGATCCCGATTTATCTCAAATGAGTCCTGGAAAAAAGAATAATATGAAAAGCATGTTAAAACACTTGTATATTCTACAAGGGCAAAACGATTCTATAGTTTAAGCAGTGTACTTCATAGAGCAGAAGAAATTTTTTGTGATTCCACTATAAATTTGGAAGACAAGACAAGAAGTTGATAGGTAACTCACATTACTGTATAGAGCTGCTCCCTCATATTCTATTCTGAGTAACAATACTGTAAAAGAAGAAAGAGTAGATTGAGTGAGTGTTAGTCAAGTTAAAAAAAAAAAGCCTCTTATAATCCAAAATATTAATTACCTGTCAAAATTTCCCAAAGGCACTTACTTCTCCAAAACTTGTTTATCATCCTATTGGAGCTCAAAATTGCACATTGTAATAATTAATATATATCGAGATAGTAAATAACTCACCGGGTCTATGATTCATATGATGGAGCACCAAGATTAAAATTGAGAAATGATAATTGTGAATAATAATAATAATAATAATAATACTGAAGAAGATGATATATATATGCAATGTGCATGGGATGATATGATATGCAATGTGCATGGGATGAGATGATATGATATGATATGCAATGGATGGGATGAGATGATATGCAATGCATGATATGCATGATATCAGATGCAATGAATGAATAGACTATGAGATGCAATGAATGAATGAATGAATAGACAATCACAGACTGAGATGAATGAAATGAGAAATCACCTACCTGTGACACACCTGCTCGTGTCATTCCATATCAAACAACAAAAATAGAATTGTAAGTTGTTCAATCCATTATGTTAATTCCATATCAACACACCTGGTCGATTTGAAATGTTAGTATATGAACAACTTATAGCAGCTGTTCAGCTCTAAGAGCTATTCTCTACTTGAAGAAGAGCTGAAGCTCTTTATTTCATTAGAGGACTATTGTTCCTCTGCTGAAACCATTCATAGAGTTAGTTAGTTAGTTAGTTAATTCTAATACTGTATGTATCTAATAAGAGAATCATATTCTCTAGTACTAGTGAAAGGGTAGATTTGATATGTTAATATATAAGAGTGAGATATATATATATTTAACATTAAATGAGAGAAAAACTTGAAACTGAATTTTGCAGTTTCAAGTTAATATAAAGGCTTCAAGGTGTGATATATAGATACTTGTGTAGATACAAGTATACATACATACCTGTGAAAGAAGGGGAGCTGATTTTGGACTGTAAACTCACTTAATAAAAACCTTCAACGCATCCACATTCTGAGTGAATTTTGCAGCCATCTCCATAGATATAAGTCAAATGTAAATGTTGAGATGAGAAATTTAGAGAATACTTACTTAAATGCCCTTCATTTCGATTTCAATTTACCCCCAAACATTGGTGTTGGATCAGCTAACGCCTAAACATTATAACAAGAATATTACATAACAAGAAAGTGCAAATAACAAACAATACCTTAACCTCAACAAAGCTAGCCCCTGTACCTGCATAATAGCTTCATCATTCGTTCTTCAATATACATACAAAATGAATACATAGGAAAGTAAAAATGATACAGCAAGACAAGAAGGTGATAACTCACAAGTAATGCAGAGCTGCTCCCTCATATTCTATTCTGAGTAACAATACTGTAAAAGAAGAAAGATTAGAGTTGAAGAAAAACTTTTATAACCCAAAATATATATTATCTATTATTACTCACTCATACTACCTGTCAAACTTTCCCAAAGGGAGGGCAGGCACTTCTTCTCCAACGCTTGCTTATCATTCTTATTCAAGCTCAAAGTTAACAAAATTGCACATTGTAATAATTAATATATAGTAAATAACTCACCGGTGATATGATGCAGCACCAAAATTAAATTGAGAAAACTTAATTATGAATAATAATAGTGAAGAAGATTTGATGAGATGCAATGCATGAGATCATCAGATATGAAATGCAATGCAAGTGATGCAATGAATGAATAGACAATCACAAAATGAGATGCAATGCAAGTGATGATATGATATGCAATAAATGAATGAATAGACAATCACAAAATGAGATGCAATGCAAGTGATGATATGATATGCAATAAATGAATGAATGAATGAATAGACAATCACAAAATGAGATGCAATGCAAGTGATGATATGATATGCAATAAATGAATGAATGAATGAATGAATAGACAATCACAAAATGAGATGTATGAAATGAGAAACCACCTACCTGCTCGTGTCATTCCATATCAAACAACTAAATTGTAAGTTGTTTTAACAACTTCAGACCATTATATGCATTGCACCCCATTATGTTATGCATAATAGGATATATACCCGTGGAAGGGTAGATTTGAAATGTTAGAATATAACCTAGTAGGAGAGGGATATATATTTAACATAAAGTATGGGTGATTTTGGAGTATGAACCACTCATAGCAGAGGTTCAGCTCTAAGAACTATTCTCTGCTTTAAGAAGCTCTTCATTTCATTAGAGGACTATTGTTCCTCTGCTGAAACCATTCATAGAGTTAGTTAGTTACTTAATTCTAATAAGAGAATCATATTCTCTATTAGTAGTGGAAGGGTAGATTTGATATATTTAATATCAAAGGAAAACTTGAAACTGAATTTTCCAGTTTCAAGTTAAATGATGTATAGATTCATCTTCAAGGTGTGATATATACATACTTGTGTAAATACAAGTATACATACATACCTGTGGTAGAAGTAGTGGAGGCATATACAAGTATGCCTGATTTTGGAATGTGAACTATTTATAGCACAAGTAAGGCTCAGCTCTAAGAGCTGTAGGTGGGTCCCACCCACCAAAGGGAATAACTATTTCATATCATACTACTCAACTCAGTATGCAATTGCAAGTTCCTCTGTCCATTTATAGAGGTAACTCTCTACTCTATCTGTTATCTAAGACCTTCTCTTCTCTTCTCTAAAGACACAAAATACAACTAAACACTCAACTTCTATCACAACTATTTCAACTTAATGAACCTTATATGTAGAATCAGAACAAAAAGGAAAAATTATAGAGAGTAATGGAAATGATACTTACTAAAACCTTCAAAGCATCCACACAGTTTGAGTGTATTTAGCAGCCATCTCCTTAGATATATAAGTCAAATGTAAATACTGAAATGAGAAATTCAAAGAATACTTACTTTACATGCTCTCCTTCATTTCGATTTCGACCCCCACCTCCAACAAATACTTAATAGTCCAAGAGGTCCCGCCTAAACGTTATAACAAGAATTTAACATAAATATTCAAACAAGAAAGTGCAAAAAAAAAACAAACCACACAATACCTCAACCTCAACCTCAACTAAGCTAGCCCCTGTACCTGCATAATAGCTTCATCATTAATTCTTCAATATGACGACTATATATATTTATATATATATTTATGAACTTGTAAACCTGAAGCACGATATAAAGCAGTTCCTCCATCTGAGATCTTCACCTCTCGATATAAATAGTTGCAGTAATTGCTTACCTCCACCTGGAAATATACATACATACATACAAAACATACAGCAAGAGAGGAAGTTGATAGAGATAACTCACATTACTGTATAGAGCTCCCTCATATTCTATTCTGACTAACAATCTTGTAAAAGAAGAAAGAGTAGAGTAAGTGTTAGTCAAGTGGAAGAAAACCTTTTATAACCAAAAATATCTATTATTACTCACTCTCATAGTACCTGTCAAACTTTCCTAAAGGGAGGGCAGGCACTTCTTCTCCAACGCTTGCTTATCATTCTTATTCAAGCTCAAAGTTAACAAAATTGCACATTGTAATAATTAATATATATCAAAATAGTAATAACTCACCAGGGTTATGATGCAGCGCCAAAATTAAATTGAGAAAAGTTAATTATGAATAATAAAAGTGAAGAAGATGTCATGTGATGATATGATATGCAATGTAAGTGATGAAAGGATGAGATGCAATGAATGAATAGACAATCACAAAATGAGATGCAATGCAAGTGATGAAATGAATGAATGAACAATCACAAAATGAGATGCAATGCAAGTGATGCAATGAATGAATAAACAATCACAAAATGAGATGCAATGCAAGTGATGATATGAGATGCAATAAATGAATGAATGAATGAATAGACAATAATGAATCACAAAATAAGATGTATGAAATGAGAGAAACCACCTACCTGCTCGTGTCATTCCATATCAAACAACTAAAACAGAATTGTAAGTTGTATTAACAACTTCAATCCATTATAAATACCCTTGGAAGGGTCGATTTGAAATGTTAGTATATGAACAACTTATAGCAGTTGTATTCTCTGCTTGAAGAGGAGTTGAAGCTCTTCATTTCATTAGAGGACAATTGTTCCTCTGCTCAAACCATTCATAGAGTTAGTTTAGTTAGTTAGTTAATTCTAATAAGAGAATCATATTCTCTAGTAGTAGTGGAAGGGTAGATTTGATATGTTAATATCATATGAAAACTTGAAACTGAGTTTTCCAGTTTCAAGTTAAATGATGTATTGATTGATTCATCTTCAAGGTGTAATATATACATACTTGTGTAGTATACATACATCCCTGTGAAAGAATGGACTGTAAACTACTCACTTCTCAGTATACTTAGTAAGCAA
Organism: Nemophila menziesii; assembly: GCA_029959085.1. NCBI lineage: Eukaryota > Viridiplantae > Streptophyta > Magnoliopsida > Boraginales > Hydrophyllaceae > Nemophila > Nemophila menziesii. The sequence goes on along the minus strand of JARWIR010000013.1, from coordinate 20,522,163 downwards.
GTTCCTCTGTCTATTCACAGAGGTAACTATCTAATAATACTCTCTATCTATCTATCTATTATCTAAGACCTTCTCTTCTTTTCTCTTCTCTTAAGGACACAAAATACAACTAAACACCTCATCTTCTTTCACACACCTATTCCATTCAACTTAAACTTGCATCTACAAACCCCTCGAGACTCAAAGGAACAATTATAGAAAGTAATAAAAGAAATTAGAAAGAATACTTACTAATTACTATGAGAGAGTGAGAGAAAGAGAGATTACTCAGATCAGATCAGATCAGTGCTTCCTTTTCTCTTGCTACTTATGAAACCTCAACAACTCTGTATCTGTATCTGCCATTAGAGCAATACAAATTACACCCTCAAAATACATGCAAATTCTCTCGTCTCTTAAAAACAACTATTCAATACATAATAGGGACTTATATCCTAAACCTGCATAATATAGGGACCTATAGTGAAATTAACTCCCACCCCCCAACAACAACACCTCAAATAACAAGTATATCAACAATTAAGCAGCTACTTTACATTCTAAATCAACTGAACTGAGCTTTAGAGAAACAACTTTTCTTCAGAATTCAATGTCAAGCCTCAATTTATTTACGTTTTTTCACACCTGAAGATGTATTCTAACACAGGATAGAAATAGCACTTAAAACTAACACAATGTTCGATTATATTGGCACTACGATAATCATATTGCACAACACAACTTAGACCTAAAGTTTTCTGTCTTGTTTAACATCACTTTGCCTTATACAGAGATTTCTGTTTATTATTCTTTTGAAGGGTTTAGAAGAAACTTGACAGTGTATATAAAGAAAGAGCAGATAAAGAATAAAATGGTAGTGGTAGTTTACCTTTAGGCAGATGATCTTGAGCTTTGTTTATTTTCATCATCTCTCCTTTTCAAATTTAGATTCAGGACTCTGTATCTGCAAAATTGTCTCATTTTAGGACATCTTATATTCTTTATACTTAAATGCACCTTGACCCCTGTAGTTTTAAAATAATCTAGAGACTACACTAAGTAGTTCTGTTGTGACATTATGTATTCTAAAACAAGAAATCACCAAGATTACAACTAAGAGAGACAGTAATCTGGAAATTCTTTGAATTTATCATAGATATGAATACAAGAAAGCGTGCAGTGTATATATATGCCCCAGAAATAGATACACAATAGACCATAAATCTAACTATGAAATTAATATACTACACTTGTATTCTTCTTCCTATGAAATGGTTGCTCACCTTGCAAAACATGTTTGATATATCTGTGACACTGGAGCACACAATCTGCAAGTTTTTGAAGCGCACTCAAAACTTCAAAGCTCTGTCTCGTGATCTTGTCTCAATTTCTGGAAAAATCATAAGAGATGTTAAAATATTGATAAGTTTCAATAAATGCTAAATTTAAGTCTCGGAATGGTGAAATATAGATTTTAAACGATATGTTTTTTAAGAAAAAACCACCTGGCAAAATTGCCCAGGTTTTGTTTTCTAGGATAGCAGAGAATCACTACATCAGTTAAGTCCATTTTATGTATTGCAAAGGCTTTCGAATGGTTAAATATAGTCAATTAATTCCAGCTCAATTTCTTTAATATGTGTTCTTATTTAAGAAAATTATACAATACTATAAAAGGTGAAAAGCAAAACTATAAAAGATTCAGCTAAAACAGTTATAAACAATACTAGCATACAAGAAATTTGCAAACAACAGAACATAAACAGGCAAGAAAACTTAACAAAGGAATTATAGTGAATCAAAACGAGATCTCTTCTTGATATTAATTTCAATTGTATACAAATCTTGGATTCTAGGGTCTCATTTCTGGCAGATGAAACCCTAGAATCCTCTGATCAAACATCTAATCCGGGGAAATTTTGAAAAAGAAACAATAAAAGAAAAAAGGTTGTCAGAAATTAAAAAGAAAGATTATAGAACACGCGATAAAAATGAAAAACGGTCAGAAATTAAAAAGAAAAGCGGTACCTAATAACCGGCTTGAGAGATAGTGTGCTCGATTAAAGAGATGGAGAGAGAAGGGAGAGGCTTCAATGGTGAGAGATAGTGTGACTGATGATATAGAGAGACGGAGAGAGAAGAGAGAGGCTTCAATGGTGAGAGATAGTGTTGTCTGATGATTTAGAGAGACAAAGAGAGAAGCGAGAGAAGCTTCAATGGTGAGAGATAGTGTGTTGATGATTTGGAGAGACGGAGAGAAAGAGAGAGCTTCAATGGTGAGAGATAGTGTGTTAGAGAGATGGAGAGAGAAGAGAGAGAGCTTCAATGGTGAGAGAGAGTGTGCTTGATGATGATTTAACTTTTATGATTTAAATACTTCGTATAAGATTAACGTTAAAATTTCTATTTTCTCTAACGGACACTTTTTTTAGTTGAACTACGGACACTTTTTTTGTTTTTCTTTATCAATTTGTTGGGTAATTAAATTTCCATATTTACTAACGAATACTTAATAACTAATTAACATTATTAGTAGAAATTGAAATTCAAGAAACACATCTTTCTTCTTCTTATTTCTTTTTTTTTTTTTTTTTTTTTGGGCATTTTCTTCTTCTTATTTCTAGTACTTTTCATTTTGAACAAAAAAGAAAATTATTTTTCCTTTCATATTTCATTTTTTTATTTTATCGTCAAATAATATCACATGCTTGAAAAAAAAAACTCAATTAATAGGACAGATTTTACTATTTAAAGTTTGTAAATCACACGTATTTTATAAAGGTGTTGATAAGCGTATGTGTTGAGAGATTAACATTTAGAGGATGTATATATGTGGTTGAGATGAAATATGAGTATGTATGACAAGTATAAACAATAATCTTGATTGAGAACGATAATGTCAAAGAGTATATTGATCATTTATGCATAAATTGAGACATATAGGTCTTGAATACATTGGTTGAATTGTTCTATACAAATCTATTTCTCTTCATATGGTCCTTGTTAAGTCGATTGCATTCATTACTATGACGGGAACACACGATCTCTAGTAGTGATTAGTTGAGCAGTTATCATGGGAATCATGTCCGTCTACCCTTAATCTCATCTTGACTTTCAATAAGTGGTTGCCAGCTAGGGGTGAGCACGGGTCGGGTTTACCCCGGGTTGGGGTCTTGGGTAAGGGTAGGGTAATTTTGAAAAGTGGTAAAAGTTTGGGGGTAAACCCGTGGTAATGGTAAGAAAAAAATACCCCGGGTTATTGTCGGGTTAACCAACGGGTTAACCCGGGTTACCTTTCATAAAACCTATATTGTATTAAAAAATAAAATAAATTAATCCATTAAATTCAATCAATTATCAAAATACAGAAACTAATAAAGGTAACCTTTATCAATTAAACATAACATAACTAGGACTAAAGAGAATTAGGAGGACTGAATGAAGAAAAGACGGTATTCTCCGCTCATTTGATCTCTTTCCGAGAGGGTGTGATTACAAATTGATAAGAGAAGTAAAATCATTTTCCACAAACTTCATGTTATCAAACTCTAATATATCAGCTTTCAAGGAATCTAAATCTACATCACATGTACAAAGTTTGACCTTTATTAATTAATTAATCTGAAGTTTACTTGGAGTTCTAGTAAAATGCATAGATTGGAAGAGAATCAGGATTATTATGTAAAATGCCATTTCGGAAAACATATATATATATATATTTAATTATTTTTAAAATGAAACAGTGTACGGGTAACGGGTTGGACCCGTGTGGTATTGAGTGAAGGCTTAACCCGCGGTAATATTTTTTTTGGTTAAAAACTGAAGGTTAAAGGTAGGGTATATAATGGGTTGGGGTATTTTTTACCCTTTTTTGGGCGGGTTTTATTACCCAACGGGTTGGGTTACCATTTACCACTTTTTTGCTCAACCCTATTGCCAGCTATGTGGTTTGGACCGCCCCTAATGACATCCTCGAGTTAAAGAAGCTTTGTTCGAATAGATCTTTGTAAAAGAGGTGTGGCGCTCTATTAACGCTAATGGTTGCATCTTTATTGCCTACCTCAGCTTATCGAGGTGGATGAAATATTCTCCCCATCAAGTACCACTCCAAACCATAAAAACGATAGTCATAGGGGTTTTAGGGTTTATTAAGATGTTTTGACCATGTCTCGCCTTTATTCCATGATGTCCTTCTTAGTTTGTAGGTTGAATCGATGCCTGGTTCCTCGGGTTATGATTACATTTGACTAGGTGATATGTATTATGTCGCTTCATATGACACCTTACATATCCGCCCATAATGAGGGTAAGGAGATCATTACCTTAAGAATACATAGTTCCAAGATTTTAGGCAGCGATTAAGCCTTCCTTTTCCATGTGATTTACATTTGTATACGTGTACGATAGGTTTCATCACATATAAAAACCTGTTTGTCCCTTCTTTTTCATTATCTTTCTTGGATTTTTCTAGACAAACTTCTTCTTTGACTCCTTCCTACTTCCATTTTTTCAGAAGTAATACTCCATTTGCTTACTATATTTGTTATTTCTTCTTCTTCTTCATGAGCTTATGCTACCTCCTCTTGTGGATTGTCTATGTGTGAGTTCATGTGGACAATAGACAAAACTAGCGTAGAATATCCCCCTATAGTGACCCATGCCCCTTTAGTTGTAGAGTACCCCATGGCGGTCATGGTCTCTAGTAACCCCTTGTATCCAAACATGGGAAATGATCCCTCCCTACAAGAGGTAGCGGTCTATTTTTTAGGGACAGGAATCCCCGCCTTTATAAGCACAAAACTAGGGTAACCCCTGATCCTCATCTTATCTTCGGGGCAAACCAAATAAGGTACTCCTTGACTCTCTAGATGGTGAATCTCTTTTTGTCGTCCGGTGATGTTTCTCAAGGAATGAAGGTTAGGATCCCTGAATCGTCAGAGCAAGCGCCTGGGGGATTTGAGGGTGAACTAGCCTTAAACCTGTGTTGCTTAGACATGAGATTGAGGTATCCATTCGGTCCCTTCGTGTTTTGCCTATTGCAAAATCATTTCTTGAGCCATGGTCAACTATCTCCCAATGCTTGGGGTAGGATCACAATTTTCGTATGTTTTTTGTCGGAGAAACCTTAAATATAGTCCTTATGTTAATACTTTTTGGGCTCTGTATAAAATTGTAAGAACCCATCCATCAACATTGATGACCCTTCGAGTTCTTTAGGTAAAACCAAACTTTAGGTAAAACAAAACTTGAGGGAGGATGGTACATATTTTACCCTCGCAAAAAGTACCATGCACACACACATATATCTTTAATATTCTTCCTGGTAGTCATTCGGGTTGGCATGAACTGTTTATCTTCATAAGGAAAATCTCGACGTGTCATTCTCCTTCTACTTCGAGTGACTGTTCACACGAGTAGGATTCTATGCCAATTTTGAGTGTTATCGAAGAGTTGTATCGATGCAAAATCTTAAACATCTATATATACCCTTTTGCGTAACAGAAGTATGTACACTCTACACACTCTAATACTCTCTCCCACCCTCCCTCTCTCTAATATAGCCGTGGTTATTATACAGTTGGCATAAATCTTCATAGATCCTCGGGTTAAGCAATCTCCGATATCAATAATGCTAATGTTGAGAATCAGAGTGTCTGGAAGCGCACCTCCATTTGGCTTTGATATAGTGTCTAATTTCAGGAAGCCTCAGCGAAGTAGCCAAAGCCCCAAGAAGGTGAAGATAAAGATATTTGACGGTGTTCGAGATCAAGGTACATAATTATAACCACGATTCAATGTATTAGTTCTTGGTATTACTTCATCCTTCTCTTTTCCAACACGTCTGCTTTTCTGATGATGTGTTTGTGGTCTCGGACTAAATCTCGAGTTGAGTAGTTGGTTCACATGAATTTTTGTGTTCTATCAGTACACTAACGATTCTTTGATTATAATATATAATTGTTATGTATATGCTTGATATCCTATCTTTATTTCATGCTCAACACTTTAGGTCAAGTACCCGAGTTTGATCATAAAATTATTATGCATCTGGTCTTCTTTGGCTTGGATATTTGATATTCTTCTTCTTAGCTCATTCTCCAACAGGTTTAGTCATTTCTCCTAGTTATAGCTTTAGAGTTTCAGACTATGCTTCTTCTCATCTCCAATCTCTAATGTGGTTTGGCATTCCGCCTAGTATGCTTCTCAGAGGCCCAATCATCAGTTCTTTACAACTCCAATCTCTAATGGGTTTAGGCATTACAACTCAACCTTGTTCTTAAAAAGATTTAGGCATTCTTCGTAGTTGCTCTTTCAGAGGCCCAACTTATATATTTCAATCATCCTCTTCTTTATTTAAAATTTATCTTCATATTTTCCATCTTCTTAGCATTTCCATAGCTCGCCTAATCCCACTCATCTTCATGTCTCTCCAAGCTTATTATTCTAAGCACCCATCTTCATCTTCATCTTCAATCATCACCAAGCATCTCTTTAAACTTAAGTATTCATCTCCACAATCTTTATCTAGCTCTTTGTAGCTTGATCGACTCTATATTCATTATCTTCTCGAGTCTCTATTTCTTCTTTTCCTTGCCACTTTAGCTAAAATTCTAATAATCGGTTTCATCCGTGAAGCTCTCTCTTCAAATTCCATGATCTGCATACTTCCAGGCATCATTGAGCCTCCCAATAGAACATACCTATCCCGGCTTTATTGTAAGATCATGCATTTTCAAAATATATTGTTTTGTCATCAATCGAAATAACCTTTTAGGATAACATTAATATAATCCCACAATTTGGCTTTCTTACCCTTATTAGGGTAAGAATTAATGAAATGTAAGACCCGTGTATTGATACCATCTATACAAAGGTAGATAGAGATATGGTTGTGGGATGGGGAGATTACCTCAATGTCGAGATTATTCACCACTAGCAGTGCCAATCCTCCGTAAAATGCTTATAACACCGGGTCAAGATATACAATTGCTCCGTTTCAAAGATGTTATGTATTGTATATATACTCGGTAAAACACATATCTGAACACACTTAAGAAATTTATTGTTTTTATGAGGGGAATAGACCCCAGGTCCTCGATGTAAAAGTCAAATATCCTAATCATTAGAATGACAAAAAAGTGAGGAATTCGATCAGCGTGGATTGAGTATGAAATTTTAGAGGCGCTGAAAGTCCTAAAGGGGGTGAGTTAGGACACTAATAAGATTAATGCCTAATTAAAAATCTTTTGGACAATTATAAGTTTAGAGAAAAACTTCTAAGTCAAAATATATATCTAACTCTTAAGGGATCATGCAGAGGACAACTAGAGGTTTGATATAAAAGTAATGTAAGCTAATTATAATATGATAAGTAAAGGGTTAAGGGATAGAAAGATACAGAATGATATATAGTGGTTCGGTTATCCCTACATCCACTACCTAAGGTAGCCACCTTAGGATTTTCAAGCTTATTAACTAATCTTTTTTTGTATCTCTTAACCAGAGTGAGAACACAATACCGTACAACCACTTCCATACCACGAAGCAAACTCTTGTGCGCTAGAAGGTAGTGTACCCTCCAGAAATGGCCCAGGCAGGCCTAGGCGGTCTGGAAGCTAAAAAAAAATCCATTTTTATTACAAAATATTAAAAATTATATTTTTTTAACACAAAAAATTATTTAAATCTATTTTAAAAATTGTATAAAGCCCAAAAAAATTATTTAAATAAAAATCAAAACCGCCTAGCAAGAAAACGCCTAAGCTCCGCCTAGGTGCCCGCCTAGTCCCCTAGGCGTTCGAAGGTGGTCGACCACCTGCCTAGCGCCTTTTAGAACACTGATCGCAACACAAGGTAACCGAGCATACTCCCTGTACTCACACTTTCTCTTAATCTATCTATTACAAAGACTAGATTTAAGAGTACAAATACAAGGATTTGATTTGTGAAATAACTTTGCTAAACAACTTCTAAAGAGTGGATATGACTTTAAGCTTCAATATCCTCTTGAGTAGATAATAACTTTGAAGCTTCTTCGATTAAACTCTTGATCAAGCTTAGATGATTAACTTTGATAGCTTGAGACCTCTAATTTTGTATGAGAAATATAATAACAATAGTTGAATTATAATAGGTGAGTTTCTCCTTGAAAGTGGTCATATTATAGCACAAGAAAGTTCCCAACGATTACAAAGTTTGTGGGACATTTTGTGCTAACCGGGTTCCCGTTTAGAGCCAAACGGGTCCCGGTTATCTTCCCCGACGGCTCTTTTCAAGTGGAAACAGTAAGAAATGACGTGACATTGACTGTCAAGTTGACCAAGCTAACCGGGTTCCCGGTTACATACTGAACGGGTTCCCGGTTTACACCAAACGGGTGCCCGGTTATCTTCTGACTTACAGTTTTTAACATTTTGCTATAATGCTCGGATGGAAAAACCTTTTTCACGAGAGTTGTGAGAAACATGATTCTAAGTAACTTTGTAGTTGATCATGGTGACTAATTCTCAATGTACACAAAGATATGGATAAAAGTGTTTGTACAAAAATTAGCTTCTATAAATGATAATACAAGTATTTTTGATGAAATATAGTGCAAGATAAAGGATATATAATACGTCTATTTAACACACGTCATATTAAAACAAACTATAGAGGGAGGCTATATACCAACAGGCGTTGAGTGGTTTTAGGTATTAGAGCGGCCCCAACCGCTTTTTATCTAGCAAATTCAAGCCTAAAAAAATGACAACATATAACATAGACCAAGAGCTATATTTTTATTTTTCTACTATACGTGTGATTTATGTTAAAATAATAGAAAATAAAAGACTAAATAAAAATTATTGATCCTATTTTTTAACAAAAATATCCTTCAAAATCTTGGAGAGAAAAGAAAATCTAAATTATTTCTAATAAGATGGTCAATATATAAAATGCTTAGTTTTAGTTTTATATGGGAATTTGATCAATTATCTTTGATTTAATAAGCATTATTTCTCTCTTTTATCAACCAAAATATTCTATTAAAAAATTATTCTGAGAGCAAGAGTACGACTTCGTCATCAAAAACTCATTCGTAGGTAAGAGATTTCACAATTTTGGGTATATTCTTGAATGGGTTATCATAGTTTCGTTGGGATGTTGATTGGTATGAGTCAGAGACGGAGCCAGGAAACTTGTTAGGAGGGGCCAAGGGGTTTGGGGGCAACGCCCCCAATTTTTTTTTGCCGTATTTACATGATAACGTCGATGAGTCTATATATTTTGCATAATAGGTCCTTATATTATGCAAATATGCACAATATATACCTATATTGTGTAAAGATTGCAATATAAGTTTCAATATTAATTTTTTAATTAATTATCCAATAAATTCATTTTTTTATACTAAAAAAAATATAATTTGTTGTAAAAAAACAAAAAAAACTTATAAATAAAATAATTTATAGTCTAATAAAATAAATTTTAAAAGTTAAGAGAGGCCAAATGAATATTTTTATAAAGTTTGAGGTTTAATTACTTATATATATATATATCTTTTTTTTTTATAAATAGTCAATTTTTTTTTTTTGGAAAAATCAGGGGACGACATGGACCCCCTTGGGTACCATGTAGCTCTGCCCTTGGTATGAGTGTTTTTTTTTTGTATAATTATGCATTTTATCCATTATTTATGTTTTGAATATTATGTTTGTTATCATTTCTGTGATTATTTTTTGAATTTCTGCTCATATATTTAGGTTAGTTTAGGAAGAGTTACTTTTATATGGCTTGATATATGAGTTTTTTGCTGATTATGTGTCACAACTGAGTTATTAGGAATCACATAATACGTAAATAACTCGTTAGTAACAACCCGTTGCTAGTACAATGAAAGGCTAGTGAAATTATGCTACCTTTTTTAATTAAAGAAATTATGCTACCACCTCACTGAAATTACACGTACAAACCTATTGTACACCCCGTTAATATGTTTGTGTAACCGATTATTTTTAACTGTCAACGCTCGGTTTTTTGTAATATCAACTCACTATTTTTTACTTACTTTTTTATTTATTAGTTTCCAATTGTTTTTTGTTGTCCTAACTCTTGTTTTAATCTTGTTTTAATATTCAAAAAAATCCCTTATAAACCAAAATTACTGTTGAGTTTCCTAATAGTATTAGTTTCATATATAAAACGTGTTTTTAACATAGTATTTAATATATATCACGTTTTAAGTTTAAACTATATTTCATACATACAAGAAAGCATTTTTCGTTGTAACAAAAGCAGGGGTGCGGTCCACCGCACCAAATCACTGTTTAGTGCACGCACAACGGAGCATTTCCCTACCCCGCAAAGTCTCTTATTCAACAACACTATTTTGCGGTACACCACAGTATATTGTGGTACACCACATAGAGTGTTTTTTAGCTCAACAAAATGACAGATGTATTATTTCTGTTGGGTTTTTCATTAGACACATGGATTGTGACTGTTGGGGACTGTTTTTAGCTATAAAATGAAGCTCATTCAAGGTAGCAATTACAACTTCCATCTACCAATCTTAAGGGAATTTATTGTGATCATTCAAGAGGGTTTCAAGATTATTCAAAGTCACATTTATTCGCTACAAGCTAAATAGTTTTATGCACTATTTGGGAGTTAGTCACAGAGTTGTATCACCACTTAAAACATCTTTCTTCCTCTTGATTCTATCCATTGTAATAGATTATTGTGAGTATAGGAAGTATACTTGGTTCCTTGTGTTTGCGATAGCTCAAGTGCTTGCTTCAATTTCATGAAGTGGTTTTTAAAGGGTATTGTGTTCTCACCCTGGTTTGAAGAGACACAAAGATTAGTTAAGAATCTTGCAAATTCTAAGGTGGGCGATGTCTCCCCATTTGTGATGATTTAATATTAAGTGGATACATCATTTTTAGTGTTTTAGGATGTCATTCAGTCGATTTTCACATGATATAGTGCACTTTCCTATTTCTAGTCTTGATTTGATGAATTATTATTTTTAGACCATATTGGGTTTAATTATTTATTTAGTGTGAAGCTTTAAAGATATATATGGAGATTAATTAGATGCCAAGTCAATTATAAGAGATAAAGGAAAGAAGATATACATGGAAATTGGAGAAAAGAAAGGAAAAACTAGGATATAAAAAGATAAAGTTGTCAAATAAATCTGAATTCCAACACCCACGACCACAAATGGGCTTATATCTCAAAATCGGTGAGGAAATTGGAAGAATGGTCAAGAGTAAAGTTAAAGAGCTTTCCGAGACGATCGTTTTAGACTATTGGAACGCATCAAACGGATAAGTATTAAAGCTTTTATGACCAAAACAAAAACGGGGTTGATTGTTACCTTTTCTATATTTTAGAGTTACTAATTTGAGTTGGGCTAGGAGTCCATTACTTGTCTTCTACTCCAAGAAAACAATTAGGGCTTCTTTACACCTATAAATACACTCTTATATCACTTGTAAATCATCCTTGCCTCCCATTAATTAGTCCTTAGGGTTTATATCATTAGAGTTATTGTAGAGAGCAAGATAAATTCTTTGTATCAATCTTTTTGTTTATTTCCTTCAGGTATGACCTAATTTTCCCATAGCTTGGGTTTTGCATTATGTATAATCTACGAATTCTATTTTCTTTCTATCTAAGTTTCTTTGGGAATTATATATTTTAATCTAATATTAGCTTCCTACCCATATATTTGTTTATGTGTTTTGAATTATTGTCTGTCCTAAACCTAATCACTTTAGGCTTTCTTAATAGTAGTTAGATGGTCGCCCGGAAGAGGTGTCTAATTATTGAAATACCACATAACGTCTAGTGTCCGATATTGGTACTGACAACACCGATTCTAACTAGATAGTCATTAGGGTATGTTTTAATCACTATCACCATGTTTGGAATCGAATTAATTAGGGCCTTGGTAGCGCTTGATAACCCTAAGCATATACTGCTTCGTGGTTGTGCCGTAGCCCCCCTAGTCGCTCTCAAGGTCTAGGGTATGGGAATTTAGAACCCTGACTAAGTATTTAAGAGCTAATTATCTCCCTTATTGACTAGAATTTGATAGAAAGAATTAGAAGGATTAGTGCATACTAGCAAAACCTAATCTATATCTCTCATCTCATATTTCTCATCTTTTATTTTATTGTCTTTAATTTTATTTCGTTTAATTAATTGTCCTTAATCAATCTTATTTATTTTCTGTCTTTTAATTAATTACTTTCTACTTGTGATTATTGCTCATTCGTGTAACACATTAAGCCCCCTGAGAACGAACTTTCTTATCATTAAAACTTGCATACCACTTGTAATACTCGCAGTACTGTGCTTATCTATGGTGAATTGTGCATCGTTTCTATATCTTTTATTATCTTATTTTATCACACCCTAGGCAACACTAGTGGGATACCTTGTGTAGTCGAGTAGGAAAATCGAACCACTCTAAATCGTTGTGTATCTCTCTTTCCCTACACTCTTTATTTTCCGTACTCTATGTGTTTGATTATATGCTCGTATGAATATCATATCTCTTATTATCTATTAGCTTTCATCTAACTCATGGTCATCTAGACAAGTAAGAGAATAAGATTTAGATTAGTTTAATTTTATTTACTTGAAATAAAATTAGCCGATTAATTTTCAAAGTCCTATTCAACCCCCTTGTAGGACTTATATATTTTTTATGCACATATCGGTTTGATTTCGAATGTTGTAAATTTAATGATTCAAGGAAACAATGTGAATATATGTGATAAAATAGGAAATGTTATGAAATAGTTTAGTTATAAAATATCGCAATTATAAAATGTCTTAATTATACAATATTGTAGTTATGGAAAGTAAATTTCAGTTATGAAATATTTTATTATTAATTAAGATGACAAAATGTGTCTTAATTATTTAACTAAGTTGGGCTTATTTTACTAGAATTACTAAGTTATAAATTTTACAAGTAAAATATCTTTTTAGAAATTCTATTAAATAAAGTATATCAATTGAACATAATATATTATTGGATTTTTATTGTATAAATTACTACATAAGAATAGTGTCTCTAAGTATAAATTTGTTATTAATCTATATACATGATTAAAGAGTTATAAATTTTGGGGATTGATCCAAAATATTTTAATAAAAATACTTAATTATTCAAAACAATTTCCAATAGTATACTTAATTTAAAACATTCTCATTAAACTAATAATGGTAAAAGATAAGTTTTACAGTTTTTTTATACATAAATTACCATTATTTTAACTATATTATATTATTTTTAATATAATATTCAATTATTTTTTCAAAGTTAAACATATAATGAGTCACCATCTCCACTTTCACCACCTCAGACCATTTTTTTAGAAAGAATTTTAAAAAAAATTCAGCCACCACCACTGAAACAGTGGATTTTCATGTTTAATTTTTCAATGTTTCGAATAATGAATTCATGTTCAACGAGCAGTTGGTCGGAAGATCATGGGGAATACTGAACAGGGTGTTGGCGATAACAACGATGGTCAAAAGTGATGCCGACCTAAAAAAAGTTGTCTGAAAATGATGGGGGTTGTAGAGGTGGTCGATAAAATTAAAAAACAAATAAATTTTGTCGGAGGTGGTGGTGGTGGTATAGCAGTGGTGGTTGATCTTTATTTTTTAAATTGGCAGGAAATAGCGATGGTCGTGGCAGATTTTTTTGTAAAATAAAATTTAAAAAATTTAATTTTCTTTTGCAGGAAGTGGTGGTGGTGCCGCATGTAGCGGTGTTCGATGATAATGGTGATTTTTTTAATTTTTTGATCGGAGATGGTGGTGATTGGTGGGGTTAGTAGTCGGAGATTATAGTAGAGTTGATTAACTTTAAATGATTTTTTTATGTTACATATGAGAGCCATTGACTCGGTTCGAACTTGCACCACTAGATTGGATGACTAACGTCCGAGCCAGTGAGCTAACCCCAACTAGTTTTAAATGATTTTTTATATATAAATGAATTGATAATAGAGTACTTAAAAATGTGAAAAGTTATTTTTATTAAATAATTTTATTGAGATTAGTTTTAATAGGTAATTTTTTTCAATATATTGTATTTAATACTTGGTTATGATGAGCAAATTATATTTTTAGGCCATCATTTATGACCTAAAAACATATTTAGGCCAAGTATTTTAGAATGTTTATTTTTAAGCCAAATGTATTAAAAATGTCTATTTTTAAGCTATTTTACTAATTTCGTGAAATATTTTAATGATTTTGAAAATAATTTGGACATTTCAATTAAATTATATCATTATTTGCTATATCATAAACTAAAAATTCTATTTACAGCGTTCAAATTGCCTTTATAATCTATGAAAATATCTTACGAAATTAGTGAAATGACTTAACAATATTTAAATAAGTATTTTTAATACTTTTGGTTTAAAAATGAATCTAAAATATTTTTAGTCATAAATAATAGCCTAAAAATAGAATTCACTCTAAAATTTTCTAATAAGATCGTATGATATAGGGGTGAGATAAAAAAAGAAAGAATTGATATTTATATTTATTTCTCAATAAAAATTAAAAAGAACATTGAACAACATCTTTGATACAGAGCATTTTTATATCTTGATTTGATTTTTGAGTGTCTTAATTCAAGACACTATGCCACTATCGCATTACTTTTGGAGAATATACGAAAACCATCATTTAAGAAAGATCATTCATCTGAACTTTATATCTAAAAATTCAAAGGTCGGAGAGAAGTTGAACATGCCTAGGAATGCATACCGCCTTCAAAGGCTTAGCTTTAGACATGGTAAATCTGGATACGTAGTCCATGTCTATTTCATCTCCTTCACCCACTTTCCAGTCAAAACATTGTAAGAGTACACCCAAGGCTAATGAAACTGATCTCGAACCCATGTTCGCTCCAGGACAAGCTCTCCTCCCCATTCCAAATGGAACAAATTTAAAACCTTCTCTTTCAACATCAATTCCTTCAAACCTTTCTGGATTGAACCTGTTTGGCTCCTCCCATACTTTAGGATCTCTATGCACCATAGAAGTATTCACCAAAAGAATTGTACCTTTTGGAATATCATATCCCCCTACCACACAATCTTCCGATGAATAGTGAGGGAGAAGAAGAGGCAATGGTGGATACAATCTTAGTGTTTCATTAACAACACAATGCAAATAAGGAAGTTTAGCAAGATCAGATTCATTTAATAAACACTCATCACCTACAATGTTGTCAATCTCTGTTCTCAACTTGTGCAATTTTCCTGGGTGAGTTAGAAGAAGCGACATAGCCCATTCGATCGAAGCAAATGACGTTTCTGTTCCTGCTATAAACATTACCTGAACCACATATGATTCTTTAAGTTGAGAATGAAAATAATTTAACAAAGGGAATCCTGTATAGTAGTCTTACAAGTAAAACGCTTTTGATGAGATCATCTGTGTAGAAATCCGGCTCTGATTCTTGGAGATTTAAGAGAGTTTCAACAAGTGTTGCGTTATTATCCTTCTTTGTTGAATTTATTTGTTGTTTGACCTCTTCAACTAACTCCTGCAAGAAATCATCTCTGTCTTTACCAATGGAGATTATTTTTTTAGTCAGCCCTTTATAGCCAAGTAATTTCAAAATTGGGAAAAAGTCGCAAGCATTCATGGTCATACTCGTAAAGAATAGGCCCCGGAATTTTTCATTACTCTTCTTCCCAGTCTCGGTTAGAGAATCCTCTTCTCTCACGCATAATCTTCCAGCTACTACCCTCATCAGAACATTGAAAGTATACGTAGAAATCCAATAGTTTAAATCAACTTTTTACCATCATTTCTTGAAGCTTGGAAAATCGATTTTACAAGAGATTGCGTTTCTTCTTCACGAATAATGGCAGACTTTTGAAGACTGATTGTAGAGAAAAGTTCTACAACAGTTAACCGGCGAAGAGTTTTCCATAGATGGCCATATGGAGCCCATACGAAGGCAGTGTAGTTGTAAGTAAAGTAATCCCCAGCCACGAATTTAGGACGATTTGCAAAGTTAATATCGTTCTTGGTGAAGCATTCTTCAATTAAAGGTGGCGACGAAACAATAAGAAAAGATCGACATCCAATACGGAGAGAAAAGATTGGACCATATCGAGTTGATAATGAAGCAAGAGCTTGGTGAAAGGATTTCTTGATAAGGTATAGATGGCCGATAAATGGAAGAGCAACTGGACTAGGTGGTGACCTTTTCTTACTTTGTTTGTAGACAAGTTTTAAACAGAGGATGAATAATAACACAACAAGATAATAGTAGTTAAATTCGGCCATGATTGAACTCTGAGTGTTGTGATACTTGGAATAAAGATTGCTGATTGCTATAGGAGTGGCTACGCTGTCTATACTTGACCAATAATCCAATATGAGTTCATGACAATTGTTAGCCGTCTAAATTGAAGAAAAATTAGATCCATGCAAGTATTAACATGTTTATTTTCCAATAAAAAAAACTAATAAATTAAAGAATGACACAGTTATACATTCTTAGCCGTCTAAATTGAATTGGTTTATTTATGTATGTAATTGTTACATAGTAATTCATTTTTTAGTGCAGTTTGGTGACATTTAAAGTGTGCTGCAAAGAATAAATTGATATGGCTACAAAAAAACTTGGCTAATTTCGGTAAACGATGTACTAATTTTAGCTTAGATTGTTCCAAAGTGAGCATGAGTCTAGATTAGAAGAAGAGATCCATTAAGCAATTTCACCCAGGCCAACAGATTATTTTCTGATCCATTAAGCAAGAATCTCCGACAAGATAACTAAAAGCCGAGATAAGAGGAGCAACTAATTAAGATACAGCGACACGATTCACGAACTTATGCATCACTCCTATTTAGTAGCTATATCGAGAAATTCCGAAATAACTATTCCATATATACACCTATAAATAACCCCAGAAATTATGAGGTAAAGAATACAATTTATACCCACCCCATATTTATTATCTTAAGACGCTAAGATTAAAGAGGAATCATCTCATAGGTTTATCAAGAAAAAAAAAGGGTTGATAAATATCATTACTTAAAACGAAAATCTTAAAAATATTGGATCATTGAAAAATAGTACACTTGATAACTGGATCATTACATAAAAAAGAACACACGTAATAATTTAAGCTTAAGTTCAGTTGTGATGTGTGCGAGTGGTGTGAGATGGAAGGGGAAAATGTGACACATCTCGTTCTTAGATGTCCGTTTAGTAGAGAGGTGTGGGCTAAGTCACCTTTGCAGATTAGAATTGAGGTATCAAGTCAAGATAACATAGCGGAATGGTTACTTAAAATGATTCAAAGCTTTTCGAACAATGGGTGGGATAAAAAAATAGTAACAGCGTATATTTTATCTATTATGTGGAATATTTGGAAGGAAAGAATGAGGTGCTTTCATGAAAGGAAAATATGGTCAATTGAAGATATTTTTTATAGGGTTAAAGACTCGATGCGGAGGCTATTTGGTGAAAAAATTAATTCGTGGCATAAGAAAACGGATGAAAGAATCGAAAGAACCTCGAATATAGATAACCCAGCGATTGAGGATACGACTGATATGATTTGGATGTGCGACACATCTTTTATTAACAGGAATAGTCATTCAGGTATTGCGGGCATTGGAATAAATACTAGTGGACGTATTGAACGAAAGATAAATGTGAGATGCAAAATCAAAAAAGTCATCGAAGGAGAAGCGTGGGCGATTTTGTTAGCCATGAGATCATCCTATGATCTCACTAGTCAGAGAGTTTCATTCTACTCTGACAACCTTGAATTGATTCAAGGAATTAAAAAGAAGACCGGGCTTCACTGGAGCCTTAAACCCATTCTTTCGGAGATCGAAAGTTGGATTGGTCGGTACCCAGGATGGGAGGTGAAACATATTAATAGATGCTATAACACAACGGCAGACGCACTAGCTAAGTGTATTAGAAGAAATATCATTATTCCTAACTGGATGAACTGCTTTTTAGTGGAATTCGATAGGACTTTGAACAATCTTTGTAAAATTTAGTCCGGTTATTTTCGGTTGTAATTGACAAAAAAAAAAAAAAAAAGTTCAGTTGTGACGTGCATATTTTAAAATATTGTCATTTTGGATGAATCAGAGATTATTATTATTATACAACACAAAATCTCCTAGGTAAATAGTTTTTTTTTAAAACCTAGGTAGCTAGATAGTTTGCCTTTAGAAACAAATAGCTACAGCTCGTGAAAGCTCAACGTTGCAACATGAGATGATATCGCTTTACTGCATTCAGAGGATGAATAGAAAATTGAACGATGGAGATAAAAACACCATTGGCAGGGTTATTTTGTCATCAATTCACTTTCAGTATGGAGTTCCATTTTGTTTCATTTATCATGTTTTTTACTAGAGCATCACCACATATCATAGTAATAAATGTTAAATTCTTCATTTAAAAATTAAGCAAAAAAGAAATACATTTAACATCTAAAATATGAACACCACCGACAATAACCTTTATTATTCTTATTTAGGACAGGTCTAACAACTCAAATATGGAAAAGAGTTTGAAGTCCTCTTGGAATGCAAAGCACGTTCAAAGGCTTGTGTATCCCTACAACAACTGTAGCAGCATTGTTCATTTCTATGATATCTTCTTCTGCACTTATTTTCCAGTCAAAACATTGTACAAATGCACCCACAGCTAATGAAATTGTCCGTAGGCTCATATTTTCTCCTGGGCAAATTCTCCTTCCCATTCCAAATGGAACCAATTTGGGATCTTCTTTATCAACTTTCATCGCTAGAAACCTCTCTGGCTTGAACTTGTTTGGCTCCTCCCATACTTTATTATCTCTATGCATTGCCCAAGCATTCACCACAAGAATTGTATCTTTTGGAATATCATATCCTCCTACTACACAATCTTCCGATGAAACGTGAGGGTTCAGAAGTGGTAATGGAGGAAACAATCTCAGTGTTTCGTTAACAACACAACGTAGATAAGGAAGTTTAACAAGATCAGATTCTTTCAGTAATCGATCATGGCCTACAATATTGTCAATCTCTGTCTGCAACTTATGGAGTTCATCTGGGTGAGTAGATAGAAGCCACATAGCTGAATTTATAGCCAGCTTTGGTAGGCTTATTCCTGCAACAAACATTAACTGAAAGAAGATAATGAGAATAAATTTACCTAAAAACAAGACTCAACTTATTTAGAGTACACTTACAAGTAATACACTTTTGATAACATCATCCGTGTAGAAATTGGGGTCTGATTCTTGGAGAGACAAAAAAGTTCCGACAAGTGTTGCACTTTTTTCCCTCTTTGTGATTTGCTTTTTGGCCTCATCTATGATCTCCTGCACGAGATCATCTTTCTTTTTTTGCAATGAGATAATTTTCTTTTCTAGCCCTTTATATCCAAACAATTTCAGGATTGGAAAATAATCACAAACGTTCATAAATAGAACTGGACCGCTTACACTAGCGAGTTTTTCAATTATACTCTTCCCAATCTCAGTTGCAATGTCCTCCTCTTTTACGTACTGTTTTCCTGCAATTAGTCTCATTGTACAGTTGGACATAAAAGTAAAGATAAAATAGTTCAAATTAATGTTGGGGGATCTATTTTTTAAAGCTTTGAAAAGTATTCTCAATACGGTTTGGATTTCTTCTTCACGAATGGTGGAAGAATTTTGGAGGCTGTTTGTAGAGAAGAGTTCAACAACAGTTAAGCGACGAATAGTCTTCCATAGATGACCATATGGAGCCCATACAAAGAGTTCGTAGTTGAATGTGCAGTGATCTGCAGCCATAAACTTAGGCCTTTGTGCAAAACTCATATCATTCTTAGTGAAAAATTCTTTAACTAGAGATGGTGATGAGATAACACAAAAAGATCGACACCCTAAATGGAGAAAGAAAATTGGACCATATTGAGATGATAATGGAGCAAGGGCTAGGTGATCTGCAGAATTCTGGATGAGATAATAGTGGCCAATAATTGGAAGAGCAAGAGGAGAAGGTGGTGACTTTTTCCTGCCGATGTTGTAGACAAGTTTAAGAAAGAAAGATAAAAATAAAACCACAAGACAATAGTAGGAGAAATTTGCCATGATTGGTTAAACCTTAAGCTTAGGTAAGGGATAATATTACAACACTCAGTTTCTTATAGCTATTCAAAATCCCACCACGTCCCTGTCCAAAAAAAAAAAAAAAAAATCCCACCATGTCGAACAAAAAAATATAATTTAAAATCCCATTGCTGTCTTGGTCCAACAAAAAATTAAACATATATACTTAATTTAAAATAAACGATGACAACAAGTAATAATTCTTGGAAGAAAATAATTCTTGGCCACCAAAAAGATAACTCCTATTAATAAATTCTCTTTTTTATTTCCTCCTCTCTCTCTTCGTCATTCTCTAATCTCTACCATCCAAGAAGAATATATTTTTCAAAATTAACCAACATTACTTTTCTAATGTTTAAAAATCAATAAAGAAAAAAGAGAATCAATACTTTAATAATAGCGGTCTATAATACTTGAAATGAAAATATTTGATTTCCATTGTATCCGATTTAAAAATGGGTCAATATCCCGAAAAATCAAAATAATATTATACTTGCCCCAAAGAATCATCCATTAACTTGCTATTATAATATTACATATTTACCCTTACACCATAAGAACTATTCCCGTCACGGACAATTTCCGTCACCGACGATTCCCGTCACCCGACGAATCCCGTCAACGCGACGAATAATGTATAACATAAGTAGGGATAGTATAGTCAAATAATGTATAAAATAATTCAATTGATGATTTTATTGGGCAGAAATTTTGTCATTGATGTTATTGGGCTGAAAATAATATTATTTTGATTTTTTGGGTAATTTTTTGCCCCAAAAAATCAAAATAATATTATACTTGCCCCAAAGAATCATCCATTAACTTACTATTATAAGATTACATATTTGCCCTTACACCATAAGAACTATTCCCGTCACGGACGATTCCCGTCACGGACGATTCCCGTCACCGACGAATCCCGTCAACGCGACGAATAATGTATAACATAAGTAGGGATAGTATAGTCAAATAATGTATAAAATAATTCAATTGATGATTTTATTGGGCAGAAATTTTGTCAATGATATTATTGGGCTGAAAATAATATTCGGGTCATTGATGATATTTTGATTTTTTGGGTCATTTTCCCTTTAAAATTATGCATTCAAACTTGTTTTTTTACATTAGAATTTTTAATGTCTGCTTTTGATTTTCTTAAATTTTTTTGGATCGAAATTAGAGTTATAATTAGAATTTTTTAATTTAGTTGACAAAAAAATAAATTTAATTTCTGATTTCTGATGCTATTTTTATTTTAAATTTTTTCGATGTTTTTTTAATACTTATTAGGGTAAACATCTCGAGAGGCCCTTTATCTTTGTCCTCAATGCTTCTCGTGACCCCTACTCTATGAAAACACTCGAATCTTTTATTTTCTATATTTGTGACATTGCTGGCAATTTTTTCAAACGTGAACTCAATTTCACTTTCATATGGGCAATTTTATTATACAAGCTAAGATGATTTGGTTTTTTAAAATTTTTTTTTTTTTAAAACCTCAAACTCATCATTTTCACATTCACTCTCTACCCATCCCGATCCCGGCGTCAACCAGAATTCACTCTCCACCATAATGAACGCACTGATATTTCATCACAAGAATAGACCATCGAAAAACATATCATAACAAAGTTGTCAAATGCATACACTACAGTGGAAATTCCTAATTCCTCTATATATGTAATTTTATCTGTTATCACAACAAACTAAATAAATTTATACTTGTTTATCATGATCAACATTGCTTGCTATGCCATCAAGAATGGACCATCAAAGAACCCAAATTAAAGTAGATGTTTTTTTTATTAAAATTCTATAGGATACAAATATAAAGTAAAAAAAATGCTTGTTAAATTCTGAAAAAATATATAAGTGATGTGATTAGGTTGTAAATAAATCAAGTTTTATTTTTACTTCTTAGAGTTTCAGTGGTAAAAAATGATTTTTTAACCTTAATTTGGCTTCCTCGATTGTCTATTCTAGTTGGAATATATCAGCGTTGATGATGGCAGAGAATGTTTTCCGTATTTGGGTTATTCGATTTCCTATTCTTATTGAACCGCGACGTTGATGGTGGATAATGCTTACCGTGTTGGCGATTATTATGACCGAGAACAGTTTGGTAGGGGTTGGGATGGGTGGATGGAATATTAGTTTTGAGATTTTAAATAAAAGTAAAATGAATGTGGCAGAGTTATAAAAATCCCAACTACAAAATCCATATGGGAGAGAAGTCTATCGATCCTTATGTAATCACAAGAAACATGTAACCATGCTCTATTGTTCCTAAGCTTTGTCTACACTTAATTGGTTTGTAACTATCCAAATAAATAAATCTTGAATAACTGTAAACAAGGAGACAATAGATGGAGATTACAATCTTTCAAATGATTTTTGGTTGACGTCGGTTCTTTGATGGTTGATGGCGTAGTAGTATACTGTTGATGGTAGCATATATTCCCTTATATAATTATTTTCATGTGACAAATTGTCAAGTGTTTGAAGTGCTAATCTTTGTATTCAACGAAAACACTTCCTTAACATATATTCATCAAAAAATATTTCTTCTAAAATCACTTCGTCTTATATAATTTGGATTATTTACTTGCTCCATATGTGTTGTGCTTAAATTCATACATATGTTCTCTAACGTGTACACACAAACATACATACAGACACACACATTAAGTTAAAACATTTTCAAATAAGTCCTAGTCTTGTGTAGGAAGAGCATTATTTGAAAGCTTAAATTATATCCTAGATGCTCATTCTTCTTCAACTAAAAATAGTATGAAGTTTTTAGCCAGAAAAACAGTATATGCTATTTTCCATGAAAAACACTCAAAAAAAAACTCAGCGCATTTGGGCCTTTGGCAACAACCTTACCGAATTTAAAGAAAAAATGGTATATGACGTTTTCAGCTAGAAAAATAGTGTACAGTTTTCACATCATGTGACATCATCTTCTCACTTTATGAGTTTATATATGTTGAAGAAAGGACAACATGTGGATTAGAGCCATTGGCGGCAAAACGATATAACATTATCAGAGGAAAATTGGTATGCCATTTTTGCAAGAAAGTAGCAACACCAATAAAGTCGTTGCTACCTTGTTTCCTATATATAGGAGGCTATCTTGCATCACTAATCCACCTCTAAAACCTTAAATTATCACCATACTATCATATACTTCAACAAAAGTTATCCATGTTTATTCCACTTCTAGATCATTTAAACAAGACTTGATCTTACAACTTTCATATCCAAAAGATCAAGGATATAATTCAAGAAAAATATTATCTTTTACCACGCAATCAAGGAGATCACCATTCAAGTTTTAACTTTCGCATCCAACTCATCAAGAAGTTCATACTCTTACTTGTAATATTTTCTTAGTTATAAGCACAAGTCCCTTGTTCATATTTGTATCTATGTAACCACTAAGGGTTCATATTTTCGTCTAGATTAGAAGATAGCCATATTTGCTAGAGTTTAGAGAAGATGGAGATTTTTCATAGGTTATGACTTAGACTTCAAAAGTCTCACAGGTTGTGACTTAGCCGACATAAGTATTAGATTCTTAAGCTGTGGTAAAGCCTGGAAACCCTCAAGTGTAAAGGTTTATATCTCACCTTTAAGATATAGGATAATCTTTGTGGATAATTTTGAAAATCATATGGGATGACCCTAGGTTCTGGATGTAGGGAAACCAAACCACTATAAATACCCATGTAATCTCTTTCCTTAATCTCTTTACATTTACACATTTTATATTTGATATATTTATATATTTCCTTATCAATTCAAAAATATATTAAGTCATTGATTAGGTTTCTTAGATCACCTAGTTTGACTTAAAAGGCTATAATACTAAGTCTAACATTTAATCTAGTTAAACGACTCTAAGTGTTTCCTAGTTTTAATTGTTTTGAACTTAGTATTAAGAATCTTGATCGTAATACTTCTTAGAATTAGAGATATCCAATTTTGTATTAGTACCTATCTTCCTCATTTTACAAACTCCTAGACTATCGCTATATCCCTTACCGGAGTTTGTATTATAGGTTTAACTAAATATTTGTTTAGGACCCTTTTATTTTCAATTAGACATATGTTAGATTTAATCATATTCACCCTCTCTAGGATTCTACATGTGAGCCTAACTCTTTGTAAATAACTTAATTGTTAGAAGAGACAACTACATGAAATCTAATCTCTTGGAAGAATTTATTACTACTAGACTTTCATTTTTTGTAGGTACAAACTATTTCATATGGAGAACAAGGATGTCATAATCTGTATAAGGTATAGATAGAGAGCTTTGGAGTATTATTAGCAAAGGCCCCCTTATGATAAATCAAGAAGTGATCTCTTTCCGAAAGCTCACCAATGATAACAAAGAAAAACTCACACAAAGTGCTAAGGCCATGAATATTTTATTGTGTGGGATATCCGAGTTGGAATTCAACTTCATTGAAGATTGCTCATCGGCTTATGCTCTCTAGAGATGCTTGGATATATCTAACAGAATCATCAACCATAGCAATACAGAAGAAGAAAATAATAATTATGAATTAGTACCTTACACTAGCTCCTCGTCACTTTCTTATAACTCTTTTAATGAGCATGACGATATCTTTTATGCATCCATGTTAGAAACTATTAATTTTATATTCTTTCAAACAATCTTTTAATAGACGTGTTAAGAATTGAACAAAAGAGATGCTTAGATTTTTGTTCCTACTTAAATCACTCTTTTGAAATCAATAAAATGTCTTGTCTTAAAACATCTCATTTATTTAAGAAAACCAAATAATTTTAAAATAAAATAAGTTGTTACTTAGAGAAGTGGAAAATTTTAATCTTAACTTTTTTAAACCTTCAACCCCTCTAGAAATTTATTCTTTAACCAAAATCTCATTCTTTACAAAATCGCTTTGTGGGATCCTTTGATCAAACATAAACACATGAGAAATCATCCATTAAAATATTCCCATTCTCATCCTACATTCTTTTCACATCACAAAAAAATACTTGCACGTATTGCAAAAAATCTGGTCATATTGCATCCCGTTACTCTTATCAAAAACAACTTGAGCTTGGTTCACCAGTGACCATTGAAAAATAAAACCTATATGGATCATAAAAATTACTAATTAATCCTAAGGATCCAAACCATAATGTATAACTAGATCAAATTTTCTATAAGTAAAAATGAAATTATTTTTTTTAAGTCAAATTTTAAAAAACAACCAAAAAAATGAATGAAAAAAATTTCAAAAGGATTATAAAAGACATAAAATAAAGAAGAAAATAAAAAAACACCGCTAAAAGATATCAAATGAAAAAAAAAGAATAAGAAGTAAAGGCAAAAAACTATTACCGACAGAAAAAATCATATCCAATTTAAATGGAAAAACTTGGCTTTGATTTTCAATGAATTTGTTGGGTTAAAAGTTGTATCTCGATGGTGTCCTTTCAAATTAACTTAAATGGTGAAAGACTCCAGAAATTTGTCTCGTGCAGAGGTTTACACCAAGGGATCCACTTACTCCAATTTTATTCTCACTTGTGATATATCTCTTGTTAGCTTGACTAACCCGTTCTATCTCGTCTTCTTTCTGCATATGATTCGCTTTGCTTTCTATCTCTCGAAGGACGTGAGACTCAAGAATTGCAAGACTATATCGTGACGTATTGTCATGGATCGGGTTAGAAGGTTAACTCCAGAAAATCTTCCATTTATTTTAGCAAGGACACGTCAGGTGACATTCGTAGAATGACTGATGACTTCATTCACATCAAGTAAACTCAAGATCTGGGTAAATATTCAGTGATTCCCATGTGCCATAAGTAATCGAAGATCGAGAAACCATCGTGGATTGCAAAGAAAAATTTCTCAAAGGCTTTAGGTTGGATGGCTAAACTTCTTTCTGAAAAGGCAAGGAAATTCTTATCAAGGTTATTATCCAAGTTATTCTCGGCCTATGCGATATCTATTTTCTCATTTCCAATTACGTTTTGCCAGATTTTGGCGTCGATTCTTGCAAATTTATGGTCCCTCGATAAAAAGAAAAATGCATTGGGTTGCGTGGGAAAGTTGATGATCGCCACAGGGAATTGGTTTTAGGGACTTCAAACGCATGAATATGGCAACCCTAGCAGCGCAGGCAGAAAGGCTGTTACGGATTCCGGATTCGTTGGCAACAAGGATTCTAAAGGGGGTGTATCACCTGCATTGGGACTTCCCCGATGTAAAGTTAAGACAAAGTAGGTTGTGGTCGTGGGCGAGCATTATAGAGGGAGAGACCTTTTGCAGGAAGAAGGCTTTATTCAAATAGGTAACATAGAGAATACCAACGTTTTGAAGCATAGAATGCTGAAGTCGCGGAGGGCATTGGAGAATCCATCTCAATCTAATATCGAGACGGTTGATCAACTAATGAAACCTTAGGTAGATGCATGGGATCTTGAAGTTCTGGATGCTAACTTTCTGGAAACTATTAGGATCGAGATTGAATCAATGCCCATCCTTCACGAAAGTCATAAAGGATGCACTCTAGGTCAGGTGAATACACGAAAAAAATCAGGATACACGACCTTAACTAATAATAAGTTGTCGAAGATGCCGCAATCTTCTGTGCAAGGGGAAATTGGATATCGGGGAGCCTGGGAAGCTATTTGGAAATCCAATGTGCCAGCCAAATTGCATACTTTCACATGGAAGGCATGTAAAGACATTTTGCCAACCAGAATTAATCTTGAATTTTGACGTTGTATTACTAATGATAATTGTTACCGGTGCGATAAAAAGACTGAGACGTTCAATCACTTGTTGCTTTCTTGCTAGGTTTGTAGACATATTCGGGTTGGATAGGCTCTTCAATTGTGTATAAGGACAAATGTTACGGGCACTCTGGGAGACTAGATTTTTTAAGGTGTCTCAGTACTTCAGAGCTAGTGGTTGGGATAAAAAATCGGCCATGACATACTTGTTGTTGGTGCTAAGGAATATGTGGAAATGCACAATAAAATCTCTCCACGAAAACAAGGTTTTGGAGGCCGATGATGAAATTAGAGCTACTAATAGTGTCATGAAGGACTTTCTTGGAGATTCTTGAGACACCATGACAAGCGATATAAGTATTAGACACGAGGGTCTAGTGCTCCAAGATCAGACTGACGACGAAAGTCAAAATACACAAATTATAATCACGTGCAACGCCTCATTCATCTTGACGTCTGAACCGGTTGGTATCAGCATTGTGAAATTGGACAAAATAAATTCAAGGCGAGCAATGACTATGATCTCGTATTCCATCAACTCAGCTGTGAAGGGGTACGCTAAAGCGGTTCTGGATGCTGCATTTTTGTGCAAAGATTTACCTGGAGAGGCTTCGGTATTTTTTCGTACAACCTTGAAGTTATTCAAGGTATCAAGTCCCCGTCAGCAGCACGATGATATGTTCGCCCTTATTGTTCATTGATAGGGTCTCTGGCGAGAGCGCATGGCAGTTTGTGCTTTCGTCACCTACCAAGACGAAATAATGGTGTGGCTGACAAAGTCACGCATTCCGCTAGACAGAGGGCTACAAATGTCTTGGGACAGTTTTTTATTGGAACACAGATCTCGAGACTCGGTATTAGCTAACTTAGCGACCTATGTTGTTTTTTTACTTGTCTAGAAAAAAAGTAAAGAAAATAAAGGCCACCAAAAAAAGAATAAAGAAGAAAAAAACTACTGAATTAGAATATTATGAGAATAGGTTTCAAACTATGACAACTAATATGGAACGTGAAATAGAACTAACAAGTCAACATTATATCTTACTTCTGTTCTTAAAAAGGTTGTCACGTTTTTTTCGCACACAAACTAAGAAATGTCATTTATTATCCATGTGATTACTAAAATGTCCTTTATAAAGTATCTTGATATCTTGAATTTTTATTAGGAATATATATTATAATATTTAATTAGGGTAAAACTGGTATAGAAAAATGTTTTGATTTTGTAAAGTAACAATGTTTTAGAAACAACAATTTTTAGTATTTTTAGTATTTTTAGTATAAATGACAACCTTTTGGAAATGGAGGGAGAAATTACATGATCTCACAACTATACTCTCTCAATTCTTAAAAAGTTGTCACTTATACTTAAAAATAGTTGTTCCAAAAAGGTTGTCATTTTAAAAAATCAAGACACTTTTTTATTCTTTATACCACTTTTACCTCTAATTAAATATTATAATATATGCTCCCAATAATTATTTAAGATATCAAGACATTTTATGGAGGGTATTTTAATAATCACATGGATGATAAATGATATTACTTAATTTGTGTGAAAAACAAATGCGACAACCTTTTAGGAACGAAAGGTCTAGCTTATATTCATTAATTATTTTTTGAGGTATTCTCGAAATTGGGACCCAAAACAATCGTTTTAGAGCCCGTTTGGGATTGTTTTTCAAATAATCACTTGAAGTGATTTTAGCTCCATAAAAATATTTTAAACCCTCAAAATCACTTTTAGAAAAAATACTAGATAAGTAATTATCAAAATAATCATTTAAAATAATTTTAAATGTTAAAATATTTTTTAATTATTTTTACAAATATATTAAATTTAATCGAAAATTATTTTTAACTCTAAAATAATCAATTCTAAACGAGCATTTAGTTGCTTTGAACTTGACCCCACATTCATCAAAAGATCTAGAAAACCCGACTATAAACTCATTTACCACTTACAATATCATTAGATTCATTAACTTTATCGGAACAAACAAAAATATATGCCAACACACTTGAAAATTAAGAGTTCAAAATTTTTGTGAACATTTCCGTCATATCTAGCAAGAGATTTTTTCAGATAAAATATATTGAAATAAACTTAAAGCGTTCAATTTTTAAAAGATGTGAACCGCGACCAGTGATCTATCATTCTTACTCAGAACAGGTCTAACAACTCAAATCTGGAAAAGAGTTTGAAGTCCTCTTGGAATGCAAACCACCATCAAAGGCTTGTCTTGCCCGAAAATAAATCTAGCAACATTGTTCATTTGTATATCTTCTTCTCCACTAATTTTCCAGTCAAAACATTGTACAAGTGCACCCACTGCTACTGAAACTGACCGTAGGCTCATATTTCCTCCTGGACAAATTCTCCTACCCATTCCAAATGGAAGAAATTTGGGATCTTCTTTTTCAGCTTTCATCTCTAGAAACCTCTCTGGCTTGAACTTGTTTGGCTCCTCCCATAGTTTATTATCTCTATGAATTGCCCAAGCATTCACCACAAGAATTGTACCTTTTGGGATATCATATCCTCCTACTACACAATCTTCCGATGAAATGTGAGGACCCAGAAGTGGTAATGGAGGATACAATCTTAGTGTTTCGTTAACAACACAACGCAGATAAGGAAGATTAATAAGATCAGATTCTTCCAGTAATCGCTCATGGCCTACAATATTGTCAATTTCCGTTCTCAACTTATGGAGTTCATTTGGGTGAGTTAATAGAAGCGACATAGCGGAATCAATAGCCTTCAATACTAAGTTTATACCTGCAACAAGTGTTATCTGAAGAAGAAATATAGTGAGAATAAATATACACAAATAAGAGTGAACTTATATACATAGAGTACACTTACAATTAATACACTTTTGATAAGGTCATCCGTGTAGAAATTGGGGTCTGATTCTTGGAGAGACAAGAAAGTTCCGACAAGTGTTGCATTTTTTTCACTCTTCGTGATTTTCTGTTTGGCCTCATTTATGATCTCCTGCAAGAATTCATCTTTCTTCTTTTGCACTGAGATGAGTTTCTTTCGTAGCCCTTTATATCCAATCAATTTCAAGATTGGAAAATAATCACAAACGTTCATTCCTATAACCGCATTGTTTACTCTCCTGAATTTTTCAATCATATTCTTCCCAATCTCAGTTTCAACATCCTCCTCTTTTACGTACTGTTTTCCTGCAACTAGTCTCATCATAAAGTTGGTATAAAAAGTAAATAGTAAATAGTTCAAGTTGATGTTTGGGGCATTATTTTTTGAAGCTTTGAAAAGTATTCTTAAAACGGTTTGGATTTCTTCTTTACGAATGGTGGCAGTTTTTTGGAGGCTGTTTGTAGAGAAGAGTTCAATAGCAGTTAGGCGACGCATTGTCTTCCATAGATGACCATATGGAGCCCATACAAAGAGTTTGTAGTTGAAGGTGCAGAGATCTGAAGCCATAAACTTAGGCCTTTGGGCAAAATTTATATCATTTTTAGTGAAAAATTCTTTAACTAGAGTTGGAGATGAGATAACACAAAAAGATCGACACCCTAAACGGAGAAAGAATATTGGACCATAATGAGATGATAATGGAGCAAGGGCTAGGTGATCACCAGGATTTTGGACCAGATAATAGTGGCCAATGATTGGAAGAGCAAGAGGAGAAGGTGGTGACTTTTTCCTGCCGATGCTGTAGAAAAGTTTTAGCAAGAAAAATAAAAATAACACTGCAAGATAATAGTAAGAGAAATTTGCCATAATTGGTTAAACCTTAAGTTTCGTGAAGAGCTATAATATCACTTAGACTTATTTTTTTTTTTGTTCCAAATCACTTAGACTTATTGAGTTATTAAGCTATTAAGATTCCCATCACCGTTCCTATCCAACAAAAGAAAACAAGATAAAACTTTTAAAATTACTTATAGACAATACTTAATTTAAAATAAGAAAGGACAACAAGTAAAACGCCAACCGTAAGCATTTGGAGAAACAAAGCCTCGTAATCACCAAAGATATATTAATATTTTTTCTATCTTATTTTTATTTGTAAGGTTTTTGAAAAAATAACTGTAAGAAGAACGTACTGGACATAAAAATCGCAAAGACAATCTAAAATCGATTCTTCAAAAAACTGTCTCTAACTTAATTAATATAATCTAAAATTAGAAAAACGCTCACCGGAAGAAGCGCCATGCTTAAAAAATTAAGTAATGATATATACCACTTAAATTCATACCACCCAAATACTACCCATAATGTGGTGTGAATTAGTTGGCAATAAATTTTCAACCTGATCAAGAAAATAAATTAATTAAAGATCTATAACCAACTAATTCACGCCATCTCATTGGGTGGTTTTTGGATGATATGATTTTAAGTGGTATGTATCACTATAAAATTATACGGGTTAGAAAACACTCCTCCGAAAAGAACCTTCTTCATATATAAATACACCTTCACAGATTTACAAACCTTAACTCCGATTCCACCATTTTCTTTTTCAAATATCCAAAAAACCTACCCTAAAAAGTTACAAACTTAATCCATTCATCTTATTCCTCTTGATACGTAATCATTCAATCTATTACACCTATTATTATTATGTATTGCGCTACAACTAGCGACAACCCGCGTTCGTCGCGGATAATAGAAAAGTCGTCGCTAATAAGTCGTCGCTAGAAAGTCATAGGGAGAAGTCAATATTTGCGACGAAACGCAGTGGTTTCGCCGCGAATTCGTGGAGCGTCTTCGCGACAACAAGATTCGTCGCTAAGTAATGTTTGTTAGCGACGACAATACTTCGGCGCTATCCTAGAATACAGGTGACGATATCTTTCGTCGCCAAGTTGTCATCGGTAATTATTCCAAGTACTAGCGACGACTTGTTATTCATATATGCGACGAATATTTCGTCACTAATCTTTTTTTTTTCCGAATCCTGAATTATAATTTTGAATTTAATATAATTTCGTATTTTTATTTTAAATTTTATTTGTAATTTTGTTTTTTTAATTTAATTAATTGTTTTTATTTAATTTATATTTTTAATTTTATTTATAAACTTTATTTTTATTTTCATAATTATACATACATATCGAATAAATAATTAAAAATTTCAAATATTAATCGAAAAGCAAAACTTAATCAAATTTTATTGAAAATCAGAAATAAAGTCAACAATACGATAAAGTCAAACATAAGCGAAATAGTCAAAAGTACATAAACATAAGATATAAGAAAAATCGAGAAGCGTCCAAATCTTCCTCTTCTTTATCTTCTTCATCCTCTTCACCTGCTCTAGGTGCTTCGGGAGGGATCGGGCCAAGACCTTGGGCGGCCCTCATCTCATTCAATACCGCCATAGCCGTGTCTAGAATGCTTATCGAAAACTGACCATCAGACAGGGTAGCTGTGGAGAGAGTCGATGAATGGGGGAGCCTCGATAGGAGGATATATATAATATATAACCAAATTATGTAGTATATGAATCATTTTAGAAACTGCAAATAATCATTTTCTTTTAATAACATTTTAGATAGTGTAGAAGAGGAATTTGAGGCTTTGAAAAAAGCTTCAAACTGGTAAGTCCTTAAAGTTTTGATCTTTTTTATTTTGCATACGGATCCTTTTAGTTTTTGACAGTGTGTTGAGTCGTACATAGATGAGGATATTGATCAAGAAACAAAAATTTCAGGATCAAGTATAGTAATTTCCACTTTTACTTATTGTTACAATAAAAAAATTATCATTTTTGTGCTTTATTTTTTCATTTTTCTTCGGAATCGAAATATTGTTAGCTAGTAAGTAATATTAATTTTTTTGCAGGCCATCAAGTTTAGAAGCAAATATTCTTGGTCACGTGCTAGTTGTACTTCATACATTACCAGTAAGTAGTTTAGACTTGAATCTGATTTTCCCTTTTAGTCCTTTTTATAATAACTCATTCATAACATAGAAAACTTCAATTCTTTGAAGCAAGCTATTGGAACATGCTAACCTTGTGAACCAGGTTAGGTTTGAACAGTAGAGTGCATTTTTTGAAAGTATAGGGGCTTATATTGAAAATACATGTATGGTGCAGGAATATGCTGATTGAGCAATGTTCAAGAATCCCACATGTGCCAAGTTTACTGTTCCAGACGGCACCTCCAACTACTAGTGGTCTGGAAGACGTTAATTTACAAAAACACCCCTGATCTTTATATTATATCTTTTTCTTGACTTTGACTTTAAAGGATTTTGATACAGATGGAAGAGGTGATGGATTGTAGACCACCAAAATGGAGTATCTGAGATTGTTTGCATTTCGATTCTGATGATGATACGAGGTATGACCTCAAGTTACCCTAACTTTTCAATATGTTCACCTTGCCCCTTTCCAGTTTCTTGAAATTATCCTTATAGCTTTGTATTGTTTTGTATGTATGATTTATTGTTTTTGTGATAAAATTTTAGGCTTATTTGTATAATATAGAACTTATAGGGACCTAGATTGCAATCTTTGCATAATCTACATTGTAAAATTTGTTGTATGTTCTTCATATATAGGGAGCAATTTTTGTGAATATTTTGTTGTTAATATGATAAATTATATATTATTTTATGATTTAAAACTTATTATGCACTGAACTAACTTTTTCTAATTCATGGACATATGTTGCAATTTTTGTGAATATTTATTTATTTGGTTTTTCACTTTGTATCCAAATCTACCTCTATATATAAAATTAAAATATGTTTAATGTAATTACAGAGAGATTGATGAACTGCTCAGACCCGGTATTTACGCACTAATCGATGCTTGCTCAGATGATGATTTTCAGCATCTTCATACTGCTTTTGGAGGTGAGAATTCTTCTTCTAACATAATGTTGGATTAATTGCACTTTTAGTCCTTGCGGTCCTCCGAAAGCAGAGTCTTATCCTTAAATTTGAAGAGCTTGTAAGTGAAAGGCTAATTTATCTTGTTCGCGTATTGTTTTGTAGAGGGACCTTGTAGAAGTACTCTCGCAAATTTACAGCATGATTACACGGTAAGCACCATTTTCCTTTTTCCTATAGGCCATTTACTTTATATGCATTAATGCATCGATACTGATATATGTTGAATATAGGTCATTTTGCATAATAAAAGGAACTTATGCAATTAACTTATATTTGCAGGTGTGACACAAGATATATATCTGCTATTTTTAAAAATGCGACATTTATATGTTTCTAATTAGCCTCTAATTTAGTAAAAAATCAAGCGTGATATTTGCTGATGCTGTAACAAATTGGAATATCTGTAATAGCTTTTAAATTTATACTTTTTGTATTTTATTGTCCTTTTGTGGCGTTTACGAATAGATTTTTTATTATTTAGTTTTATTTATTTTTAACCTCCACAAAAAATTTGTGGCGTATATGATTTCTAACCCGTACCTTTAGTATCGGTTGCAAGTAATATGCAACCGCCACCAAAACAATAGGTGGCTTTAAATTTAGTGGCGGTCTTGGTGGCGATTGGGTAAGCGCCACAAATGTTTACGTGGCGGTTATAACTTCCACTAAAGATCAAAATAACCTCTTTTTTTTTTTTTTAGTGATATCCTCATAGAATTAGTCGTGATATGCTCAAGCTGACCTAGATTATTTATATAAAAAAATTCTATAAATAAATAGTCTTGTAATAGAAAATGGAATGATTATATTATTTTAATGTGTGAAAATTTAAATGTACAAACATTTTTAAAGAAATAGAATAACAACCGCAGTTTTCATCACATGTTTATGGAACTCTGCTAACACTTTTAACCTCAAATAAATATTTTATTCAACTAAATATTTTATTCAACATCTTATTATAATTGAGTAGGAACTAATGTTTGACTGATACTTCAATCACCAGAAAGAAAATGAAGTTGCCTTGGCTTGGAGTGCAAACTGCCTCCAAAGGCTTAGTCTTTCCAATGGTAATTATGTAGTTGACGTCCATTTTTATATCTTCTTCTTCATGCATTTTCCAATCAATTCATTGCACAAGACCACCAACAGCTAATAAAATTGATCGTAGTCCCAAATTTGTTCCAGCACAAGATCTCCTTCCTACTCCAAAAGAAACAAATTTAATATTCTCTTTTTCATCTTTCACGGCTTGAAACCTTTCTGGTTTGAACTGGTCCGGCTCATCCCATACTTTACTATCTCTATGCATGGCCCAAGCATTCACAAAGAGAATGGTACCTTTTGGAATGTCATATCCTCCTATTACACAATCTTCCGATGATTCGTGAGGAACAAGAAGTGGTAATGGGGGATAGTGTTTCATTAATAACACAATGCAAATAAGGAAGTTTAGGAAGATCAGATTCATATAACAATCGTTCATTGCCTACAATGTTATCAATCTCTTTTCTCAACTTATGTAGTTTCTTTGGGTGAGTTAATAAAAGTGGCATAGCCCACTCAATCGCCCTGGATGCTAGAACTGTTCCCCCAGAAACATTATCTAAGAAAATACAATATAGAACACATTATTATGATCGATATTTCACTACAAGAAATAGTAGCATTAGCGGGGAAGCTATTGCGGCAACAACTAAAATGGCCTCTAATAGTAGCATTAGCGGGAAAGCTATTGCGGCAACAATTAAAATGGCCTCTAATTATATTTTTAGCGGCAAACAAAAACAAATAATTTGCTACTAAAGGTATCTTTAGCGAGAAAGATATAGAGGCGACAAATAAAGACTATTAGCGGCAAAATTAAGATTTTTAGTCTTAAATTTTTTGCCGCTAAAGATACTATTTCTTGTAGTGTTTATATATGGAATATGGTATTTTATACATATTTGTAATTGAGTAATGATATATATACCACCAACATTCTACCCATAACTTAGCATGCTTCGAGTGAAAATGAATTAGAGTTAGACCGAGAGAAAAAGAAAAAGAGAATACTAATTTACTTACAACCAAATCACATTTTGGGTGATATATATATATATATATATATATATATATATATATATATATATATATATCATTACTCCTTTTATACTACAAGAATTAGTATCTTTAGCGGCAAAAAGTTTAACACTAAAAATCTTAATTTTGCCGCTAATAGTTCGTTATTTGTTGCCTCTATAAGTTTCTCGCTAAAGATACCTTTAGTAGCAAATTATTTGTTTTTGCCTCTATTAACTTTATATTTAGCGGCAAACATTGCCGCTAAAAATATCATTAGAGGCCATTTTGGTTTTTAAAAATATCATTAGAGGCCATTTTAGTTGTTACCGCAATAGCTTCTCCACTAATGCTACTATTTCTTGTAGTGTTAATTTCATTTTCTTAAGGGCTCCTTGACTTTAAAAGAGCACCGGAAGTGCATTTAGGTATACGAGCTACTTCGTACAATATAAAGAAGAATGAAGATTTTCTAAAGTATTTTAACAAGAAAATGAACACATATATAATATATAAATTATAATTCTTATTATAGGAGTACTTATCTAGTCTGAGGCTTACCATTAAAAATTTAATCTACACATGAATTGAGTACACTTACCAGTAAAATACTTTTAATGAGGTCATCTGTGTAGAATTCAGGCTCGGATTCTTGGAGAGACTAGAGAGTGCTCCAACAAATGTTGCCTTCTTTTCCGTCTTCATGAGAGCACTAAAACTAATACAAGTAATTTTCTGTCTGATTTCATCTATAGTGCCCTGCATAAAATCATTTCTCTTTTCTTGCAATGCGATCAGTTTCTTTTCTGGCCCTTTATAGCCAAACAATTTCAAAATTAGAAAAAAATCACAAACGTTCATAAATAAACTTGCAGGGAATATGCTCCTGAATTTCTCAATATTATTCTTCCCAGTCTCAGTTGCAACTTCCTCCTCATTCACATACTCTTTTCCTGCAACTAGTGTCATCATAACATTGGAAATATAAGTAAAGAACAAATAGTCCAAATCAAGTTTTCGGTTTCCACTTTTTAAAGCTTTGAAAATTATTCTTATCAGGGTTTGAGTTTCTTCTTCACGAATTATGGCAGATTTTTTGAGGCTGATTGTAGAGAAGAGTTGAACAACAGTTAGGCGACGAAGAGTCTTCTAAACATGACCATATGGAGCCCATACCAAGAGTGTATAGTCGTAGGTGAGGTGATCAGCAGCCATAGACTTAGGTATTCTTGCAAAATTTATATCATTCTTGGTAAAACATTCTTTCACTATAGATGGAGAACAGAAAATACAACCAAAAAAGATCGACATCCAAATCGGAGGAAAAAAATTGAACCATATTTAGAGGCTATTGAAGCAAGGTTTATGTGAGAGGATTCTTATTAATTAGATAATAGTGGCCAATAATCGGAAGAGCGAGAGGAGAAGGTGGCAACTTTTTCTTGTTATTGTGATTGTGAACAAATTTGGTAAAGAGAATGAAAAATAACACAAAAAGACAATAATAGTACAAGGTTTCCATCTTAAATTCTGGCTTGAATGAGGGATAGGGATAGTTGGAGATTGCTTATAAAGAGTTTTGTTCGTCTTGTAACATTCAATATGATGAGTTGTAGACCGACCAAAAAATTAATAGAGGGCATGCAAGTTGATTATAAAATTAATGTTTACTTTTTGATATCAGCCAATAGGCTTTTATGGCAGTTGTCATTAGTTGCTTACGTTTCATTTGTATTAAGTTGATAAAAGAGTTTCAAATTTTTTATTATATGTAAGTAGCGAGGTCAATGAGGAGGAATATACTTTTTTTCAAAAATGAGAATTTTAAGGGTTTAGTTAGATTTTATGTATTTTAAGGGGTTAACTAGAAATTTTTCTGGTTTTGGTCACGTGTTTAGGAGGTACATACCTGCTATTTTTAATTTTTTGGGGGGTATATACCCCCTATTTTAATTTTTTTGTGGTACACGCCCACTGTTTTTTTAATTACATTTTAAGTCCATATTGTTCAGAGTTCAATGTTCATTTTTCCTTGTTCAGGTCAGTCCAAAGTGGTGGTGCAGAACCGTACCCACAAAAACAGTGAGTCTATTACCCACTAAAACATCATGCTTACCCCCTAAAATAACAAGATCACCCCCTAAAACAGCACGATTACCCACTAAAACTGCACAAAAACAGTGGGTATATACCCCCTAAAAATGCAAAATAGGGGGTATTTACCCCATGAATATACAGATTTAGATATGAGATCGATGACGGAGGAGGCGCTGGTTTTTTGGTTTTCACAGATCGGGAAGGTTGGTGGCGCAGGTCGACGGAGCAGATCTGCACCTCCGTGAAGAAGGATAAAAACTCTCGTGCACCATTGTTGCAGAAACGAAGCTTCACTGCTGGATCTCGAACAAGAAGAAGAAGAAGAGTAGCTTGGCTTCACTGCTGGATCTCGAACAAGAAGCTGCTGCCATGGCCACGAACACCATCACTGTTGGATATCGAACAAGAAGAACAAGAGTAGTCGTTGCTGCCATGGACACAAACACCACCACCGCGAGCTGCTTCACTGCTGGATCTCGAACAAGCCACCGCGAGCTGCTTCACTGCTGGATCTCGAACAAGCCACCACCGCGAGCTGCTTCACTGCCATAGTCAAGCTTTGTTTGGCTGCTGCTGGCGCTTGCCATGGATGCCGGAAAACGAAGCTTCACTAACACACAGACATCAGCGAGCAGCGGGGGGAAGTGGTGTCGGAAAATGCAGCTGGAGGATGGTGGGTGGAGAGAGAAAGGGGCAGGGGTAGGGTTTTCTGCAATTCTGTCGAGAGAGAGAGGGGGAGGGGGTGGGTTTTATGGATTTTTTTAGTTGGATTCTAATTAACTAGTTGGATTCTAATTGGATGATATGGAAGTTTTTAAAGACATTCATGATCTGAGGATTCGCTATCATTGCCATAAGATGATCGACCACAAACACACAAATAAATATAATAACTTGAAAATATATATAACAAAATAGTTTTTTTTTGACTTTATAACAAAATAGTTAAAGAGTAATGATATATACCATCTAAGACCATCTCCCGCGGATGCATCAAATGATGATATACAGCAAAAAAATATCAAAATATACCGTAAATGAGCAAATTGCTCACTCCAGCAGTTACTGCAAATCATGGGGCCCACTCAACTCATATGGCATTTTTCACTTCAATGCGCTATTTCTTGTGCACCAGTATTCATACGGCAAAAAGTTTTTTTTTTATATATAAAAATTATAAAAGTGATAAAATTATGTTGATATTAAATAAATAGAAGTCAAGTTTTTTTTTTTTTTTGTATTTTTGAATTTCAATAATAAAAAGTATATATTAAATTTATAATTAAATATATATTTTTAATTAAATTATTAAATAAAAAATTCAAATATT
Organism: Nemophila menziesii; assembly: GCA_029959085.1. Taxonomy (NCBI): domain Eukaryota; kingdom Viridiplantae; phylum Streptophyta; class Magnoliopsida; order Boraginales; family Hydrophyllaceae; genus Nemophila; species Nemophila menziesii. Next base: position 20,482,868 of record JARWIR010000013.1, on the reverse strand, counting down.
AAATAAAAGTAATTCATAAATATATATTGTAAGTAAAAATAAAATAATTTTTTATTATATTTAATAAATAAATTTAAAATTATAAAATTAATATATATTAATAAAGATAAAATAAATCTATTTAATGTTTTATTTAAATTAAATAATAAATAAATTAAAATTATTACTTTTATTTATGTTATTGCATAAAATAATTATAAATTACAATTATAAATTATAATTATAAATGAATAGTTAATATAAAGTATACTTATAGAGTAACTAAAATAGTAAAACTGTAAATTGATACGGCAAATTTATAAAGTAGATACATTTTGATACGGTATAATGGAATGTGGAGTATAAAAATAGCGCATCTGCTGAAGATGGTCTAAAATTATACCACCCAATGACGTATCGTGAATTATTGACAATAGATTGTTAATTTATTTATTTTCTTGATCTGATTAAAGATTTATTGTCAACCAATTCACGCCACGTCATGGATGATATTTAGGTGGTATAATTTTGGAGGTATATATCATTACTCATAGTTAAAATATCAAAATTGTTGGAGTTAAAAGTAAAATAATCTTCTTGTTAACATAGTAAAATTGAGTATTTAATCCTTCTAAAGATATAAGGTTTGAATTGAGTACTCTGAGTTTAAAGTAATATTTAAAAAAATAGGGTAAAGCCCTCCCGTGGCTCTCAAACTATGGCCAAAGTGCAACATCTGCCCCTGATCTTTCTTTTTACCCTTTCGCGCCCTTGATCTAACTAGTTTTTGTCGTCATTAGCCCTTTTTTCGTTTTCTTGTCAATTGACCGTTAGTCAATGCCACTTGGCACCACGTCAGCGCTACATCACCGCCACTACTCTTCGTCAGCTTCATCTCTAACTTAAAAAAAAAACTTTGAAGGTTTGAATGCTTCAAACCTTCAACAATGGAGAAAAACTAAAATCGAAACATCTTAAATAGATTAATAGATCAATAGCCAAAAGGAGTCAAATCCGGCACCATAGCCGTCTCTTTTAAACCCTCTAGCAACGCTTCAATAGCTTCAAAGTCCACACAACAACACACAGCCGTGGTAGTGGTGGTGGAGTGGAATCTCTCCTCCCTCAACACGATCCATCAGCTTCATAGATCTTAGCACTCCTAGCTCTGCTACCGATTGGAGGTACTCTTCTTGCTTTAGCCGGACTTACACTTATCGACACCTTAATCGGGCTCGCGGTTACTATACCACTGTTTATTCTCTTCAGCCCGGTTCTTGTACCAGCTGCGCTTTTATTCGGGTTAGCTGTAACCGGGTTTCTTTCATCGGGTGCTTTCGGGTTGAGTGGGTTATCTTCTTTATCTTGGGTTTATAATTACTTTAGAGAGAAAGCTGGGATACCTAGTACTATACTAGAACAGATGGATTATGCGAAGAGGCGTGTGCAAGATGCTACTAAAAAGGTTGGGCAGAAGACTAAGGATGTTGGTCAGACTATTCAGAACAAAGTTGCAGGGAAGGAAGGGGGTGATATTAGGGAATCTGCCATGTGAAAGCATTTGGTTTAAGGATGAATATTTGATTTGGTTAATAATATAAGTAAAAGTATGCATGGTTGTGTAGAATGTAATTTGGTTTAATGTTATTTCATTGTAATTTTGTTTTGCGTGAATTTGGTGTGTTGTTTTGTAGTGTTTAATGTTCCATGTTAATTTTGTTAATTTATGGTCGTTGAAGCTATTGCAGCTTTGCCGGATGGTTTAAAAGAGGCAGCTATGGTGCCGGATTTAACTCTATTGTTGAAGGTTTGAAGCATTTAAACTTTCAAAGTTTTTTTTTTTAGTTAGAGATGAAGTTGACGAAGAGTAGTGGCGGTGATGTGGCGCTGACATGGTGCCAAGTGGCATTGACTAACGGTCAACTAACAGAAAAATGAAAAAAAAGCTAACAGCGACAAAAACTAGTTAGATCAAGGGCGCGAAAGGGTAAAAACAAAGATCAGGGGCAGATGCTGTACTTTGGTCATAGTTAGAGGGCCACGGGAGGGCTTTACGCAAAAAAATATTAGGACACCTTTGGTTTAGCCTTAAAGCATATTAAGTTCTCTTTGTTCTTTCTGAAGGATAATTGCAACTCAATTATTTCAAAATATAATTCAGCGGAAACAAAATTGCAATAAAAACCATCTAGTTGCGATTTAAGGATTTAAAACAAGGAACAATACGCTTACATACCTTAATACGTTGTATGAGAATCGAATTGCCCAGCTTCAAAAGTTTGAAGCCTCCACGCTTTGCACACCGAGCTTGAGCCTTACTTCCAGAATCACAATTCTAGCTTGGAGACAAAAAGACCTTTCATTTCTTGTGGGTTTTTTTTCTTAGAAGAAAAACTGATGGAAAAGTTATGTGTATAATGATTTCTCATTATACTTATAACTCAAGAGAAGAAAATGAAAAGACAAGAATAGGAAAAGTTATAATGAAATTGATTATCTTAATAATCTAGTCCATTACCACTTGTGAAGTGGATTTGGACCTTCTACATTATACAAAAACAATTGACTAGCCTAGCGGTTAGTGACACATTTCACATTACTAGAAATCCGTGGTTCGATCCACAAACTTGTCAATTTTTCCTTTTCCTTTTTGTCTTAGTTCGGTCTTATATTAGAATATTAAATTGTGCTAGCAAATTAATATACCAATATTCCAAGTATATATTTAATTAATATTTATTATCTAATAATAAAAATAATTAACGCCATGAAGCAAGATCAATACACTCGTTAGTGTGCGACTACGTGGGTTCATCGTTAAACCGGTAGTAGTTAACTTAATTAACTACTAATCGAGGTTGGCGTCTAACAACACTCTTCAACGACCGGATAACGTGAAGTAACCCCGTACAAAGAACCCGGTAAAGGATCATACACGTATTCCCTCTATCTTTACAGCTCCGGATCATCCTGGGATATGGTACATCTGTCAAATCCCATTAGAAAATCAACTACGTTACACGTCGATTATCAACGATTGACGAATGACCTAAGAAACACCTTTCTTCATTCATTCTATCACCTTGGCCAAGGATTTGATACAATCTTTATAATCTTATGACATCATAGAGCTCAAACTCTTTACCTAGAGTTGATAGATTCCATCTCGACTCATCCCTAGGAGCATATATACTTAATCGTGTCCAATATCCTTTCGACTAGCATTGTGACACACTAGTAGTCCAGTATCAAAACACAACAAGCATATACACAACAGTAGTGATGATCTCAGGTCAAAGGATTACAAGCATAAAATTCCTTCTAGAGATTAACCTACTTGACCGTTCAAGGTAATCAACCATTAGGAATCTCTAGTTTTAGTCGGTTCGATAATCACATCTCTATGTGCATTATCTATGCACCTAACTCGGTAAACGAGAACGACCGATATTTATCCAATAAATACTTGTTAGCTACATATTAATCTAACCGAATCATCGAGGTCCTAACTCAATGATCCTACGATTAAGAACAAGTTTAGATTAAGTTCTATAAGCTAGATTCTCATTATCATAACACCTTATGATATCTAGTTCGTAACTTAATCAAGGATTTGCCTTTATATTATGTAGATTAATACCATAATCATAAAGGCTTGCCATAGATTCAAGGAAACAATTTCTTTAATCAAAACTGTAGGGATAACTATTATCGTGTACAATAAACACTTGTGTTCAATTCATTACAAGACGATCGCGGCTAGGGAATAATTCCAACAATCTCCCACTTGGCCTAGACCCAATCGTTCAAGTACCATAATTCATAAATAGTTTGTTCTCATCAGACTTTTCTGATAAACAACTTAGATGAATAGATATACATCGTGTTCCTTCTTCTACCTATTGAATGTGAACATTTTCATGTTCAATTATATCTCGAATCAAGCAGTACTATTGCAGAATTTGTTTGGATCTATAGTTTATTCTAGGTTTCTTTAATCATACAATATCTCAAATATTGTCATTTTATAAAGAAACAATATCTACATTGTGAAACCACACTATGTATATATAAAGAACTATTTTATCCAAACCACTGGCATAGTTTCATCTTATGCTGCTATGTATTCTCCTTCTAGTAACCAAAATCTGCTACAGTGCCTTGATTGGAACTATTCCAATTTACTTCTCCTCTATATAGACACAACCATATCTTGATTTTCTATCATCCACGTTTGAAGCAAAACAAGCATCTATATACCCAATTAGCTTCAACTTATATTCTCCACATATGAGGAATTGGTCCTTAATACTTCTTAAGTACTTATGGTTAAGGATAGTCTTTACTACTTTCCAACATTCCTCATCAAGGTTACCTTCATACCTACTCGCTACTCCTAGCGTGTAGTGTACTTTAGGTCTTATACATTTTTCATGGTGTGTTAGATAGATCCTTATTGTTTTAACAAATAGGACTATACACATTCATTCTCTTACTTTTAGGGTCGTAGAACAAACCCTAACATTAAGAGTAACTCCAAAGCCTATTGTCGAATAGATCCTCTTGGAATTTCCATGCGATACTTCTAAAAAAAGTATAAATGTAGTAAGATTGATATAGGTCAAGTAGCTTATTTGATCTATCTCCATAAATCCTAATTCAAAGAATATAAGCTACTTTTCCTAAATTTTTCACGGAGAACTATTAGACAATCAAAAACTTGGTTAATTGCTTGGTTGGTATATCATATCCTTATGTGATAATATGTCATCTACATATAACACTAGGAAGATAAGGGTACTCCCACTAGTCCTTTGTACTCTTATGACTCTTATTCTAAAATCATAAAATCAAACTATTTGACTGTATGAAAGAGAATAATCCAACTTAGTGACATTTGCTGAATCCATTAAATGGATTATTGGAACTTAAATATTTTATTATGAGTACATGGCAATATGAGACCTTTAGGATTGGTCTTAAGGGCATCATAGACACCCATTTAGTGAAAACTATTTTCACATGGTATTACCATATCTCATAATAATAGTATGTAGTTACCAATAGTAGAATCTGAAATAAGTTAAGCATTTCTATGAAAAAGGAATTCTCCATAATAGATGTTTTCCTTTTAATTTAAACGCTTAACAATTAAACGGACGTTATAGGTCTCTACCTTTCCGTCTACTCCAATCATTTTCCTATCACCCATTTACTATAAATGGATCTTATATCTTTTAAAGATTCAACCAAAGTAGCATACTCTGTTGATCCTCATAAATACTAATTCAGATTCTATGGTTCTTAACCACTTGTCACTATCTAAACTAGTCATAGCCTCTTCATAAGGATTTAGGATCATCACTTGATGGGGTTTTCATCTATATGATTTCCTCATCAAACTATCACCATTATTACAATTGATTTTGGTGTATGATGATATCTATATAACCTATAGGAGGCTTGTGTACAGATTTTTTTTTCTCTTGATTTTGTTAACTTCCTTGTGATATACTATATGCGTCCTAGAAGGGGGGTTGAATAGGACAATAGAAATTAATCGGCTAATTTTATTTCAAGTAAATAAAATTAAAAGCTAATTTGAATCCTATTGTATTAGCAAACTAAATAGTATAAAACTAGATAATCCTAATAGACAATAATATCAAACTATTCAAGTAGGCATTTTATCAAGCATATAGAGTGCGGAAATATAAAGAGTGTAGAGATAGAATACGATACACAACGATGTATAGTGGTTCGGTTTCCCTACATCCACTACCTAAGGAAGCCTCCTTAGGATTTGCAAGATTCTCAACTAATCTTCGTAACTCTTAACCGGGTGAGATACAAACCCTTACAACCACTTCAAAAACCCTTTGAAGGAAATACACTTGTGTTATCACCAACACAAGGAACCAAGCATAAACCTATGCTCACACTACTCTCTTAATCTATTACAAGAACTAAGAGGAAAGGGAAAAGTGTTTAGGGGTGCTTATAAAAGCTTTGTAACTAAACTCCTAAATGAGTAGATAAGAACTAATTAGCTTCACAATGAATATGACTTGAATGCTCCTTTGAAACCTCCTTGAATGATAGAATTAATTGCTCTTAAGATTGGTAGATGGAAGGCTTGGGTTGTGTCTTGAATGAACTCCATTTTATAGCTGAAAATATGGTCCAACGGTCATAAGGCTTCTCTCTAACGGATCTATTTTATCTCCAACGGATATAAGCTTTGTCCTCTAGTAATAGTGCTGAAACCCTCTTGTGCGGTGTACCGCGGATATGGTCCGGTGCACCGCGGAGCTGTTCGACTTATCTTCGAGCTTACTGGTCGGACTATCTATTGTACCGCAACCCTGGTCCGTGCCGTGGTCCGGTGTACCGCGGCAAGGTCCGGTGTACCGTGCACATTTTTGAGTATACTGACGGGCTATCCTGTGCACCGTGCTTCTGGTCCGTGACACTGCGGTGTACCGCGTCACTTGTCCGGTGTACCGCGGAGCTGATCTTTTGAGAAACAAGCTAAATACAAGGAAGTAAACACATCTATTCTAATGAGGGGTTTTTGGAAAACATCTAAAGTGATACCAAAATGAATTTTAGTGTAAATGATGATTTGTCGAATATTAAAACGGGAATAAAAACAAGGTGAGGCTAACAATCTCCCCCTTTTTGATGTTTGACAAATCATAAACTTTTGAAGATGCCTAAGATTTAGTTTTGATCAAAAAACTCCCCCTCAACCTAATCACTAGAGTTTTTATAAAAACTCCCCCTTACAAAATGCATTTGAAAAAGTTTAACTAAAATTTCTCCCCCTTTGTCAACAACAAAAAGAACAAATGATACGATTTTGAAAATTTTAAGGGGTCAAAACACATTTTGAGTAAAAACAAGGACCAAAGGAATAAATGGATAACAATTAGAAGCTTCAAGGACCCTAAAGCATCAAGAAAATATTAGCAACAAGATTATATACACAAAAAATACTAAACACACATGGCATGAAAGAAAGGTTAGAGAATTTGCATGCCAATTTCACACCGAATTTTTTCAAAAAGATCTTGGGGTAGAGGTTTAGTAAAGATATCGGCTAATTGATTTTCGGAGGTAACAAATTCAAGTACAATGTCCCCTTTTTGAGTGTGATCACGGATAAAATGATGGCGGATTTCTATGTGTTTTGTTCTAGAGTGTTGAATGGGATTTTTAGTAAGATTGATAGCACTAGTGTTATCACAACGAATGGGAACACGGTCATACTCTAGGCCAAAATCTAGTAAGGTTTGTTTCATCCAAAGAATTTGAGTCACACAATTTCCGGCCGCAACATATTCGGCTTCGGCCGTGGATAAGGCAACACTATTTTGTTTTCTACTAGACCAAGAAACAAGGGATTGACCTAAGAATTGGCAACTACCACTAGTACTCTTCCTATCAAGTCTACAACCGGCATAATCGGCATCCGAATAACCTATTAGCTCAAAAGAGGTAAATCTAGGGTACCAAAGTCCTAGACTAAGGGTTCCTTTCAAATACCTAAAAATACGCTTAACGGCACTAAGATGGGTTTCTTTAGGAGAAGATTGAAATCTAGCACAAAGACACACGGGGAACATAATATCGGGTCTAGAAGCGGTTAAATAAAGTAAGCTACCAATCATACCTCGATATAGTTTCTCATCAACATCCTTACCATCTTCATCTTTGTCTAATTTTGTGGATGTGCTCATTGGAGTTCCAATTTCCTTTGCATCTTCAAGTCCAAATTTTTTGATCAATTCTTTTGTGTATTTGGCTTGATTGACAAAGATACCATCTTTCATTTGCTTGATTTGAAGTCCAAGAAAGTAATTTAATTCTCCCATCATGCTCATCTCAAATTCCTTATGCATGCTTTTAGAAAAATTCTCACAAAGATTTTCATTAGTAGCACCAAATATAATATCATCCACATAAATTTGAACAAGAAGGATATCTTTTGAAGACCTTTTTATAAATAAAGTGGAGTCAATTTTTCCTCTTTTAAAACCATCATCTAATAAAAATTTGCTTAATCGTTCATACCAAGCACGAGGTGCTTGTTTTAAACCATATAAAGCCTTTGAAAGTTTAAAAACATGATTTGGAAATTTTGGATCCTCAAAACCCGGAGGTTGTTTAACAAAAACTTCCTCGTCTATAAAACCATTTAAAAAAGCACTTTTGACATCCATTTGGTAAAGTTTAAAATTCATATAACAAGCAAAAGCAAGTAGCATACGAATGGATTCAAGTCTAGCTACGGGAGCAAAAGTTTCATCGAAATCAATACCTTCTTCTTGATTGTATCCTTGAGCAACTAACCTTGCTTTATTTCTAGTGATTATACCGGTATCATCTAGCTTGTTGCGAAATATCCACTTAGTGCCAATGATAGTAGGGCCAATAGGTTTCTCCATTAATGTCCAAACTTTACTCCGCTCAAATTGATTTAATTCCTCATGCATAGCGTTAATCCAATGATCATCTAATAAAGCTTCTTTAATATTCTTGGGCTCAATTTGAGATAAGAACGCTTGATGAGCACATAGAGCAATAATACGGGAGCGAGTGGTAACACCTTCTTTTGGATCACCTAGAATTAATTCACTTGGGTGATCTTTGATATGTTTCCAACACTTTGGTAAATTCGTACTAGCTTCATTTGAGATTTGACCATTTTCCTTAGGAGGTTCATCATGAGATTTTATTTCTTGAGTAGGAGATTCTAAGGGTTGATCTAGTGGAGAATCTTCATCAACATCTACCACTTTCTTGATACAAAACGGATTAGTCTCATCAAAGTCAACATGCATAGATTCCTCAATAGTACGAGTACGTTTGTTGAAGATGCGATAGGCTTTTCCTTTAGTGGAATAACCAAGAAAAATGCCTTCATCCGATTTAGCATCAAATTTTCCCAAATAATCCCTAGTGTTTAGGATAAAACATTTGCACCCAAAGACACGAAAATAAGCAATAGTTGGTGGTCTACCATTCCAAAGCTCATAAGGGGTTTTCTTAATAATGGGTCTAATAAGAACTCTATTTAACACATAACAAGCCGTGTGAACGGCTTCACCCCAAAAGTATGTAGGCAAGCTATGTTCTTTTAGCATTGTTCTAGCCATTTCTTGTAGAGTTCGGTTTTTCCTTTCCACTACCCCATTTTGTTGGGGAGTTCTAGGGGCCGAAAAATTATGCTCAATCCCAAATTCATCACAAAAATGCACAAAAGGAGAATTCACATATTCACTACCATTATCACTACGAATGCATGTAATAGAGTAGCCTTTCTCATTTTGCACCTTTCTACAAAGTTTTGCAAATTCATTGAAGGCATCACTTTTTAAAGCAAGGAACATCACCCATGTATATCTAGTGAAATCATCAACAACAACAAAGACATATCTAGAGCCCCCTAGACTAGTGACATCAACGGGACCAAAAAGATCCATATGCAATAATTGAAGTGGCCTAACGGTGATGACCTTATTTATGGATTTAAAAGATGAACGATGTTGTTTACCAAGTTGACATGCATCACATAATTTATCTTTATCAAATTTATGAATAGGCAAACCAACAACAAGATTTTTTCTAGATAATTTTGAAATTAAATCCATGCTAGCATGTCCTAAACGTCTATGCCAAAGCCAACTATCATTTACCACGGATAAGCATTTAATATGTTTACACATAAGACTCTCAAGATCAACAACAAAAACATTATCCGATCTTTTTGCAATAAACATAGTATCTAACTCATCATTTTTGAAAACAACACATCTAGATGCTTCAAATTTAACACTAAAACCAACATCACAAAGTTGACTTATACTAAGCAAGTTAAAAGAGAGACCCTCAACAAGTAACACATTAGAGATAAGTAAAGAGTCCATATTACCAATGTTACCTTTACCCAAAACGCGTTTCTTAGTGTTGTCGGCAAAAGTAACTCTATCACCTTTAGTTTTATATAAATTTGTAAATAATGATGGATTTCCGGTCATGTGTCTTGAGCATCCACTATCAAGTAGCCATATATTTTGCTTCTTGATGCTCAACCCCTACAAACAAAAGATAATTTAAGCTTTAGGTACCCAATTTGGATTGGGTCCATGAGGGTTAGTAGATTTTCTTTTTAAGACCCATTTAGGTCTTTTCCAAATTGGCACAAGAGATCCCAAATCCAATAATTTACGATAGTAACAATGAGATGCATCATGACCAAGTTTTTCACAATAGGTGCAAGTGATAGAAGATTTTGAAGAGGATGGAATTGCATTTGAAATTTTTGATTTTACAAAGACATTTTTCAAAGGTTTTTGGTGAGTGAATGGATCATATCCAACACCACTTTTTTCACAAGCCATTCTTTGAGAACCTAAAATCAAATCCAAGTTTTCTTGTCCACTAGTAAATTTCAAAATAATAGCATTTTGATCAATAATCTTTTTCTCTAATAAAGCTTTTTCTTCCAAAAGATTTTCTCAATAAGATGAAGTTTTTCATTTTCATCTATACATTCATCACAAAGATTTTGACAATCTTCCAAAGCTTTCAAAACCTCTTTAGTTCTATTTTTCTCAAATTCTAAATCTTTTGTTAAAACTTTGTTTGTTTCAATAGAATTTAAAAAATCATTATAAAGAGAATCAAATGCCTCATGAATATCTTGTTCACTAGCATCATCATTAGTTAAAGAGAGTTTGGAATTAGGAGTTACCTCATCATGATTTGCCATAAAGGCAAAGTGAGTAGTACCGGTATCATCATCCGAAGAAGCATCTTCATCATTCTCAAGTTTTCCCATAAAGGCAACAAGATTGACATTTTCATTGTCACTTTCTTCTTCCTCCGAATTTTGAGTGTCCCAAGTGATATTAGCATGCATTGCTCTCTTAGGTTTCTCCTTTTGAAGAAGAGGACAATAGGTTTTGATGTGACCAACTTTTTTGCAATGATAGCAAGTGGGTTCATCTTGTTTGATAGCTCTATCATTCTTCTTGTAAGGTGAGGAAGAACTTCCTTTCTTGGCAAAGCGTTTGTATCTCATGAATTTTTTCATATCTCTTGCCAACATAGCTACTCCTTCATCTTCACTAGTTTCTTCTTCATGTGAATTTTCTTCTTCACTTTCCTTCCTTTCTTTTCGTTCTTTCAACTTGGTACTCATGGCATGGAAAGCAATAGATTTCTTAATCTTTTTCTCCTCATCATCTCTTATCTTTTCTTCTTCAAGCACAAGCTCTTCCGTCATGAGGTTGCAAATGAGTTCATGAACCGTCATTTTTGAAAGATCTTTAGTATCCCTTATAGAGTTGATTTTTGTCTTGTATTTCCTTGGAAGAGCAAATAAGATTTTTCGGCATTGTTCCTTGTTGGTGTATTCTTGACCAAGAGTCTTCAAAGTGTTAACAATGTTAGAAAATCTTTGATGCATAGCATTCAAGGCTTCATCGGGCTCCATACGAAAAAGCTCATACTTAGTGATAAAGAGACCAATCTTGGTTTCCTTAATATCTTCCGTTCCTTGATATGATAGCTCCAAGAGTTGCCACATTTCATGGGTGGAATTGCATTCACTAACTCTAGCGTATTCCGTGACACTTAATCCATTAATGAGAATGTTCATAGCTTTGTTGTTTTTGGTGAGTTTTGCTATGTCTTGATCATTGTAATCATCTTCATTTTTCACTTCCGTAGTACTACCCGTAACATAAGGAATATAAGGACCTTTCTTGATAGCAAGCCATAAGAAGTAATCAATTCCTTTCACATGAATCTCCATTTTCTTTTTCCATCCAAAGTAGTCTTTTCCTACAAAAAGCGGAGGTCTAGTAGAACATGAACCTTCCGGTTGATTAGAATCCATATCGTATTAACTCTAGAAACGATTAAGTACAATAGAGCTAGGCTCTGATACCAATTGATATACTATATGCGTCCTAGAAGGGGGGTTGAATAGGACAATAGAAATTAATCGGCTAATTTTATTTCAAGTAAATAAAATTAAAAGCTAATTTGAATCCTATTGTATTAGCAAACTAAATAGTATAAAACTAGATAATCCTAATAGACAATAATATCAAACTATTCAAGTAGGCATTTTATCAAGCATATAGAGTGCGGAAATATAAAGAGTGTAGAGATAGAATACGATACACAACGATGTATAGTGGTTCGGTTTCCCTACATCCACTACCTAAGGAAGCCTCCTTAGGATTTGCAAGATTCTCAACTAATCTTCGTAACTCTTAACCGGGTGAGATACAAACCCTTACAACCACTTCAAAAACCCTTTGAAGGAAATACACTTGTGTTATCACCAACACAAGGAACCAAGCATAAACCTATGCTCACACTACTCTCTTAATCTATTACAAGAACTAAGAGGAAAGGGAAAAGTGTTTAGGGGTGCTTATAAAAGCTTTGTAACTAAACTCCTAAATGAGTAGATAAGAACTAATTAGCTTCACAATGAATATGACTTGAATGCTCCTTTGAAACCTCCTTGAATGATAGAATTAATTGCTCTTAAGATTGGTAGATGGAAGGCTTGGGTTGTGTCTTGAATGAACTCCATTTTATAGCTGAAAATATGGTCCAACGGTCATAAGGCTTCTCTCTAACTGATCTATTTTATCTCCAACGGATATAAGCTTTGTCCTCTAGTAATAGTGCTGAAACCCTCTTGTGCGGTGTACCGCGGATATGGTCCGGTGCACCGCGGAGCTGTTCGACTTATCTTCGAGCTTACTGGTCGGACTATCTATTGTACCGCAACCCTGGTCCGTGCCGTGGTCCGGTGTACCGCGGCAAGGTCCGGTGTACCGTGCACATTTTTGAGTATACTGACGGGCTATCCTGTGCACCGTGCTTCTGGTCCGTGACACTGCGGTGTACCGCGTCACTTGTCCGGTGTACCGCGGAGCTGATCTTTTGAGAAACAAGCTAAATACAAGGAAGTAAACACATCTATTCTAATGAGGGGTTTTTGGAAAACATCTAAAGTGATACCAAAATGAATTTTAGTGTAAATGATGATTTGTCGAATATTAAAACGGGAATAAAAACAAGGTGAGGCTAACACCTTGTTCCAAAAGAGGTTCATTAATCGTCCCTAATTACTCAAAGTTTGAGACTTGAACCTTAAATGAAGTTCTTAACTCATCAAGGAAAGACAGATCGGCGTGCATCTGATGCTCTATAGCTTGTATAAATAACTCTGAAATCTTTATTTCATCTTGATCTATTTCCACATTATGAATTCCTTCACTATGGAATTCCAATCTATAAAGGTTGTCTACCTTACCACAAACCCTTTGTGTTCAGAATGGTGTGGAAATATTACCTCGTTATTTTCTTTGGGTATCCAACAAATCTATATTTGAAAGATATCAACTCAAGCTTAGCCATTATAAGTCGTTTAGTATAAATCAAACATTTCAAAATCTACATTTTAAGGTTTGATTTATATCATCTCCATACCACATATGGATTTCATCGACTGTTTAGTGGGACCTAAGAGTTCATTAAATATGCAATTGACTTTAAAACATAATCCCATAGGAATGTTTAAAACCTAGTGAGTCACTGAGACAAAATCTAATTTTGTCATAGATAATCTATTAATTCATTTCTAAGATATTCACCTATACAGGTTGATATCTTACTTCCTTCATACTCTTATATACTTGCTTTCAACTTCACTCAATAGTAATTTGAACATTTCAAATTATTTATATTGGTGTTACATCTGGTATACACATATATATCTGTTATATAGTTTGTGAAGGAGATGAAGTAAGAATATCTATCTTTGGCTAAAGTTCAGACTGACCACATACATCAATATATAGTGGACAAAGAACTCATTAACATTGTCTCCATTTTCATCAAAATGAGATTTAGTCATATTTCATTGAGATAAGTCTCACAAGTTTCATATGATTTCAAAGTCATATTCTTCAAGGAAATCTTCCTTGTGAAACTAGTAAACTTTTTCTCACAATTTATGACTTAGTCTATAACACCAAAGATCAGGTTTGACTAGTACGATTATCTTTTTTGATTTATGACAAGAAACAATTCTAACACTGTTACGCGTAGTTACTTTAGGCAATTATAATCGCCATATTGTAAGTATCCATTGGGGGTGTAATTCATCACTATGAAAAACTCCATTGGTCATTTTATATTACATTAATACACCATAACTATCTTACGATCAAATGACCATTTTTTTCGAAAACAAGTTTACGAACAAAAACAGTTTTCTTACAATATGTTTTGCCATATGCATCTTTAAAGAATTAGTTATTACAATTGTGGTTGCAACAATTGCTCCATTACCGAAATTATAATTTAACTTCTCTTATTCTTATTTGTCTATTAATCTTTAGAGTATGCAACATTTTGCATATTCCTAGACTACTACGAGTATCCAATACCCTTTTCGAGTAATTAATAGAAGTTCAAGAAATTACGGAAACAATTTCCATTAATGCCCTTACCTTGTTTCTTGGTATTAGATAACTGGTATCTAAAGGTCATACTAAGTTACTTATACATCTTCTAAAGATATTTAAGGATTCATGGGAATATCATGCTTAAAATATCTTTTGGAGTTCATAACTCATGGATACAATAATATACACTTAGTACCATTACTAAGTTCGTATCACTTTAGACATGCATCATATACTGTTGGCATATTGCCCTCATCGTTTAGTTGTTTTAATGTGACAAATCCTCTATTGTTTAGTGTGCTAATTATACTTTATTATCTTGCACTCTTATTCATCAAAAAGCACAATCTTTATCATTTAGATCAAAGCTTTATTATCATATCCTTAGTAGCTAATTTTCATACCATTACTTTTAACCTTATCTTGTGTGTACATTGAGAATTAGCTTTCATGATCAACAACAAAGTTTCTTAAAATGATGTTTACTACAACTCTCATGAAGATAACTTTTCCATCCGAGCAACGAATCAAAATATCATAATCTCCAAGTCAGTAAGAACCGGGTACCCGCATTTGGTAAAACCGGGAACCCGGTTTGGTGAAGCTCAAGTCAACATCAAGTCTTTATAGCCGTTATGTAGCCGTTGCAATTGAAACCGGGTACTCGCATTTGGGAAACCGGGAACCCGGTTTGGCACAAAGTATACCACCAACTTTATATCCGTTGGGGACTTTCTTGTGCTATAAATATGGCCTCTTTGAAGGAGAAACTTACCTCTCACACTTCAACTATTATACATATCATTCTCCTACAAAATTAGAGGTCTCAAGCTATCAAAGTTAATCATCCAAGCTTGATCAAGAGCTTAAACCAATAAGCTTCAAAGTTATTATCTACTCAAGAGGAGTTTACATGCTTATAGTTATATCTACTCTTTAGGAGATTATTTAGCAAAGTAGTTTCACCCTTTAAACTCTTTGTATTTATCCTCTTAAGTCTAGTTCTTGTAATAGATAGATTAAGAGAGAATTTGAGTATCGGGAGTATACTCGGTGTCCTTGTGTTGTGATTACACAAGAGTTTCCTTCGTGGTTTCGAAGAGGTTGTCCTTCGTGTTATCGAAGAGGTTGTAAGGGTTATTGTGTTCTCGACCCGGTTAAGAGAGACACGGGAGCTTAGTGAAAAGCTTGAAATCCTAAGGAGGCTTCCTTAGGTAGTGGATGTAGGGAAACCGAACCACTATAAATCGTGTATATCTTTCTATCCCTACTCTATTTACTTTCCGCACTTTATATGTTTGATAATATGCTAGTATGAATATTGTGATATTGATTATCTAGTTTATCTAACATATTGTCATCTTGAGTAGTAAGAGATTAGAAACTCGTTTTACTTGTATCACTTATATATCGAACCTCTTAGCTTATCCATTGTATGATCCCTTAGGAGTTTGATATATTAGTTGACTTAGAAGTTTCTTTCTTAAACTTATAATTGTCCAATTTTTTTTTTAATTAGGCATTAATCTTATTAGTAATCCTATTCACCCCCTCTCTAGGACTTTCAATTGGTATCAGAGCCTAACTCTACGTGAATAGCTTAATCGTTAGTAGAGTCAACGATATGTAATTTAATCTTTTGGAAGAGTCGTCTTCTACCCGACCTCCACTTTTTGTAGGAACTTACTATTTTGCTTGGAGAACAAAAATGGAGGAATTTATCAAAGCCGAAGATCCCGATCAATGGAGAATCGTTATGGAAGGTCCATTCGTTCCATATAAAGAGGAGTTAAATGAAGCGGGAGTTCTTAAGCTAAATCAAGAAGAAATAGATTATGATGAACTCACCGATGAGGATAATGCTAAGCTTACTCAAAATGCAAAACCGATGTACACTCTAATTTGTGGAATATCCGAAGAGATTTTCTCACAAATGTTAGATTGTAATTCCGCAAAAGAGCTTTGGGATCGTTTGGAGTTTCTATATGGAATTGTCAAGAATGATGAAGAAAAAGAAAGCTTAATCCATGATGAATCTCATGACAATCTTAACCCAAACCATAAGGTAGCAATCTATCTTAACTCTTTGTCTCCTCCATATAATTATGATGATATTAGGCATATTTCATCCCTTTTAAAAATTCTTGATTCTCAAATCCACTTGAATAACCTTTTGTTGAAAAAGGCTAAAGTTGAGCAAAAGAATTGTTTTAATTGTTGTATCACTTTAGATGATATTTTGCGAAATACTAAAAACCCTTGTTTCGAAAATATTTTCTCTTCAAACAAAAGTCAACATTCTATGAAGAAAAATATAGAAGGTTTTGAAAAAGTGGATGAAGCATTTTCCCTTGCTCTTAAAACTTTAGAAAATCATCCCTATTTAAATGTCACTCCATTTGATGAAAATGATATTTCTAAAGAAAAACTATTCTTGAGTGAAAATTTGATTTTACAAAATAATGAGAAAAATTCGTGTTCAAAACCTTCTCGTGATATTTCTATTCGTAAAAGAAGTACTTGTAATTATTGTGGTAAACCCGGTCACCATGTTTCTTCGAGTCATTACCACAAACAACTTGAATACGGGTCTTTGATACCCTCGTGGGAAAAAGTGACATGGATCGTGAAAAGTACTAATCGTGTTCCCGGATCCATTTCACCTTGGATACCATAGTAATATTTTATTGTAGGTGTTGAGCGTCAAGAAATTGAAATGATATACAAAAAGACGCTCAAATCTCGTAAAAGAAAAATCCGGTGAATTCCTTCCTTCTTTTCTTTTTTAGATTGTGTTTTATTATGTGTTTATGTGTTTTATCCTCTATGTGCTAATATCTTGCTTGTCTTGACCTTTTCATGCTTAAAATTTCTTAGTTTTTACATTGGGTCTTTTTGTACTTTTTAGAAAATATAGGGGTCTTTGTGCAATAAACTGTTTTCTCTATTTTCGTGATTTCCTTTTCATAATTTTTCATAACAAAAATTATTTTGGAAGTTTTATAACATGTCTAAACTATTGGGGAGCTTTCGATTTGGTTTCGGGTGATTTTGCAAAATGACTTTTTTCCATTCATACCCTTTTTCGTCGAGGCCTACGAAAGGAAACCGGGTACCCGGTTTTGGTGAATGCGGGAACCCGGTTCCGGTTCTGTGTACAACCCGAATTGGTCAAAACCCTTGGTCTCTCTCTTATTCTTTCACTTCTCAAAACGTTTTCTTCTCCTCTCTCTCTCAAAAACGAAAACCCTCTTTCAAAACCTTAACTTACTCCATTAAACCTTCATCATCTCCTTGGCCAGGGCTTCAAAAGGCAAAGCTCACATGGTTTCTTCCTCTTCCAAAGCTTCTAGAGCTTCAAGGGCTTCCAAAAACAAAAGAATCATTGATGAATAAGATGAAGAAATTGAGATAGATTCAGTTTATGAAGATGAAGAAGATGATTTAGAGCTTGAAGAGGAACCCACAAAACAAAGAATGGTGAGGAAAAACATCAAGATCCTTTGGGGAAGATCAATTTCATCTCTTTCACTAAGTGCTTCCATCTCTTTGGTAAATGGCTCAAATTCTAATCTTTTCCAATTATTTCAATTTCAAGGATTAGATTTTTTCCTATCTTTAGAAAATAATTCTCATCAATCCTTAGTTAGTGAATTTTACAAAAAACATCCATCCTCTAGATTGTGATTCTTGCTCTTTTAAAACAATTGTGTCAAACAAAAACCTTTCAATTAATCCTAAAACTATTGAAAAAGCTTTTAATCTTCAAAATAGTGGATATGAGAATTTTATTGTCTCGGGTTGGAATAGAAGTAAAGAAATTATTAATATCCCTTTGAAAAACGAGGTTGAAGCTTTTATGTCATCGAAAATGATTCAATTCCATACTCAACCTTGGTTATCGAGTTTATTCTCTCCGGATATACGTTTGGCACACAAAATTATCTTGTTTTGTCTTTTAGGAAAAGATAGGAAGGATGGAACAATTTCTCCCTATGAAGCAATCCTTTTATTTCATCTTTATTCAAAAAGGCCTATCAATTTTTGTAAAATTTTCATTCGTAACATGGTTTATCGTGCTCATTCGAACTCTACTTTACCTTATGGTATTGCTCTTAGTTATCTCTTGGTCAATGTTAAGAAAATCTCTCCCTCTCTTGACCCTCGTGATTTTGAGCCAATTTGGAGGTTTGATATTGCTTTTTTGAAAACTATGAAAATCTTCATTTACAATGGAGAATACATTGATAAGCATATTTTTGATCATCTTCCCGAAAATCTTCGAAAAACTATCTTGAAAAATGTTGGGCTAAATATCACCTCCTCGGGTCCCACTATTGAGTCTCTTAACTTTCCTTCCCGTGAGGTTATGCCTATTGATCCTCCTCCGTCTTATCGTACTTCCCGTTCTAAATCTTCCATTGGTTCTTCTTCAAATGTTGCTACTAAAGATGATCTTGATAGAGTTGAATCTACATTGCTAAATGTTTTTAAAGAGGGTTTTGCGGAAATTAAAGGTTGGTTTGAAAACATGAATAATCGAATTGAGGGGTTGAAGAATGAAGTTTCATGTCTTCGTGATGATGTTGGAGGTGGAAGAAGGTTTAGGAGCCGCTCTCCTCGGGATAATCGTTAAAACGTTCTTGTTTGGGTGTTTTTAATTTTTATATTATCCTACTTGGTTTTTATCGTGTCTTATTGTGGTTATTTTGGACTATGTGTTTATGCTTTAAATTTCTTTTGGGTCCGTGTTTTGGACATTTAGGATTTTATTGCTACTTGGTTAAATTTGGATATTTGGTTTAGGATACTATGTATTTAACTTGGATAATTGGTTAAGTTTGTTATGCTTTTATCTTGAATGTTAGATGCTTAAATTTTATGCTTCGAATATTATTTAAATATGTTGATGTTGCTAACATTTTCTTTGATGATATAGGTACTATTGCATCTCTTATCCTTGATCTTATTCTATATTGCTTTATAGTCCCTATAGTTTGTTCTATTTTGTCTTAGTTCATAAAATGGTTGAAAAATTGCACTTAGGTCCCTAAAAGTTTTTCAAATTGCATTTTAGTCCCCACATTATATAAATTGCACTTTGACCCCACACTTTTATAAAATTACACCAAAGTGCCAAAAATTGGACTTCATAATCTTCACATGTAATTATTTGCCATTATAGTCCAAATCTTTTGAAAAATTGCATTTTAAAACTCTAAACTTTGCAAAATTGCATTTTTCTTTCATGCTTCATCTAAATGAGCTTTGTGCATTTCAATTAGTTAAAATATTTTCTTTGCTCTAAAACTTATAAACTCTTTACATTGTTTTCTAAAAACTATTCACTTGAGTTTTAGCTCTTCTTCCTTAGTTATGGGTTATACATTTATCCCGTCTTTTTGATGAAGACAAAGGGGGAGAAATATGTGCACTAAAACTTTCAAAATTTGCACTTTACAAAACTCACAAATGCATATCATTTTCATAAAAATACACGTTGACTTAATGCTTGTTGTGAGGGGGAGTTAGACTCCATATGTGCTTTTTTCCTTAAACATCTTGTATGCACATTGATAGGGGGAGCATAACTCCTTTAGAGTTTATACCTTCATATCATTCCTAGGTGTTTTAGTGAAGGATTTGTCATCATCAAAAAGGGGGAGATTGTTGGCATATTGCCCCCATCGTTTAGTTGTTTTAATGTGACAAATCCTCTATTGTTTAGTGTGCTAATTATACTTTATTATCTTGCACTCTTATTCATCAAAAAGCACAATCTTTATCATTTAGATCAAAGCTTTATTATCATATCCTTAGTAGCTAATTTTCATACCATTACTTTTAACCTTATCTTGTGTGTACATTGAGAATTAGCTTTCATGATCAACAACAAAGTTTCTTAAAATGATGTTTACTACAACTCTCGTGAAGATAACTTTTCCATCCGAGCAACGAATCAAAATATCATAATCTCCAAGTCAGTAAGAACCGGGTACCCGCATTTGGTAAAACCGGGAACCCGGTTTGGTGAAGCTCAAGTCAACATCAAGTCTTTATAGCCGTTATGTAGCCGTTGCAATTGAAACCGGGTACTCGCATTTGGGAAACCGGGAACCCGGTTTGGCACAAAGTATACCACCAACTTTATATCCGTTGGGGACTTTCTTGTGCTATAAATATGGCCTCTTTGAAGGAGAAACTTACCTCTCACACTTCAACTATTATACATATCATTCTCCTACAAAATTAGAGGTCTCAAGCTATCAAAGTTAATCATCCAAGCTTGATCAAGAGCTTAAACCAATAAGCTTCAAAGTTATTATCTACTCAAGAGGAGTTTACATGCTTATAGTTATATCTACTCTTTAGGAGATTATTTAGCAAAGTAGTTTCACCCTTTAAACTCTTTGTATTTATCCTCTTAAGTCTAGTTCTTGTAATAGATAGATTAAGAGAGAATTTGAGTATCGGGAGTATACTCGGTGTCCTTGTGTTGTGATTACACAAGAGTTTCCTTCGTGGTTTCGAAGAGGTTGTCCTTCGTGTTATCGAAGAGGTTGTAAGGGTTATTGTGTTCTCGACCCGGTTAAGAGAGACACGGGAGCTTAGTGAAAAGCTTGAAATCCTAAGGAGGCTTCCTTAGGTAGTGGATGTAGGGAAACCGAACCACTATAAATCGTGTATATCTTTCTATCCCTACTCTATTTACTTTCCGCACTTTATATGTTTGATAATATGCTAGTATGAATATTGTGATATTGATTATCTAGTTTATCTAACATATTGTCATCTTGAGTAGTAAGAGATTAGAAACTCGTTTTACTTGTATCACTTATATATCGAACCTCTTAGCTTATCCATTGTATGATCCCTTAGGAGTTTGATATATTAGTTGACTTAGAAGTTTCTTTCTTAAACTTATAATTATCCAAAAAAAATTTAATTAGGCATTAATTTTATTAGTAATCCTATTCACCCCTCCTCTAGGACTTTCATATACATTCTATGTATCCTCAAGAGACACTTTAGTCAGTAGCTCATTGAGCGTATCAATGAGTCTCAAGTGCATAAGAAAGACTCTCAAGTTGCGGTCACAGATCTTGAGATTAACAACCAACTTGTGATGATTTGAGAAGTGATTTCGCAGAAATATCGAGAAATCTAATCATAGGAAGGAATAGGGAACAACGCTATAACAACACTATTATATAACTGTCAAAGATATGGACTATTATCTTAGAGATATATAATTGGAAACTTTAAAACATGAATGAGCCCCCTGGTAGTCAGGTCGTTTCTCACGCATAATTAAAGTGAAGAATGAAAACTTTAAAACATGAATGAGCCCCCTGGTAGTCAGGTCGTTTCTCACTCATAATTAAAGTGTGGTACGTTACCAATTTTATCATATAAAATAAGAGACTCAAAACTATTTAGCCCCCTGGTAGTCAGGTCGTTTCTATTTAGTTTTATTGAGTTACTCCATCCTATAATCAGATGTTAATAATACCACATCCTCTGGGTAGTCCAGACTAAAAACGTGAAATTAATAAGTAAATCCTATTATCAAACAATACAGAGGTTTATAATTTGTACTCGAACTACAAGTCCACCTGGTAGTCAGATCAAAACTTGTAAACTTAACAAATTTGAAACTCTATTTACGATGGACAAGTCTCACGAAATATCTAATATTTCGTCTTAATAAACTCAATAATTTTAATCAAGTGGGAATCAAATTATAATTAATAAACTAAGCGTTTATCAAAATAAACATTAGTAATATAAAATAAATATTTCATTAAATATTTACAAAATAATTAAACAATTCAATTATTTTTCCTTTTTCTGTTAAAAAAAATGCATAAAACCTTTTCCCATTTTTTTTCTCTTTTGTGAACAGAAAGTCATTTTGACTAAACAAAATACTTTAAGGAAACGAGCGTAAGTACAGGTCTAAATTACAAACCCAAATGAAAATCTCGACGTTATCCTCTCTACTGAAAACCCCTCTTCCACTTTGACTTTTCTTCAATTTGTTGCAAACTCTGCTAATCATCATCTCTTTTCATACAAACACCGCTACAGATCATAGCTCTACCTCTCCCCACAACCAAATATGAGTATCTTCTCTGACGGAGGCCACACGCGAAGAACCGCGCCGACCTATCTTCTCTCGATACTAACATCGCATCTTCACACGAACATCAACCGGCTTCAGGCAACTGGAACGGCGACCGAACATCAAGGTCTTTTCTCTGATTTTCACTTTGTTTTAAATATAGAGCGTCCTCTTACAGGGTGGTTTTCTGGTCCTCTCAATCTCAATACTCCTAGTTTCGTTAATCTGCAGTACTGGTGTCACCATAATAAGGATAATTATTATGTGTTTCAGTTTCGCATACCTGCTTCTTATAGGCATGAGACCTCTTTAGGTTGGCCCTCCACTACCTTAAATCATATATATAATAATAAAATTAGCTTCTCTACTAATACTTATAAGAGTTATGATAAGAATAACAATAAAAAAAAGATATGAGTTTCCTTACCTTATCACCAGATGTCTTTTAGATATTTCTCCACTTTTATTAAGTGGTAGTGGGTGCGCTAGGTGGTGTTCATGTTTGAATCAGAATCTCAGTGAGAATACTTCATGTTACTCTTCGATTTATAAGAAAATTGATTATGGGTTCTTTAATTTGTATTACTTCTTTTGGGTCCCTGTGTATCGGCTTGGCTGGCCTAGTTTGGCATGGCCTTTCCACTCTCTTTTGAGTTGGGCTAAAGGGGACATTAGGTGGGACCTCAGCAAACGTTGATTTGGGTTTTACAATAAGTGGTTGTCTCAAGAACATGAAAAACTTCAACAGAGTAGTGGGGAAGTTGCATATAGGATGCTCTCGATTCTTCAGGCTTTATATAGGAATGTTTTTTATCTTTTGGATAATAATAAAAGCTTTAATAAGGATAACAGGTAAAATTATGGTATGAATGGTGATGGGGATAGAAATCTTTACTTCTTTATACAGGTTATGAGGACTGATTGTAGTAACAAAGCACAAATTAATTATATAGAAAATGATATTAGACTTAGTAATAAAAGAGAGAAAGTTTGGATTTTTTTATTTATAAAAAATAAAATGCAATGGATTGATAAAAAATTTGATGAAGTAAAAAATAATTTTAAAATGGATATCCGGACTGTCCCCAAGACGTCCGAAGACATTCAATGAATACTTGTGTGTGGAACTGCCAGGGGATTCGGGCTCCCTTGACGATCTCTAGTCTTAAGTCCGTAGTTAATAGGTTTAAGCCGGGAGTCGCGTGTCTTTTTGAAACCATGCTTCGAGCGCAAGATGCTCCTGATGTTTTGAAGAACTTTAATTATGCTAATAGTTTTATTAGGGACCCAGTCGGTAGTGCTTTTCATTCCGGCGGCATTTTGGTTATCTGGCGTGCAGATATTAGGTTAGATATTATAATGTCTAGTCAGCATTTTGTTATTATGTATATTAATGAATCGTCTTTTTCCTACTATTTAGTGTGTATTCATGCTCCGAATGATTTTGACCAACGCTTAAAACTATGGGAAGATATCTCTATCTGGAATAATAATGTTAATAAACCTTGGGTTTTAATTGGGGATTTTAACGATATTTTAAATGTATCTGAGAAATTTAGTAAAACACCTCCTAATTATAACCGCATTCACGAATTTAATATCTTTATTTCGAATAATGGACTTATTGAGATTCCGTCTCGAGGTAGTTATTTTACGTGGACTAATCGTAGTATTGATAAACCCGTCAAGGTCAAACTTGATCGGGCATTTGCCTCTAATGATTGGTTAACCAGGTTTCCAGATGCTCAAGTTACGGTCCCACCAGCAATCGGGTCAGACCACTGTCCTCTTCTCTTACATACTGATCGATTTAGGTTTCAAGGGAGAAAATGGTTCAAATTCGAATCTATGTGGGTTGAACACGAACAATGCAAAGAGGTGGTCACACAGGCTTGGGGTGATCCTGGCATCGAGGCATCTTTGCCAATCTTTCTCGATAAAAGAGACAACACAATTAATTCGCTGACTATCTGGAGTAAACGTACTTTCCACAACAACGCTCTTAACATTAAAAGATTGACCGATAAATTACTCCATCTGGACACGCAACCCGTGACAAGACAAATTTTAGAAGAACAAGCAACCGTTAAACAAGAAATTAAAAAAGCATACGAAGCAGAAGAACAATATTGGTACGACCGAGCACGGAAAAGCTGGCTCAAATATGGAGACAAAAATACAAAATTCTTCTTCTTAGCAACCCTTAGTCGACGAAATTTGAATCGGATCCTTCGGATAAAAAATCAACAAGGGACTTGGGTTGATGAGGTTTCGGAAGTTCGGAATGGATTTCAGCACTACTATACGAACCTATTTAAAGAAAGTAACCAAGACTGGATGAATGAAGCACTGGAAGGAATCTCGACGAAAGTCACACGGGAAATGAATGAAAAACTCCTTAGACAACCGACAATGGAGGAAACAAAGAAAGCGGTCTTTGACATGTCTCCAAGCAAGGCGCCGGGCCCGGATGGCCTAAATGGTAAGTTTTATCAGGAATTTTGGCACATCATTCAATATGATGTGCTTCTCATGGTCCAGGATTTCTTTAACAATAATATCTCTCTCGACGCCTTAAATGAAACTCTTATAACCTTGATACCCAAAGGGGACACCCAAGAACAAATTGGAGACTATAGGCCCATATCGTGTGTTAACTTTGGTTATAAGATTATATCGAAAATACTAGCTAACAGATTACAGGAATTCATGGAAACCATTGTATCTCCGACCCAAGCAGCTTTCATCAAAGGGCGGGCCATTCAAGACAATATACTAGTGGCACAAGAAGTCTCCTTTTACATGAAAAAGAAACGAAAAAACGCCAAACCAATGGCGGCGATCAAGCTGGACATGGCTAAGGCATACGATTAGGTACGCTGGGATTTCTTACTTCTAGTTCTCCATAAACTTGGTTTTCACAAAAAATGGATCACTTGGATCTCGAATTGTTTATCTTCAGTTACTTTTCAATTAAATTTTAATGGTGAAAGGTTACAGAAATTCAAACCACAACGGGGATTAAGACAAGGTGACCCCCTATCCCCGTTCCTTTTCTCCTTAATGACCGAGTCGCTTATCAGCCTAATTGACACGAAGATTAGCCAAAATGATCTCAAAGGTATACAAATAACACGAAATTGTCCGGTTATTTCTCACTTGTTATTCGCATACGATTCGCTTTTCTTCTTAACCCTAGATGGCAATGAGGTTGAACATTTTGAAGACTGTATAATAAAGTACTGCACGGCTTCTGGACAACGAATAAATTACAACAAATCTTCCATTTACTTCAGCAGAGACACTCTGGAAACTATACGTCAACAAGTTACAACCAGGCTACAGATACAGGAAAAGGAAAATCTTGGAAAATACCTAGGGATACCATTGTGTCATAAGCAGTCAAAGGTTGAACCACTACAATGGATTGCTGAAAAACTTTTTAGTAAAACAGAGGGCTGGAAAGCACACCTTTTGTCAGAAGGAGGCAAGGAAGTCCTCATCAAAGCACTTCTCCAGGCTCTTCCCACATACTCTATGTCAATCTTCTCTTTTCCAATTACATTTTTTAATAAATTAATATCAGCAATTTCGAATTTTTGGTGGAATTCAGGTGAAAAATCTCGAATACATTGGCTAGCATGGGAGAAACTAGCTGTCAGCAAACTTCTTGGTGGTATGGGCTTCAAGGACTTTAAGCGTATGAATACAGCCTTACTTGCAGCACAGGCGTGGCGAATCCTAAACAACCCTGACACCCTAGCAGCTCGCCTACTTAAAGGTATTTATTTTCCGAAAACTACATTTCTCGACGTTAAATTAAGACAATCTCGAACATGGTCCTGGGCTAGCTTAATAGAAGGCCGAGATATGCTCAAAAAATATGGCCGATTTCAAATAGGTAATGGTAAATCGAGTAATATTTGGAATGATAAATGGTTAGATACGCCGTGGAATTTAGAACGTCCACAGGGTTGCCAATTAGAGAAACTTTATGAACTCTGGAATGCAGATCTTTCGACTTGGAATACAGAATTAATTTGCGATCTATTTCCCGCCCCTATTATTCCAGTAATACTCCGAACAAGGTTCTTCTCGACTGAAGCTCCTGACAAGTTCATATGGCCATTTGCCAAGAATGGCGATTATGTTACGAAGACGGGATATAAAATTCTTACCGATCATGCTATTTTCGAGGAACCGCGTCAATCAACAGGTGTACCGGTGGCAGATATTCTTTGGAAAACCATTTGGGGATCCAATGTACCTACAAAGGTTAGAATCTTTTCTTATAAAGTTTGTAATAATGCAATCCCGACAGGTACAAATCTAGAAAAAAGGAAATGTGAAAGCCAGAGAAACTGTCGATGGTGCAATGCAGAACATGAAACAACGGAACATCTACTGCTCAATTGTGGGGTATCAAAACTCATATGGGCCGGATTGGCTCTACAGATACATGTGGACAACGTCGAGCTGGACGTGGGCCACTGGTTTTTGAAAATGGTTGAAATATATACAACAGGAGGATGGCAAAAGGAGGTTGTAATTTCCTACATCTTGATGATGTTGTGGAATCTTTGGAAAGCAAAAATGAAAAGTCGGCATAATAATTCAGATATCGATCCAGAAATAGTGATTCACCATACTAACTCTCAAATCCAGGAACACTTTGGTACAAACTGGTTCAACAGAGAACCTTCAAATCTCGACAATATCAAGACGCCAATCTCTGGGAATACGAGTCCCGACTGTACCACAACGCTCACATTTACCTGTGACGCGTCCTTTACACATGCACATCTCCCCACGGAGATTGGAATTATACAAATAAATAAAGCCGATGGATCAAGGGTACAACATATGACAACAGATAAATGTAGTACCAGCGTTGAAAGAGAAGCTCTGGCCATCATTAAAGCTTTGGAAATTGGACAACAATGGCCACAACGAGAGAAAACCTTTCTCTCGGATAACCTTGATTCAAGGTATTCAGCAAGTGTCGGCAGCTAGGTGGGATCTTCGACCATACATCATACATATTCACAAACTAGCTAGGGAATCGGGCCCCGTTTACTTCAAACACATTCCCCGCAGGTTTAATACAGGTGCTGATCATCTAGCAAAAGCAGTCAGGCACAGGGCAACTGACGATATCTGTCTCTTGAAGTCTTCACTGACAGGTTCTCGAAACTGGGTATTGGTTAAATTTATGGTCCCGAGATCTTTTGTAATATAGGAACCTGTCCAAAAAAAAATAAACGAGCTTAAGTCAAAGAAACTTTTCCATTTTATTTTTGTTAACAAACAAATCTGCTTAAATAAAACAAAAGGTTCAATGACAGCAGAATTCTGAACAACTCTTTGTCCATTTGTATACAAAATTAAAATTAAAAAAAATAAAATCACATCGGCCAACGGCCACAAACGGCCAAAAGAGAAAAGCTTTATCTTCCAAAAGTTAACAATCTCAATTTTCCTTTTTTTTTTTCTTTTTCCTCGAAAGAAGTGATGTTCTGAACATCACAAGTTCACAACTAAAAGGAGTTTTTAATAAGTTTAGCGTTTTTTTTATAAATAATTGGCAATTTGGCATAAAAAAAAAAAAATTTCAGATTTGGCACAAGGGCGGTATCTTGAACACAGCCTTAGGCAAAATTGTATTTCTATTAAGGGCGGTGGTTGAATGACCGCCCTTACAATTTTGCTTAAGGGCTGTGTTCAAGATACAGCCCTTGTGCCAAATCTGAAATTATTTTTCTGTTTATGCCAAATTGCCAATTATTTATAAAAAAAGTGTTAAAGACTAAAAAAAACTCAACTAAAAGCAACAAAATTTAACAATCTCAATGTTTTTTTTTTTTTGAAAGAAGTGATGTTCTGAACATCACAACTAAAAGCAACAAAGAACGGCGGCTCAAAAAAATAAAAATAAACAATTTATAAAGCAAAACAAAGAGATTTATTATGACTGATCAAAACTCTTTTTGCAACTCAATATTAAGAAATTGTTTCAAAAACAATATATACTGAATATGTCTAGCAAAATTTTTCCTTAAAAAACGACAGCAGAATAAAAAAACTACTGCTGATCAATACACAAAACTTGTTATATCTCATATAAAACCATGGTTTATCATATAAATCCTAGATAACCCAAATATTATCATATAATAAAAGATTTATATACCTAAAAAGCAACAACTTAGCTCTGATACCAATTGAAGGATAATTGCAACTCAATTATATCAAAATATAATTCAGCGGAAACAAAATTGCAATAAAAACCATCTAATTGCGATTTAAGGATTTAAAACAAGGAAAAATACGATTACATACCTTAATACGTTGTATGAGAATCAAATTGCCCAGCTTCAAAAGTTTGAAGCCTCCACGCTTTGTACACCGAGCTTGAGCCTTACTTCCAGAATCACAATTCTAGCTTGGAGACAAAAAGACCTTTCATTTCTTGTGGGTTTTTTTTCTTAGAAGAAAAACTGATGGAAAAGTTATGTGTATAATGATTTCTCATTATACTTATAACTCAAGAGAAGAAAATGAAAAGACAAGAATTGGAAAAGTTATAATGAAATTGATTATCTTAATAATCTAGTCCATTACCACTTGTGAAGTGGATTTGGACCTTCTACATTATACAAAAACAATTGATTAGCCTACTGGTTAGTGACACATTTCACACTACTAGAAGTCCGTGGTTCGATCCACAAACTTGTCAGTTTTTCCTTTTCCTTTTTGTCTTAGCTCGGTCTTATATTAGAATATTAAATTGTGCTAGCAAATTAATATACCAATATTCCAAGTATATATTTAATTAATATTTATTATCTAATAATAAAATTAATTAACGACATGAAGCAAGATCAATACACTCGTTAGTGTGCGACTACGTGGGTTTATCGTTAAACCGGTAGTAGTTAACTTAATTAACTACTAATCGAGGTTGGCGTCTAACAACACTCCTCAACGACCGGATAACGTGAAGTAACCCCGTACAAAGAACCCGGTAAAGGATCATACACGTATTCCCTCTATCTTTACAGCTCCGGATCATCCTGGGATATGGTACATCTGTCAAATCCCATTAGAAAATCAACTACGTTACACGTCGATTATCAACGATTGACGAATGACCTACACTACTGGATTTGCGGTGTTTACCCACGACGAATTAGCGACGACGCGTAATTCGTCGTTATACTTTAGAAGTTAGCGATGACATAAACTTAGCGGCGAAAATTTAGGCGTCGTTAATTAGCGACAACATAAATTGTCGTTATTTCCAGGATTTTCGTCGCTGAATATTGTTAATTTCTTATTGAGTTTTTTTTAATAGCCGATATGTCGTCGCTATCTTAGCGACAACACATTTCGTCGCTATTTTGAAGATTAGCGACGATTCTATGTGTTTAACCACGACCCGTAATTCGTCGCTAATCGTGGATCCTATTTTATGGATACAGCAGGTTTTTTAACCCACATAACACACAAAACACCCAAAAAAATCCTCCGATTTTCTCCCAAAAACTCAACTAAATTCCTTTTTTTTTTTTTTGTAATTGCTTCTCCACTTCATCTTGCATCATTCTTGGTTCAATAATCAAAGTGGGGGTCCATTAATATCATCTTTCATCACACAATTTAAGGTAATAATTGCATGAAATTCACCTTTTAATTTTTATTTTTTTTGAATGCTAATTGTGTTTTATTCTTTCTATATGGTTTGATTAGGTGAATTAATACAACTTTCTTGGTTGAGAATTAACATCACTCTTCAATTTATCCATCCAATTCAAGGTATTTCCATTAAATTTCATGCTTTTTAAATTTTGTATTTATTTGATTATGTTTGCAAGTTGATATACCATATGATTAGGTTAATGAATTAAATATTTGTTGGTTGATTATGCATGTGTTGTGTGAATTTATATTTTGTGCTCATATATTTTTACTTGTTTATTTAATTCTTTGTTCTTTTTTTTATATATTCATTCATTTAATGCTATGTAATATGTATTCATTTAATGGTTTGTAATTTTTATTCATTCAATGGTTTGTAATATTTATTCATTCAATGAGTTTGTAAGTTTTTTTATTTTGTTTATTGTGTTGTAATTTTTATTCATTTTATTCATTGGGTTGTAATAATTATGTATTTTATTTTATTTTATTAATGTAGTCGCATAGTTTACTCAACTTGTTGTTAAGAGATGTCATCGAGTTCGGACATGAGTATCGATAAGAGTTGGATTGAATTGACGAATGTGTTAGATGGTGAATATATTTTTGGGGTTTATAAATTTATCGATTTTGCTAAGAAAAGTAGAGGTTATACCGGTTACTTGTCTTGTCCGTGTAAAAAGTGTAATAATTTTTGCCGATTAAAAACAGAAGCTGTTATGGCCCACCTTCTAAGAGAGGGATTTAACCATGATTATAAGGTTTGGACAAAACACGGTGAGAAAGCGACACAAACACATACACCCCCTGCAAGTAAAGATCCAATTATAGTAAATGAAATCCAGCATGTTTATGACGATGTGAGACAGAGTTACGATGTTGGTGGACATCCAGGAGACACCGAGATGAGAGATGCACATATTCCAAGTCGAAGCAGTTTTGACACATTGTTCGAAGAATTGGAGACGGAATTATTTCCTGGTTGTGAATCGATGAGTTCGTTGAATTTCATTGCCAAGCTAATGCACGTAAAAGTAAAGAACAAATGGACTAACACCTCATTCACCGAGCTACTGGAGTTGTTGGGTCGTATTTTGCCTAAACCTCACAATTTGCCCGAATCTTATGAAGCATGCAACAAGAAGTTGAAAAGTTTGGGTATGGGGTATGTTACCATCGACGTTTGTTTGAACGATTGTGTTATTTATTATAAAGAAAACAAAGACCTTGATAATTGTCCAGTTTGTAGCGAGTCTAGATGGGGTATCAAAGTACCGCATAAGAAGCTTCGATACTTTCCGATTGCTCCTAGATTACAGCGACTATACGCTTCAAAGCACACCGCTGAAGACATGATTTGGTACCATACCGGTAACAGTGCCGATCCGGATGTGTTGCGTCATCCGGTTGATGGTGATAGTTGGAAGAGATTTGCAGCGCTACACCCTGAGTTTGCTAGTGAACCTCGTAACGTATATCTGGGTCTTGGAATCGATGGGTTTTGTCCTTTCTCTATGCAGAACAACTCGTATAGTACGTGGCCAGTCATATTAACCGTATATAACTTACCCCCGTGGGTATGCATGAAGGAAACCACATTCCAGCTTTGTTTGTTGATTCCGGGACCCCGTTCACCTGGTAAGGACATGGATGTCTTTCTTCGTCCTGTTATAGACGAGTTGGAAGAGTTGTGGGATAAAGGGATCGTTACGTATGATGCCCACAAGAAAGAAGAGTTTACGATGAAGGTTTGTTTGTTGTCTACCACTAATGATTTCCCCGCTAGGTCATACACTTCCGGATGGTCGGGTCAAGGTTACAAAGCTTGTCCCGAATGCATGGATCATACTCCGTCATTGAGTGTGAACAAAGGGATTGTTTACTTTGACCATAGACGTTGGTTACCTGCTGTACATCGATTTAGAAGCGAATGTGTTTTGTACAAGGAACCCGATGATAGGCTCCCACCGAAGAAATATAGTCCTGCAAGTATTCAGACACAGTTAGATGGGCTTCCCATTGTGTTTCCCGGTAAACACAAAGATTTTGGGGGAAAGATCGTGAAGCAAGATGTTAATCGACGATTCAATTGGAAGAAAAAGAGTATTTTCTATCGTTTACCGTATTGGTCTGAAAATTTGTTGAAACATAACATTGACGTTATGCAGTGCGAGAAAAACGTGTGTGATGCTCTGCTCGGTACAGTTATAGGTCTTGATGGGAAAGTTAACAAAGATAACGTGAAAGCGAGACTGGATCTTGAGAAATTGAAGATTAGAAAAGAATTGTGGTTGACTGAGAGAAATGGTAAAAAAATATTGAAACGGGGAAAGTACACTCTAACACCGGAAAAGCGGACTATTTTTCTTGACTGGCTGAAGGCACAGAAGTTTCCAGACGGTTTTGCATCTAGTATGAGAAACAATGTTCAAAGTGATACGGGTAAGATTATCGGCATGAAATCTCACGACTGCCACGTGATGATGCAATATCTTTTCGTGGCTAGTCTCCCCGGGCTTATTGAAGACAAAGCGATTAGTGATGTGTTTATTGGGTTAGCGAATGTGTTTAGAGTCGTTTGCAATAAAAATCTAAGCAGGAAACAGTTAGTATCGGGAAAGAAGAAAGTGGTTGAACTTATGTGTAGGCTAGAAATGATTTTACCTCCCGCGTTTTTTGATATAATGATCCACTTGGTGATACACTTATACGATGAAGCATTGCTTGGTGGCCCTGTCCAAATGCGGTGGATGTACCCATTTGAAAGGTATTTGAAAAAGTTGAAAGAGTATATCCGAAATCCGGCTAGACCAGAGGGTTCAATAGCCGAGGGGTACATTAGGGAAGAGACGTTGAATTTCATATCAAGATATCTTAGTGAAGAAAAAACAAGATTCAACGATCCAGGCAGATACAACGAAGCACCGCTGGTCCCAAAAGAGCTATCCGTTTTCAATTCCCAATGCACTCCAGTTGGCAAGATAGAGTACGTTTCTTTACCGTATAAGGAGAAGGAGCACATAAGTTGGTATATTTTGCATAATTGCGACGAACTCGAAACATACATGACGTAAGTAAATATTTATATATTTATATATTAATATATTTATTTATTTATATATTTATATATTTATTTATTTATTTATTTATTTATTTATATATTTATATATTTATATATTTATATATTTATATACTTATATTTATATTTATATATTTATATATTTATTTATTTATATATTTATATATTTATATATTTATATCTTTATATATTTATATATTTATATATTTATATATTTATATATTTATATACTTATATTTATATTTATATATTTATATATTTATATATTTATATATTTATATACTTATACTCATTTACAATTATAGTGAACACAAATCAACACTTACGGGAACGAGTGATGAAATAGATATTACGCATCGTCGAACGTTTAAGGAATGGTTTTTGGAAAAGGTATGTAATTTTAGGCATTGGTTTAAAACTTATATATTTATTATCAAAGTACTAACTATTATTGTTGTATATTAGATTCATGGAATGCATTCACGTGGTGATCCATTAGCTACCACCGAGATGGTGTCCTTGGCAAACATGTCTTATGGTTCGGTGCATAAATATAATTCATGTGTTGTGAACGGTGTCAAGTGGGTAACTAAGTCCAAAGGAGAGAAAAGAGTGACGCAGGATTACGGAGTGTGTACCATTTACAATGAAGAACCCTATTACGGGGAATTAATCAAAATCTTGGAGGTTAAGTACACTGAAGGGTGCTCGGTTGTGTTATTTGTCTGTAAGTGGTATAAAAAGTCTGAATCGAGGCAAGAACATGGGGTAACCTTTATCAACACAATAAACTTTGAGTGGGCCGACGAACCATACATTTTAGCATCGCAAGCCAAGAAAGTGTTTTACATCGACGAGATTAGTTCAAAGAAATCAATGAAAGGGTGGAAAGCCGTTTGGGAAATAAACGATCGACACGGATGGAGTCCTGAGTTATGGGGTTCGGAATCACTCCCTACTGGAAATGAGAGCATCAACATACCATTGGATAGCACGGGGAACGAGAACATCAGCATACCATTGGCATCCACCGAGGAGATCGAGATTGATCCAGCTCATTTTTTTATTGATTTGTCTTTTGATACGGTTATTGATGAAAATGAGGAAATTCATGATGACACCTTGGATGAATACGGTGATGAAGAAGCACCTATAGAGGTTGATAGCGATGATGAACCCATAGTTATTAGTGGATATGATACTGATTAGGTTTTTCTTCTTTTGGTTTATTTGTAATAACACATTTTGTGGATTCTAAACACTCAACTTTGACTCTAAACACTTAACTTTGACTCTAAACATTTAACTTTGACTCTAAACACTCAACTTTGACTCTAAACACTTAACTTTGTCTCTAAACACCTAACTTTGACTCTAAACACTCAACTTTGACTCTAAACACTTAACTTTGACTCTAAACACTCAA
The DNA here is from genome assembly GCA_029959085.1 of Nemophila menziesii. Lineage (NCBI taxonomy): Eukaryota > Viridiplantae > Streptophyta > Magnoliopsida > Boraginales > Hydrophyllaceae > Nemophila > Nemophila menziesii. Next base: position 20,448,057 of record JARWIR010000013.1, on the reverse strand, counting down.
CTTTGACCATAAACACTTAACTTTGACTCTAAACACCTAACTTTGACTCTAAACACTCAACTTTGACCATAAACACTTAACTTTGACTCTAAACACTTAACTTTGACTCTAAACACTCAACTTTGACTCTAAACACTTAACTTTGACTCTAAACACCTAACTTTGACTCTAAACACCTAACTTTGACTCTAAACACTCAACTTTGACCATAAACACTTAACTTTGACTCTAAACACCTAACTTTGACTCTAAACACCTAACTTTGACCATAAACACTTAACTTTGACCATAAACACTTAACTTTGACCATAAACACTTAACTTTGACTCTAAACACTCAACTTTGACCATAAACACATAACTTTGACTCTAAACACTCAACTTTGACTCTAAACACTTAACTTTGACCATAAACACTTAACTTTGACTCTAAACACTCAACTTTGACTCTAAACACTTAACTTTGACTCTAAACACTTAACTTTGACTCTAAACACTCAACTTTGACTCTAAACACTTAACTTTGACTCTAAACACCTAACTTTGACTCTAAACACTCAACTTTGACTCTAAACACTTAACTTTGACTCTAAACACTCAACTTTGACCATAAACACTTAACTTTGACTCTAAACACCTAACTTTAACTCTAAACACTCAACTTTGACTCTAAACACTTAACTTTGACCATAAACACTTAACTTTGACTCTAAACACTCAACTTTGACTCTAAACACTTAACTTTGACTCTAAACACTTAACTTTGACTCTAAACACTCAACTTTGACTCTAAACACTTAACTTTGACTCTAAACACCTAACTTTGACTCTAAACACCTAACTTTGACTCTAAACACTCAACTTTGACCATAAACACTTAACTTTGACTCTAAACACCTAACTTTGACTCTAAACACCTAACTTTGACCATAAACACTTAACTTTGACCATAAACACTTAACTTTGACTCTAAACACTCAACTTTGACCATAACACTCAACTTTGACTCTAAACACCTAACTATGCAAGAAAGGGTAAGATGCGTAAACCATTTAAAAAAAAAAAAAAAATTTGCGACGACATTCAACCACATAGCGACGACATTCAACATTTGAATGTTGTCGTTAATTATTCGCGACGACATTCAAAGGGTTTGTCGTCGCTAATAAATAATTAAAAATTCTATTGGTCATCAAGGGCGGTCAACTTTCCCGCCCACTAAAATTAGCGACGACAATCCAAAATTTCGCGACAACAGGTCGTCTCTAAGCTAAGACACGCAAGGGGCGTGTGTACGTGGGGCGCCACGTGTATCAAATTCGCGACAAAATCCCAAGATTAGCGACGACCCGTGTCGTCGCTAATCAATTTTTCTATAAAACCCTAAACCGAGCTCATTTCTGCCAAACACAAACACCCAAAACACTCCCAAAAGCTCCATATCCGCCATAGCCAAGCTATTCTGAGGTGAAACAACACCTAATCCAACGTCCAGGTAATGATTCTAGTCCAAATACACATTCTAATCTCACCTTTTTTGATTTTTTTTTTAATTTCTAATATTTTCTCTTGTGTTTTTTTTGTATGATTCCTTCTTCTTGGCATGGATTCATGGACGAAATCTACACCATTTCTACGTAACAGGTTCCAATTTCCGGATCAAACTTGCAATTTTTTTATTTTTAATTTTTTTTTCTTGTAAAAATTCATGAATGTTTTTAGTTGTTTGATGAAATCCAAGAATTATGTGTATGTTTCTGGGTTGTTTGGTAATTTTTTGGTGTTAAATAACAACATGTAATTGGAATTTGATAAAAATTAGGGTTTTGGTATGATATTTGTAATTTTAATGTAATAGTTGGTGTGTTATTGATCTTTGATTGTGTTTTAAGATATAGGGACCTATTTGCAATATGTTTGATTTGTATGTTTAAGGTCTAAAATGCAGTTTTGTATGATTAAGGACTAAAATGCAATTTTATAAAAAAAAGGACTAAAATGCAATTTTATAAAAAAATGGACTTATTTTAGAAAATTAGGAATTATTCGCATTTTTTAAAAAAGTTGGATAAAAATGGAAATTTTAAAAAAATATGGACTTATTTGAAAATTTTAAAAAATTTGGACTTATTTGCAAATTTTAAAAAAATTGGACTTATTTGCAAATTTTAAAAAATTTGGACTTATTTGCAAATTTTAAAAAAATATGGACTTATTTGCAAATTTTAAAAAATTTGGACTTATTTGCAAATTTTAAAAAATTTGGACTTATTTGCAAATTTTAAAAAATTTGGACTTATTTGCAAATTTTAAAAAATTTGGACTTATTTGCAAATTTTAAAAAATTTGGACTTATTTGCAAATTTTAAAAAAATTTGGACTTATTTGCAAATTTTAAAAAAATTTAGGACTTAAATGCAATTTTATGAAATTTTATAGATGGCTGCTGTCATGGGTAGGAGTCACGGTGGAGATGGGAGGGGTAACGATCCCCCGAGGGGTCCACCACGTTCGAATGCTGATTGTAACCAACCATCGGGTAATAAAAAATTCAATTAATGTTTATTTATCACTTAAAAAAATATGTAGTTACTAAATATTTTTCACTAAAACAGGTGAACGTAAAAGAAGGACACCGAAAGCTGCCACCTCTATCCGGACAGCTCAGGAGACCCTGAAGAGAGTCGGCTGGCCCATTCCAGTTGACTTTTCTGTCATAGACGGCACCTGGAACTTCGTGGGCGAGTATAGCAAACACGTGGGTCAGGTGGTTGGTAATGCTGTTCGAGAGGCTATTCCCCCGTGCTACAAACAATGGTCAGATGTTCCCGACCAAAACAAAGGGGTAGTTTTGCAGCGACTTCATCAATTTTTTGATTTAGAGGAGTGGAGGAGGCGAGGCGATTGGGAAGAGATCACTAAGAGATTGACTACGGTGACATCTGGAGCCTACAGGCGATACAAGTCGGATTTGAAGAACGACTATTACTACACGGGTGAAAATCCACCAGATGTTGACCCGGTGATTTGGGAGGCGACGAAGAAGATGTTTGATGACTTGGCGAAACAGGTAGAAAAAAATAATTTATTAATTATTTTATACTTTTTTTTTAATTACTTTTATAACTACTTCTTTTTTATTTGTAACAGAGTCAGGCTGATATAAACAAGAAGAATCGAGAGCAGCAGACAGTTCCGAGCAAGGCGGGGTCAAGGAACTGGTCACAGACCCGGGAGGTGATTATTGAGGTATAAGTTTTAAAAATTAAAATATAATTTAGTATTTAATTTAATTTAATTGTTAACTAATTAAAATTTGTTACTGTATACTGTCCAGGGGAAGCTGAAGACGGTGACGAAAGAGCCGTTGACTTTTACAGATGACGAGACCCAGGAGGAGATGGAGCTTCCTCCTTTAAGCGGCTATTTCGACCACCTCTCCTATGATGCTGCTACAGATAGCTGGCGTGACGAGCGTTGGGAGAAAGCTAGTGTAATTATTTTTTTTAAATTGATTTAAATTAATTTATTATTTTAAATTTATTTCTTTATTAATCTAATTTATTTTTAAATTGAAATCTAATTACAGGGTGTTCTCCGGGAGAAGATGAAGAAGAAGGTTGTGCAGGCCGGAGCGGAGGGTACTGAAGTTAGCATCCAAGAGCAGATGAATGCCATGCTCGAGACAATAATGGAGGTCCTACACCCACCCAAGACTAAATACTGGGTGCCTACCATTGGTCCGGTCCGGAAATGATCCAGGACTCCTACACAGCCGGACAGGGAGAACGATGAGCTGCTTAAGGCGGTTCTGGATGGGATGAACGAGCTTCGCGCGGCTCAAAATCTTCCACCTATACCGGATCCATCCTCCGCATCACCCGGGCCCACAGCTTCTTCTAGTCGGCCGAGTCAACCCCCGAGCATGGCAGAGACTCTCTTCGAGGCATTAAACGGGATAAGAATCGCCAATGGAATGCAGCCGATCAGCAAACCCGGGCCCACTAGACGAGATGAAGAGAGAGAAGATGAGGAGAGAAGAGGAGATGAAGAAGATCCCAATTTGAATGATGATTAAGTTATTTTTTTTAATTTGGTTGGTTTGTATGTTTAAGACTTTATTTATTTCGGAATGTTTGACTTTGACTTGACTCGTTTGACGTTGACTTTATTTCAAGTTTAGTATTTGAATCGAATTATCGTATTTATATGTATTTTTTGATTTTCATTTATTTATAATTTTGCATTATATTTAAAAGCAAAATATAAATAAAAAACTACAATTTAATAAAATAAAAAATAAAATTTAAATAAATAATAATTAAAAAAAAAATATAAAAAAATATAAAAAACATGAATAACGACGACGCGTGTCGTCGCTAAATATTAAATAATATAAATAAAAAATGATTTTCGATAAAATTAAAAAAATAAAAAATCAAAATACGAATTATTAGCGACGACAATCTGTCGCTAAAAAGTTGTCGTTAATTAAATTAAAAAAAAATTCAATTAATAAATTTTCGATGAAAAAATAAAGAAAAACTAATTAACAAATTAGCGACGGCGTGTTGTCGCTAATATGTCGTCGCTAATCTCTTAAATTCGCGACGCGCACCCTCGTGGTTAAAACCCTGAGTAATTAGGGACGAAATCACTTTTTGTCGTCGCTAATCACGGATTAGCGACGCCGGGATAGAGACGACCTGTTAGCGACGAAATGTCGTCGCTAAACACAATTAGCGACGGAATCACCCGGATTCGCGACGACGCGTGTCGTCGCGAAACCAGGCGAATCCAGTAGTGCTAAGAAACACCTTTCCTCATTCATTCTATCACCTTGGCCAAGGATTTGATACAATCGTTATAATCTTATGACATCGTAGAGCTCAAACTCTTTACCTAGAGTTGATAGATTCCATCTCGACTCATCCCTAGGAGCATATATACTTAATCGTGTCCAATATCCTTTCGACTAGCATTGTGACACACTAGTAGTCCAGTATCAAAACACAACAAGCATATACACAACAGTAGTGATGATCTCAGGTCAAAGGATTACAAGCATAAAATTCCTTCTAGAGATTAACCTACTTGACAGTTCAAGGTAATTAACCATTAGGAATCTCTAGTTTTAGTCGGTTCGATAATCACATCTCTATGTGCATTATCTATGCACCTAACTCGGTAAACGAGAACTACCGATATTTATCCAATAAATACTTGTTAGCTACATAATCTAACCGAATCATCGAGGTCCTAACTCGATGATCCTACGATTAAGAACAAGTTTAGATTAAGTCCTATAAGCTAGATTCTCATTATCATAACACCTTATGATATCTAGTTCGTAACTTAATCAAGGATTTGCCTTTATATTATGTAGATTAATACCATAATCATAAAGGCTTGCCATAGATTCAAGGAAACAATTTCTTTAATCAAAACTGTAGGGATAACTGTTATCGTGTACAATAAACACTTGTGTTCAATTCATTACAAGACGATCGGGGTTAGGGCATAATTCCAACACTTTCTACTTGATGCTGTAGAGCACAATTAGAGGTGAGCAAATTTTTTCTATATATGCTGCATTATTTGTTCAACTGCTGTATGTTCTTTGTATTTTAATAAGGAAACATCTTTAATAATCCCTTATTTTAACCTTGTTGATCGGTAGATTTAAGAGTTGAAGATATATATGGAATAACTTTGAGAAAGAAAGGATACTCATTCATAATATTATAATCAATCATGTTCCCTATTTATAGCTTAAGCTTGACAATTGTCTTTACAATCAATCTCCAACTACAACTCAATTAAGCTAGCTCAAAGTTTATCCATGGCAATATTTTACTACTATTATCTTGCTTTGTTTATTCTCATTCTCTTTTCTTTCTGAAATGTCCCTACCATTATAGCAAAAAAAACCTACCTCGTGCTCTTGCAATCATCGATCATTAATCATTTTCGCCTCACTGCAAATTATCTTCACTTATACGTTGCCTCGTTATTATCTCAATATGGCTCGGTTCTTTTTCTCGGCCGTTTCGGGTGTAAATTTTTTTCTTTTTCTTTCATTCTCATTTCCATCAATCTCTGTTGTCAACTTACGTTCCTTTGGATGAGTTAATAGAAGCGGCATAACCCATGCCATTGTCTCACAGGTTAAAAGTGAGAATTATTCAGTATTTAATTACACTTTAACACTTAAGTCTGGCAAAATGTTAGTTAAAAGTTTTATGCAAAAAAGATTGACCTTACTAGGCCTTCAGGTTAAAAAAGTTTTATGCAAAATGACGTCATCGGTATAAAAACGAGGCTCTGATTCATGGAGTGAAAAGAGAATTTGAAAAAGTGTTGCCTTCCTTTCCATCTTTTCCATCTTCGTGAATGCACTAAAATTGACGTCAGAAGCAATTTGCTGTTTGGCTTCTTCCATCGTGCCTTGTATAAATCAATTTTCTTCAAGTAATTATATATACCATCTAAATTTATACCACGTCTTTCTAAAATTACAGTCATGGTTATAAATCTCAGTTTATTTAATCATCGGGGACTCCCAAACACACGAACTTTTATAAATAGAAAATAGAAAGGCTTGTTATTGAACCGTATAACATGACAATTATATGATCATGTCAACTAATATCTATCTAACTTGTAAAAATAAACTAAGAATTTCTATCCATCTAATTTCAATATGTCATTGGGTTGCCCGGGATAGCTAGCCGGATGGAGTAGATAATTTCCTTTTCTTAAATAAGTAAAACCCTCTCCCTAGGCCGTACTTGCATTTTTCAGTGAACACGGCTTTTCCTATATATACATCAATTTTTTTCTTATAAAAATTTTTGAAGTTGAATATTCAGTTGATTTAACCCACATATTATTTATGTTTTCTTTTGAAAATAAATTGTTTATTAAATTGTAAAAATAAATAAATAAATAATTTATTTCTATTCGAATTATACCATACATAATATATTTTCTTTTTTTTCAATCATAAGTACTCCTATGTTAGTTGATACAAACTTAAGTAATATATATCATCTTCTCTTGCCATGAAACTATTTTATTTTCTAGTATTCTATATCCAAACGATTTCAAGATTGGAAAATTATCGCAAGCATTCATTAGTATACTTCGACAAAATATTCTCCTATATTTCTCAATTTTATTCTTTCCAATCTCGAATTCAGCATCCTCCCCTTTCACAGTGACATTTTCCTGCAACTAGTCTCATCATAGCATTGGAAACAAAAATAAATTTTAAATAATCCAAATCAACTTTATGGGTACACTCTTTTGTAGCTTTGAATAATAATCTCACAAGGGTTTGAGTTTCTACTTCACGGACGAAGGATGATTTGGAGACTATTTATAGAGAAGAGTTCAGTGACCAGAATATAGGAGCCCATACGAAAAGTTTGTGGTTGAAGGCGAAGTCATCTGCTGCCATAGTCTATTTAGGCCGGTTTGGAAGACTTCATTCTTTGTAAAGCATTTTTCAAGTATAGACGGAGACGAGACCGTGAATAAAATATCCACAACCAAAACGGAGAAAAATAATCCAACCATATTGAGATAATAATGAGTAAACTGCTAATTGAATGAGAGTTTTTAATGAACTAATAATGGAAGGGATGATTTAGACAACACCATGGATTCATATTATCAATAAAGTAATAATCTCTTTTTTTTATAAATAAATTCACTGTGAAATTAGTTACTTTTAGAGTTATTTGTGTTGACTTTGTGTATCAAATGTGAAACTCTTAGATACAAGCATTATATTATATGCCAAAGCATGGATAAGAATTTAAGGAAAGGAGGTCAAAGAAGAAAACTAAGAGCAATGGACTAAAGAAACTGCTTTAGAAAATAAAAGAGTTACCGACCAGAATTAGAAAGTAAATTGTTTTCGATGCCACGTGGGATTGACAAAGCATTTTGATGAGCCCTTTTATATCCATATAGGGCTATGAAACACAGTCGCGTGGCCATTGGTTTTTGCAATTCGGAGATGTAACGAAGAGGTTATGCATTTTGCAGCTGGCGTGACTCAAAGTTGTCCCCTTTTGGAGGAAAACGGTTTTTGGGATGAACTAGGTCATTTAAACCTAGCCCATGACCCATGAACACTTTTTAACCTATTTATATCAGCTCATAAAAGTAAGAAACCATCCCTTGGCCGCCAGAGCTCACCTTTTGTAAAAAAATATAACTATAGAATCGATCATGAGGATTTAGAGAAGGAAGAAAAAACGCTGGAGTATCACTACATCACTTCTTCACTTCTATATCTCTAATATTGAACACGAGTTGAAATAACTACTTAAATCCCTAAGAGTGGACACGATTTGCTTACTTATTACTTGTAACTAACCATACACTTGAAGGGAGTCAATCGTGGTTTTTGAGGTATGTGCGTTTTTCATATTATTATTTTATCAACACGGTCCCACCAAGTTTTTGGCGCCCCTGCAAGGGATTTTATTGTTATTTTATTTGTGTTTAAGTTAGTTTAGTAGTTGATTTGTTTTCAGTTTTACGCTTGTTTTGTTTTTGTCTCTTTTCAGGTTTTTCTTTAGGTATGGAAAATTCTCTTGTGCCGTTAAATGTAAATGGTGTGCATGGTCATTTTCATAACTTCCTTGATGAACTTCAACAAACCATGCAATCTTTCATGAACGTGACACAAGGGTGCGCAAGAGCTAATGAAGAAAGGTTCAACCATTTGGAAGACCCACTCAATCGTTTCATAAAAGCTTTGATGAATAATATGGTAAGGAGTTAGGAAAAAATCGATGCTACCATATCATTAGTGCAAAGCATGCAACAACAACATCAAATTATGGAGCAACGATTGACACAACTCACTGAAGCGATTAAGAGATTACAACAAGGACAATCTATTCAAAGTGTCCAAGGTACATATAGTTACGGTGAGGCCATTCAAAATGCTAGTGATGTTAGGTTCGAGGTATTTGAAGAGTTTAGCCTTCAAGATGAACAAAAAGTAGAATCACCACAAGTTTCACCTAGTGAACTAGAAATTCCAACGAGAAAAGACCAACCACGCTAAGCATATATGAGGTAATTTTTAAAAATCGAGTTGAAGATTATGTTGAATCTTGTGAAATTGATATTCCAGCAATAGATGAATCAGCCAAGCCGATTTTAGAGGAATCAAATATAGAGACCTTGGTTGGAAAACAAGAGTATTGGTACACATGGTAGTTAGAGGCATCGGGGGATTTTTTTCATCAAATCTGCTTATAAGTCACTTAAAGCACTGCATGTTGATGCGATCTTTAGATGGGAGAAGAATTGGTCGCTAAAATGTCCAGAAAACCACATATTCTTCTTTGGTGGGCCGTATGGGATCGTCTTCCCACAACCGTGAATCTAGAGAACCGCATAATTGAAGTGTCGCCGTTATGTAGGAGCTGTGGTGTAGTTTAGGAAATTGATGCACATCTATTTTGAGATTGCCGGAGGTACGATGAGCTCTGGAAAGGGTGGCTCGGACTTGATAAATTACGTAATACTGCAAGGACTAGAGTGGAACATCACCAGGCGTTTTCTTTAGCTGCTGATGAGCAACTCAGTAGTGATTACAGCAACATCGGATTAGAGGACTTAACTTGGGACAACTTTTTCTGGGAAACACCAGTTTCTTGAGAAAGTGTTTTTAATAGGCGAGGTTTAATGTGTGACAACATTGATCTAATGGCCGATGGAGAAGTTAACGACGAGTATAATAGTTTATGTGAGTAAAAAATGGAAGTCACCGTTTTAAAACAAGAAATAGAAATACAGAAAAAAAAAAATTTTGATTAACAATTACAAAAATAGAAATGCGATTACAATAGAAACACTACTCTATTACAATAACGAAATATTCAGTACGAAGAACACTTACACGGAAAAAAAACAGAAAGAACAACACATGAAATAAAGTTGCTAAAAAGATATTCCGGCGTACCGGTTATCTTTAACGAGATTACTACAATAGAGGTTTTAGAGAGAAGTATTTCTTTGTTTTTTTTCTGCTTTGTGTTCGTAATCTTTTGAAAGTAGAGAAGGACCTATATTTATAGGTGAGTGGGGGGCTCTTTAGACTTGTCAGAATAAATGGAATTTAATGGCTATTTATTGCTGACGTTTTGGAGTTACATATGTTACAATTCCAGCCATGAACCTGGACGCTTTGATGACCCTTGATTCATTCCCGTTTTGACCAAGGTTTGTAACATCTGAGTTTTGATTGAGGAATATTCTGGTTTAATGTGTCTTCAATGGTTGTACGTTACGAACGTTATGTCTCTTGGCTGGAAGGTTTGAATTGCCAACGAATCCTATAAGTTCTAGCCATTTTCTACCAGAATCATTTCAGAATACTTGTTTCATTTTTCATTTTTTTACTCCCCAACTCCCCAACTCCCCACGAGCCCTCGAGCCCACGGCCCACGTCGTCGCCGGGCCGGGCGGGCGGGTGGTGGTGCGCGTGTGTGGGCCTTTTCCTATTCCTCTTTGGCCTTCATAGCCTTTAGGTCTTTTGGAAATAATAGATGGGTAAGATAATTTATACTAGTATTTTTCCATCTCTCCTCCTATGTGGGATATTTTATGCACAAAAAAGTGACTTTTCCACTTCTCCAAAGAGCATGATCGGATTATAATAACAATTAATCTAAATGATTGGTTTTAAATCCTAACAGTTTCAATGTGTTTCAACAGGTGGGTAACGACCTTGCAACTTTAGGCCAGTAGAACAGTCCCGAAAGGAATGCAACCGCTGCAGGTGCTCTACCACGCAGATCTACCGTAACAACAAAAATTGTTGGATCTTGAATGACGGAAAGAATTACTCAGTTGTAAAGGAACAAAAGAGGGGTTAGAAATTACGACTATCGCGATCTGTTTGTGCTGGCACATTTGGATTGATCAGAACAAAATATCTTTTGGTGATAATACCCACGAGAATTCGATATGAATACTTAAAGCTATGGTTATAAATATAGTTGTGAGTTTTGTCCGGGCTTGGGAACATAGCGAGAGGGAGGGATATTTTACATAGTGAGAAGTACATTAGTTAAGTGGGTTAAACCGGATTTTGGTGATAAACTCAATATAGATGGTTGTTTAGCACAATGGGCTAGTAAAGCAGGAGTTCGGGGCGTTTTTAAAGATAGTAAAGGAGATTACTTAGGTGGATTCATGGGTTCTTATTTGGTAAATTCAGCATGTCAAGCTGAGTTTTCTGCTTTACATTTTGGTTTTTATATGACAATTACTCGTAAGTATGAGATAGTTTTCATTGAGACTGGTTCACATGAGTTACATGCACTAGTGAAGGACGGTGGGAGTAAGGGGGTTGGTCGGACACGACTACAGATCGGGTATTTACCCACGACAGCTTACCGACGACACGTAAATTCGTTGGTAAATTTTTATTATTTACCGACGAGATCTCTCGTCGTTAAATCACCGGCGACTCTTTCTCGTTGGTAAATGGTTAAAACGTCGTTGCTATAATTTATTTATTTTTTAATTTTTTTTTGTTTTGATTTGTCGTCGGTAAATTACCGACAACAATGGTGTCGTCGGCATTAAGACCTTTTACCGACGACCGCTTCTTGTTTACCGACGAAAATACGTGTCGTCGGTAAAAAAAAGTGTATATTATTCTGGACAGACTGTATTTTTATCTCTTAAAAACCCAAAAACCCCATTTTTCCTCCCCAATTTCTCCCAAAAACTTCAATCAATCTCATCCAAATTTTTTGCATTACCTTCTCCAATTCATCTTTAACCATTTCCAAGCTTATAATCAAGGTGGGGCATCCTCAATACACAATTTCATCCACAAATTCTTTTTTTATTATTAACATATTTGGGTGTAATTCTTGCAATATTATGTGATTAGGTTAAGTAATACATTATCAAGGTTGGTATTTCATCATCAATCTCCAATTTCTTCCACCAATGCAAGGTATTTTCTTTGAATTTCAAACTTTTTAATTCTTTTTTATGCATGGATTTTGATTTGTGTATTAGTTGCTATAAGTTATGATTATGTATATTTTTTATTGTCTAGTTAATTATTAAGTGTAAATCATGCATACGTTCATTTATTTCTATTATGTTTTCATATATTTTTGTATTTGTATAATTAATTATATGATTTTTTTTATGTATTTATTGTGTTGTGATTTTATTTATTTATTTATTGTGATGTAATTTTAATTATTTATTGGTTTGTAATTATATTCAAGCCATTGGTTTGTAATTTGTATTATTTTTATTCATTGTGTTGTAATTTTTATTCATTTTATTAATTGGGTTGTAATAATTATTTATTTTATTTTCATATGAATGTAGTTGTCTAGTTATCTAAAATTGTTGTAAATAGATGGATTTGGTTTTGGATAAGAGTTGGATGGATGCGACGGATTTACTCGATCCAGACTATGTTGTGGGGGTTATGGATTTTATCGCATATGCAAAACAAAACAAAAATTATAAAGATCTTCTTTATTGCCCGTGTAACTATTGTAGAAATTATCGCCGATTACCCACTCGGACGGTTGCGGGCCACCTTTTTAAGGAAGGGATTATGAAGTCGTATCGGGTTTTGATAAAACGCGGTGAGCAGTTGGTCATTCCCGAAGAAAATCCTATTCCGGATATAGTTAATGAAATTGCTGAGGTTTATGACGATGTGAGACACGGTTACGATGTTGGCGGACATCAGGGTGACACCGAGATGAGAGACGCAGAAATTCCAAGTCTTAGCAGTTTCAAAAAACTGTTTAACGAATTGGAGACATAATTATATCCGGGTTGTACACCGATGAGTTCACTGAATTTCATTGCCAAGCTTATGCACGTAAAAGTAAAGAACAAGTGGACTAACACGTCATTCACCGAGCTATTGGAGTTGGTTGGTCGTATTTTTCCCAAACCTCACACTTTGCCCGATTCTTATGATGCATGCAACAAGAAGTTGAAAAGTTTGGGTATGGGGTATATTACTATCGATGTTTGTTTGAACGATTGTGTCATATTTTACAAAGAGAATAAAGACCTCGATAAGTGTCCAGTTTGTAATGAGTCTAGATGGGACCCAAAGAAGGGTATCAAAGTACCGCATAAGAAGTTTCGTTACTTTCCGATTGCTCTCAGATTACAGCGACTATACGCTTCAAAGCACACCGCTGAAGATATGATATGGCACCATACCGGAAAGAGTGTCGATCCAGATGTGTTGCGTCGTCCGGTTGATGGTGATAGTTGGAAGAGATTTGCAGCGCTACATCCTGAGTTTTCTAGCGAACCTCGTAATGTATATTTAGGTCTCGTTATCGACAGGTTTTGTCCTTTCTCTATGCAAAACAACTCGTACAGCATGTGGCATGTCATATTGACCGTCTATAACTTGCCACCGTGGGTACGCATGAAGGAAACCACATTTCAGCTTTGTTTGTTGATTCCGGGTCCTCGTTCACCCGCTAAGGACATGGATGTTTACCTCCGCCCTATGATAGATGAGGGTAAAGGAGAAAAAAGAGTGACACAGGATTACGGAGTTTGTACCATGTACGATGATAGACCATATTATGGAGAATTATTGAAAATATTGGAGGTTAATTACACTAAAGGGTGCTCAGTTGTCTTATTCGTTTGTAAGTGGTACAAAATGGCTTATTCGAGGACAGAACATGGGGTAACCTTTATCAACACATCAAAATTTGAGTGGGCCGACGAACCATACATTTTAGCATCGCAGGCCAAGAAAGTGTTCTACATTGACGAGATTAATTCAAAGAAATCAATGAAGGGTTGGAAAGCCGTTTGGGAAATAAATGATCGTCACGGATGGAGTCCTGAGTTATGGGGTTCAGAATCACTACCTACTAACAACGAGAGCATTAATATACCTTTGGTTAACACTGAGACGGTTTCCGAACCGGAGAACTTGGCAACTACCGAGGAGATCGAGATTGACCCATCTCATTTTCGTATTGAGATGGCTTTTGATATGGTTATTGATGAAAACGAGGAAATTGAAGATGACACGTGGGAAGAATATGGGGATGAGGAAGAACCTATAGAGGTTAATAGAGATGATGAACCTATAGATATTAGTGGATATGAAACTGATTAGGAGATTTTTTATTTGCTTATTAGTCTTAAAACATTTTGCTGGTTTATGGAGTTGAACTTTAATTTATTTTGGTTGACTATACACCCCAAACACTAACATTTGACTCAAATAGTTGACTAAATACCCCCAAACACAAACATTTGACTCAAATAGTTGACTGAATACCCCCAAACACTATCATTTGACTCTAAATATTGACTAATTTACACCCTAAACACTAACATTTGACTCTAAATGTTGACTAAACAACCCAAACACTCGAGTTTGACTCAAATAGTTGACTAAACAACCCAAACACTCGAGTTTGACTCAAATAGTTGACTAAACACCCCAAACACTCGAGTTTGACTCTAGATGTTGACTAAACACCCCAAACACTAACATTTGACTCTAAATGTTGACTAAACAACCCAACGCACTCGAGTTTGACTCAAATAGTTGACTAAACACCCCAAACACTAACATTTGACTCTAAATGTTGACTAAACACCCCAAACACTAACATTTGACTCTAATTGTTGACTAAACAACCCAAACACTCGAGTTTGACTCAAATAGTTGACTAAACACCCCCAAACACTCGAGTTTGACTCAAATAGTTGACTGAATACCCCCAAACACTAACATTTGACTCTAAATGTTGACTAAACACCCCCAAACACTCGAGTTTGACTCAAATAGTTGACTAAACACCCCAAACACTCGAGTTTGACTCAAATTGTTTGGTCGAGATGTTTATTATAAAGTGAAAGTTTGGATCTCCCGGGCCTTCTGATGATGCTGGATACGAAAGAAAGAGAAAGGAAAAAAACAAAGAAAAAAGAAAGAAAAAGGAATAAAAAAAGAAAGGAAATGAAAAATAAAAAAATAAAAAAATTACCGGCGACATTTAAGGGTTTACCAACGACATGCTTGACATGAATGTCGTCGGTAAACGTTTAACAACGACATTCTTCCCCCAAGTCGTCGGTAAACGAAAACCAAAAATTCATTGGCCAAAATGGGCGGTCCATTTTCCCGCCCAAGGTATTTACCGACGACTAGTGAAAAGTACCCATCGGTAAACAAAGACACGCAACAGTCATGCGTACGACTGTTTGACGCGTGGCACTTTTAACGACGAAAATGCCCTGTTTACCGATGACACGCGTGTCGTCGGTAAACTTTTAATCTATTAAACCCTACCGAGCTCATTTCTGAAACACAAAATCTTCAAAAACACTCTCAAAAAATTCAATTCCGAGCAAGAAGGAGCTATTCCGAGGCATCCCAACACTCCAACAACATCGAATGTAAGTGATTTCATGCCAAAAATCCATTGTTTTTTCAATTTTTTTCTATTTTTCTAAATCAAATCCTAACTTTGTTGTTGTTTGTGTTCTTCCTCTCTACTTGCGTGGCATGGATTCCTGGACATCTTCAACACAAATTCCACGTAATAGGTACACGAAGTCCTATTCAAATCCTAGTTTTTTTTAAGAATTGATTTTTTTTTTGGATTTGTATTTGATTTATTATGATTTCCGAATTATTGTGTTAGTATTAGGGATTGTTTGAACGTTTTTGTTAGTTAGATACACCATGTAAATAGAATTTTCTGTAATTTTTAGCAAAATTAGGGTTTTGAATGATTTTTGGAATTTTTGTTAATTTATGGATGCTATTGGATTAAATTGTAAATATGTGGTGTGAATTGTAGGATTTAGAATTTATGTATGTGAATTTTGATATTTGTGAAATTTAGGGACATAATATGAAAATAAATTTGTTTATTTTTGTATATATGCAACTTTTGAGGACTAAAATGCAATTTAAAAAACTTTACAATTTTTTATGACTTTAGGGTATTTTTGTAAATATATAAATTATAAGGACTAAAATGCAATTTATAAAACTTTTAAATTTTTTTATGGACTTAGGGTATTTTTGTAATTTTTGAAAATATGAGGACTAAAATGCAATTTATAATATATAAACTTTTAAAATTAATATATATATTTTTGTAAATATATAAATTATAAGGACTAAAATGCAATTTAAAAAAATTTTAAAAAAATATTATAGACTTTAAGGGTATTTTTGTAATTTTTAATAAAAAGAGATGCAATTTATACTATATGTTCTTTAAAATAAAAACTAATTTATTAATTTTATTTAAATTATAGACGGCCGATGTGATGCCTAATTATCACCGGGGTGATGGTAAGGGTGAGGATCCGAATTGGAATCAACCCCGCAACCTAAATGACTGTAACCAGCCGCCCGATAGTATAAATTCATATATAAAATTCAATTAATATAAATTAGTAATCTAATTAATACAATTTTATTAAACAGTTAGGAGAAAAAGGAGACCGAGAACGATTTCGATCCTGAAAACCGCCCAAGATGTGAAAGAAAAATTAGGTGGGCCCTTACCAGTCGACTTCTACATCCTAGATGACACGTGAAACCCCTACAATGAGTATGGGAAGCACGTGGCCCAAGTAGCGGGGTCTGCGGTCCGAGACACAGTCCCTCTGTACTATAGACAATGGAGTGATGTCCCGAGGACACTCAAATCCACGATTCTCAAAAAACTCGAGGAGTTTTTCGACCTCGAGGAGTAGAGGGCCCGAAAGGATTGGGACTTTATCAGCGGTAAGCTACAATCGTCTCAGGCCACTGCCTACAGGCGGTGGAAGCATGACCTTAAGGCTGACTACTACAATATGGACGAGTGTCCTCCGGAGGTGCTTCCCGAGGATTGGAAGAGAACCTTTGAGATGCTTCATGACCCGAACAAAAAGGTAATATTATACTTTAATTATTTTATTATTAAATTAGTTTTTAACTATTTTTTTTACCTTGAATTGTAACAGGCTCAGTCGGAGATTAATAAAAAGAATAGGCAGCTGCAGAAGAAGCCGAACAAGTCAGGTTCTAGGAACCAAACACATATCCGGCACGAGATTATCGATGTATAATTTCTTAAAGTAAAAATAAAATTTATTAGTTATTTAATTTAATTTTTTAATAATTACAATTTTTTAATGTATATTTTATAAGGTAAGCTGAAGATTACTACGAAGGATCCCCTGAGCATTCTGGACGAGCAGACCCAAGAGGAGGTCCCACTTCCACCGATAGGCGGATATTTCGAGTATTTGGGCTATGACGGTGCAAAGGGAAGCTGGCGGGACGCTAAATGGGAGTAGGCTAGTGTAAGTGTTCTATTTTCCTTTTTATTGTTTAAAATTAATTATTTAACTTTAAATTTATTTTTTTGTTAGTTTTATTATTAATTATTTATTTGAAATTTTATTACAGGGCGTTTATAGGGAGAAGCTTAAAGATCGGATTATCGAGTCGGGGTCCCAATCAGCTGAAGATGTTCCAGTGGAGGATCAGATAGGAGCGATGAAGGAGACGGTACAGCAGGTGATGAAACCGTCAAAGAGTAGACACTAGATCCCGTCAATTGGAGCCGTCTTCATGAAAATAATAGAACCAAATCCGTCCGTTCCAGACAAGACCGCACAGAAAAACGCAGTGCTACTCCAGCGGATATTCGAGGGTATGAACGAGCTCCGCCAACATCAAGGATTACCTTCTATAGCGGGCGAAGCTACTCCATCGAGCGCCTCATCTAAGTCCGAAGATTTTATCGATAAGATGCTCCGAGGCCTCAACGAATCTCGATCCGACAATTGTCTCCCTCCGATTTAAGATGAAGATGATAAAGATGACGAAAATGAAGAGGATTTATCCGACCCTTAATTTATTTGTTATGTTTTAAGACTTTTATTCTATTACGTTTATATTTATTATGACTTTTATTATGATATGTAATATTTTGACTTTTAACTCCGGGATTTTGACTTTATTCCCAGAGTTTGACTTTATTTCCCGGGGATTGACTACCCAGGTTTATTTATATTTTATGAATATATGTCATGGTTTTTAGTTATTCACTTTTATTAGTATATTAAATTAAAAAAACCAAATTTAGTAAAATAAAAATAAAAATTGAATAAAATTAAAAAAAATTAAATTAATACCGACGACATTCTTGACATGAATGTCGTCGGTAAACATTCAGTATTGATTTGAATTTAAAAAAAAAGGCGTGCGAAAAAAATAGAATTATTAATTAATATTATACCGACGACCCGTTCGTCGGTAATTTATACAGATACCGACGACAGTGGTCGTCGGTAAAGTCAGACAGTTTAACGGTGACACAAAATTAGTCGCCGGTAAGGTAACGCTTTACCGACGGGGAGCTTTCGTCGGTAAAAAAAACTCGTTTATGGACGAGAGCCCAAGACGCCCGTCGGCAAACGTTATTTTACCGACCAATTACTAGGGACGAGGAGTTACTGACGACTGGTCGTCGGTAAGCTCTTTTACCGACGAAATTCGAAGTTTTACCGACGACACGTGTCGTCGGTAAACAGCCGCGCTGTTGTAGTGGGATGAAGTACTCAAAGAGTGTCAGACTATGCTTGCGGATCATACGAACTTCGAGATCTCCTATATGTACCGTGAGGTGAATTCTTGTGCTGATTGGATTGTGAAATGGGTATTGAATCAAATGGTATATATGGACCCTCCTAAAAAATTATAGAATTCTTAACGTGAGATATGAATGAATTACACCTCGTACTATATTTTGTGTATTTTCAAAAATTTATTAAATTTTTGTTGAACTTACCTGTCTTTATTAGACCTGATATATATGTATGCAAAAGAAAAAAAGATATTGTTAGATGCGTTGTAAAAATGGTTGAGTACCGGCTATATATACATTGAGGGATGGTTTGGTGTGTGTCTGATGTCAGGGTGGCTATCGGTCGTACCGGTCCGTGTTCGGACCGGTTCTTGTCGTGTAAACCCATTATCGGACCGGACCGGTTTATCGGGCACCCACTATCGGTCCCGGTCCGGACCGGTTCATCGGTCCCAATTTACAGAAAACCGACCGTTAAAGGGGACCGGTTTATCGGTTCCGGTTTCGGTCCCGTACCGGTCCCACTATCGGTCTTTTCGGTTTTTTTATCCATCAAGTTTCATAATTTCCGTCAATTCATAGCAAATTTCCGTCAATTCATAGAACTAATTGATCTTACCATTATAACAGGGCCTTTCTATACAATTTTTCGAATTCTCAAAGGGGCAAAAGTACAAATTTTCGAATACCCACAGGGACATTAGTAGCAATTTTTCAAAAACACAGAAAGAATTGCAGAAATACAATACCAAATTGCAGAAAGAATGAACCCATCAATTCGATTACAAACTCCTCATCAAATGATTTCCGAACATCAAATAGCAAAATACATCAAGCTTATCAACAATTTTAGAGGGATCATTAGAATTTAACATACGATTTGATGCAACCATGAACCGTGGATGGAGGATAATTGATTTGGGGATTAATTGATTCGCCAGAAGATCGAGAGAGAAAGTGAGTGGAGTCGGTGGAAACAAAGTGGGATGGGTGGGGTATTAATGGTTGGGCTGCAGAATGGGGTAAACGAAGTTTTGGGTTTGAGCCTAACTTGGGCTGGAAATATTACACTACTAATGGGCTGCACTAAAAAAAAAAAAAAAAAGTTATCGGGCCGTTACCGGTCCGTATCAGTCACGGACCGGTTCGGTCCAGGACAAAACAGAGAAGATGAAGACGCCGCACGATAAGCTTTCCATCGGTTCGTGCCGTTCCGGTCATCACCTCCATCACGGCCTCGTTCCGGCGCCGGTGCTTATCGGCCCGGGCCGGTCCGGCGAACCGGTAGGCCGGGTCCGATAGCCAGGCTGAGTCTGATGATATCAAAATGTTTTGGATCCATAATATTTGTTATTCTGAAGATGATTTCCCAACTTCATAAACATTTAATAATACATATTTTAAAAGAGATTTATATTCGACAACATTTTTAAATTGAAGTTCTTACTCTTATACATGAGTCAATATTTAAAGTAGACGTGAGAGATGAAACAATTCGTCATAAAAGATTATTCGAACACTGAATAACTCAAAGATGGGAAAGAAACTGAAGGTCTCTTGGAATGCAAACAGCTTCCAAATTCTTAGCATTTGCCATGGTAACTCTAGAAACATTCAGCATTTCTGTATCATCACTTCCATTAATGTTCCAATCAAAACATTGCACGAGTGCACCCAAACCCAATAAAACTGCTCGTAGTCCCATATCTTCACCCGGACAACCTCTCCTTCCTATTCCAAATGGAATAAACTTGACACCAACTTCCCATTCAACTTCCTTTTCTTGAAACCTCTCTGGCTTAAACATGTTTGGCTCCTCCCACACCTTATTATCTCTATGCATGGCCCAAGCATTCACCATAAGAGTTGTATCCTTTGGAATATCATATCCTCCTACTACACAATCTTCTGTTGAAGAGTGAGGCTGAAGAAGTGGCAATGGAGGATACAATCGTAGTGTTTCATTAACAACACAAAGCAGATAAGGAAGTTTAGGAAGATCAGATTCATTCAACAAACGCTCATGCCCGACAACGTTGTCAATCTCTGTTCTCAACTTATGCAATTCCTTTGGATGAGCTAAAAGTAGTGGCATAGCCCATTCCATAGTCTCACATGTTGGATGTGTTCCCGCCATAAACATTACCTAAAGAAAAAATAGTGAGATTTATCATTTATTTATTATTAATACAAAGAAGAATGAGTATACTTACTAGACAAAGGCTTTTGATGACGTCATCCGTATAGAAATCCGGCTCTAACTTTTGGAGTGAAAATAGAGTTTCAAGAAGTGTTGTCTTCTTTTCCCTCTTCATGAATGCACTAGATTTGACGTCAAAAGCAATATGTTGTTTGGCTTCTTCCATTGTACCCTGTATAAAATCATTTTTCTTGTCTTGCCATGCAATTATTTTATTTTTTAATCCTTTATATCCAAACAATTTTAAGATTGGAAAATAATCACAAGCATTCATTAGTATACTTGGACAGAATATCCTCCTATATTTCTCAATTTTATTCTTTCCAATCTCAGTTTCAGCATCCTCCTCTTTGACGTGACATTTTCCTGCAACTAGTCTCATCATAATATTGGAAACAAATATAGACATCAAATAATCCAGATCAACTTTACCGGCTACATCTTTTGTAGCTTTGTATAGTAATCTCACAAGGGTTTGAGTTTCTTCCTCACGGACAAAGGTAGATTTTTGGAGGCTGTTTGTAGAGAAGAGTTCAGTAGCAGTTAGGCGACGAAGCGCCTTCCAATAGTGACCAGTCATAGGAGCCCATACGAAAAGTTTATAGTTGAAGGTGAAGTGATCTGATGCCATGGACTTAGGCCGGTTTGGAAAACTCATATCGTTCTTGGTAAAGCATTCTTTAACTATAGATGGAGACGAGACAATGAAAAAAGATCGACACCCAAAACGGAGAAAAAGAACTGGACCATATTGAGATAATAACGAGGTAAGGGCTAAGTGAAGAGAAGTTTTAATATGGTGATAATGTCCTATGATTGGAAGAGCACGAGGAGAAGGTGGCAGGTTTTTTTTGCTATAATGGTTGGCTCGTTTCAGAAACAGAATGAAAACAAACAATGCAAGATAATAGTAGTAACATATTGCCATTGTTAAACTGTGAGCTTAAGTGAGTGCTTAAGTGAGTGATAGTTGGAGATTGATTGTAAAGATATTAGTTAACCTCGTCCCTATAAATAGAGAAGAGGATTGATTTTTTTTTTTTTTTTGTTCCAAGAAGAGGATCGATTATATACCTATGTATCTATGAATGACTCAGAGTATTCCTTTCTTTCTCAAAGGTAAATATTCCATATCTTCAACTCTTAAATTAACCGACCGACAACGTGGAGAAATAAGTAATTATTAAAGAGGTTTGTTTTACTTTAAATACAAACCGTATATATCATAAGAACAAATAATGCAGCGTGTATATATATATATATATATGAAAAAATTCACTCACCTCTGATTGTGCTCCACACCATATTTTTAGTACTCTTTCTTCATTCCAAAAATGTTGTTAGTTGTAGTAAAAATAATTGTTCTAAAAAGATTGTAATTTTAAAAATTAAATTAAGATATTTTTTTTATATTATTTTATTTTTAATTAAATATTATAATATAGATTTTTTATAAATATTTTATAAAAAATATTTTAGTATTCATATATATAATAAATAATATTTTTTAATTTATGTAAAACAAACATGCCCACCTTTTAGAACGGAGGAAGTAATAAAGAACAAATTGAAAAGTCGACAGTACTGCAGGCTAAATCAAAGGTGTTCCAGTTGATTCATTATATAATTAAGGATTAAACAGTAGCTTCTATCTCAGTATCTCAGGGGCGGAGCCAGCCCTTCCTTAGGGGGGTTCCATGGCCCCCTGACTTTTACAGAAAAAATATACTACTTAAAAAAAAAATTAATTATAGTAACTTTTCATTCCAAAATTTTTTAAAATTATCTTTTGGCCCCTCCTAAGATTTTAAAATTTATTTTATTAACCTTATAATTATTTTATTTATAGAATAATTAATTTAAAAAAAATTAATATCAAGACTTATAGTGCAATCTTTACTTAATATAGGACTTGCAATGCAACTTTGTAAAATATAGGGACTTATTTTACCGTTTTACATAATATAAGGACTTATATTACAATTTTTGGCATAATATATGGACTTATATTGCAAACACCTCGAAAAAAAAAAATTCGGGGACGATGCCCCCGAACCCCCTTGGCCCTCCCTAATAACTAATCTTGGCTCCGCCCCTGTTCTATCTCCAATAGCTAACTTCAAAAGATAGTTGTATTCGGAAAAATTTACAACTTTTATAAAAAATTATTTTTATTTTTCTTTCATAACTTTTATACGAAAAATTGTATATTTTTTTTGAATAAATATAATTTCTTTTATTACTTAAATAATAATATAATTACAATAATTGCATCTTTAGTTAGGAATATGCACTGAAAATTGATGATATAATCGTTTGGATTAAATTATTTTTCTGATGAAAAGACAAAAGACAAAAGACAAAAAGTATTAGAAAATGAAAAAAATTATAAAAATCTAAAGAATAATGATATACAATAAATAATCATACCATCAAATATATTATAAATAAAATTTTATGATCTAATTGAAAATAATAAATTATTTTTTCAATTTCATGTCATTAATTAGGCACGTCTAGGCGCCGCAACCTGATAAAAATGTTACGCGTTTTGTTGGAATGCAACTAATGAAGTAGATAAAAAGGAGATAGACAAAATTGTAAATAGTAAGAATGCAGAGACTAAAATGTAAATAGATTAGCTCAAGTTGTTAGACAACTGTTAATTAGTTAAATGTATATATATACACAGCTATGTATAGACTTATAAGTTAAGCTTCTACTCTATCAAATACACTTCTTCTTCTTATTCTCTTCTCTGTTCTCTGTCGATTTTCATTATCTCGCTTATGCCATTAATGGCTTCAACTATATTTACATGGTATCAGATGTTAGCTATATAATTCCGCACCTTTTCTTCTCTACTTAATCATCTTCTTCAATGGCGACACAAGCTTCTTTCACTGAAGATTTATCAAGACCCTATTACTTACATCCAAGCGAAAACACTGGCGCATCTCTTATCTCCGATGTACTCACCGGCGATAACTATCTCTCATGGAAGCGAGCTATTGAAATTGCTCTCTCAGTCAAAAACAAATTGGGCTTTGTAAACGGTGAAATTTCTCAACCTCTTATCAATAATCTAGCCTTGTTTACAGCTTGGAACAGAGCAAACAACCTTGTGTTGTCTTGGCTTCTCAATTCCAATTCTAAAGAAATTAAAGGCAGTTTATTGTACGTAAATTCTGCTTATGATCTTTTTAATGAAATCAAAATTTGATTTAACAAAAGTAATGGAACACGTGTTTTTCATCTTAAGAAAGCTTTGAGTTCAATCTCACAAAATTCAAGTTCTGTTTCTGAATACTTTGCACGTTTTAAAACACTTTGGCATGAATACATTCGTTTCCGTCCCATGCCCAGCTGTACTTGTGGTCATATGAATAATTGCAGTTGTAAACTATTCGAAATTTTAATTGATAGACAACAGAATGATTTTGTTATCAAGTTCTTGATTGGTCTACATGAATCTTATGCAATATTTCGAAGTCAAATCATTCTTATGGATCCTTTACCTAGTATAAACTCTGTGTTTGCTATGATTAGCCAAGAAGAAAGTCAGAGATCTTTGACTAATTCATTTGCAGATTCTTCAGTCCATGCTTTCTACACCAAAAATATGCAAAACCCGACTAATTTCTATGAAAGAAAGAAAATGGTTTGTACTCACTGTGGCTATTCAGGACATATAATTGAAACTCGTTTCCAAATTCATGGATATCTAGTTGGATGGGAAGGTCCTAAGGGAAAACGTTTCAATAATCATACTCCAAGAAACCAGAATGTTAAAGCTCATTATGTACCTGTTCAAGAATCAGCTGTAAAAGAACCAAAACTACTTGCTCCTTATGACTTTACAGCTGAAGAAATTAGTAAGCTAATGGCCTTAGCTCACTCAAACTCAGTTGATCAAACTTCATCTTCAGCAGCTGTGCATCAAGTCTCCACTCAAGAAGGTAATAAGGGTAAGAATACTTGGATTCTTGACACTGGTGCAACTGATCATCTTATTTTTTCTACTACTTTATATATTAGCAATGTTACTTGTGTTAATACACCAGTTATACTTCCAAATGGTGAAATTATAACTGCTACACATAAAGGTAGTATATGGTTAAGTTCATATATAACTCTACACAATGTGCTTTGTGTACCTAACTTCAAGTACAATTTACTATCTGTGTCTAATCTTACTAGAGATTCAAACATTTGTGTCACATTTCATCCTACCCATTGTATTCTTCGGGAGCACAAATCTCAGAAGATGATTGGGATTGCTTATGAATTACAAGGTTTATACTACATCCATCCATCAGTTGATTCTCAAGCTATTCACACCTCTTTTGCAACTACTACTGAAGGCTTTGATCTTTGGCACTCAAGATTAGGCCATCCCTCAAAGGCAAAACTGGCCGCTCTCAAGACTTTAGATTCTTCAATCTCTTTTTTACCTTCTAATATTTGTAATTCTTGCCACTTTGCAAAGCAAAAACGCCTTGTTTTTTCAAATTCTATACTAATACTTCAAGTTGTTTTGAATTAATTCATTGTGACATTTGGGGTCCTTTTAATCAAGAATCTTATTCAGGACATAAGTATTTTTTAAAAATTGTAGATGACTATTCAAGGTGTACTTGGATTTACTTAATGGCTCATAAATCTGAAGTGCAACATCATCTCTTTTATTTCTACAATATGGTTCAAACTCAGTTCAATAAGAAGATCAAAACACTAAGGTCAGATAATGGACTTGAATTACTGCTACTTGATTTTTATGCCAAAAATGGAATGATTCATCAACTCAGTTGTGTAGAAACACCACGACATAATGGTCTAGTAGAGAGGAAACATCAACACTTACTCACAACAGCTCGTGCTTTAATGTTTCAATCAAACTTGCCCCTTCCATTTTGGACTGAGTCCATATTAACTGCTGCTCATCTGATTAATAGATTTCCCACTCCATTACTCAACAATCTATCACCATATCAGATACTATATAATAAACCACCAAAGTTACAAAACCTAAGAGTTTTTGGCTCTCTCTGCTATGCCTCTACACTTCAAAATCAAAGGACAAAATTTGTCTCTAGAGCATTTAAATGTGTGTTTCTGAGTTATCCTTTTGCTATTAAAGGCTATAGACTTCTTGAATTATCTAATCACAAGGTTTTTTATAAAGAAATGTAATCTTCCATGAAAACATATTCCCTTTTGCTTCAAATACACCACCTACAACTATATATTCATTATTATTCCCACCTTCAACTCACCCTTTCATTGAAACTCAACCAAAAATCTCAGATAATAACACTACCAACTCCTCACAACAACATACCAACTCCTCACAACAACAAACAAGACCAACCAGATCAAGAAATCCTCCATCTTATCTAAATGACTACATCTGCCATTCAACTTCTTGTTGCACCTCAACTCAGCCACATTCTGAACCTCTTTACCCTATTCAAGATTTCATTGGAAATGCAAAACTATCTTCATCTTATAACACCTTTGTAGCCTCTATTACATCCATGACAGAACCAAAAACATTCAAACAAGCCTCTTCTTCTTCAGAATGGATGGCTGCTATACAATAGAAACTATCAGCTCTTCAAGCCAACAATACTTAGACTATTGTCCCTAATACTCCTAATATAAAACCTATTGGATCAAATTGGGTTTTCAAACTTAAATATAATGCTGATGGATCACTTGAAAGGCATAAAGATCGTTTAGTTGCTAAAGGTTATAATCAGCAAGAAGGCTTATATTTTTTTGATACTTTTTCACCTGTAGCAAAACTTATTTCTATACGCTTAATTAATGTTTTAGAAGCTATTAACAATCGGTATTTACACCAGTCAGATGTCAATAATGCCTTCTTACATGGTGATTTGAATGAGGATGTTTACATGTCAATTCCTCAAGGCCTTGAAGCTCCAAATAACTCAGTTTGTAAACTAAACAAAAGCTTGTATGGTTTAAAACAAGCTTCTCGCCAATGGTTTGCAAAGCTCTCTTCAGCTCTTATTTCTTATGGATTTGTTCACTCTAATAGTGATTTCAGTCTATTTATTAAGAAGACTTCTACTTATTTTATTGCTATATTCGTATACGTGGATGACATAATCCTTGCTAGCAATTCTATGGATGAAATTACGAGCCTCAAGACCTTTCTTCATCAGCAATTAACCATCAAAGACTTTGGTGAATTACGTTTTTTTCTTGGTATTGAAGTAGCGCGATCAACTACTGGTATATCTATCTGTCAACGTAAATTCGCACTTGATATTCTTACTGAATGTGGATTATTAGGCTCAAAACCCTGCAAATTTCCAATGGACTCAACTTTAAAGTTAAAGAATGATGATGATGAGTTGTTAGAAAACCCTTCATCATATAGACGTTTAGTTGGAAGATTATTATATTTGACAATTACGCGCCCCGATTTATCATACTCGGTGAATTCACTCAGTCAATTTTTGGCAAAACCATCTATCAATCATTGGAATGCAACTCAAAGGATTCTTCATTATATAAAATCATCACCTGGACAAGTCTTGTTCTTTTCTAACTCATCAGAAATAAAGCTTAAAGCTTTTTGCGATAGTGATTGGGCGGGCTGTATTGATACTCGTCGTAGTATCACCGGATTCTGCATCTTTCTCGGTGATTATTTGATTTCATGGAAAAGCAAGAAACAAACAACCATTAGCAAATCTTCAGCTGAGGCTGTATATAGAGCACTCACTGCTACAACGTGTGAAGTGCAATGGTTAGTTTTTGCGCTAAATGATTATGCTATCTCACACTCTTCTCCTGCTCTTGTTTTCTCTGACAGTAAGTCAGCTATTGCCATGTCAACATATCCCGTACAACATGAAAAGACCAAACACATTGACATTGATTGTAAAATAACTTGTGAAAAACTTCAGAGTGGTTTGATCAAGGTATTTTATATACCATCATCTCTGCAACTTGCTGACATTTTTACTAAACCACTTGGTTGAATTCCTTGTTACAATATTCTTTCCAAGCTCAACACTCACAATATTCATGTTCCGCTTGTGGGGGGCTGTTGGAATGCAGCTAATGAAGTAGATAAAAAGGAGATACTGCAGAGACTAAGAGGTCCTGGGATCGAATCTCATTGGAGTCAAAATGACTCCGAGTCCAAAGTGACTCTCTCATGTATTAAAAAAAAGCAGATAGACAAAATTGCAAATAGTAAGAATGCAGGGACTAAAATGTAAATAGATTAGCTCAAGTTGTTAGACAGCTGTTTAGTTAGTTAAATGTATATATATTCAGCTAATAGACTTGTAAGCTAAACTTCTACTCTATCAAATACACTTCTTCTTCTTCTCTCTCCTCTGTCGATTTTCTTTATCTCGCTTATTCCATTAATGGCTTAAACTATCTTTACACGTTTAATTCTAACATTTTAGTTACCGTAGAAAAAACATCTCGACCGCTTAGACCGCAAAACCAAGCTCTAAAGAGCATTAGTGATATGCTTACTCGTATGATTTATTGTAGTATATATCATTACTCAAAGTTAATTATATCTGATAAGTCGTAATGGTACTGGGGGTTGTCGTTCAACTACGACCAAACATTTTAAATTAACAAAACCCTCGAAGCACTCTGCCTTTCGAGAGACTTAGGTGAAAAAATTAGTACTAGAATCCTGAAACACTACAAGAAATAGTAGCATTAGCGAGGAAGCTATTGCGGCAACAACTAAAATGACCTCTAATGATATATTTAAAAATCAAAATGACCTCTAATTATATTTTTAACGGCAATATTTGACGCTAAAGATGAAGTTAATAGAGGCAAAAACATATATTTGCTACTAAAGGTATCTTTAGCGACGAACTTATAAGGACGACAAATAACGACTATTAGCGGCAAAATTAAGATTTTTAGTGTTAAATTTTTTGCCGCTAAAGATACTATTTCTTGTAGTGAAACGAGAATCCTCTCGATAAGTGAATGTGAAAGGCATATTTATATAAGATCAAGTTGGACATAGTTTTGTTTGCAATCGTACATAGGTAAAACCCTGAAAGATAAGAAGTCGATACATGCCCACATGCATGCTACTAGATGAGAGTATTTCTTTTTTTGTCGGAAGATGAGAGTATCTTAATGACGGAAAGGAAGAATAATGGAGAGATTTAAAGTAGGTGAATTATAGTTGCATAAAGAGTGTATAAAATGAAGAGCCCATTAATTTGTGTTGTGTGGTGTCCATTTTAGCCAAGGTCCTTCCCCAGTTTGTTACTATGCTTTTTTCTTTTTGTTACAAAAAATAAAAAGAGCAGGAACAAATGACTGGGCGAGGGATGGATATCTTGAACAGTATCGATCGTAGTATCGATCGTTAACATGTGCAGCAAGCGCAATTGCATAGAACCCAAAAAACTCAGTGTCCATATCTATATCATCCTTCTTCTTTAATTTGCTACTACAAAAATCATTGCTAGTTATCTTATTAATAGCAACGACTCAATGACTTATAACATAGAATGACAACCACTTTTTATACTTATTATATTAATGTTATGTCAACAACAAAGTCGCTAATAACAAAATAACTAGCAACTATATTTTGTCTTCTTTATTTCGACTATAATATCGTCGTTAAAATGGATTTTTATTTTTTATTTAAAATCCAAATTTTAAATATTAATATTAATACCAATATTTGACTAAATAATTAAAAACATCAAATATTTAGAAAAATTAACATTAAAACAGATTAAAATCATAACGGACCAAAAAGTCAATACATAATTCTGAAATAAAATCAAAACACACCAAAACAAATCAAGTTACCACTAAGGATCAGACAACCCATCAATGTCTTCTTCTTCTTCTTCATCTTTCTCTTCCTCTTGTTCTGCTCTTTCATCATCCGGAGGGGGGGGGGGGGGGGGGGGAGGGGAGGCGTATGGGCCAAGACTAATTTCGTCCCTCAAACTATTCAAAGACTCCATAGCCGTTTCTATGTGGTTGATCGAGTAACGACGGGCATGTGTGTTGGCTGTGGAGGTAGTCGATGATATATTTGATGTAGGATCGATAGGGGGAGGGCTTGAGTTGCTTCCATAGATGTCATCATTATGTTAAGTCGATCCTCATTTTGTTTAATCGAAGGATTTGCCTCGGAAATGTGGATTTTTTACACAGGAGGTCCCATTCGGGGCGCCCAACTCCGCGAAAGTGGACCAAGCCTTCTTCAGCTGCTTCGTTCGAGACATTGATTTGATCTTACATCGTCAATTCGGGAGTAGAGGACGACCCTTCGGATGACCCAACCTGTGACCCAGCCACTTCTTTTTCAGCTTCTCATGAAGAATATCTTGTTACATTAAATAAAAAATATTTCAAATACAAATAAATTTCAAAACGTTAATTAGTATAAAAGTTAAGTATTTAAATAAAAATACGCATATTAGTTTTTTTAAACTTCTCGCTCCTCCACTCATCACTCTTATCACCGAACCCCGTGTGCTAAAAAAACCACTCAAAGGTGGAAGTGACCTCTCCCCATGTGTCTGATGATCAACGAAAACCAACGGTTCCTTAATTGGGTTTTTCAACTTCCTCTGTTTACTAACTTTGTAAAATAATTATATTAAAAATTCATAAAAGTAACTAATATATTTTATTTCAAAAACCTTGTACCTTATATATTATTTCCCGAGTATGGGAATAATTCCTTGATCCAGCTCCACTCGGCTTCTTCAGTTTCTTTCGGTTATCTGAATTGGCCTTTGCTTGGTTCTGTTTCTATATAATTTTAAAAAATTAATTACACATAATTAATAACATGTATAATAATATAGAACTTTTATACTTGACTATCAATGTCATCCCACATCTTGCATCATTTTTTCTAATTCTCCTCCAATACATTAGTCGATACCTTATTCAAATTGTAATAATGTTTCTTCAAGTAGTTTTTCCAATCTCTATACCTCTTCGACTGGCATTTCTTTAAGTTGTTGGCTATTTTTTCCAATCATCCCTTAGTCTGCACCCCTCTATGTCAAAAAACTCTTGTAATTGCCTTAGACAGTTTCAAGTTATGTGGCACGTCTTTCCATATAGAATGGAGGCACGTTCTCTCGGAATGTCATCCCCACCACTTGGGCCACACGTTTTGTACTCGTCTGTTGGGTTACATGTATCGCCCATTATACAAAAATCGACTGGTAGGGGTTGGCCTAGTTTAACGAAGGCTTGTAGTGTCGTCTTACGGGATGCGGGATCCCTAGGTTTTTTTTTTCTCTGTTTTAATTCAAATTAAATAAATTTCTGATTGAAAATATTTAAATTGTTGACATAAATTAAATACCCACTGGTTGGGTGCAGTTTGCTAAAGTTAGGTTGGAATTTTGTGTCAGATCCCTCCCATCATCGTCACCATCGTGGTTTCACGACATTACATCAACCATCTAATATTAAGTCGAATTATGAAATAGAAAAATAAAAAAAATTATTTAATTACAATGATTAATAAATAAATAGGGTGATTAACCCAAAAGGCCCACAACCAAAACAACTTTTTTCAGCAGGTCCAACCCATTTTTATAATATTCATGGTCAATAATACTTTTAAAAATGCACATGAGAGTGATAAATTTTAAGTGGAAGCCCATTTTCTAACAAATATTTATCAAAGTTTAATAGATAATTTCAAATTAAATCCATATCCCAGCAAATCGTGTCTTAAGAAGACAAGCCTAAAAGTTTGGAGGAATAAGGTCCAAAATAATATGTTAGGCTTATGATATACCTAACATAACCTTATAAATAAATAAATTAAGATAAAATAAAAAGTATACAACCTGACACGTTAAAAAACAATAAAACATAAAAACCTACCCATCTCTTCACGTTCACATTAAAACAAAAAACAAAAAACAAAACTCTTCCCACCAAGCCGCTCACTGGCACAAGAAACCGCCGCCATTCTCCACCATCTTCAACCTTCACGCAGGGCTTGGCTATGCCACCGAAAATTGATCCCACCAAACACAGAGCCCACACATGGACCATTCTACACCATCTACAACAGGGCTTGGCTATGCCATCAACAAACAAGCGCACAAGGAATCGCTGCCACTCGTGGATCATTCTCCACCATCTTCAATCGGACTTAACTATGCCATCAACAATCGATCCCACGAGCCCACCATCTAACAAGACAGGGCTTGGTTATGTGAAGAATGTCTGTTTCAATTCTTCTCTGTCATCTCTTCCGAACCAAGTCGCTCACCTGCACAAGGAACCTCCGCCACTCGTGGACCACTCTCTACCATCTTCAATCGGGATTGACTATGCCATCAACAATCAAGCCCACTAAAAATATCATTGGAATTTGAACTGGAATATCTTCAGACTTCTGAAAGTTCGACTCCGGCAAGCAAAAATGGGCTAAGCCCACCAAACACGTCCAGTGGGTTGTGTGAAGAATGTTTTGTTTCATGTATTCTCCATCAATCAAGCCGACCATGGTGAAATCTCTTCCCAACCAAGTCGCTCACTTGCACAAGTAACCACTGCCACTCGTTGACCACTCTTCACCATCTTCAATCGGACTTAACCATGCCATCAACAATCGAGCCTACCAAAAGTATCAATGGAATGTGAATTGGAATATCTTTAGACTTTGTCAAGTCCGACTCCGACAAGCAAAAATGGGTTAAGCCCACCAAACACTTCCAGTGGGTGGTGTGAAGAATGTTTGATGTCATCAACAATCGAGCCCACCAAGAATGGTTACTAATAAATTTTTTATGTATTTTATGTTCCAGAGTTAGAGGAGTTCTATCAAGACTCGTGTTTTTTGTATTTTTGATGTATTTTCGCTCGCCGGAGTCGGACTTGACGGAGTCTGAATTTTCATCGCGCGCAGCCCCTTGAGCTTTTATTGTTTGAATTTTCATCGCTATCTTGTTTAGTTGTAATTGTGTTTTTAAATGGTTTATGAACTTGGTTTTATTTAGCTTGTAATTGCTTGAAATTCTATTTGATAATCGTTTATATAGTATTATTTTGTTAAGTTTTTATGCTAAATGGTCTTTATTTTGTATGGGGTACTAGCTTGTTGTTACCGAGTGTTATGATATTATTGCTCGTCACTAATATCTATCTTTATCTTATAGGTGACTTTGCAAATTAATCCCTCTTAGTTGGAAAAATTGCATTTTGGTCCTTTTAACTTGAACATTTGCATTTTAAATCCCTTATCTCTTGAAAATTGCATACTATTTCTCAAGCTCTTAATCTTAAATTATGCATTTTTTACACAATTTTCACTTTAGTCCCTATACTTTGTGAAATTGCATTTTGGTCTCCATATTTAAAAAAAATCATTTTAGTTCCTTTATTTTGGATAAATTCATTTTGACCCCTACTTATTATTGAAAATGATTTCCAATCCCCTTATTTTTGAACTTATCTTATTAGATCCTTAGAATTTGAAAAAATGGCACTTGGGTTAAAAAAATTGCATTTTTAGCCCTAAAATGTTGAATCCTATTCAAAATTGTCCCTTGTTTCTTTTTATTGTTGACAAAGGGGGAGAAAGATCAAAGATATACGTTTACACTTTTCATAAACCTTTTTATAAAGTATCTTTGAGCACAAATTTGCAATTTTTTTTATGCTTTGAGTAAGGGGGAGTTTGTAAGGAATTTAATTACTAAATTTAAATCCCTTGTTATTTCAAAATATTTCTATGCAGAGAGAAAGGGGAAGTTCATCATTTACCGGTCTCTTACTCGGTAAAATTTCCCAAAATTATTTTTGAAGAATTTTTTTGTTAAAAACTCTTTACCGAAAAGTTGTGTATTTCGATTTGTCAAACATCAAAGAGGGGGAGATTGTTGGCCTATCGTCCCTTTAAATCTTGTTTTAATATTTACCAAACTGCGTTTTAATATCCCCGAAATAGTGCGTTACACTTACCATATTTTATACTAAATATAAATGCATATTTCCATTATTAAACAACCTATTCCAAGGCTTATTTTCAAAATCGGACCGGCATACTGGTGCTAGGACCGGCAAGCCGGTGGAGATAGCCGTTACCCAACGGTCACATGCTAAATCAGTTTCTACAGTTGGACTAGAAGACAAACCTTACCGGGATGCATTAAAGGTTATTGTCTCTAATCAATTTGTCTATAAAAGAGAGCTTATTGTCATGCAATTAACAACCTCTTACCAACACTATTATTACAATTTTATACATCTATTAGAGGTCTCAAGCTATAAAAGTTTATCAATCCAAGCCTGATCATTCAACTTGTCATATCCTCTCAATGAAGGAGTTAATCCAGGAAACATTTAAGGTTTAATCCACTCAAGAGGAGTTTTGAATCTTAAAGATATATCAACTCTTTAGGAGTTCTTAGCTAAGTTATTTCAACTAATCAAACACTTGTTTATATTCTCTTAGATCTAGTCTTTGTACTAGATAGATTAAGGGAGAGTGTGAGTATAAGGAGTATGCTCGGTTTCCTTGTGTCGCGATAGAACAAGAGTTTGCTTCGTGGTATCAAAGTGGTTGTAGGGTATCGTGTTCTCACCCTGGTTGAGAGAGACACAGAAGCCTAGTTAAGAAGCTTGAAAATCCTAAGGTGACTACCTTAGGTAGTGGAGTAGGGATAACCGAACCACTATACATTGTTGTGTACTTTTTATCCCTTATCTCTTTACTTATTGTATTATAATTTCTCGTATTACTTTTATATCAACCTCTAGTTATCCTTTGCATGATCCTGTAAGAGTTTATAATATATCGACTTAGAAGTTTTTCTATAAACTTATATTTAATATTTTTAATTAAGCATTAATTTTATTAGTATTCTATTCATCCCCCTCTCGGACTCTCAGTCTTTACTTGAAAGAAGATTCTTTTACCAAGTGACTACCCTCTTATTAGGGGGGGAGATAAGGCAACTTGAATTTGCGTGAAGTATAGACAAGGCAACCTGAAGTTATGTGACGTATCGTGGAATACAATTTATTACTCCCTCTGTTTCAGAATGTTTATCCACTTTCTAAAAATGTAGTTTCAAAATGTTTGTCCACTTAGAATATCAAGACATTTTTTTCTATTTTTTTCCACTATTACCCCCATTAAAAAATTTAAATTTATGTTTCCAATACACATTTAAGATTTCAAGACACTTTATGAAGGGTAATTTTTTAATAGGGAGTGTAATAATTATATTTCTTAATTTGTGTGAAAAGCAAAGTGGACAAACATTTTGAAACAGAGGGAGTATATCATTTCTATCCACGAACTAAAGAATAGGAACTTAAAGTTAAAAAGAATATCCATTTTCAAATTATTGCAAATAATATACCTAACACATTCGCAAGTAGAATATTTTAAAATCCCAAAATATGTTGTAAACACTCCAACATAGGTTATTGTCCCATATAGACACATAATAGATATTCCATCAAATGTATCAAACCAACGCATGAAGCGTGGTAAAACTGTCGGTACAAAGTATACCATCCCCCAAAAAATAAAATCTCATGAGTAATTGATGAAATGATAAATATTGTGGAATATGCAATCCACGTGATACGAAAGGAATTATTAAGTCATATAATGTTGGCACATTCGTTGCTCTTCAAGAATGTAACACCTAGCTACCTGAATACGAGAATAATTATGTAGATTATTTATCTATTGCATATATTTAAATCTGTTAGATAGTTTATGGGATCATTATATTGTTATTTAATATAGTGCTTGAAATAAATAATAAGGATCCTAAACCACAAAGTTGTGAAATATGTCGACAATGATAGAAAGGATAATAGTGAATATTGAAATCTAAACTCTACTTGTATCACGAAGGTTATTGTAGAAACCTAAAATTTATTATGGGGAGACGTCCTCATACTGATATTATTGATATGATGTAGTGGTGATTAGATTGATATTAAAGTTTTTAACGAACACAATAGGTGCTCGAAGCACCATGAGTGCCTGAATCATGACAGGTTCTCAAGCACGAAAGGTGTTTAAAGCACAACAAGTGTCTGGGGCGCGATAGGTGCCAGAAGTACTTAGAGCGTCTAAAATTTAAGTTCTCAAAGATCTAGAAGTGCTTGGAGCATAGAAGGTCCTAAAAACATAATTTATTTAAAGTACGAGAGATAAGTGTTTGAATTATGAAAGGATACTCGGAATAATTGTTGTCATAATTCATGTTATATGGAAGAGGATGTGATATTTGTGTGTTGTACTCTTTTCCCTTCACTAAGGTTTTTTTCCACTAGGATTTTTCCTAGTAAGGTTTTCACGAGGCATGCCAAATATTCATTGTCAAAAAAAGTATATACTCTTTTTCTCGATCAAGAAAAGAATATCAATAACACTTAATACCCTCAAGTGAAAATGAAAGAAGATTTAACTAATTTTTTTTATTAATGACGACATCAATATACAAGCCCACAAGTATATAATGTATTTGGTAATATATAATGTCGTAATGACCCCAAGGATTGATGTATTCTTTTCCCTTCATCAAGTTTTGTCCCAATGGGTTTTCTTGATAAAGTTCTAATAAGGCATATCCTTCAATGAATATACAAGGGGGAGTGGTATGAAATATTTATTTACGTGTATTATTCAACAAACCAAAAAGAAATGTGATTTATCTTCAACAAGAATATACCGATGGTATTGTATGAGGATATTGTTGCTTATACCACACATATATAAAATGGATACATCAAAGGAGACAGAACAAAAAACATTTCACCAAGTGGATATTGACACTCGTCAGATACAATCACATAAGAATTTTGCAGATTTTCCTTACGACATCATTGTCAACCCCAACGTTCAAGGAGTAGGTCCACAATTTTGAAATACGACAACTCAGAGATCTTTTGCCAACATCGAGGGGAGCGTAAACAAGACTGTACTCTTTTTCTTTCGTCGAAATTTTGTTACAATGGGTTTTCTTGGCAAGGTTTTAACGAGACAGTGTTTCAAGATGATTAGTTCCATCTATATGTACTCTTTTCCTTTCGACCAATTTTTTATCCCACATGGTTTTTTGGCAAGCTTTTAACGAATCATATTTCCTAATAGATGGACATCCAAGGAGGAGTACTTTGAATAAACTATTTAATTAATGGTGGATGTCCAAAGGACAAAGGTTTTATTTTTTCTATTTATTCCTTGTAAATGTGACAAGTGAAGAGTCTTTGATTACACTATAAATATAAGACTTATTCTATTGTAATATGATTAGTTTTTTTTGGAATACAAGAAATAGATTCTCTTTTTATCTTTTTTTTTTGTTACACATGAGGTCTTTAAAGACCCAGATTAAAACATTCCTACTAATTATTGACTAACTATGTGCACTCTAGGCATAGCCAAACCATAACGATCTCTTGTAAGTAAACACCATAAACCGTCTGGTGGTCTCGAGATGGGGTTGGCCCTTCCACACTAGGCGCACCTAATTTTGCCATCCAATTCGCAAATCTATTCGCTTCACAAAAACTCCAAACCAGCTCAAAACGCTCTATAGATGCTAAGATGTCTCGACATGCACCTAAAATAACATTCGAAAATGCCTTTGAGTTCACACCGCCCTTTACTAGCGCGTGCAACTCACTCGAGTCTGTTTTGATAATAAGTGAGGTGTACCCCCGCTGTATCGCCATGTAAAACCCGAAACGTAAAGCAAGAAGTTCTGCCTCAAAAGATGTACGTGCGACACAACTTCCCGTATAACCTTTCAGGTAATCACCTTTCTTGTTGCGAAAAAGTTCCCCTACACCAGCTGAAAAATTATCCACATTATATGAACCATCCACATTTGATTTAATTGTGGCTTAACCTACTTAACACAAATATTTTTAGCCGATGTAATTAGACCGCCGTCATGCTCAACTCTCTAATCCTTCACATAGTCACTGGCAGCGTTACAAATAATTGTATGCAATTCGCTAGTAGATTTTTTTCTTTCGAACTGATAAATCTTTTTGGTATTCCTATCCATCCAAGAATACCAAATATATGCTGCAATAATTATTCGCCCCTTGCGTCCAAAAAAAACAAATTATTCGCCCCTCAATTCCGTTGATTACTAATTTGTTGGAAAGAGCCAAAGTCCACCAATCAATTATAGTGAACGTCAAAAGAAAACCAATCAATTACAGTAGTATTCCCCACTGATGCGCATGATTTAATATATTTGTAGGTTGACTTACATTCATCTGCTGCAGTGGATTAGTCAACATTTGCAGCTGCTGAATTTCGCGCCCAAACAAACTGCTCAGCCCACTAGTTCGATGCAGCTGCTGTCCACTAATATTACCTCCCTATGAGGGAGTCTTCCATACACTAGAAAAAGGTCAAATCAATGGATTTTTTTCATAAAACATAAAATAGAATAATTTTATAAAAATCCGTCACATCATAAATATATTTTTTCATAAATTCCGTCACATTATATTAACTTTACATAAAATTAAACTAATAAAAACAAAATTTTAATGTATGGAAGAATTTTCCCTATAACCTCTTTCAATTCGACGTTTCCCCCTTAGGTAAATGATCTTAAATTACACGTCACAGTAGTATTGTAACTTATTGTGGACACTTGAGAGACCAAGATCTCATTTAGAGTCTGTTTGGATTGAGAGAATTAGAAAGAAAGGAAAGGAATTAGTTTAAATGCTCTTACCAACAAAGAAGGATCATTCCGTAAACTCCTCCACCCTAGCTTAGCCAGGAGTAACTTATTATAGTTACACACATCTCTCAATCCCAATCCTCCATACTTTTTTGGTTGACATAAGATTTTTCACGAGAGCCAATGGATTTTTCTCCCTTCACTCACTACAACACTCTGCATGTTTAGGGGCGACACGCATCGTCGGTATTTCCCGCGATTTCGTCAGTAAAAGGGCTTACCGACGACAGTACGTCGATAAATTGTCATCCCTAGAAATCCGTCGGTAAATGACTGTGTTACCGAAGAAACAGAGCAATCTCGCACCGAATTTCAGAGAAGCTTAGTGACAAAGCGTTTCGCCGCAATATTATACACTTAGCGACGATTGTCGTCGTCGGTAATATTTGAATTAATCTTTTTTTAATCCTGGATTATTGATTTACTTTTTTTTTTCGTATATTAACTTAGCGACGGAACTTTCGTCGCTAAGTATATAATAAATCTATTTTTTGATCTCGAATGATTGATTTATTTTTCTTTTTTCGTGTATAATATTAGCGACGACATACCTCATCGCTAATTAATTAATTAATTTTTTTATAATTATATTTTAGAATTTTTTTTTGTTTTAATTTAATCTTTAATTTAATTTTTAATTTGTTTTGATTTAATTTGTTTTTTATTTTAAATGTAATGCAAATAAAATTCATAAATAAATTAAAACAACAAATTTATAACATATGCCATATTAATATTAAAATTAAGTCAAACATAGACATATAAAAGTCAAATAAAAGTCATACATCCGAATAAAAGTCATCATCAACCAAAATAAAGTCAAACCAACACAAACAGCCATAGATCATTCAATCTTTATTCTTCCTCTTCATCTGCTCTCTCTTCAGTGAATGGGGCCTCGGGGGCGGTGATCGGGGGAAGACCTTGGGTTGCTCTCATACTATTCAATACTTGGAGGAGCGTGTCCACCATGCTCGGCGGCTGACTCGCAGAAGCTGTGGAGGGGGTCGATATGGTGGCCGGATTCGGTATAGGGTCAAGTCCTTGAGTCACGCGAAACTCGTTCATCCCCACCAACATCGCCTGGAGTAGCTGCTCGTTCTGCCTAACCGAAGGGTCCGGTTTGTAGAAGTCTGGGCTTTTATCCGGACTGGACCAATGGCTGGCACCCAATATTTTGTCTTCGGTGGGGCAATGACCTCCATTATAGTCTCCAGCATGGCATCAATTTGTTCCTGCACTGGAACATCATCAACCTCGGATCCGGCCTCGATAACCCTCTTTTTTAACTTCTCCCGATTAACCCCTGTAATTAGATTTCAATTAAAAATAAATAAATTAATAAAAAAGTAAATATAAAAATAATTAATTAGTTTCAAGCAATTGAAAAAAAAAACGTACGCTAGCTTCTTTAGAACGTTCGTCCCGCCAGGTATCTGTAGCCGCATCATAAGAAATGTGCTCGAAGTAGCCACGTAAAGGTGGAATTTCCATCTCCTCCT
Source organism: Nemophila menziesii (assembly GCA_029959085.1). NCBI lineage: Eukaryota > Viridiplantae > Streptophyta > Magnoliopsida > Boraginales > Hydrophyllaceae > Nemophila > Nemophila menziesii. Next base: position 20,407,920 of record JARWIR010000013.1, on the reverse strand, counting down.
GCGTTTGCTCGTCGAAAAAAGTCAACGGCTTCTTAGTTTGTGTCTTCAACTTCCCCTATACAGTATACAATAACAAATAATAATTTATTAAATTAATTAAATAATAAATTATATTTTTATTATAAGAAATTATACCTCTATAATGACCTCCCGAGTCTGGGAGAAGTTCCTCGAACCCGCCTTGCTCGGAATTGTCAGTTTTCCCGATTGGTTTTATTTATTTTCGCCTAACTCGGTTACAATTTTATTTCAGAAAATTAATAAATAAAGACTTATAAAATATTATTTTAGGTAAGATAAAATTAAACTTTTGTACTTGAACATTTTCGTCATCCCACATCGCTTTGGCTTTTCCCCAAAACCCCGGAAGAACATCCGGGGGTGTTGTATTCGTGTTGTAGTAGTTGTGCTTTAGATCCCCCTTCCAATGCCTATAGCTCGTAGATTGCATCGTGTTCAATCTCTTCCTGATTTCATCACAGTACCTTCGCAGCCTCCACTCCTCTAGGTCGAAAAACTCCTGAAGTCGAACTAGAATAGTCCCTTTTTAATGACCGGGGACATTCTTTCTAGGCTTTGAAGCACAAAGACACCGATTCACGAATTGCGGTCCCCACCTGGGCCACATGTTTCCCGTACTCTCCCACGAAATTCCAAGTATTATCATATGTAGGGATCCCTGTTTCCGACAACATATCCAACTCATCTATAACAGGGCGGAGAAAGACATCTGTGTCCTTTCCCGGTGAGCGGGGACCCGGAATAAACAAACATAGTTGAAATGTGGTATCCTTCATGCATTCCCACAGTGGCAAGTTGTAGACGGTCAATATAACAGGCCACAAGTTATACAAGTTGTTCTGCATAGAAAATGGACAAAACCCATCGATAACCAGGCCCAAATATACATTCCGAGGTTTACTAGCAAACTCTGGATGTAACTCTACAAATCGTTTCCAGGTACCACCGTCATCTGGATGACGTAACACATCTGGATCGGTACTTTTTCCGGTATGGTGCCATATCATGTCTTCAGCGTTGTGCTTCGAAGCGCATAGTCGCTGCAATCTCAAGGCGATCGGAAAGTAACGAAACTTCTTATGCGGTACTTTCTGACCCTTCTTCGGGTCCCATCTTGATTCACTACAAACTGGACACTTGTCGAGGAATTCATTCGTCTTGTAAAAAATGGCACAATCGTTCAAACAAACATTGATAATAGTATACCCCATACCCAAACTTTTCAACTTCTTGTTGCATGCTTCATAAGAATCGGGCAAATTGTGAGGTTTGGGCAAAAACGACCAACCAATTCCAATAGATAGGTGAATGACGTGTTAATTTACTTGTTCTTTACTTTTACGTGCATAAGATTGGTAATGAAATTCAAGGTACTCATGGCTGTAGAACCAGGATATAATTCTGTCTCCAATTCATCGAACAAATTTTCAAAACTGCTCCGACTTGGAAGATGTGCGTCTCTCATCTCGGTATCACCCGGATGTCCACCAACATCGTAACTGTGTCTCACATCGTCATAAATATCATGCATTTCATTTTTTATTTTGTCACATGAATTGCTTCAGAAATTACAAACTGCTTACCGTGTTTTGTCCAACCCTGATACGTATGCTTAAACCCGGATTTTAGAAGGTGGCCCCTAACCGTGTGGGTGGGTAATCGACAGTAATTATTACAATTAGTACACGGGCAAGACATGTAACCATTATAACAATCTTTTTCTAAGAAAATTCGATAAACGCCAAAACCCCAAAAATATATATTTCTGTAAAATAATTCGTCGTAATGATCCAACACTTATCCATACCCGAAGCTATCTTTTAGCAACAATATGATACAACTAAGAAACTACATTCATATGAAAATAAAATAAATAATTATTACAACCCAAACAATAAAATGAATAAAAATTACTACCCAATGAATAAAATAATAAAAATTACAAACCCAATGAATGAATAAAAATTACAAACCTTCAAATGAATAAAACTACAAACCATTGAATGAATAAAATTATAACCCAATAAATAGATAAACAATTTCAAATAATTAATTGAGCATATAAAAAGTATATGAGAAAACAAGTATAAATAAAATAACACATGCATAATTTACAACATACTAATAAACAAGACAATCAAAAAACAAGTTAACTATGAACCTAAACATATCGTATAGCAACTAATACACATGTATAGTCCCAAAAATAAAAAAATATAAAAGTTTGAAATTTAATGAAAATACCTTGAATTGGTTGGAGAAATTGAAGATTGATGATCATGCCCCACCTTGAAAATGTTTTACTTAACCTATTTAAATTATATAGAAAGAATATAACACAATTATAAACCAACAAAAAAAAAAGATTTTTCATGAAATTACCTTCAATTGTGTGATGAAATTGGATATTGACAATGCCCCACCTTGATTATGAACCGGGAATGGTGCAAGATAAATTTGAGAATCAATTGGAAAAAAAATTGAGTTGTGTTTTTAAGAGAAAATGGGAGAAACTTTTTGGGTTTTTTGGAGATAAAAACCTGCTGTCTTCATTAAATTCGTTTTCAATTTACCGACGACACGGGTTCGTCGCTAAGCCCATAGACGTCGTTGGTAATATACTTTAATAGCGACGAATATAGTCGTCGCAAATATAGCGACGACATTTTGAAGGTTAAAAAGAAATCAAAAATAAAAATAAATCTTATCGACGAAATTTTAACATGTTAGGTACGATTTTGTCTCGTCGCTATTTAGCGACAACGTTTCTGTTGTCGCTAATAAAAACTCGTCGCTAAGTCTTAAAACTTACAGACGAAATGCGGGTCGCCCCTAACATTTTCCCCCTAAAAACGTGTAATGTAGTAGTGACTTGACGACCCCCTAATGAAGTCTCGAATGATCCTATCTATTTCCTCACATACATGGACCAGTAATTTCATCGTGTGCATTATATATGTAGGAATTGCCGATAACACCGATTAGGCTAACGTGATCCTCCCCGCAAGTGAAAGATTCTTACTCTTCTAATTCGGAAGTTTGTCTTGCATCCTTGATGATACTCGACGAAAGAACCCACGTGGTAGACGTTGTCATCGTATTGACGCACCAAGATATACCCCTAATGAATGGATCAGCTTGAAACCAATCCTTCCTGCAAGCTCCACCGCCCTATCATTAGTCACATTTCTCGAAAAACAGATCAACGACTTCCCCTCGCTCACCGTCTGTCCCGCTTCATCACTGAACATCCTTAGGACATCTTTTATCAAGTCCACCTGTGTCTCCTCCGCCTCAGCAAATAACATGAGATCATCTGCAAAAAACATGTGAGAAATTGCGGGACCTTGACGATGGAGGCGCATGGGTGACCACTCTCCCCCTTCGCAAAGTCCCTGAATAAGAATAGAAAAACACTCCATACATAAAACAAAAAGGTAAGGGGAAAAAGGATCTTCCTGCCAAATTCCCCTCTGAGGAGTGAACGCGTCGAGTTGTCCCCCATCGATAGCACTCACATCGTATTTGTTGCCATAGTTGACGTGATAAGTCGCACCCACTGAATCGGGAACCCAAAAAACAAGATGGTATCCTCAATGAATCTCCAACTCAGTTTATTAAACGCCTTAGCTAGATCGATCTTAATCACCATGTACCTTTTTTTGATGATATGTGCTGCATTCCGTGATCAATATCTTGAACCAAAACCACATTATCAATGGTTTATCTACCCGGAAGAAAACTACTCTGGTTCGGCCCTATCCGTTCTGTTAACAAAGGGTGAATGCAAATTGACCATAACCTTCATAATGAACTTTATCGGCACATTTATTAGGCTAATTGGATGAAGTTGGCCTATTACTTCCGGATCGGGCACCTTAGGGATCAAATGTATCATGGTCCTATTTGGATTCGGCGAAACCAGCCATGTCTCGGTTGAACTTTTAACCATATCACAGATATCCGATCCTACAGTATCCCAACATTTTTATAAAAGGATGCAGTTATTCCATCCAACCCTGAAGCTTTAATTGGGTTAGTCTGGAAAACCGCAACCCGAATTTCTTCATTTGTGAAGTCCTCCGCCAAAAGAGCTCTCTCAACTCCCTCAAGGCTACTCCCATGCGGTAGCGCAAATGGTCCCACAAACTTCACTGGTTCCTCATATAAGTCCACAAAGAATCTACGAACTAGATACCCTAGCACCGCCTCCTCTTCAATCCAATTTCCTGTCGAATACTTAAGCAGTTGAATCCTAGATGTCTTTCGCTTCATAACCGTGGCCAAATGGTAATATCTCATTTTCCTTTCACCAGAGCGTATCCAATTTTCTTTCGAACGTTGAAACCAAAAGGCCTCCTCCTCCTCCTCCTCCTCCTCCAGAGCACTAAGATACTCCTCCCTTAAAAAATTTCCTAACCTGAACAATGACCGACTATACAATCTTTGTAACGAAACTTAAATCCCCTTAAGTCTCTCCAACAAATTTCTCTTCTTTTTATTAATGTCTCCAAAGGTGGCATCTTTCCAAATCGTAAGGTGGTCTTTCATATCCACTAAGGAATCCCCTAAGTCCGGGCTCATTGGGTTTCATTTTTCTTGAACAAAGATTTTGAAATCCTTATGTAGACACCAAGCAAACTCAAATCAAAATCTCCTAGGCGGCTGTGGTTGATCCTTATGAGTAACTGGATCAAGATAGGAGCATGGTCCGAATGCCTACGATCCAAATGTAAAACCTTCACTAAATGAAAGAGTGACAACAGATCTGAATTCCCATACACCCTATCTAATCTCCTCAAAATTCGTTGTCCCATGCTTCATGAATCGCACCATGTGAATCTCGAGCCTTCAAAACCTAAATTTTGTCAAATCGCAACTATGGCGCTACTCCTCAAATTTCTCCATTCTTCTAATAATACCCGGTTTACCTCACTTCTTATCGATTTCCTCGCCTACCTGATTAAAGTCACCCGCAACCAACCACCGTATCTCAATGTTGCTAAACGCATGATGAAGAGCATTCCATAGTGGTTCCCTATCCTGAGACTTTGGACACGCTACACAGCCGAGGAAACCCATGACTCACAATTCATCTTATAAACTTCAATGTTTATCACCTGATTACCTGCCGAAAGTACTCGACCCTAATCTCAGAATCATCTCAAAGAAGCCAAATACCTCTTTTGAAATTAGACGCCTCCACCCTTGTAAAATTATTTTTTCCCAAACTACGAATTATATCATTCGCTTTCACCCTCTAACCCTTGGTTCAACTATGATTGTCAACCAAACCCGATGAAGCCGTATCATTTCTCTAGTTAAAGTTAGCCGCCACCGTGCCATGACATTTCCATACTAAAATATTAAGTGGTTGTGAAGACCTCCCCAACTACCTATAATCCTGTTTTGCGTACACATAAAAGTAGTATAACCGGACAAGAAGATTAGAAGGATACCTGACCCGTCTCCTGCTTGATGACCCGTCTCCCACTTGATATCATGTCTTGTTAATGTTTCCGCTTGCTAGAGTTCCATCACCATCGAAGTCCATAGGATTTTCGAAATTCGCTCCAGCATTTGCCTGACCCGCCCCGCGTGAGAGACCCAGTTCGGACCTCTGCTGCTGCTACTTCCAAAAATTGCAGCATCAGTCCCTGTGACAATATCCTCCAGCGCTGGAACTTTAGCGGTATCTTTATAATTATTTTTTTCTTTTTCTTCTTTTTCCGCCATGTACTGTAATGAGTCTACCACTAATTCCTTTTCAACATTTAGCACCTTACCTTCACTTACCTCATGCGCCACATACCTGCTAGTCTGCTACCCTCCTGCCCCATCTCAATAACATGCGCTGCATTTTTAATATTCATAATCTTATTTTTTTTTATTCTTTTCTCCTGATGTACTAGCTATAAAGATTTTCTCCAGACCTGCTACTGCCGCAAACACTTCAATTTCTGATATGGACGTGAGCTCCTTGCCGACTTCAAAATCCGGCACTATCAATATTTTATGTCCTCCCTCGATCGAATCTCATTCCTATCACAACTCCCTGATTATTCGCCTTCTTCGCTTTCTCACCTAAATTGCTATTTGTCCTTCCCTTTTCCATATCATCTATATTCAACTCCGAAGTATATCTCTTTCCGTCCTCAATGAACAATGTTCCCAACCTCGAGCCAAGATCCTTCTTCGGACCACCTCTATACCTATTAGATTTGTAAGAATTCCTACTCATGTTATTTACACGCCCATCCCTTTTGACTGTCATCCATTCCCTATATGTTTTTTCCACCCCGGTATCATTGTTCATGTCACGTGGGTGACCAATTCATTGGTACTTTCATTAACTTCTGACTTAGTTACGCTTGTTGAGGTACAATCACTCTGCATTTATCTTTTTGATGACCAAATTTTCTGTATTCAAAACAAACTAAGTGAAGACCCTCATATTCAACCTGACATACCTCACCATCAATATGGATATTGAGTATGAAAGGTTTACTCAAGTCCAATTTCACCGCGAGTCTAGCGTAACTATCCTTCTTTCTAGCCTTAGAAAGCGGGTCAATGCGGACAATCGAGCAATCAAGTTTCTCATTTTCCTAAGTATACGCGTCGTGTAATTTTGCATTCCCACATTCAAGATCCGAACTCAAGCCGTGGTAGTGGTAATTGAATCCAAATGTGGTTTAGAATTGTTGGAATTATTTAATAAAAGACAATTTATTTTATTATTCTTTCATGCTCTTGGGAGAAGTGGAAAAGACTATTCGTGTACTAATAGTCCCACATAAAAATTTGAGAAAGAAATTGTTGGAATTAGTAAAATTAAAGAGTTTTATTTTATTAATTTTTTCTTTCTCTTAAGAAAAGTGGGTAAAATTTATATGTGTTAAAAAATCCCACCTAGAAATTGAAAAAGAAAAACCATTGGAATTATTGAATTTCAAATAATTCCTTATTCTTGATGGAGGATTAATAGTTTTCTTTTATATATTTGTGGTTATGGGAGTTACAAAAATTTGATAAAGAAAAAAAACGGCTAGCATTAAAGAGCATTGAAGAGGCATTTATGTGACGGTTTTTTTTTCCTTTGTCTCATCATTTTCTCTATAAATAGTGACTTTGTCACTTGCTTTTTAAGAGAAGAGAAAAAATGTAATTCTAGAGAGAATGGAAAAATTATTATAGAGAGAATAGGAAAATACTTTTAGTGAGAAAGAATATTATTCTAAAGAGAATGATATATTATTCTAAAAATTCAGAAAATGGAACACTCCATTCTCAATGATTAGTCAAATTATTTTGACATAGAGATAAGAGTAGAAGAGGGATACGATTGTTGGAGATACCAGTACTCCCGGAATATCTTTTTCAACGATGCACGTTTTGTGTAATCGTATCTAGTAATTTTTTTTGATATTTCCATGTAAGTTCTTTTCCCATTTCTTGTAATAGTTGTTGTATTACGGTTTTTGGGATACCTTTATATTCCATTTTTCCATTGTATTGTAATAGTTGTAGTATTACATTTTTTCTAAATATTTTTATATGAAAACAATTTTTACTGTATCGGTGATTGTTAGTTTTTACCAACAATTTGAAAAAGATATTTTCATATCACCGATTGTAAAATAGTTTTCCTATTTCGGAGGCTGCTTCATCCTTGAATGCAAAAGCCATTTCCGACGTGATTATGTTGGATCCTTTCAATGGTTCCAACTTCAAACGTTGGGCACAAAAGCCACTGATATTACTTGAACCATATGAACTAGATCTTGTTGTTCTCGAGGTACTCCCCGCCATTGAAGGCAATGTGGAAATTACCAAAGAACACTATGATAGGATCCTAGCTTTTGAAGTTGGGTTCAAGAAAGATAATTCAGTGGTTAGTGGATTGATCTTGGATAATGTGACGAACCCCGCCTTTGTGTGTCGTTGAGAAGTCAATAAAGACTATCTGTGAAACGGTTTAGAAAAGGTACAAGGGTGATGAGTCTGATGAGAAGAAATACATCACTTGGGAATGACCCAAAAAGATCTAATCGGTCCCATACGAGTCAGAAAAGTGAATCGGCTCAAAGATAAGTCCTTAATTTTCCATGTTTATATAAGTTTAAGGAATACTTTTCCCCTTTCTATTACAACTATTTAACTCTTGATGCATTAAATATCATTCATAGATTATATATCAATTGGATATTAAATCTATGTGTGAATGAAGATCTATATGAAGAGATCTATATGTTGCAACATGAAGGGTTGGTGGTTTTGGATTAAAGGGATAAAGTATGAAAACTTAGAACATCGTTTTGTGTTGTTAAACATGCACCTTGCTAATAGTACCTTAATAAAAGATAGATCAGGTTGTGTTACACTTTTTTCAATAGGTGTATGACATGATTGTCTTTTGGTACTCCATTTCATGGGGCTTACTGCTTCCAATCTTCTTTTTATATATAAAAGATGTGGGGGAAGCTGATCATAAGGATGAAATTCATTAGTCAATAATGGAATTTACCTTAGTTAGTCTCATTTTTGGTGGAAATGTTTGACTCTCTTGATATAATGTATGGTAAAACTCCTTATAATACAAATATTCATGAATAAGAGAATTGTGGGGGTGTGTACCCCTTGATGAATATGAAATAATTATAAGGACTATGATGTTATAAATGAACTATACTCAACTTGGTATTTTCCATATTGTAAAGAGACTCAAGTGTTGAACATTGGATTATTTTTTGTCATTTAATAAAGTACGAGAGAGTACTATTGATCTAATCTGCATTTTAAAATAATTCATGTAGTTCTTGAAGGATTTTTTGTTACGCAAACTTGGTCTCATATAAATGATGAAATAAATGGTTGATTCTTTTACTAATAGACTTAATTGGGAGAATAATCCTAGAAATGTTGAGTGATAGGTTTAGAACCCATTAATGGTGAACCTATTACTAATGATTATATATGATGCACTAACTTCCTATCTATATAGTGTAAATTGTGCATACATGAGAAAATTCAAACTTAATGAATTCATAGCCATGCGTGGTGGTCCTATTGAGTTGGACTTGATGAATTCACCGTTGAGGTTGTTGTATATTTCTCAAACTTAATGAATTCATAGCCATGCGTGGTGGTCCTATTGAGATGGACTTGATGAATTCACCGTTGAGGTTGTTGTACATCTATCAAACTTAATGATTTATAGCCATGTGTGGTAGTCCTATCGAGACGAATTTGATGAATTCATCGTTGAAGGTGTTTGTATATTTCTTAAACTCGATGAATTCATAGCCATGTGTGACGGTCCTATTGAGATTAAATTGATGAATTCACCGTTGAGGTTGTTGTATATTGATCATAATATGACTTTAAGGAGACGTCCTTGATGTTCCCAAGGGATGAGTTTTTAAACTCACCACAAATTCATAGCCCATAAGGGTGGTCCTAAAGAGAAAGAACTTGATGAATTCGCGAGACACATCATGAGGTTGGGCTTTATTGCTCTTAATGATCTTGAAATCCGAGAGGGGTCGGCTAATGAGGCTAGACGCTCTTGGAGATCACCTATGTGTAAGAAAAAGGTGATGTTTGAGGAATTTGTAACTATCAGCCGGGTAGAGTATGTGCTGTGAGGGTCTCGATCGAAAACTGTCAAGCTCAAGAGTACGTTCACTTGACAGGAATTTGGTGGTTGCCTCACTTCACTACGTGTCAATTCAAATCGAAAGATATTGCCACTTAAGTACAATTCACCCATATGCTGATATTTATAAAAACCTGTTCACTTTCTCTCCCAAAGACCCTGAGTGGGGGATTGTTGGAATTATTTAATAAAAGACAATTTATTTTATTATTCTTTCATGCTCTTGGGAGAAGTGGAAAAGACTATTCGTGTACTAATAGTCCCACATAAAAATTTGAGAAAGAAATTGTTGGAATTAGTAAAATTAAAGAGTTTTATTTTATTAATTTTTTCTTTCTCTTAAGAAAAGTGGGTAAAATTTATATGTGTTAAAAAATCCCACCTAGAAATTGAAAAAGAAAAACCATTGGAATTATTGAATTTTAAATAATTCCTTATTCTTGATGGAGGATTAATAGTTTTCTTTTATATATTTGTGGTTATGGGAGTTACAAAAATTTGATAAAGAAAAAAAACGGCTAGCATTAAAGAGCATTGAAGAGGCATTTATGTGACGGTTTTTTTTCCTTTGTCTCATCATTTTCTCTATAAATAGTGACTTTGTCACTTGCTTTTTAAGAGAAGAGAAAAAATGTAATTCTAGAGAGAATGGAAAAATTATTATAGAGAGAATAGGAAAATACTTTTAGTGAGAAAGAATATTATTCTAAAGAGAATGATATATTATTCTAAAAATTCAGAAAATGGAACACTCCATTCTCAATGATTAGTCAAATTATTTTGACATAGAGATAAGAGTAGAAGAGGGATACGATTGTTGGAGATACCAGTACTCCCGGAATATCTTTTTCAACGATGCACGTTTTGTGTAATCGTATCTAGTAATTTTTTTTGATATTTCCATGTAAGTTCTTTTCCCATTTCTTGTAATAGTTGTTGTATTACGGTTTTTGGGATACCTTTATATTCCATTTTTCCATTGTATTGTAATAGTTGTAGTATTACATTTTTTCTAAATATTTTTATATGAAAACAATTTTTACTGTATCGGTGATTGTTAGTTTTTACCAACAAGAATTAGATGTCCACTCCCTAACCACTAAGTAGTGAGCGTGAATCATCCACGGGCCACCAAGCTAATGCAAAATCACATTCCTCTTTAATTGCAAATTTAACCATGAAATAGCCATAACCAACGTCCACCAACTCAATCATTTTTTTCGGATTCCAGATTTGTTGCAATTTAGATGCCAAATAATTGAATCCTACCTTGTAACCCAATAATCTAACTACTACTGTATTGCTCCACAACTGTATTCCCTCTATAATTTTATCTCTAGATCGTAAAACTTGAGGAAATTCGCAATTGTCTAATAACTCGTCATCTTTAATTGAATCAAGGAATTCGTTGTCTAACCCATTAACCCTATATACTTTAATTTCTCCATTATCTATAATAGCAGGGATAATCAAGTTCTCACCGGTAAGAGTTCTGTGCCATCTATAAGTCTTCCTTGGTGGGATGTTTGGCGCCGTACCACCGGAGCGAGTCGTCCCTCCAGGATCTTGCGCCGCGCAAGTGATGAATTCCGTCGAAATTCGAATGGGCCGGTGCCCTTTTGGGTTATCTTGCGATTCGCTTGATCGAGCAGGGGAAATTCCAAAAGATCGTTACTCACGGCGGCGTTCACAACCATGAGGTCTGAGGGACCTCCCTCCTCACGCGGCGGCGGCACAACTACTTCCACCTTGTCCGGTGGGATTTCAAATATTGGATTGATGGGAGTAGCAATTTTGGTCTATAACGGTTAGTTATTTTTTTTCTGTTAAAAAGAGTTTTTATTTTATTATATCTTTATCTTCTTATCTTTTAATTTATAATAGAACCTTTTCTTTTTTTAATTATATTAAAAAAATATTCGATAGTATTTTTATAGTAAAAAACAAAATAAAATATTTAGTATGAAGGATGTTGTTGGATTTTATTTGGATGTGCAGAATTAAATGTTTTAATCACACTTCAATTACAATATCTCAAATAAGTATCCCAAAATGTTACACGTCATTAATGTGAATGAGTGACGTCTAAAGTCTTATATAACGTCTTTTTTTGTCATAAAACAGGAAGCCAATAAAACATTAACCGATTCCTAATTTAGAAAATGGGGCACTAAGTAGAGATGTTTCTTATCCACGGAGGTCCTTTGTCTAGCATTGCGCACCGTATGGTCTGCCATCCCATTGAATTTATGCGAAAGATGTTTGAAAATCATGTTTCCATGCTCTTCCGCCATGAGTTAAATTCGCTTGATAAATGGTTTGACCTTCCACCACGCTACTGACAACCACTTAATGCCTTGGATAATTCCAAGGTTGTCCGAGCAAATGATGATTTTCTTCTTGTCTCAGTTCTGCATATCTTCTTCATATACAACAATAGTTTCACCTTCTACTGCTGAGTGAGTCAAGATTGTTTTTGAGAAAATCATAATGCTACACGTTTGTGTATCTCGTCTGGTGATTCCAATTCCAGTTTGCTCCGTTTTAGTTTTAAAAGATTGCATCACACTTCATAATTGTGTTAGTGTCATTCAACTCGGCAGATGTCCAGGGATTTGTTGCTCTCTGTGTTTGTGGCTCTGTGTTCGGTATTAGGGTCTCATCTCAGTTATTACTGAATAGATCTGTCATACTTGCATAGACAGTTCTAATAACAGGGATCGAATCTAGGTGTGTGTTCTCATGTATTGTTTTTATTTTGTGACGTCTAAAGTCTAGTATAACGTCTCGGGGGAGCATAATTTTGTTATTTTTTTTCTATGGTTATAAGACTTCTCTTATATTAGAAAAGAAGGTCTAATAATATCTTTTAAAATATAGCAAATAAAGAAATAAAAGGTTTACGATGTTGGATTTTTATTTGGAGCTTACAATATTTTTTTTCAATTAGAACAAAACCCCAAATAGATAACTCAAAAAGTTGATTTATTATTTAGAGGTTTATTAAAATAAAAACATCTTTGATTATGAATTTAAAATTTAATTTCAACGTCTATTTTTCTATGAACTTTTTTTTTGTCAAACTTTTTGTTTTCTCAATGAACTTAAATTGATCTAGTATCGAGTAAAAACCAGGTTAGTAGATTAAAGGATCCACTACTCTATCGGTACTTTGAATTAGGCTAAGTACAAAAGTTTTTAACTAAAATTAAATACTCACCCCTTCTTAAATATTAACACTCAAAAATAGTGTTTTTAATAATTTCCTAATTCAAACTTTTCCATATTAAAAATTATTTTCTCTTTTTCTTCAAATATTATTTAAAATTATTTTCTCCATGGCTGCTCCGAGCTCCAATGGTGGTGGTGTTATTAGAAGAGCTTCAATGGTGTTATTTGAAGAGCTCTTCACTGGTGTTATTAGAAGAGCAATCGTGGCTACTCCGATCTATTCGCGGTGGTGTTTGTGGTGTTATGGTGGTGGTGGTGTTCGTGTTATGGTGGTGGCCATCGGAGCTTCGGAGCTTTTGTTGTTGTGTTATGATACAGCTTCAATGGTGGAGGCCACCAGCTTCAATGGCGTGAACCCTGCACCACTCGAACCAGCAAACTCCGGCCATGGCGTGAACCCTGCACCACTCGAACCAGCAAACTCCGGCCATGGCTTGTCTTCATCGGCGAGAAACTCTTGTCTTCATCGGATATCTTGAACGTAGCAGCTCAGGGGATGAGAGATGCGATAGTTTTTTTTTTTTTTAAATTTCAGATCTGGTTTGACCAGATCTGGTCAAACTAGGTTTTTTGTTTTATTTTTTAATTTGTAAAAGATGTATAATAAACTTTTAAAATGAATAAAGAATTTTTTTTACTATTTTATGCTTTGATTTTAGTAATACTCATCAATTTAAAAGAATACTCATTAAATTTACGTAGTACTCATAACATTTATCAGAGTACTCATCAAAATTATCCGGAATACTCAGTAAAATATATAGAATATTCCTTAAAATATATAGAGTACTCCTTAAAATATATAGAGTACTCAGCAAAAATATAGAGTACTCAGCAAAAATATAGAGTACTCTGCAAAAATATAGAGTACTCTATGTTTTTTTCCGATACTCTATGTTTTTTCGGGCAACCGGTGACTGGTGGTCAGAGGTCGGTGGTCGGTGGTCGGTGGTCGGTGGTCGGTGATCGGAGGTCGGTGGTAGGTGGTCGGAGGTTGGAGGTAGGTGGGTAGTGGTAGGTAGAGGAGAGAGAAATAGTGACATCACACTTTTTTGTCTTTTAGTGGTAGTAAGGGTACGAAAGACAATTGTAAAAAATGAGGTCTCTAAGAAGAACAACTTTCAAGACACTACTCTATAGAGAAAAAATAGTGTCTCTAAGACCCTATATATAATTCACCCTTATTATTTTTAGGTTTTATGATTTTTAGTGTTTAGGGTCTCTGACGCTAAAGTGAAAGAGCCGGTCATATAATCTATTTTCTCCTTTCTTTGTTATTTTGTGTGTTCTAGTAATACATAAAAATACAGACACTGTCATATTAGTCTTTTTTCTTCATTCTCTATAAAAGACACAAAGCTACTTGTTTTTGTGTTTCTGTATTACGCATAATGTAAAAAAAACAGTACGTAAAACTCATATTTCTTATATAGCAAACACTTTTTTCTATCTTTTTTTACTCTCATAAACATAAAATTTGTTATTTCTTTTATTCACTTTATTAATGCCATGATGTTTTCCTTTTCATTTCATCCTGATCCTATGATTTTGTCTATTCTAGTTATACAAAAAACTTTATTTTGTGTATAATTGAGTACACAAAATTACATTCTCAATTTCAGACCTTTGTTCCATTTTTATTTTATTTTATTATATTTTTTATGTGTTATAGTAATATAAAAAATCATATTTTTTTGTTACAGTTATACATAAACACTGATTTTGGTGTTTTGTATATTACTGTAGCACACTAAATCCCATACTTTATTTTCAAAATTCCACATTCTCTTTGAGGTTTTTTGTATTGTTATACACAAAACCAAGATTTTTGTCGTTCGATGTCCATGATATTTAAATTATCTTCCAATTATAACAAGTTTCAATAATAAAAAATTTAAAAGAATTGATCTTGACTATTTCAGTTATGACATGCGACAATCCCCATAAATAATCATTAAAAATAAAAAATTGAATGATAAGAAACATCAATATATTTTCAATCTTTCTTCTAGACTAAACTTATTAGTGATAGATCGTCGTCCTCGAAGGTGTGATAAATAAATGGACACATGGGGGAGCTCCTGCATGCAAATGTATGGATCGTTGACAAGTAATAATAAGGTAAGTATATAGAGTTATTGTTCTCCATATGTACAATGTGGATAATACCTTTGTGTTTTATAAAGTAAATAAGAGTAAGTTGCAATTATATAAAGTTAAAGATATATTTGTTAGGTTTTTCAAGTAAGGAGGACTAAGTGTAAATAAATTAAACTGATTATAATTAAAATAAAGGATGGGAACGAAAATTAGAGATTAAGATGAGAGTATAGCTCAAGAACAAACAAGTAATGCCCACTACTTATGAATTTACACTTTATTGTTGTAAGGGAAAATTGAGTTATATGTGATAGCCAGGATTCAACACCCTCACGGTAAATAGGAAGCTACCTTACACCACTAGAGACTTCTTCCTAGTGTACCTTATAATGGTGATCGGTGCCTAAGTTTCTAGCAAAATTGAGTATCTGGTTAGTCAAGACCTTTCGGTTCACTAAAACACACCAGATGTTTATATACAGTTTTCTGTAACCCCAACCCCCTCTTCAGAGTGAAAGTCCCAGTTACTAAAGTCAAACCTCTACTTGGCTAGAGAAGGGGCTGAATTCAACAATAAAATATATACCCAAAGCATATATATAATTCATTTCAATTGATTAATCCAAAAATGCAATAAAACATCATAAACAAAAAATAGGGTTCATACATATTGCGCTCGCAAGCTAAAATAGAACTAGTTCGTAAGGAAAATATGAAATACAATGATAATCATATTCATAATCAAGCTAAGAACTAGAAAATTATAAGAGTTGCACTAAAAATGATGACGAAATGATGATATAAGGGTGGAATGTTCCAAAATTATGAATCCCTTATTTTGTTCTTCAAAACTAATATATAGGATTTTAAATATGTTTTGGAGTTGTGGGACTCATTTAAGTGATCTAAGCTATGTTGTAGAAATTTGTTTCGCGGTCTAGGCGGTTGACCAGGGTCTCGCGTATAGGCGGAATTGCGCGGTTTTGAATTCCGCTATTCAATTTTATATATTTAGTAATATATATGTAGTAATTATAATAGTTGTACCTATTTAAGTCATAAAGTTCATCTAACAACACTATAATAAATATAAAAATACTAAAATTTGAGTTATAATATCAATTCAAGAATTCTGAGGGTAAGAAAAATAAAAGGATGGCATAGGCGACCATTTTTTTTCCTGTAATCAGTGCCTAGACAGGTTAGGTGTCTCTTCCATGGTGACTAAGACACTAGGAAAAAACTCCTAGCATTTTTACTAAGCGTAGGCGGCTGAGGAGGGAGTTGGAACCTATGCGACAATTTCTACATCACAGGGTCCAAGTCAACCCAAAAAATGTTTTAAAGGAATGCAGACTGGTTCGAACCACAGTAGTGGAAAATTAAATAACTGTTTCATCTTACCTCAAAATCGAAAACCTTAACCTCTCACGCTCTGCTAACTTCAAGTGCTACCATGAAACAAAGGGCTTGCTCAGAAATCTTAACTGATTGCACGTGGTGACTCTATAATCAATTTCTAAGTCTTGTTGGTAAACGTTTTTGCTTTTTAAAAGTGGTACTTTAATCGTTTAACGCCTTTATTTTGGGGTTTGTACTTTATTTATGTTGGTAAAAAGTCAGATTTCCCGTTCGAGTATCGTGCATTGAAGAAAATGAAAAACATGAACAATAATTTTTACGTTGCCTACCTAGTACCTCCACAGAGTAATTTAATATAATCACTCATACTATTACAACTTGGTCTTTGTACGGAAAAACCCAAAACCCGCTCATAAGAAAAATAACAAAGAACTCTCACACTACCCAAGACTTTAATCACTATAGGATTGTTACACACTCACATAACTAACATATATGATTCTCGCTCTTGGATCTCTCGTGTCTCTCATCTTTTTCTTCTTCTTCATTTTCTCTCTTCTCATCTTCAAACATTAATCCATGGTATCTATTTATAGGCTTTCAAACTTCCAAGACTAACATTAAATATAAGACTAGTTGGTTTCCCAAGACTTCCATTAATCAATGGATTTAAGTCAAATCCCAATAAATCCTCATTTGACGAGTATCCTCAAACACCTCGACAATATCGGAGAATGAAACTTTCTTCTTGAGCTCCCTGACTTGTTTTTGGTAGTCACTCGACACTCGACCTTCACCAACCAACGAACAACGAACCTTCAAGATTTGGTGCAGACACCATTTATCGTCTCATGACTTCTATGCAACACAACCACAACTCTGATACCACTTTGTTGGGAAAAAGTCGGATTTCCAGTTCGAGGATCGTGCACAGAAGAAAATGAAAAGACAAGAACAACATTTTTTTACGTGGTTCAGCCAAATATGCCTACCTCTATGGAGTAATTCAATATAATCACTCACACTATTACAACTTGGTTTTTGTACGAAAAAACTAAAACCCTCTCATAAAAGAAAGAACAAAGAACTCTCACACTACCCAAAATCCTAATCACTATAGGATCGTTACACACTCATAGTTAACTAACTTATATGATTCTCGCTTTTGAATCTCTTGTGCCTCTCTTCTTTTTCTTTTTCTTTATTTTCTCTCTTCTCATCTTCAAACATTAATCTATGGTACCTATTTATATGCTTTCACAACTCAATCAACCAATGAATCCATCTATTTTAGAAATCTCCAAACCATTCAAACTTCCAAAACTAACATTAATTCTAAAACTAGTTGGTTTCCTAAGACTTCCACTAATCAATGGATGTGAGTCAAACCCAACAAGTTATTGATTTATTATCATCACCTCGGGGTCTCGTAACATCCAATTACCTACGAGATGCACATTTAACACATATTTAACGTACACAAAAACTCTAAAAGTAACAAAATAACCGAAATAGATAAGAAATCGATAAACGTCAAATATTAAAGGATAATCCCTCAAATAGGTCCAATAAACCTCCAAAGTAATATCTCGTGATACAATTATTTTATCACAAAAAACAAGTAATTAAAAACTCACAAAAAACACAAGAGAAGAAAACATCCATCAATCGTCACTCTATACCAGGGGCGGAGCCATGGGTTGGGTGGGGGGGTCCATGGCCCCCCCTGATTTTTCAAAAAAAAAAAAATTATAACTATCTTTAAAAAAAAAAAAAAAAAATTATAAGTAAATAACCTCTAAATTTTTTAAATATCTCCATTTGGCCCCCCCTAACTTATAAAATTTATTTTATTAAACTTTAAATTATTTTATTAATAAGATTTTTTATTTTTTATAACAAAATATATATCATTTTATATTAAAAAAAAGAAACTTATAGCATGATTAATTAGAAAAATTAATATCAAGACTTATATTGCAATCTTTATATAATATAGAGACTTTTAATACAATTTTCCATATTATAAAACCTATTTTGCAATTTTTGCATAATACTTAAACTTTTAGTGCAAATAGTGGCAAAAAAAAATTTTCGGGGGCATTGCCCCCGAACCCTTGGCCCCCCCTAACGAAAATTCCTGGCTCCGCCCCTGCTCTATACGTACAAAGCACAACTCAATAAATGTTACAATATGAAACTATAAAGGTAACCATACTGGTATATCAAGTCAAAAATTTAAGACTCAGATTCCATATCCTCTAGTTGAGCTGCCCATGCATTTTTTTTCCCAAAAACAAACCATCGTGCCATTTAGTAGCATGCCGAATTCTTGCGTACGTGGACGCGTGAAAAACTTTTATTTGTTTCCATTGAGTAAATATATACCATCCAAAATCATACCAGTCAAATACCACCCAATAACATAACATAAATTAATTAATTATAAATCGTTAATCTATTTCTTTCTTTCACCTCTTCATTCTTTTCTGTCAATAACTAGAAAAATTATTAAATCAACAGTTCACCTCGTTACTCAAGAAAAGAAAATGTTATGAAGCTTTTTATGTTACACTTTTTAAGCTTTGTAAAGTTCTTTTTTTGGGCAGGATTGAATTTGTAACATCTGAGAATGGAAATTAATATGTCTAATTTAATCATATTTTATTGTCAAAAGTGAAACTCCATTATAGCTAATTTATCTTCGTACATGACAACCTGTTGAAGAACAAAAGAAACATATGTTTAAGCACGCAGAAATTTTACAGCACAAGATATTATAAGATATAAAGGAAAATTTGATATGTTTCTAAACCTCATCATAGTAGAGAAAAGGTTCTCTCGAGGTATAACAAAGGGAAGAAAACAAAGTTAAGGGATTAATGAGGGATATATACATAAATAATTGGTATTATACCATTATATAGTTGCCACAGTTCTGGCCATCAGCAGGGTAGTAGTTGTTAGAAGTTTTACTATTGACACCGGCTGGAATCTGCTTCTCTACTGCTGCTGGTGGTGAAGCGGCAGATGGTGGAGTAGGAGCAGGAGCAGCAGCCGGTGTAGGAGCAACTTATAGATATTTTTCATAAAGTATTCACAATGCTTCTTTATTTTGGTGATCATACTGGAATGCTGACTTTTCTGTGCAAAATTATGATAAAAAGTTGCTTTGATCCAAGACATTCGTACTATAAGCTGCCATCTAAATAGATATGATTTAACAAATTGATCTATTAAGACATTATGGATTAAACCAATCCTCTTCAAGATGAGCAAAATAGTAGTTAGGTCAATTTTCTTTCTGAAAAATTAACTACATCAATAAAAAAATTAATGGTAATACGAATGCTCTGTCCAAATGCACACGTAAAAACATCGATGTATCTGGATGATGTAATATGTCGTTAATTAGCTTTTTGGACTTTCTAATGTAGTACCGCTCTAATCACCCGAATTTATAGAAAGTTTTATTTGAACAAAAAAAAAATTCCTATATCCTACAACTACATTTCAAAGGTAATTTATTTATTTATCCCAATATAGTTTTTGTTTCTATATTCAATTTCTCATAGTTGTTAAAAAATTTGATGTTTTAATTTCTTTGATGCGTACCATTTACTTATTTATTTAGTATTAGATAAGTTCGTTTACTTGCTCAAGATGCAAACTACAATTACAAAGTATGCTTATTTCCCGCTTATTTGAATTATTCCATTAAAATCGATCAAGCATCTTTTGATAGAAAATTGTTTGGTTCAATCTTTCTTAATAAAGTAGGTCATCACACGAATCACCTTTTTCAAAAACAACTCTCGTTCATGTACCTATACACATTGACACAACCACCAATGACAATCTCTTCCACTTCCACGATGCTTCATTTCGTGTAATAAAGTAGCAACTCGTCGAGCTCCTGCTGCACCCAAAGGATGACCCAATTGCAATTGCCTATGATATAGATTCCTACCTATGTGCTGTCTAGGCATCAACTCCCTCATCATCTGCTTATGTCTAGTTAAATATTTAGGCATTTTTTCCTAACGTCTTAGTCACCGTGGAATAGGCGCCGATTTGGCAAAAATATAGCCGTTTAGGCGCCGATCAATGAAAAAACATATCCGCATAGGCCTTTGTGTTATTTTTCTTACTCTAGAAAATTCTTTAATCGATAGTATAACTCAAATTTTAGTATTTCTATATTTACTATAGTGTTATTAGATGAATTTACGACTTAAATATTTAATTTTTTTATAATGAGTACATATATATTACTAAATTTACAAATTTACGCAGCAAGATTCAAAACCGTATAATCCCGCCTAAGCCCCGTGTAATCCCGTCTAGGCGCTAGGCCCCGGTCGACCGCCTAGGCCTCAAAACCGAGATCTACAACATAGATTGCACCTCCATTAACATTGATCTTCTCAGGGTCAAGTCCCAACTTCTTTTAACAACATACAAAATGTGATGCAAATGTTTATCGATAAAAAATAATACTATCAACATTAACATTCACTTTCTAAGTCTGGCTGACACATGCTTTCACTTTATAAAAGTGGCTGAATCTTCCTTTTCCACCATTACTAAGGGAAAATCTTGCTTTCTTGATTTCCTTACATCGTATCAGAGTATTTTAGAATTCAAGTACCTAAGAACTGCACACGTAACCCACAAATTATGCACAAAAACTCTAAAAGTAACATAAACATCAAAACTAAACAAAAAAGTGTAAAACATCAAATAATTGAGGGAAATCCGTAACCTAAGTCTTAAATACCCCTAAAATAATGTCTCATGACTATATTAATCAATCACATAAATGGAGACATTAGTATGTTTAAATAAGACAAGTAAGTGTGAAGGTATTTTTAAATAAGCAAGTTGGACAATATTATTTTATCTCATCCTTTGATAAAACTCTATTATTTATATATATGAGATTTTTACCCAACGAATTTTGAAGACCCCTCCTATAGACCCAAGAACCCCACCCCATTTCACTCTTCTTACTAAATGTCACTAATAAGATTTAACACTATAACCTATTTTTCACCCAAAATCCTAAAAACATCCCACACCTTCTCTCTCTCTCTCTCTCTCTCTCTCTCTCTCTCTCTCTCTCTCTCTCTCTCTCTCTCTCTCTCTCTCTCTCTCTCTCTCTCTCTCTCTCTCTCTCTCTCTCTCTCTCTCTCTCTCTCTCTCTCTCTCTCTCTCTCTCTCTCTCTCTCTCTCTCTCTCTCTCTTACATTTTAGCCGCTTTCACCACTCTCTTTTCATCTGTCTCACTCTTTGCTCTATTCTATTTCCTCTTTTTCTCTCGGCTGTGATAAGTATTTATTCTCCAGTCTCTAGCCATTTTTGTTTCCCAGTGAAGGCTTGTGTGAAATAAAAATTGTTTGAGATCCGTGTTATTTTCGTGGATTAAGTTTCGCAGCGAGTTTAGAGTTTGCGGTTAAAGCTCCCCATTTTTATTTCGTGGAAGGAAAGCTTCAAGATCATAAGAAGAAGTGGAAGCTTTGTTTTTTGTGTTAATACTTAGTAAGTTTTATGTAATACTCAGTGTTTTTGCGTTTAACACTCAGTAATTTTGTGTAATATTCATTAAAATGTAAATGTTGTGATTTTTAAATACTTAGTGATTTTTGTGTAAATACTCAGCGATTTCGTGTAATACTCAGTAATCTTGTGTTAATACTCAATGAATTTAACTGATACTCAGTGAATTTTACTGAATACTCAGTTTATGCTACTGAATACTCAGTAAATTCACTGAGTATTCAGTATTGTTCTTCACCATGGTTATTCTTTACTAATTTTCCTGAGTACTTAGTATTTTAACCGAGTACTCGTTGATTTTTACTGAGTACTCAATTAATGAGTATTTAACACAAAATCACTAAGTATTAATGCAAATTCACTGAGTATTGACAAAAATAACTGAGTATTTTGAAATCACAAAAGTTATCATTGATTAATGAGTATTAACGCAAAATCACTGAGTAGTTGATGTCTCCCTATTTGTGATATAATAATCTAGGTTGGAGACATCATTTTAGGAGTTTATGGTCAATTAATATTAGATTTTTATTTGTATTTCGATATTTTCTTATTTCTTGTCTTGATTTGATGAATTATTATTTTTAGAGCACATTATGGTTTAATTTGTGTGTTAATGTGAAGTTTAAAAGATATATGGAAATTAATTATATGCCAAATCAATCTAAAGATATAAGGAAAGAAGATATGGATGAAAATTTGAGATAAAAAGAAGTAGAGATAAAATAAGAAAAGAAAAGTTGTCAAGTAAATCTGAAATTCTGCAGCCACGTCCACTAAAGTGAAGATAAGTCAAAACCGGCTGAGAATTTGGATGAGAAATCAAAGGAAAGTGTATATCTTTTCGATGGGGTCGTTTTGATATAAAGTAGACGAAAATCGGAGCAATAATGAAGAAGTTACGACCAAAACAAGACATCAGCATTTATCCTATCTCCTGTATTATATGAAACAAATTTGATTTGGAAAAGGAGTTCAATTGCTTGCCTTCTACTCTAAGAAATCCGACCTAGTGCCTCCTAAACACCTATAAATACACCCTTTAATCATTGTAACATGACCTTGCTCAGTTCTAAGCCTTATATTAGTTTTTGCTTGAATATTAATCCTTAGTATCAAGTTTATCATTCAAGAAGCAAGCTGGCCTGTAGAGGAAGACAAGAAGCAAGAAGAAGGAGAGTGACAAACTCCTCTTCTACATATCTCCTTCTCTATACTTAGGGTAATTAGCTATAGATTCGTGGCTTCACCATATTTCTAAGCTTTTATTCTGTAAGCTTTATTCTTAATTGTTGGGTTATTATTTTGTCTTAAATTCCATAATACTATTTGTTATTTTAATTGATTTGAGTTTGGAGTGTATTGATATTATGTGCTTTGACTTATTTTTCCAGCTTTAGATCTGGCCAATCTTAGGACTATCCTTAGTAATTGAGTTAACACCCAGAAGGAGGATTCAATTACTGACAACACCATATAATCGTCTAGTGTGTGATAGTGATCCTGTCGGGCTTGCATAACTAGATAGCCATAAAGGTTTGATTTAACCACCGATCATTCCTCAGGATCCCCTTACCCAAATCCCCTGGTAGTGGAGAAGTTGCTCTTAAGTCCCCTGGTAGTGGAGAGGTCACATCAGATAACTATTCATCTTATTATCTTTTAATATAAACATCTAAATTCATCTATGCTGATTTGATACAAGTAGATCTAACGGATTAAATCTCTGAGAACGAACTTTACTTATCAATTAAACTTGCAAACGATCTGTAATACTTGCAGTGAGTTTCTTGTAGTAGTCAAGGGTGTGTCATTTATTATTATCTTTATTTATCCGTTTATTTATCACACATTTCCCCCCACCAGTAGTAATTCAAAATCACTAAGTATTACATAAAATCATTGAGTGTTCTCTAGTAAAATCACAAATCTTCTTCTTCTGCCATATATCTACCTGCGAAACCATGATACCTCAATCGTAGCTTCAAACATGAATCTTTGGACACGAATCATGGCTGTTGCTTGAATTGTAGCTGCTCGAAGCTCCTAGTGATGTATCTAGAAGCTTTGAACGGACACGACTACTGACTGAAGATCCACGAAAGAGGTTGCAAATGGAGTTGGAGAAATAGAGCCTCGTACAAGCTACGAAAAGTTTACTCGGAGGTGAGGGACAGATTCTTGTAGGAGAGTGTAAATGTAATGTGTAATGTGTAAAAAAAAGTGTTTTAGGCTTATATATACCCTAAGTGGGTATTTTTGACCCATAGGATTTCAAAGGCTCATTTGGAGAAAAATGTACCCACACATTCCCTATTAGACAAAAATATGGTCTCCGAGACCCCACAGGTAAATCAACCTATATATATAATTTATACATAGAGTGCTAATAGAGATATTTAAGCTATTAGTCCACTGACTTGGTCTTTGATCACAATATTCACACCATCGAAGACAAAATTTCTAACTTTATAAGGGAATAACCCCAAAATTAAGTTTGAAATACATTAGCATCCTCAAAAAATATTTGTTGTCCTGATATATATATATATATATATATGTATGTATGTATGTATATATATATATATATATATATATAGCTAGAAGATTCAACCTTTTGGGTTATTATTGAAGTTTTTGATGTGCATTACTTCCATGTCATATGCCATAAACTATAATGGGAAACTCCTGAGTTTAAAAAATCCCACAAGAGGACTAAGACAAGTCGCCTCTTGTCCCTTTTTCTCTTTTGTCTTGTTACTTAGGCACTCACAATCTTAATCAAAGACAAAATGGATAATAATATCATTTAAGGTATTAAAATAAAATAAAATTGCCCTACCTTAACACATTTTCTCTTTGTTGATGATAAGATCAATAGTTTTAATCAAATTTTGTATGAATATGGTTTAGCAACTGGCCAGAAAGTTATCTTAAATAAAAGTGGCATTATTTTTAGTGCCGACACCCCAGATAATATTATTGATGAATTTAAACCATATATAAAATAGATATTATGACAAGTAGGGAAACTACTTGGGTCTTCTTTCAAATAAGGGAATATCCAAAGTAAAAAGTCTAATCTGGCTTATTGATAGAGTTCTCAATATAATCTAGCAATGGAACTGAAAGTCCCTCTCAGAAGGTGGGAAATAAATAATGATAAAAAATGTTATACAAGAAATACCCATATATATGATGTCAATCTTTAATATACTTATTATGGTTTGTGATCAAATTGAAAATTTAATTACGAAGATATGGTGGGGTAATGGAGATAAAAACAAAATACGTTAAGTAAAGAAGAAAGAAACCAAAAAATATATAAAGTTATGGGGGAATTGGTTTCAGAAGGATTAATCTCATAAATAATGCTCTCTTTAGCTAGTAATGCATGGAAAATTCTTTGTAATAAACACTCTTTACTAGCTAGAATTTACAAAGGCATATACTATGAGAAAGGTAGCTTTATTAAAGCTAAAATTGGTCAAAATCTCTCACTAGGTTTGAAGTATACATTAAAGATATAAGATGAAATATATGAATGGCTAATTCAATCATAATATGAGAATATATATATATATATATATATATATATGGGAACTTGAAAAATAAAAAATTGCAAAACCTAGGTGCACAAACCTTAGGTATGTCATAGAACGATTTATCGAAGGATTTGCTTTATGGAATGGAGAATTTATTAATAACCCCTTTAGGGAGTAAATAGAAACCAATATTTGTAAAATTAATTTGCCCTATATTCAGTGTGATGATACCCCACTATGGTCACATGCACAAGATGAGACAATTACAACTAAAAGATTGTATCATGAACTTAAAGATGATGATGCAAAGGCTGACTTCATCCTTAAGGACAAGCAACCTCAAATCTTATAGGCATCCTAAAACCCTATGAAAAACAATATGGGGACTTAAAATTACCATCTAAGGTGAGAAAATTTATGTGGATAATGTGTAAAAAGGCACTAGCTACCGAGGCTAATAAATTTAAAAAACATTGTATTATGAACAATATATGTAATATATGTAACACATATGCTGAAATGTTTGAATACTTGATATTTGAATGTCCTTGAGCTAAGACAACACAGTTTCCTACTCCTATGAGGTTAAAATACTCAATGAAAGAGTTAACAAGACTGAAGAATGGATCCATGACCGATTCAACCCAGTACTATAAGAAAAGAAAAAAGATAGTCATGATGTGCTGGCATATATGGAAGTTTAGAAATGATAAAAAATTTAAAAATATTCCACTTGACCCTACCAAAATAGTTTTTAAATCTATAATTACATGTGATACATATTTAAATAAAAAAATGTAGTTGAGCCAATTGTGACCATTTTTAAGGGAGAACAAAAATGAATAAATAAAGGTAAAATTTAGGTGAAAAAAGAATTTATGATCAGTTTAATAGTAAATATATGAGGAAACTTCAAAAAACAGCCCAATTCCATCCCTACCCCCATTTTAAAGCCTAAGTTAGGATTTGTTCTATTTAAAGCCTAGTTTCAAAATTTGGTTGGATTTTTGTCAATTCTACCCTTTTCCTTTTTTTTCCAGCACTTTGTTTTTACTATTTCCATCTACGGATTAATCCGTACACATATGTACGGACTTTTTTTCGTTTTTTGTTTTTTTAAAGGGTTGTAAATCTTTTTTATATAGTTTATACACACTTAGGGCTGTACATAATTTTCGTTTTTTGTATATATCCATGTCCTTTATGTCAAATGTTGTACATTAGGGCTGTACAGCAACCCATTTTTGTCAAAGGATGTCCAAGTATGTGTCCATATGGCTGTACCTAGGCCCGTTTTCTCTAAAATCCATATACAATAAAGGCAAAGATTATCCATGTATGTACCACTAGGGCTGTACCCAAAGCCCAATGTATTCTACTCTCACACACTTAATCGTTTTTACATAGCTATGTTTTAAAAAAACCAAAAGAAGCCAGCCCATTATGGGCTGGCCACAACAGATTATTTACCCAACTAAAAACCAACCCATCACACCATCAAATGGGCTAGACCCATGCCTGGACATAGTGGGCTAGACCCATGCTGCTGCCCCCAATCCGAACCCTGCAACACCTCGACAAAAAAAAAATTAAAACGGAGAAGAAGGGCTGGACAAGGAGATCTGGAGCCGGGCCATCTCCACGAACAAACCTGGAGCACGATCCTCGTCGGAGATCTCGCGGTGGCGGTTTTCCTGCGCTTGGTGAGGCGGCAGAGCGGGAGTGGAGTGGTGGTGGTCTTGCAGATCTCGAACAGAGGGGTGGCTGCAGCAGTGGAATGAACGAGAGAGGAAGGAGTGAGGAAGGTGAGGCTTCGTCGAGGAGGGAGGAGGGTGCTGTTATGGCGGCTTCGCCGTGGTAGTGCAGTTACAGGCGGCGTGGCTGGTGTGGTGAAGAAGGAAGTGGAAGAATTGTCTGGCGGCAGCAACACCACGAGCAGCGGAGCAGTGAAGATAGTGGTGGCTTCGCCTGGATCTGAACGGAGGTGGTCTTCGCCTGGTTCTATGGTGCGGCGAGCGTGGTGGCTCTTCGTCTTCTTCTGCAGAGCGTCTTCTGCAGATCTGGAGGCAGTTGGATGGTGTGGCTGGGAATACGGAGGAGAAGGTGGCGTGAAGCAGCAACAGTGGTGGCCAGCTAGAGTGGCGGTGTCGCGAAGGGGAAGGAGGGCATCGGTGGTGTCTTCGTTCGTTCTGCAGCACAGTGAAGGGGAAGGAGGGCATCGGTGGTGTCTTCGTTCGTTCTGCAGCACAGTGAAGGGGAAGGAGGGCATCGAGGGGATCGAAACCCTATATGGGTCTTTTGTTTTTGGATTGTGTATCTCACTGTATGGATTAGAATTAGTAGGGGTTTTTGGGTCTTTTGCTATATAATAGTTGGGTATTAGCTGGGTTGTAACTAATGGTTTGGGGTTGGGCTTTAAAATGGGGATCCAAGGTTGTGTAGGCTTTAAATAAATATTCTCCCTAAATATATATACAAAATATAAATGTTGATGCAGTTTTTACTGAATCTATTAAGAAAAATCTAGTACTGCATGTATTGTCACACATATTTGTAAGGGTTTACTTTATGAGGCTAAATTTAAAGTTTTATTGCAGATTCAACTTAAAAGGTAGAAATAATGTTGGAAAAGAATGCTACTATATGTGTACATACTTTTTTAAGTTTTTGTATTAATACCTTTAATGATTGTAATAGTGTTATTAAACTGACAGATAATAGGGGAATACATCATTATCAATGACATTTCATCTCTTAGTAATTTAGTAATATAATAGAGATATTAAATTCAACTTCGTTCCTGAAAGAATATATAGAACTACTAATCGAATAACTAAATAATAATTCCAAGACTTGTTGTTTGATAATTAGATACATTATGTCTTCCTTCCTTCCTTCCTTCAGTTATTTTGATTTGGGCGGATTGTATATTTACATGCATTGGATAATTATTTTAATAATTAGTTTATGTTTGATTTATTTTTTAAATTATTGTTGTACTTGCCCCAAGGACACCACACAATGGACTCTTCGCTTTATCTTATTTATATTCGACCAAAAAATAACTTTATGCTTCACCTTACGTATTATTTATGCTTCACCTTAGCTTTTAACAGAACTCTCCATTATTCTTGCTTTCCATCATTAAGATAATCTCACTCTAGTAGCATGCATGAATTGTCAATTTGATAAAGAGATGACAAATATCATTACTCTTTAAATAAATTATATTCTTAGTATCTTATTTTTTTTCTAGACAGGTGTAAATTATATTCTTATCAAAAGCCTCAATATTATATATAAATAAAATTAACACTTAAACAGAACCTTAGATAACACGTAACAACAGAATATTAAATGTTGTCTCCATTATAAATTCTTAATATTGAAATTATCAAAAAGTTGAAATGACCTAAAATTCTAAATTTAATAAATAAATTACAGAGCTGGAGTTTAGGATGGCTAACGGACCGGTTCAGACCTGTTCGGTCTGGTCCTTAGTGGATCTTAGCCTTTACCGGTTCGGTCCGGTCAGTTCCCCTAATTCCGGATCGGTTCGGTTTGGTTCCACTTCGGTAAATGTTGGGGTCCGAACTGGTAAGAAGAACCGCGTAAACCGGTTTCGGTCCGGTTCTTACCGATTCCAATCTTATTTTTATATATGTTTTTTTAAATTGAATTTAATATATAAATAGAGTTCTTTTAATACTTTTTTATTTTCTTAAAATTGATTTACTAAAGAGATTTTTTAAAGATAGTATTTAAAACATGTTTGTTTGTTTAAAATCTTAAATTATTTTTTAAAATAGATTTACTAAAGAGATTTTATTCAGATTTGAGTTATATTTAATTATTTTATTTGCTTAAAATCATAAAAAAAATTCTTTACCTACTAAAAATATTTTCATCATACATAAGTTGTTATTTTTTTTGTATATTTATCTATTAGTCTCTTATTAATAAAATATGTATCTTCCATGATTTAATCATACAAATACAATCCACAACATATAAAATTTATTGATTAAATAAATTACAAGTTATAATAAAATTTACTGATATAAAAAATTACAAGTTATAATAAATTGCAACAACACCAAAAGAACGAGTTGTGAGAAAAAGGGGAGGGGCGGAGGGGGGGGGGGGGTGGTTGTGTCCATAGAATTTAGGCTGCTACTTACCTTTTCTGTAAGTAGCGTGAAATGCATACTCAGGAAATGATAGAGCCACCACGTAATTCTTTTAACCCCCTTGGTAAAATTGTTAGTATGTTTTTTGATAAATAACTTTAAATATATAAATCTATGAGAAAGAACTCACCACTCGTCTTCATCGGCCTGGTATGATTCTGAAGGACCTGAACCGTCACTTGAGCTAGACAAGTTGAATGCTAAATTCTCGTCGTCAGATGAAGCATCCAATTGGTCATGTGTTCGTGTGTCTGCCTTCATCCAGTCTTGTAGCTCTACCACCCTTTCTAATTTGGAAAGTTGTTTCTTACCCTCACTGAAAGCCGACTCTTATAGAAATGAGGAAGCTGGTATAGTAAGCAGGTCACGTGCCACGAGAGACAAAACATGTCCGCTAGTATATTTTCTCCAATATCCCAGGATATTGAAATCTTCCACATGCGGCTCATGGGCAGACCTAAGGTAAAAGGTTAGATCATTAAGTGTGTCTTGGTTAGGGCTTGGTGTCACTGTGTTTGATGCGTCTATCATCTTTCCAGCTCTGGATCTTACAACACCCGCCTGTACTGGTTGTGGGATACGGGGTGGTCTACTGTTGTGAGATAACTTAGCCATATAAGTCTTGTACAAGTCACAAATTATATCCTCTACATTCTTCATGTAGAAATCGGTCTCAACATCGGAGTAACCCATAGATAAATAAATTGTTAAGATAAATTCCCTTGTATACGACAACTTGTATCGCGGATCAAGGACACAACATACCGCAAACACATACAGGAAAGGGTCGTAGTACTTCAAGAACTTGTCCATCATCGGTATAATTATATCTTGGAGTCCATTAGTTAAAGTATACTCCTTCATATGTGAAGCCATTTCATAAACCATTTCTATTACCCGGTAACTCGTATGAGTGTATCCTGCCGATCATACTGTCGTTGTGTAGATAAAAAGGTGGACAAAAAAACTGACTAATTGGCTAATAATTTCCCAATCTCTAGTTTTAATAAAGTTGTCGCTAAAGTTCTCGTTGTTTATGCTCGTTAAAATATCCTTATACTCCAACACACGTTCCAACATCAAGTGTGTTGAATTCCATCTAGTAGGACAGACTAATCGCTATCTCTTATATTTAACACCTGTAGACTTACATTTACTTTTAAAGGCCCTCGTTAATGTTGGATTGTTTCTAATACACGTGGACACTTTTTTAATCTTGTTCACTATATTAGGTCCCACGGTCTTCTTACTTGACACGACATGATAAGTTACACCAACACCCTCAATACAATCTCTTACTATCAAGTTAATTATGTAATAGTTACACCAGATATGAAAAAGTTCGTAGTAAGACGTTGATCTATCGGTAAAGTATTTAACGAGGTTGGGAATAGTGGCAACCATATTTGTTCCGTTGTCAAACGTACACGAAAGCACACGACCAGAAATATTACAGTTCAACGCATTAGCAGTTATTAAATCGTTGATGTTATTACTAGTCTGACGTTCAGTCACTACACAACAGATTATGAGTTTCTGGAGTAACCACTTTGGATCAATCCAATGACAGGTTATTCCTATTATCTTCAATCCATTTTTGGCTTCCCATATGTCGACTGTTAAGCAAAACCTGCTGCTTAGATGTTAAGCTCATCCGCAAGACTAACCTTACGCTCCTTATATATTTTTTCATAATCGTCATTAGAGTAGTCCTTGGGATAGGCTCGTAACACCGGTTTTGTGAATTTCTTATGAAACAGGCTAGATTTGGACTCTCGGTGTGACTAAACGACTTAGCATCACAACATATGTATATTACCATTTCTCTACGTGTGAGTTATATGTTAGGGGTAAAGGCTTTTCCGGTATGGGGGTCAATAATAGTTTGTGTTAGGTTACTGACCGTCTTATGGGCAGTTTTTATATGTTTAACAAACGTAGCAGTAGATTTATCAGCAGCTAAGTTGTATGAGGTTTTGCATACCTTATATTCAGCCATACCAACACGTGGTTTGTCTTTCACAAAGTAATCTCAAGCTATAGATCTTGTTTCTCTTGTCTTTGGTGTTTGTTGTTGTGCGTCCATATCATATGATTTATCCCTGGGTGGAGGGGTGTCTTCTGATGTTGGGTTTTCATTGGGTTGAGACTCCATCTCGTTTCTAGTGCGGTCTAGATACGTCTCGGCATCCAAATCTACGGTTAAACGATATTTTCATTTGTTAAGGTTAAATTTTTAAACGATTTTTTGTTGTAGGTTTATACCTTCAGGTTTGTTATAAACACTGTTTTCGCTTAGCGTCCGGTTTTGTGCCATCAAAACGTCTATTTCGGCTTGTATTTGGGCTGCTTGTAGTTGGTTTGCACGTTCCCTAGCACCACGTCCACCATTTCGACCACTAGATCTTGAGGAAGACATGGTATCTAAATACACGTGGTTGAGTTTATTATTTAATAAATTGGCGTGAGTTAAAAAATAAGTATAAGTTTATTTATAAGTATATTTCAAAAAAAAGTAGTTAAGTTTATTTTGTAAAAACAGTAGTTAAGTTATATAAATATAAGTATAAGTATATTGGGTTTGGCCCGCTTGACAGTTTACTCCTCATAGTTTAAAATGCGACTGGCTACCCCTAATGTTTGTTTTCGTGACTCGTTGCCCCGGTTAACGTTTTCCGTCCAAAAATACTGTTAAGTGTTACGTGCCTAGCACATGCCCAAGTTTTTAATATTTTTTATTCTTAATTCGTTTTAATCAATTAATAACTTAATCCAAGTTTTTTACAAGGGCAAAATAGGTATTTCTAAAATGCCTACACTATATATACCCCAAAATAAAACAAATAAATAAAAAAAATCAGCAAGAAAAGAGTTGGGCGGGGTTTGGTTTGAGGAAGAAGGTGAAGAACCCTAATTTCATACAGAAATTATCGAATCCTTCCAAATTCTTCAAGGTTGATGTCGATGTCGCCCCTTAACGCCGCAAGTGTGGGGTCTTCTTGCTATCGGTCTCGCGTCCCTATTGCAGATGCTTGAAATTAGCAGCTTCACACATCTTGGACTGATGTGAATCCTGGTAGGAGGTTTTACAGGTGTATGGATTGGGGATGTTCCATGGATTGCAATTTCTTCATGTGGTTGGATGAGCCGATGGGGGAAAGGAGCAGTTCGATAATTCGAGGGCTATTGTGTAAAGCTAATAATTAATGTCTTGAACTCGATGCAATGGAGTCCAAGATGAATTTGTTGGCTTCAGATTTTGATGAAATGTTGCTCTTAGAGAAAAAAGCTCGTGAAACCTTAAAGATTAAGTCTGAAAAAGTGATTGAATTGAACACCCAGTTGACTTCGATGGCTAAGGATTTGATTGAATTGCAAGAAAAAGAAAAAGTTGCCTCAAAAGCTTTGAAATTTAAGTGTGTAAAAGTGAATGTGTTAGAGGATGAGTTGGGACGTCTTAACTTCGTGAAGACCATTGTAACTCTGGATAACAGGATTCTAAAATGGAGCTGCTTTATGATGATATTCATCTTCTTCTTTATTTTGTTTGGTTTTAGTCGTTTGATGTATTAGAATGCAGTTGTTAGATGTAGAAATTTCTTGACGTTTTATTTTGGTGCAGTATGTTAGTTTTAAACATGGTTTGTACTTGTGTATGTGGGTTTAAATTGAATTGGAAGATGTTTTGTTGTTTAATTTGTGTTTTACTAGATCTGCAATGAATAAATGTGTGCATTGTTTAAAGTTTAAAAAAAGTAGATAATGGACAAGAGAATCTAGTGCAATTTGATTAAAGTAGATAAGATAACATAACATATTGCTGCATTACATATACTATATAAAAAAGTTAATATTCAAATCCAGGAGTGCACTAACATACAAATTATCCCAGCCTTTATGTCCCTGCACTAAAGGCTTTACCAACCAACAAAACCCTACTTAAATACCACCATCACCACCACCACCACCACCATATAATGAAGTCATTTAACACTAGACTATTACAAACATAATAGTTCTATCTCTACCAAACACAAAATAAAGCCATATAACAGAAATTTAACACAAATCTTAAAGAATTTTTAATAAACTCTGCAGAAATTATTCATTTTGCTCCCTTCGCAGGTTGAAGTGAAGAATTGGCAGCTGCTTTCCTCAGACGAAGGGTATCTGCAATTGTTACATATTCAGGATTTCCCTCTCTCATTACCACACCTTGTTTATGCTGGATGAAGGGCCTCTTTTTTTTTTCTTGGCTTTTGTTTTTATCCTATCACCCAGTTAAAAAAAAGTATTATAATTTACAATATATATATGCTTTAACAACTAAAGATCTGACTTACCTCAGGTAAGGTCCTTTTCAATCTGGTTTGTACTGGTGGCCTATTATATTTAAACACAACCTGAAATTTTAGACAAACAAAATCTAATTATTAATTGTATTTGTAGAAGGTTATTTTGTCAATCATTTGTAGATCCTGGGGGGGGGGGGGGGGGGGATGATTTGTCACTAAAATAAAATTCGAAGGGGTAATTAGTCAAAAGTATATTTACTTACCCCTGGGATACCCCTTAACGAAATTTTCTTTGATTGCATAGGTGGGGTTTTTTTCCTGAGATTATTCTATGCTTATCTCCTTGCTAGTTTTCTTAGGTTAACTAATTGGTGCCGCCATAGCTATATTCACCTTCTACACTCACAAATAAAGATGATTTTCTTATTGAAGTTAAATTTGGTAATTGTATGCATACCTTTAATACTGATTTAGGAAGAGTAGTGGCCCCTTTTAGTTTCCTTGTGTCATCATCTTGTATTCAAATTACAAATAGTATATAATTATATAATGAATACATATATACACACGTATAGACATATACTTACTATATAATAGGCATTGTGCTTGAACCTCCCAAAACTGTCTTTAATCCTTGATCCTTTAGTCTATTGCATTGTCGTGATGGTTTTCCCTTGTTTCTTTTGGCTTATTTATATTCTTGTCTGGTATACGCATCTTTGGTCTGGCAATAGTTTGTTTTTTAACAACTGTACTTTGCAACTTAACTGATTTATTTTCAGGTTCAGTAGGTGTACACTAGGTGGCACAAGGCGCAAATGGTTGTACTTCAAACTCATCGAATATTCTATTAATCTCCTCATCAGAAGTCTCATCCACACCTTCACCGTTCATACCTTCAACATTTAAACCCTCTTCCCTAAGCTCATGAACACCAGCTTCCTCTTCTTGTATATTATGAACACCAGCTTCCTCGTCTTGTATATCATCTAATCCAACTTTTTCATTTTCTTTATCATTTAGATTCTCCTTACATGACCTTTTTTATGGCCTTCTCCTTTGCAAATCGTACATTTATTTACCCTACCCACTTGTCCTACCTTTTGGACAGCCCCATATGTTTGTTATTTTCTCCACCTTTTAACTTGAACCTCATCGACCTCCTTTGTCCTAGCCCTTTTTGGTATGCCAACCAACTTAAACGCCACGAGAGGTTCTACACTTATAGGCCTTGTAGAAGGCCACATTGGTGGTCCATTGACAGGATAAATCGTTGGTGTATATGCCTTCTTATACATTTCTTTTTTGTAGCAATCATGCACATAGTTTTCTGTATCTTTCCCAATATATTGAATTCATGCGATGGCATGAAAGCATTTCTAGAAAGCTCCCACCTTCTACAAGGACAACTTTGTGTCTCAAAATCCACAACAAAAGAATCTGTTCCCAGGTTTCTAACTTCGAACTTCATTTCTCCACAAAAACTGCATGCCATTTTCCACTGTTTGTTTTACCTTTGTTCACCAAGTGTCTGATCTTATGACATATTTCACCTTCATACTTTGACAGATATGATCTCTTTGATTGTAGCCTTTTCATACTATACACCCTTAGACCCTCAAGTATGAGAATGAGAGACTTGTACCTGTTAAGAATGTCATTCAAAGTTAACAAAATTGAATGGAGACAAATCATTCCATTATGTAGGGGGTAAGTAGACAGAATATGTAACTGTTTAGAGGGTAAGTAGACAAAATGTAACTGTTTAGGGTGTAAGTAGACAAAATATGTAACTGTTTAAGGGATATTTAGACAAAATATCTGTTTGGGGGATAGGTAGACAAAGTATGTAAAGTTGTAAAGGGTTGTGTAGGGGGTAAGTTGACATAACATGTAATTGTGTAGGGGGTAAGTTGAAATAATATGTAATTGTGTAGGGAGTAAGTAGACAAAATACCTGACTTTTTTAATGGCATTGTTATAGATTTTATTGTTGAGAAGAACATCACATTTTGTATAGGTACTAAAATATGACCTTGACCACGCCTTAGGATCCAGGCTAGAGAGTCAGTTAAAAGCATCCTCATCCATGTCTTTAATTTCTGCGATTACTTCAGCAAATCCGTTAGCTGTTGGGGCCATTGCAGCTTTCACCATGTCTTTTCTAGCCATACCTGAATGTTTGATTTTGAAATTATTATACAAATGTCTTACACAATGACGATGTTCAATATCTTGAAGCATGTCACTCATGACCTTGAGTAATCCCTACAAAATAATATAGATAAAACCAGTTAGTATTCTTTACAAAAACTATATATACCATTAAAAATAACCAACATTTTGTCTATCAGATATGAAAGTCCATTCATGTTGATTACTTATACCAAGATCTTGTACCAACAGGTTAAAAAACCATCTCCAAGAGTTACTATCCTCTTTCTCCGCTAGGCAATACAAAATTGGGAAGATACAATTGTTCCCATCAATTCCAACAACTGTAAAAACACACCTGGATGTGGAACCTTTTAGGTGACATCCATGTACCCCAACAACCTTTCTAAGACCCTCTAAAAACCCTATTCTACAACCTTCAATACCAACATAAAGTCTTTGAAATCTTTCTACTACAGTGACCTCATCAATAGTAGTTTCAATTGCTACAGTACTTCCAGGGTTACGTCTCCTGATTTCTGCTGAATAATCGTAAATCGTCTTGTATTGATCCTTGTATTCCACATCTATCATTGCTATTGCTAAGTGATATGTCATGTAACATGTTCTGGTACTAACATTAACTGAATAATCCCGGTGCACTAACTGTTGAAAATCACTCACATTACTATAAATAGTAACTCAAGATTACGGGGTATGCACCATATACGAAGAAAACCTTTATTACGGTGAATTAGTCAAGATAGTAGAGGTAACATTTGATGGTGGTTGTTTTGTTGTGTTATTCGAGTGTAATTGGTATAACATGGGTACTGCGAGGACAGAGAATGGGGTAACCTTTATTAACACATCTATTTTTTTTGGAGAGAAGAGCCATACATCTTAGCAACAAAAGCAAAAAAAGTGTTTTACATTGATGAGATTAATTCAAGGAAAACACAAAAAGGGTGGAAAGTAGTTTGGGAAATCAATGATAGACATGGATGGAATCCCGAGTTATGGGGCGCAAAATCACTACCTACTGAAAACGAGAGTATCACGATCCAATTGGTGAACGCCGAGGTAGATTACTCACAGTTACACTTGACAACTGGTGAGGAAATCCCATTTGACTCTTCTCTATTGGATGTAGCTTTATTTATTGAAGAAGAGGATGAGTTTTTGGACGACACGATGGACGAGTATGCTGACGATGAAGTAGAGGAACCAATCTACGTTGATAGTGACGAGGAAGTTGTTGACACGAGTGGTTAAGAGACGGGCTGAAGTATTTTATTATATCTTTAGTGTTTAGTTTTTTTGGAAGTTGGTAGTTATATATATGAGGATTTGTGTTGATTAGGTGGTTTTGATTGTTTGGATTTTGATTACGTGTTTTTGATTGTTTGGGATTTTATTATATCTATAGCGTTTAGTTTTTTTAGGAAGTTGGTAGTTATATTTGAGGATTTGTGGTGATTACGTGTTTTTTGATTGTTTGGATTATGATTACGTGTTTTTGATTGTTTGGGATTTGATTATGTTTTTTGATAGTTTGGAACTGTATTACGTTAAGTATATTGCTCGCTAGAAATTAAAATTGTCCAATATTAATTTAAAAAAAGAAAGAAGGTATTCCGCGACTAGTTCATACGTAATAACTAGTCACTAAAGAGAGCACCACTATTCACGACTACAGTGTAGTCGCTAGAGGTGAATTAAATATCCAATTAATTTATGGCGGTCCATTTTCCCGCTCATTGGGTGGACACGCGTTACAATTTAACGCTTAGCGACTACTCAGTAGTCGCGAAAACCCCATGTGGCGGTCAGACTACGGACACGTGTCTGTTACACTTGCCATTAGCGACTACTTACCTATTGTCTAGCGACTACATTTGTAGTCGCTAAAAAGCTTGTCCTATATGTATTCTGCCGAGACCTCATTCATCATTTATATTATACTCCACTTCAAAAAAAAACGCCTCTCTCACTCTCGATTTTTCGCATCCAAGCTTCGATTGAAGCTAGAAACACCTCACAATCGTCAAATAAGGTAATATTATCATGATTTTAACCCTTTTTTTATCTTTTTTTCTTATGATTTCAATAGATTTTATTCTCTATTTTCAAACAAACCTAATTTTTTGTGTGTGTTTAAATCCGAATCATATGGGCATGGATTCTACATCAAAAGAGTTTCTATTTCATCCTAAAAGGTAAGTTTTTCAACATATAATTTTGTTTTACTTCTTCATCTTTTTTTAATTTATTTTTGTTTTTGGATTTTTTGATGTTGTTGTTAATTCTGAGAAATAAAAAGTGTTTTAGGGCTATTTATATGTTAGTTTTAGCACAAATTAGTACCTAAATTGGAAAATAAATAAATGTGAATAATTTTCATGATTTTTCTTTGGCGAAGATTATAAAATCCGAGAATTTAATGTGTTATTTAGTGTGATTTATGTTAGTTTAGAAACTAGTTAGCTGCTAAATTTTGAAAAAAAATAATTACACAAAGTTAGGGTTTATTAGGGTTTTTGGCCTAAAATTATTTGCATTATGAAATTTAAAATTGGATGTAATTTGCATTTTATGGCCTAAAATTGTGTATATAAAAATATAGGGACCAAATTGCAATTTTTGAAAATTAAATAGACCATATAGGAATATAATTTGTCTTAAAATTGTTCTTTAGGAAAACTAATAGACAAAATTGTAACTTAAAAAATTATTATATTAACATAAAGTAGTACAAAAATTGTTTATATAAAAATATAGGGACCAAATTGCAATTTAAAAAAAATAAAAGACCATTTAGTAATATGATTTGTCTTAAAATGTTTTTAGGAAATTTAAAGGACAAAATGTAATTTAAAAAACTATAGGGACTACAATGCAATTTATCAAAAAATTAAAAGATAATAAAAATGAACTAAAATGTATTTTAATAAAAATAAGACTAATTCGCAAATATAACAAAAAAATAAAAAAGAACAATTTTGAAATATCAAAAAAAAAATTATATATTTTTTTATTTACTAATTGACTAATATAATTTTTTTGTGTAATACAGATTGTAAGTGGAATATTGGATGTATTATTATATTTTTTCTTTTATCTAATTTATTTACTTTATTTACTTTATTTAATTTGTTATTGTAATATTTATTTTGTATTTAATTTGTTATTGTAATATTTATTTTGTAATTTGTAATAATTTTTATATATTTAATGTTATATTTATGTATTTAATTTGGGGGCAATGCCCAATTAATTACACGGAGAGTGTAATAATTCCCAATTAATTACAACTTCAACTTAATTCCTACTTAAGCACAAAAATATGACAGATTACAAAAATACCCATAGACAATTAATTAATTAATTTAATTATAATATTATTTATTTATTTATATATATTTTTTTAAAATTTTCTGAAATATTTTTTTTAATTTTTTTTCGGATTTTTTTGAACTTCTTTTTAATTTTTTAAAAAAAAATTTCGGATTTTTTTCGGATTTTTTTTCTAAATTTTTTTAAATTTTTTTTTTTCAATTTTTTTTTAAGAGTAATGATAATTGTCACCCTTTTTGTATCACCCTTTTATCACCTCCTACGTGTATACCTACATGTACCAATAAATTGATTTCTCTATCCTATTTAATTTTTCTCTATCTTCTATTCAAGGAAATCAAAACATATATATAGAAGGGTGATAAAAAGGTGACATGAAAAAGGGTGACATATATCATTACTCTTTTTACTTTTTGTTCGGAATTTTTATTTTCCGGAATTTTTTTTTTCAAAAAATTAAAATTTTACGGAAAAAAAAATTCGAAGTTTTTTTTTTCAAAAAAAATTTTCCCCGAAATTTTTTTTTTAAAATTTTTTCCCCAAATTTTTTTTACACAATTCTGAGATTTGTGTGTTGCAGGAACACACAAAATAGGAACAACCGAAATCATGTTTTTTGTATTCAAAAAATACATAAATTTGAGTTTTATGTGCTCAATGAATACACAAATCTCAGATTTGTGTGTTGCATCAGTAATACACAATTTTGCGATTTGTGTGTTAAAGAATACACAAAATTGGACAAACAAAATCAAGTTTTGTGAATTTGATTTATATGTGTTCAATCAACAAACAAATCATAGACTTGTGTGTTCCAGGAACTCACAACCCTGAGACTTGTGTGTTCTAGGAACGCACAAATCTGAGACTTGTGTGTTCCAGGCACAAATCAGAGACTTGTGTGGTCCACAAATCAGAGACTTGTGTGTTCCAAGAACGCACAAGTCAGAGACTTGTGTGTTCCAGGAACACACATATTAGAGACTTGTGTGTTCCAGGAACGCACAAATCTGAGACTTGTGTGTTCAAGGCACAAATCTGAGAATTATGTGGTCCAGGCACAAATCAGAGCCTTGTGTGTTTTAGGAACACACAAATCTGAGAATTGTGTGTTCCAAGAATACACAGAATTGGGACAAACAAAATCAAGTTTTGTGTATTCTAGTAATACATAAATTCAATTTTTATGTGTTATATGAATACACAAAATTGAGATTTGTGTGTTCCAGGAATACACAGAATTGGAATAACACAAAACCCTAAAACATAAACACAAAAATAACAAAAAGGAGTTGGACAAAAATATAATATACCAAGATAGTTAAAGACGAATAAAAATAAGGTATATGCGATTAATAAATATAAAAAACAATATTGTTAAAGAAGCGAATCATTTAAATCGATTTTATGACTTTGTGTGTTACAGGAACACATAAATCTATATTTGTGTTTTACAGCAACACATAACCTGAAATTTCGATTTTATAAAAAAAAACTGTGGAAAAAATTTCAAAAAAAAAAAATTTGAATTTTTTTTTTCAAAAAACAATTTCTGGGAAAAAAAATTCGAATTTTTTTTTTTTTAAAAAACTTCGAAAAAAAAATTTAGAAAAAAAATCGAAAAAAGTATCTGAAAATAATTATTAAAAAATAATAAAATAAAAACAATAAAAAATCACATAAGGGTAACATTGCAAGGTAAATATGACAATGTGTTCAATTGAGAATTAAGTTGAAAATTTGTGAGTAAGTAGGAAGTAATTTCCTCCTTCCTTTTTTTTTGAGAATGAAAAGTGAAGAAGTGTAATTAATTGGGAATTATCTAATTTGGTGATATAATAATTTTTAGTTTTTCATTTAATTTTTATTTCTGTCTTTTAATTATATTACAAAATATTAGATGACCGATGTTTTAGCTAGGAATCACGGAGGGGACGGTGGGGGCCGCGACCCAAATCAAAATCCCGATAAAAACCTTGCAGATTGTAACAATCAACCGGGTAAATAAAATAATTTATATCCAAAATTATTTTAAATATAAATTATACATTAATTAAATCTAATTTAAAACAGAACCAAATGAGCGCAAGAAGAGGGGGAATGCAGATTTAAAGACTGCCCTTAAGGCACTAAAGGCAGTATGGTGGCCTTTGCCTATCGATTTTTGCATTCTAGACGACACGTGGAATCCCTCGGGTAAATACATGAAACACGTTAGTCAGGTGGTTGGGATAAATGTTCGAGAGAGGATTCCTCCGTGCTACAAAGCGTGGGAGAAAGTTCTGACTCCTGACAAAGTAGCAGTCATTAGCGTCTATCGATAATGTTAAAACTAATCCCACCATTAAATATTTTATATAACAACTTATTAATTTAATTTAACTTTAAATAATTTTTTGGATGTAGCAATTTTGCGATATTGCTGGTTTGAGGAAAAGGCCGGATTGGAAATTTATTTCTGGGAATTTGGATGATACGATGCGAGTAAGGTACAAAGATTACAAACATAAAGTTAAAAAGCATTATTACTTGAAGAGTAAGAAACCATATGATTTGTCCGATGAGATATGAGAGTTGTGTTGCAAGTTGTGGGGTTCTAAGGAAGCAGCGGTATATATATCATTTTTTTATTTTATAATTCAAAATATATAGAATGTTATTAATATTTGTCTTTTAAAATTTTCAGCACCATGCAAAAATGAATAGCTTAAATAAAAAAATAAAAGAATAAAATTGGAGCGGGATCTCGAAAATATTCCCGAACTCGAGATATTCTTTATGAGGTGCTTTGTTTTTTATGTATAGGTATTTATTAATTATTTTGAATGAAACAGGGCATTGAGCAGTAGATCCGTCAGGGGAGGGTGGTAGCGAGGGATGAGGCTACACAAGAAGAAATCTCTATTCCACAGATAATATGTTTTTCGCGGTGGTGGGCAAAAGCAAGAAGACTAAGCAGTGGAGGTCGGATGACTATAGGACTGCTGACGTAAGTTTATCTTAAAAATTAAATTTTAATTATAATTTTATTCATAAACCGATTTTGATATTAATTTTTTTTTTCATGTCTAAAATTAAACAGAAATTGTTAAGGGATGCTAAGAAAGAGAAAGTGACTCAGAGTCAATCTAAGTCCACTGAAGCTGGTGAGTTGTCTCAAAAGGAGCAAATTGAACCAGTGAGGGATACTGCTAAAAAGGCTATTGGGTCGCCGAAGAGGAGCTGGACACCGGGTATGGGCCGACCGAAAATGAAGAAGCAAGTCACGAATCCATCGACTACCCCGGCACAAGACGAGCAAAATGCGCATATGATGGAGGCAATAAATAAGTTTCGAGTAGCCCAAGGACTAGCACCTTATCGACCCCCTAGTATTAGTACCTCCTCTAGCAGTGCTCCTCCAGTTTATTCTCAGGCAGCTGTTATTGATGCGATGGGATGGATTAATGATATGAGGGTACAACAGGGTTTGCCCCCTATACAGCCTATGCCTACTCCTCCAACTGGTGATGCATCTGAGAGTAGAGATGATGAAGAGAGTGATGGAGATAAAGATGATGATGAGTCCGAGGGAGAAGAGGAGACCCGGTTATATGACCGTTAATTGTTTATGTTGGTGTTTATTTTATTTTATATTAATTTTGTGATGTACTCTATTTTGACTTGGGTTGACTTTTCGTATGACTTTTGGTTTGACTATGGATGATTTTAGTATTTTAATTAATTATTTTGGATTATAATTGGTATTTTTAATTATTAAGTGTATATTTTTATAAAAAAATTTAAAAATTATGATTTTATAATTATATTTAATTGCAATATTGCAATTAAATATAAATCAAAATCATAATTTTTTAATTTAAAAAAAAATAAAATAAACGTCATTAGCGACTACAAGTAGTCGGTAATACATTAGTCATTCACGATTACATTGTAGTCGAGAATAACTCATCAAACAGCGACTACATAAGTACTCGGTAATTCTTAAGTCATTCACGACTACATTAGTAGTCGCTGTTTTGATGAGTTATTCTCGACTACAATGTAGTCGTGAATGACTACATACCTTTTTGCGACTACAAACTGACTTTCGTCGCTAGAGATAACTTCTAACGATGAGTTTTTCGCGACTAAGTACTAACGACTACATGTAGTCTGTAAAGGTCAAATCCTTTTTTAGCGACTTCTTTTTCATTCTTTCGCGACTACAAAGGTAGTCGCGGAAGCTTGTACATTGTGTAGTGTACACTTTTCTCATCATGCCTTTCTTCACTCTTTTCTTCCACACTTTACATATCATGCCTTTCATCACAGGTCTTAACTCCTTCCAAACCAACATCACCTACCTTGTTTAGTTCCTTCTCATCAACTACTTTCTCTACAGTCTTATTAACTAAATGGTTTACTTCTTTCTCACCTACTATTACAATAACATCAGGTGTGTGTTTTGATCTTCACAAACAACCTGTAAAGTTGAAAAAAATATAATGTCAAATATATGTAGATAAGGGGTCTGATTTGTCAATCAACTGAAATGTCAAGGGGTAAACTGTCAAATGAATGTGTACCTTTATTGCTTCGTCTTCAACTATCTTTTCTTCCAAGCTTTTCTCATCATGCCTTTCATCACAGGTCTTAACGCCTTCTTCCAAACCAACATCACCTACCTTGTTTAGTTCTTTCTCATCAACTACTTTCTCTACACTCTCATTAACTAAATATTTTACTTCTTTCTCACCTTCTATTACATTAACATCAATTGGGTTTTGATCTTCTACAACATGTAGAATTAAAAAAAACAAGGGGGCTGATTAGTCAATCAACTAAGTCATTTAAGGGGTAAACTGCCATTGTAAGGGGTAAATTGTAAGGTTTGTACCTTTATTGCGTCTTCTTCATCTTTCATCTCTTCCATCTTACTCTCATCTTGCCCTTCATCACAGTTCTGAACTTCCAAATCATCATGGCCTATATTGGTATGAACTTTATCTTCTTCTCGCTTCTGAACTATTTCTTCAACCTTATTACAATTTAATAATAAAGGCATGAATATAGGAGTTTGAATTTCTTGGTGTTCATGTATTACTGGTTTACTAACAATAAACAGGTCAATAATTACGTTGTTCTCTCCAATGCTAAACATCTCCATACATTTATCCTCACTATCCAAACACACTAGACCATCAGGTAGTTTTTCCCCCACTTTCAAATAGTAGTACTCCAAGTTACTTTTTATCCCTAACTTCGAAATAGTCTTCTTAAATACAAGTATACTAAATTTGTCATATTGACAACCGTCTACATACTCAATCTTTACTTCATGGTAATAGCTCTCGTCTTCATTAAAGAACCCACTAGTGGATCCTCGATGCGAATTTCTCTGTTACACGGTAAATTTAGAATAAATTAATTACAAATTACGTTAGGAACTAATTAATGAAAATATAATTA
This sequence comes from Nemophila menziesii, assembly GCA_029959085.1. Classification (NCBI taxonomy): domain Eukaryota; kingdom Viridiplantae; phylum Streptophyta; class Magnoliopsida; order Boraginales; family Hydrophyllaceae; genus Nemophila; species Nemophila menziesii. The sequence continues at coordinate 20,362,997 of JARWIR010000013.1, read as the reverse complement.
TCAAAGATCGATACACCAACAATATGGTAACCAAATCCTGTAAAAACTACTCCCATTACTAACAAAATCCCCTTCAAGCGTGATATCTAAAAAAGTAATAAATATACCCGAAAATCCTACATTTATGGATTCAAAAATCTTAACCAACAAGCAAAGATTTATGGGTAATAAATAAACACACTTACTCTATAACGTAAAAGGCGCCATTGAATGTCTCCAGAGCTAAAGTTCAGTGGCTGATGAAATCTGGAAACAGGGTTCTTCGCCTTCTTACCCAAACCAAACCCCGCCCAACTCTTTTCTTTCTGATTTTGTTTTATTTTGGGGTATATATAGTGTAGGAATTTTAGAAATACCCATTTTTACCTTTTAAAAAATTGAATTAAGTTAATTAATTGATTAAAACGAATTAAGAATAGAAAAATATTAAAAATACAGGCATGTGCTAGGCACGTGACACTTAACGGTGGTTTTTGGACGGAAAACGTTAACAGGGGGCAACGAGTCACGCAAACAAACATTAGGGGGTAGCCAATCGCATTTTAAACTATGAGGGGTAAACTGTCAAACGGGCCAAACCCCAGGGGGTAAACGAGGCACTTACTCTATTTTAAATTAAAGTTTAAGTATAGTTTAAAAAAATTGTAGTCTAGTTTTAGAAACAATGGTGAAGGTATATTTATAAATATAAGTATTAGTATATTTCAAAAAAAAGTAGTTAAGTATAGTCTAAAAATAAGAAGTTAAGTTTACTTTTTAAAAACAGAAGTTAAGTTTTATAAATATAAGTATAAGTATATTTTATATTAAAGTTTAAGTATAGTTTAAAAAAATTGTAGTCTAGTTTTAGAAACAATGGTTAAGCTATATTTATGAATATAAGTATTAGTATATTCCAAAAAAAAGTAGTTAAGTATAGTATAAAAATAAGAAGTTAAGTTTATATTTTAAAAACAGTAGTTAATTTATATATTTAAAAATATAGATAAGTTTATTTCTAAAAAGCTATAGTTTAAGTTATACTGTAAAAAGCTATAGTTAAGTTATATTTTATAGAGCTATAGTTAAGTCATATTTTATAGAGCTATAGTTAAGTTGTATTTTATAAAAGTTTATCTGGTTTAGTTTGTTTGAATTGTTAAGTTGAGTTATACATATTCTGATAGATTTTTTGGTTTGGTTTGGTTTAAATGTAAAATAGAGTTTATTTTAAAAAAACAGAACTATTATCTAGATTAAATGCAATTTTGCAAAAATGTTTTGGTTTGGACGTTTGGTTGAATTGTTAAGTTGAGTTTTACATATGTTGATACATTTTCTGGTTTGGTTTGATTTAAATGCAGAATAGAGTTTATTTTTGAAAACCCGAATGATTCACTAGATTAATGCAGTTTTGCAATATGGTTTGGTTTGGTTGAATTGTTAAATTGAGTTTTTACATATTTTGCTTGATTTTTTGGTTTGGTTTGGTTGAATTGTTTAGTTGAGTTATTTTGTTTAACTTGAGTTTATCTTGCAAATTATTTAATCTAAACAGGTTTGCAAATATACAAATAAAACAAACCATAAAAGTAAAATACAAAAATAAAAAACTTAACAAATTCTTTTTTTATTACAAACCGTTTAAATGAATTAAAATAACACGAAATATAAAATAATTGTTATAAATAAAGTTATACCTGTTTTAGAGTGTAGTGAAAGCCCTTGAAGTATCCTTTGTAGTAGACGATATGTTTAGTAATCCAAGAAGTTGACAGGCTTCAAAAAAAGATGGATAGAATTAGGATTTTTAAAACTTAGGGGTCTTTTTATCAATTTCTAAACTTAGTTTTCATTAATATATGAAAAGTTTAGAGTATAAAATAATTTTTTTCCGAAACTTAGGGGTCTCTTTAGCATTTTCTAAACTTATTTTTCACTATTTGAAAACAATTTGGGTTTAAATTTTAATTTTCGAGACTTAGGGGTATTATTAGCATTTTATAAACTTATTTTTCATTCTTTAAATACAATTTAGGGTATAAATCAAAATTTTCGAGACTTAGGGGTATTTTTATCATTTTCAAAACTTTAGGGATTCATTAATAAGCTACATTTCCATATTGTTCAAGATAAAAAGAATTTTAGGGCCTAATAATAATTTTCGAAACTCAATAACAATTTCATAGATGTTTTAAATTTAACTTTTATTTGCATAAAAACATTTGGGGGATTCTTTTAGCATTTTCGAAACTTAAGGTCAATTTCAAACTTGTTTTAAGACTTATATTTTATTGTAACAAATAAAAAGGTTTTAGGGCCTAATAATTTATTTTCTCAACTAAGTGGTTATATCAAAGTCCAAAGTTAATTAAAAACTGTTTTGTGTTAAGAGAACTTGTTAGAAACCGTTTCTAAACAAAGTAAAGAAACATTTCTAATTTTTTTCTAAACACCACTATATACACAAAGTTAAATACATAAAGTTTAGTAGATGAAAGAAATTGCCTTCTTATGGTGTTTGTAATACAATTGCGGGTTCGAATAAGTTGTAAAAGAAAATTGAAAGGTGAAATTATAAACTAGAATGTGAACACTTTTGTTTCGTAAGTACAATATTGTTTGCAATGTGAGTATTACAATGAAAGAGACACACTTATATAGGTCAAAAGGAAGGTCTTTAAAGATGCTAGTTGAATTTAATTTAGTAGATGAGATGTGACTTTTTAAGAGAGTAAATACAATGTTGAAAATATGACTTCTTTTTCTATTATAACCATAATCACAAAATATATTTACTCAACTTGAAGTGATAAGAATCAACCCCATTAAATAGAATTTCAGAAATTTCAAAGAATCCCCTACTTTAATGTACAAATCAGAAAATTCAAACCCCATCTATATTTTTCAAATGTTAAAAATACAACAACTTGGCAATTTCATGTTACATTGCAAATCCTCTAAACTTAAATTTAGTTTAGTAATGCATTATCATCAACAAAACCGCCCAAGTGATAAGTTGGTCCAAAAAAGGAAAATCAAAATAGTGTCGGGACTAAAATGCTAAAATTCGGATTTGCAATCATCATTTTTGAAGGTAGATATGCTTTAGTGAAATTCCTTTTGTCCAAATCCAAAATTAATTAAAAATAAAGGGTCATTTTGTCATGAAATATGGTTTATATTAAATTTGATTATCATTTTTGTTTAAAGTAGGGGATGTAAAGATATGTAGCTTTTATAAATGTATTTTCATCATTTTTGTAAATAGGATAGATTTGCATTTTCAAGAACTTAAAAATCGTCAATTATAAAAAACTCGCAACTATTTCTGTCAATTCAAACAAAATTTCAACTACTTGATCTTAACCAATTCCATCAATTCCCAAATTAGGATTTCATAGGGATCAATTTCACAAATTAGGATTTCATAGGGACCAATTTCGCAAATAAGGATTTCATTGGGATCAATTTCGGAAATTAGGATTTCATAGGGATCAATTTCACAAATTCAACTAATTAAAGGGAATCCACATTTCCAAATTGAAAGATATACATTCTCCACTAGCTGTTACAACCTCTAAGTCACAAAATGTTCTCAAATCATCTAAATCAGGCACCTTTTATAACAATTTTACCCAAAATATGAAATGTCCATATATTTTTCAAGAAACACAAGGCCTAAAAGTGAAATTTTCAAAAACAGTTGTACAAATGTAAACAACATCACCCAAATAAGTACCAATTTAGCACAAAACAATCATTTTAGCATAACTTAAGGGACTAAAACAACAAATTTAACAAAAATCAGAAAAATTGATTTCCAAAAGCGAGTGTAAAATATTGCAGAAAATCCAAAAACACTCAAAAACAAATCAATTAAACCAGGGTTCAAAGCCTTCTACTTACCATAGTAGTCAATATGTAAACCATCAACAATAAATCCAATCTTCATCAACAAAACACCATTAGAAAATGCAACATGAAAAACCAAACTAATCATTAGAGAAAATAGATAAAAGACATAAAATAAGTAAATTTAAACCTTTAATTAATAACATACTTGACGATTTACAAATTGAAGATTAAAAGAAAGAACAATTCCATAAACCCTCACAAAAACAGAAAATCAAAGATCATCAGGAAGCCATTAAGTGAATAATTGAAGATTAGAGAATTAAACAAACCACCATAGGGAAGTATTAGACAAACCACCCTCCACCACCACCATAGCCATGCGTAATACGAACCGAAACCACCACCAATGCCATCGATTAATCAAGCCACCAACAATAAATCAAACCACCACCATTTAATTTCTACAGATTATAGATAAGAGATGCATATCAGATGGGAATTGAATGGGGGAGGTGGGTTTGGTGAGAGGAATTAACGCGGTGCAGAGAAGATAGCGGTGGAGTAAATAGGTTCGGTGGGTTTGGGTTCGCAAGAGTGAGGGAGTGGTATTGAATGGGGGAGGTGGGATGGGTTTTGTTATTAATTTTTAAAAAAATAATATAGAATCCTTATCGGTCCAGTTCGGTCCGGACCAGTTCAAAACCAGGTTTTTTTTAATAAGAGAACCAAACTGATAATGGAACAACCGGTCCGGAGCGGTCTAGAACCGAACGGTTTGGTTCGGTCTGGTCCGGTGGACTTGGTTCCGATCGGGAACACTGTGAGAATTTGTCTCAATATAAAATCCGTATAACCTCTGAATTTAAATTTTAAACTTTTTAGCTCTATCATAAATAAAATCAACGTAATACCCTATATCCTACTAATTATTTTATTTTTTTCAAAAACATGTAGATCAAATAAATAATAAAAACCTTCTTTGTCCCATATACTTTACCCCAACTGACTATTTATACTATTAATTTAGAATTATCTTTTTACCTCTTGAAATTTTAAAACCGTGTCCCGGTCTTGTACATATAATCTCCATTAAATTATTAAAAAATATTTTTAATCAATTTAAATTATTATTTAAACTCATAAGTAATCATGACTCACGGACCCATCAGGCCTGTTTTGGTCCGGTTTTGGTCCGGTTTTAGAGGTCAACGGTCCGGCTTGGGCTCTAATGTCCAGCCTAAACGGATCAGTTCGGTCCGTTCTAATAGCACAAAGTTGAAAACCGAACCTATAAAGAAAATTGGTTTTACTAGTTCTAGATCTGTTCTGTCCAATTCTCGAATCGGTTTGGATCCATGGAACCATTTTGGTCGGGTTATGGATTGGTGAAATGGTGTTTTTTTTTGCCTAGCTTGCAACTTCCAAAATCAACTACAAAGTAACTAGATAATATATGAAGGAAGAAAACATAGCTTAACATTGTGTGTACCCATTTAAATCAACTAAGACAAAAACATCCCCTCAAGAAAATGAGCCCATTTACACCACTTCATAAGCATAAGACCATTCAACATCATAGCCAAAATAGGTATTTTCAATATGTAGTGATGGTCATTGAAAGTTGAGACCGCTGAATAGCAATCTAAATGGTGAGTAAGATCACTCCTAAGTTCATAAATAAGAAGATAATAAATATTTTCAATATATTATAACAAAAAATAGGCGAAGTAGCAAAAGGTGTCCACGACGAAGCTGTAAAACCATTAATATACATCAAGCATCCACCTATGCTACCCAAAACAACATGCAGTCTGATCTTACCAAAACCAATAATAGAAGAATCTTACGAAACCTTGAATAGAAATCAAAAAAATAAAATAAGAGAGTGTATTCACTTAACCAAGGGCCAAATCACCTTGATACCACAACTTTCAAACAGTGATATTATCACTAATGGAGGTACATATAACTCTAAAGAATGGTTTCTTTTCCTTCTCCAAGAATTTTCTTGTTTCCTTGTTGTTGGCCTAACACACTTTTAATCTTATTTTGATATTTGACAAATCAATTTAACTAAAATATTTATTGTTGATTATCTCGGTAATATGATTTAAGCATTGAATTGTATAAGATTACCATGTTTGATTATTAATAATAGTTCTTGTAAAAATTGTCAAAACTATATATTAGGTAGGGGCACGTGAAGCCACACAAAAGCACGGTACCATGTTGAATATCCCCTATATCGCAGGTACCAGGAGGTATACCGTAGGTTGAAGAAACAAAGGATGTGGTACACCACATAGAAGCATGATATACTGAAAGGGACAAGTCCAGCTTTAGAATTTTTCCACTTGGCTTATATCCATTACACATGGTTTACAACCGTTGCGCACTATTTATTAGTCATTTTTTTGATCATTTACTATTTATTAGTCATATACTGAAGCTATTTATATAACAATCTCTAGAGCATTAAAAGTGACCATTCAAGAGGGTTCTAAGAGCTATTCAGGACAAATTTATTCATTACAATCTTTATTTACTCTTTAGGATTTATACATTAAATTATACCACCACAAAAACACTTGTTCTTCCTCCCAAATCTAGTCATTGTAATCAATTAAGAAAATGTGTAAGTATAGGGATTATAGTTGATGTCCTTGTGTTGCGATAACACAAGAGTTAGCTTCGGGATTACTAGTGGTTGTAAACGGGTATCGTGTTCTAACCTCGGTTTAAAGAGACACGAATATTAGTGGTGAATCTTGCAAATCCTAATAGGCATATAGGTTTTAGGTAGTGGACTACGCTTCCGGAAGCAGAACCACTTATATATCATTGTGTATCTCTCTATTCCCTATATTTTTTATTCTCTGCATTCTATATGTTTGATAATATACTATATGAATATCATATATATATATATATAGTTATCTAGTAGTTTTTCTATCAAACATATTTTTAACTAGTTAAAATAGGGGAATAAAATATAAATTAGCTTTTATTTTTTTACTTGAAATAAATTAATAGATTATTTTTGCTAGTCCTATTAACCCCTTCTTCTAGTGTGTATATTGACATAAATTTGTATCAAAGCCTATATCTCTTTTGAACTTAAATGTCTCAAGAGAAAAATGACATGGACACTAACCAACCAAAGGTTCATGCTCTACTAGAACTTCACTCTTTACATGTACAAACTATTCCCAATGGAGGAAGAGAATGTAAATATATCTCAAAGGAGTTGATTATGCACTATGAATGATCACCAAAGATAGTCCTTTCACTCCTTACAAGGATAAAGAAGGTAAAATCGTCAAGACCATGATGAGCTTGAACCTCAAGATATATTCAAACTCACCAAGAACAACAACGTGTTGAATATTCTTATTTATAGAGTGAGTTTCATGGAGTTAGCCGAGTTAGTGATTACAAAACAAATCATAAAGTTTGGGATCTTTTGGAGCTATCATACAAAGGTATGATGGATGTCAAAGAAACAAAGGTCACCAAATATGAGTTGTTTTGAACGGGACCCAATGAAACCTTAAATTCAATACGTAAGAGGTTCCCAAACATTTTCAACACCTCTAATAATCTTACTTAAATCTACACCAACAAAGAGCAATGTCAGAAACTCTTATACGATGTTCTCAAGAAATACAAGTAAAAATAACATCCATAAGTGACATAGAGGATATCTAAAAGACGATGATTCACAAGCTTATATACAATCTCATGACAAATGAACTTTTCTTGAATAAGAAAATTTAAGAGAAGATGAAGAAAAGAGGGTTAAAAAATTTATTACCTTTCACGACTCAATTATCAAAAGGAAGGAAAGTAAAGAGGAAGAAAATTCCAATGAGAAGATACTAGTGAAGATGAAGGAATCACAATGTGGCAAGAGACATGAAAAGGATAATTAGATACAAATTCTTTTCCAATAAAGGTAATTCTTCCAAACCTTATAGAAAGAATTTGAGAGCTATCGAACAAGAATAATCTACTTTATACCGTTGAAATAAAGTAGGACATATCAAATATATTGTCCAAATTTACTCAAAGAAAAAACTAAGAAGCCCATACATGCGTATGCTACTTGGGAGGATTTCAATTTTTATCGGTAAAAAACAATAAAATGTGAACATGTTAATCTAGTCGCCTGCATGGTTAATCATGAAAAAAATGAGTATGGTAGTTGGAATGATAACTACTCAATGCAAGAGAAGACTAATTCATGTGAAAAACAATGATAAGGTAACCTCTAATTCAAGTCCTTCTTCATCTAATGCTGATGCATGTGAGGAAGATATTCATGATGCATTTTATTCTCTTTACAATGATTCTTTGCATTCCACCAGAACTAATAAAGTTTAGACTAAAGATCTGAAAATGAGTGAAATAGGAGCAAAAAGATTTTAAATGTTTTGAAGGATTTTCAAAATTTAAAGGATGACTTTGTAGATAAGAATGAGTGAATTCATTTAAACAAGACTTTTCTTTTTTAAAAAGAAATGATTTGTTGATGAAAAATGTTGTGGATCTAAAATCAATCATTTTGAATTTTACAAAAAGGGAAGAAAGTTTGGATTCAATATAGGATCTAAAAAAATGGATTTTGAAAAAGTGGTATTGGTTATGAGCCAATGACCAAACAAAAACTTTCAAAAAATTCTTTGTTAAATAAACCTCTTCACATCTTGTTTCTCATTCTTCAAAATCTTCTGTTACATGCACCTGTTAAGAGAAACTTGGTCATGATGCATCTCATTGTTATTTCTATAAAATTTGTTGGATTTAAGCTTTCTCATACTATCTTGGAAAAGGCCTATATAGGTTAGTAAAAAAAAATCCACTTACCTTCAAGGACTCAAACCAATTTGGTACCTAAAGCTTAATTATTTTGTTTGTAGGATACCAGTATCAAGATGTAAAATGAATGGATTCTTGATTGAAGAGACTCTAGACCCATGATCTGGAATCCCTCATTATTTTACATCTTCACAAATATTGAACGCAAAAAAGTCATATTTGATGATAGTGTTTGATGTATCCTCTTTTGTGATATATTAATCAATTGATGATACATCTTTTTGGGAGTTTATTCGGCCTAAGTGAGGGATTTTCTCCTAGTAATCGACATATTGTACTATTCAGTCTTAATCTGGAGCTATTGTTATCTATAGAGATTTGTGTGCCTTAATTGTGTATTAAGTGTGTAACTTTTAGGTATATCGTTAATAAAAGATTCCAAGATGATGAGAAGAAGTCAAAAAGTCAATTCAAACCCCAAACTAAGACGTAGAAGGAGCTTAAAGTCACTTTGGGAAGTTAGAGCATTTACCGGAAAAAATCTTGACGTCACATTGTTTCAGTCACCACGATTAGAGGTAGAAATGCAAACATCTGATAAAAAATTCTTAACTTTTTATCAAAGAGGACATAATATTTAAATTCATATGCACCTTAACTTGGTACATTTGTAAATAATGTTATTTATAACAATATTAAATGTGACCCCCTAAAAACTATAAAACAAGCCACTAATATTTGGAAAAAACAACATGATATTAGCAACCCAGGAGAGAAAAAATTCATTGAAAAATATACATCAAAATCCATAACAGAAAAAAAGATATAAAGAGATGTGGAAACAACGTTTATGAGAAAAAACATGGCAGTAAAAAATAAAATATGACTATAGTCAATAAAAGGGAGATTAGCAGATGGATACCTTTCCCACCCAAAATTATTAAAATTAATTTTGATACTACATATTCTCATTTAGGTATTGTAATTGCATGTAATGCTAGGGATACTAGCATAAATGTGATCACTAAAAAAATCTTCGAGAATTGGTGCATGTTGAGGCTGAAAGAACACGAATCCTCAATACAACGGGAATGGTTTGTGACTTCCCAACTAATCAAATGATTATTTAAAATGATTTTGTTTCAATATGCAAGTACTAGTTAGGTATTTATTAATGAACCTTCTTAAAATTTGTAATATTTTTAAAATTATCTATGATTTAGCTAAACTTGTAAAGCCTATTTTTGTTCTTATTAGTAGGAGTTAAAGTTTTGTAACTAATTGGGTTAATAAAAAAAATTTACTTAAGACTTTGTTTAGTTATTGATCTTTTTTCTTACCACCTCAATTAATGTTTCTTCTAATATATTGATTTTGTTAAAAAAAAAAAAAGGTTTAATAAATATAAGAATAATTGGTGATCATTGAGAATTTTTATGAGATAAAGTAAAAGATATCCTATTATTTCGTATTTTAAAAAATACCTTTAATTAGTAACGGATCTCCAATTTTATATTTTTTACTTGTCAACTTTTTTTTTTGTTGGATAAACAATTATATTAATAAGGAAAAAACTGTGCACTATACAAGAAGTTATCTACCTAGGTCCGAAAGTTTAAGATAGCAACAAAATTGAAAAGTAACTATCTCATACAATTACATAATAATCTTCCATTATCATCCAAAAAGGAATAATGAGGGAATAAGGAAAATAAAATTGAAAAAGTACGCCATATAACTTCCTTGAAATCGTTTCCCAAATAGTTGTATCACCTCTCATCGCAAGACAATTTCTTTCCTTCTAAATAAAATAACCCTAGTCGCAAGAATAATAAAATCAAATGGAAATTTAACACTACCAGCTTTAACTAAACATCTTCAATTTTACCTACTGGTTGGGAGAGGGATGCCATTTTTAATACCACTGAAGTGGGTACCACCTCTCCTACGTTGCGCTTCTCGAACAAGGACTTTGGCATGAGATTGATGCTCGCACCCAAGTCGCATAATGTTTTCCCGGTCCATCCTTCGCCAATGGCAATGGGAATTGTGAAACTTCTGGGATCTTGTAACTTTGGTCAACTTGCTTTAACATATAACACTACACTCCTATGGTAAACAAATCATTTCCCAAGTTTCTAAACGTTGTGTGTTAGAAAGAATGTCCTTCATGAACTTAAGATATTTTGGCATTCTTTTGAGAGCTTCTACAAATGGTATGTTGATATCTAACTTACTCACCAAGTCAAGGAAATTCTTGAATTCTTTTTCATTGTTCTTATTTTTTGCTCGGGATGGGAATGGTGGTTGAGGACGTGTGTTGTTTACCACTAAGTCTTTCTTCTTTTTTGGTGTCTTCTCTATAAGGAAATTCCTTGGTTCAATTACCTCTTCGATTTTATCTTCAACTGCTTCTTCAACCACCTCTTCAGGATTAGGGGTTGGTTCTTTTGGTTTTTCTGCTTCTATCACTCTAGGTGGAGGTAATCGTTTTCCACTTCTCAATCCAATCGCATAAAAAACATCATCTTGAGGATTTATAGTATCGCTTGGAAGTTGCCCTATTGTCCTGGTTTATATTGTATTTGCAATTTGTGACAGCTGATACTCTACTTGTTTAATGACATTGTCTTGTTCCCTAAATCACTATTGGCTCACCTTCATGTTTTCAACAATAGTATCAATGAATGTAGCCAATCTCTGTTCAAGACTGTTAACTGAAGGTTGCTCTGTAGACTGTATGATGATCATATGTTGCTTGCTGCGTTGAATGTGGATTGTAGGATTGAGGTTGAACTCTATAATTTGGCATTTGTTGATAGATTGGTTATGGTTGAGCTTAACGATAATAACTTTGAGATCGAGTTTGATAGTAGTTACCTTGATGTTCTACCCAATTCTGATTCTGTGGGGAGTAACAATTAGTGTGATTTCCTTGAGCATGATAAGGGCCATTAGAGTAATGGACCTTTTAATGAGATACGAAGGAAATCGAGGCTGTATTGTTAACGCAATTCTCCCACGAAAACTTCCACTTCCTAGGTTATCTACATTTGCTTTGGACTCGCTGTTGAGCCATCCATATAACATGGTTAATTGATATTCGGGCGATGAGATATGGAATGGAAACCTCACTTTCTTTTCGTTGATCCGTAAACACGCTTCACCAACACTTTCCCCTTCAGTTTTTACGAAATGCTCGAACCCCAACATGTCTTTTAAATGCCTACTTATCAGATAGAATTGATCTAGGATTTTTTTTGGAGTTTATCCCAATATGGGATTGAATCGGGGTGTTGGTAGTCATACCAATCGCTTGCACTTCTGGTAAAAAAAAATTGGAACATGACACATGTTCCTTTGTGACACCCTTGATGATGTAGGCATCGCAGATCTGCATGAAATTTTGAAGATAACAGACCAGATCTTGTTGTGCAGCATCACTAAATTTTCCATGACTCAAAAATTGCTCTATAATGCCTGGATTGGGCAAAAATTTAGTGGCTCGGATTTCTAGAGTGCGGATTCCTCTAGGTTGCACTCGGAATGAGATGGGAAGATCTAGATTTCTCGGACTTTCCATCTGAATAACCTGAAATAAACAAAAATAAAAACAAAAGCGTAAAATAGAACTAACTAGATTTAAAACACTAAATAAAAGACACTAGGACTAACGATGTATTCCCCGGCGGTGGGGCCAAAAACTTGGTGGTGGTTAGGGTGTAATGATATAAATATTAAACAAACTGAACACCCTAACCCACTACGTGACTAACTATAAGTATCACAGATCGTATGCAAGTTTAGTTGATAAATAGAATTCATTCGCATAGAATTCATTCGCAGGGATTATGAAAGTTAGCTATGACTATGGGTGGAATTGGATCCGAAATTTCTAATTTCTGACTTTTCCGATCCAAAAATTCCGATTTCAGAACAGATTTTTAAGGTTCCGAAATTCCAAAATTATGATTTTTCTAGAAAAAAATGGATCGGAATTAGAACTACATATAAATTTCCAAAATTTCTATATTTTCCAATCCGATTTTTGTTTCGATTTTTAATTCCTATTTTACCTTCCACACATTAAACAAATAATAGAATATTAAGATAAAAAAAAGTATACAACCAAAAACGTTGAAAAATTTCAAAAAAAGAATAAAAAATAAAGTAAAGTTGAAAAATAGTGAAACACATTTTTTATGTTTAAAAAGAAAAAGAATGAAACATGATGAAACTATCAGGCTAATACCCATCTCTTCACGCTCGCGTTGAAAAAAAAGGAAATCACTCCATGCTCACCTTTCCACTAAGCTGCTCTCCTATACAAGAAACCGTTGTCCTTCTTGGACCATTCTCCACCATCATCAACCTGGATTGGCTACGTTATCAACAATTTTTGAATTAAAAGTTTTAAATTTCCGAACTAAAAATTCTGAAATTTCCGAATTAAAAGTTCCGAAATTTCTGAATTTCCGGTAAATTCCGAAATTCCGAATTAAGAATTTTTCTAGTTTGAAAAAATATGATCGGATTGAAAAGGAAAAAATCAATTCTGAAAAAAATTGAAATTTTTTCGAAAGACCCTTATTCCGATCCGTTCCTTCCGATTTCCACCTACCTATGACTAATGCAAATGTAAAGTGCAAATAAGAGAAGTTATAAGAATAATACGCTAAAAGACTATAAAATATTTGTTTGGTTTTATGAATCTATTAATTAACTAAATAAACTAAAGACAGGAAAATAGATAAGAGAATAGAGATAGTATGAGAGTCTAATTCGAGATATAGAAAGTAATCCCCGCTAGTCTTGTTTTGTTATTATTATCTAAGAAAGAATTGTATGATATCCAATATCTAAGATCCTATATTCCTCCTAACCCCCTTCCAGTTGGACTTAGGAGGCGACCTAACAATTACCAGGGGACTTGGCTAAGGGGACCCTGCACAATGATCAGTGGTTAATCTCAAACCCTAGAGACTATCTAGTTAGGCAAGCCCGTCAGGATCAATATCGCACACTAGACGTTTATCTGGTGTTTCGATAATTGGACACCCCTTCCGGGTGACCATCCAACTATTATAGTAATCATATACATTGCGCACCACAAGAACTACAGACAATATATCGAAGCACATAAAAACAGAGTTGATACTACTAATTTCAATTAAATGTGAAAGGACATCCCAAATTAAAATAGATATAAAAAAGTATAGGGTTCATACACATATGCTAATCTCAAGCTAAATATATTTAGTTCATACTAGAGAAAGAAAGAACATAAATTACAAACGGGAAGGATTGGAGTGGCATGGATAACTTCCAACTCCTTCTTCTCTTCTTGTCACTTGCTCCTAATGATTTCTTGATGTAATATTGATTAAGGACTGATATATATATATATATATATATATATATATATATATATATATATATATATATATATGTATATATATATAGGATTTTGGTCGAATTATGGAGTAATCCCCAAGTTAAGGAGTCCTAATCTTACCAAAATTCGTATTCCTAAATGGTAGGATAGGATAAACCTTTGCAGATTGTTTTGGTCATATCTCCTTCGTTATTTATCGTAATTCAATGAATAACCCGTCAAAACGACCGTGATTAAAAGATCTATAAGCCGGACAAAGGACTTTTTCAAATTTGTGCCCTACTTTCTGCCGCTTTTCAATTAGTGAACATTTTTCCAGCATGGCAGATTCTTTACTTTCCAAATATATCCAAACTTTTCCTTTTTGATTATGACTGAAGGGGTTTCATTAATTTTCTTCACTTCTTATCATTATCCCAAGGTGTACTAGCTTCCATTACCTAAGTGCTACACAAATTACGCGCAAAAGCTCATAAAATAGCGAAACACTTAAAACTAGACAAGAAAGTGCAAAGTAAGAATAAATGGGGGAAAATCCTAATACCCCTAAAATGATGTCTCAAGTATAGATTAATATATCACAAATATGGAGACATCAGGTTTGTAGGCTGTGAGATCCGAGCTAGTTGATTAACTCATTTAATGAACGTGCCAGAGGTTAGAAAGTAACAAAATTGTATAGTTTACACTACTGGATTCGCGTGATTTCGCGACGACACGCGTCGTCGCGAATCCGGGATTATTCGTCGCTAATTTCGCTTAGCGACGACATTTCGTCGCTAAACTGTCGTCTCTATCCTGGCGTCGCTAATTTGAGATTAGCGACGAATAATTGTGATTTTCGTGATTAGTTCCTTAGGAATTTACCCACGAGGATGGGCGTCGCGGATTTAATGAATTCGCTACGACATATTAGCGACGACATGTCGTCGCTAATTGATTAATTAGTTTTTAATTAATTTTTTATCGATTTCAATTTTCTTTTTTTTTTAAAATAGCGACAAGGTTTAGCGACGGAGATGTCGTCGCTAATAATAATAATAATTATTTTTTTTTTACATTTTATCGAAAATCATTATTTATTTATTTTATGAAATAGTTTAGCGACGAATAGGTTCGTCGCTATTCTTTTTTTTTTTTTTTTTTTTACATTTTATTTTTCTTTATTATTTAAATTTTACTATTTTATTATTATTTTGATTTTTAATATAATGCAAAAATATAAATAAATAAAAATCCCAAAATACATCTAAAATACGATAAATCGATTCAAATACTAAACGTGAAATAAAGTCAAACGTAGTCAAAGTCAAAATGCAAGTCAAACATACGAAATAAACGTAAAATTCTTAAAATTACAAACCAAACAACCAAATAAATAAATAAAAATCTCAATCGTCACCACGATCTTCTCCATCTCCTCTTCTCTCCTCATCTTCTCTCTCTTCATCTCGTCTAGTGGGCCCGGGTTTGCTGATCGGCTGCATTCCATTGGCGATTCTCATCCCGTTTAATGCCTCGAAGAGAGTCCCTGCCATGCTCGGGGGTTGACTCGGCCGACTAGAAGAAGCTGTGGGCCCGGGTGATGCGGAGGATGGATCCGGTATAGGTGGAAGATTTTGAGCCGCGCGAAGCTCGTTCATCCCATCCAGAACCGCCTTAAGCAGCTCATCGTTCTCCCTGTCCGGCTGTGTAGGAGTCCTGGATCGTTTCCGGACCGGACCAATGGTAGGCACCCAGTATTTAGTCTTGGGTGGGTGTAGGACCTCCATTATTGTCTAGAGCATGGCATCCATCTGCTCCTGGATGCTAACTTCAGTACCCTCCGCTCCGGCCTGCACAACCTTCTTCTTCATCTTCTCCCGGAGAACACCCTGTAATTAGATTTCAATTTAAAAATAAATTAGACTAATAAAAAAATAAATTAGACTAATAAAAAAATAAATTTAAAATAATAAATTAAATTAAATCAATTTAAAAAAAAACTTACACTAGCTTTCTCCAAACGCTCGTCACGCCAGCTATCTGTAGCAGCATCATAGGAGAGGTGGTCGAAATAGCCGCTTAAAGGAGGAAGCTCCATCTCCTCCTGGGTCTCGTCATCTGTAAAAGTCAACGGCTCTTTCGTCACCGTCTTCAACTTCCCCTGGACAGTATACAATAACAAATTAGTTAACAATTAAATTAAATAAAATACTAATTATATTTTAATTTTTAAAACGTATACCTCAATAATCACCTCCCGGGTCTGTGACCAGTTCCTTGACCCCGCCTTGCTTGGAACTGTCTGCTGCTCTCGATTCTTCTTGTTTATATCAGCTTGACTCTGTTACAAATAAAAAAGAAGTAGTTATAAAATTAATTAAAAAAAAGTATAAAATAATTAATAAATTATTTTTTTCTACCTGTTTCGCCAAGTCATCAAACATCTTCTTCGTCTCCTCCCAAACCACCGGGTCAACATCTGGTGGATTTTCACCCGTGTAGTAATAGTCGTTCTTCAAATCCGACTTGTATCGCCTGTAGGCTCCAGATGTCATCGTAGTCAATCTCTTAGTGATCTCTTCCCAATCGCCTCGCCTCCTCCACTCCTCTAAATCAAAAAACTGATGAAGTCGCTGCAAAACTACCCCTTTGTTATGGTCGGGGACCTCTTTCCATTCTTTGTAGCAAAGGGGAATAGCATCTCGAACAGCGTTACCAGCCACCTGACCCACGTGTTTGCTATATGGGCCGACGAAGTTCCAGGTGCCGTCTATGACAGAAAAGTCAACTGGAATGGGCCAGCCGACTCTCTTCAGGGTCTCCTGAGCTGTCCGGATAGAGGTGGCAGCTTTCGGTCTCCTTCTTTTACGTTCACCTGTTTTAGTGACAAATATTTAGTAATTATATATTGACTCAATTAAAAAATAAACATTAATTGAAATTTTTATTACCCGATGGTTGGGCACAGTTAGCATTGGAACGTGGTGGACCCCTCGGGGGATCGTTACCCCTCCCGTCTCCGTCATGACTCCTACCCATGACAGCAGCCATCTATAAAAGTTCACAAAATTGCATTTAAGTCCTAATTTTTTTAAAATTTGCAATTAAGTCCTAATTTTTTTAAAAATTGCATTTAAGTCCTAATTTTTTTAAAATTTGCATTTAGGTCCAAATTTTTTTAAAAATTGCATTTAAGTCCTAATTTTTTTAAAATTTGCATTTAAGTCCTAATTTTTTTAAAATTTGCATTTAAGTCCTATTTTTTTTAAAAATTGCAATTAAGTCCTAATTTTTTTTAAAATTGCAATTAAGTCCTAATTTTTCATAAAATTTGCATTTTAGGCCTCTTTTTCATAAAATTGATTTTTAGTCCCTAAACTTACAAAATTGCATTTTAGTCCCTAAACTTACAAAATTGCATTTTAGTCCTTAAACATATAATCAAACATATTGCAAATAGGTCCCTATATCTTACAACACAATCAAAAATCAATAATCCAACAACTATTACATTAAAATTACAAAAATCATACCAAAACCCTAATTTTTATAAAATTGCAATTACATGTTGTTATTTAACACCAAAAAATTACCAAACAACCCACAAACACACACATAATTCTCGGATTTCATCAAACTACTAAGAACATTCATGAATTTTTACAAAAAAAAAAATCAAAAAAAAAAAAATTGCAAGTTTAATCCGGAAATTGAAACCTGTTACGTAGAAATGGTGTAGATTTCGTCCATGAATCCATGCCAAGAAGAAGGAATCATACAAAAAAAACCCAAGAAAAGATATTAGAAATTAGTTATGAAAAAATTGAAAAATAATAGATTAGAATGTGTTATTGGATTGGAATCAATACCTTGATATCGGATTTGTTGTTGTTATGCCTCGGAATAGCTTCGTATGGTCGGAAATGGCGTTTTTGGGTGAGTTTTGAGTGTTGGTGTGTTGCAGAAATGAGCTCGGTTAGGGTTATATAGAAAAAAAGATTAGCGACGACACGGGTCGTCGCTAATCAATGAATGTTTGTCGCGAATTTTGACACGCGTCACCCCACGTACACACGCACCTTGCGTGTCATGTGTTAGCGACGACAGCTCGTCGTTAATATTTGGTATGTCGTCGCTAATTTTCGTGGGCGGGAAAGTTGACCGCCCACGATGACCAATTAAAAATTGATTTATTTATTAGCGACGACCAGTCCATTGAAGGTCGTCGTTAAAGTTTCGCGACGACATTCAAAGGTTGAAGGTCGCCGCTATTTCTTTGAATGTCGTCGCTATTTTTTTTTTTTTTTTCATGGATTAAGAAGCTTACCATTTCTTGCATTGTTTTTTTACTTTACATATTATTCATTTAGAGTCAAATTTAAGAGTTCGGGGTGTGTAGAGTCAACAATTAGAGTCAAACTATGGTGTTCGTAGTGTTTATGGTCAACGTTGAGTGTTTGTGGTCAAAGTTAATTGTTTGTGGTCAAAGTTAAGTGTTTATGGTCAAAGTTAAGTGTTTAGAGTCAATGTTAAGTGTTTAGAGTCAACGTTAAGTGTTTAGAGTCAATGTTAAGTGTTTGTGGTCAAAGTTAAGTGTTTAGAGTCAAAGTTGAGTGTTTGTGGTCAAAGTTAAGTGTTTAGAGTCAAAGTTAAGTGTTTAGAGTCAATGTTGAGTGTTTGTGGTCAAAGTTAAGTGTTTAGAGTCAAAGTTAAGTGTTTAGAGTCAACGTTAAGTGTTTAGAGTCAATGTTAAGTGTTTGTGGTCAAAGTTAAGTGTTTAGAGTCAAAGTTGAGTGTTTGTGGTCAAAGTTAAGTGTTTAGAGTCAAAGTTAAGTGTTTAGAGTCAATGTTGAGTGTTTGTGGTCAAAGTTAAGTGTTTAGAGTCAAAGTTAAGTGTTTAGAGTCAACGTTAAGTGTTTAGAGTCAATGTTAAGTGTTTGTGGTCAAAGTTAAGTGTTTAGAGTCAAAGTTGAGTGTTTGTGGTCAAAGTTGAGTGTTTAGAGTCAAAGTTGAGTGTTTGTGGTCAAAGTTAAGTGTTTAGAGTCAATGTTGAGTGTTTGTGGTCAAAGTTAAGTGTTTGTGGTCAAAGTTAAGTGTTTAGAGTCAAAGTTGAGTGTTTGTGGTCAAAGTTAAGTGTTTAGAGTCAAAGTTGAGTGTTTAGAGTCAATGTTGAGTGTTTGTGGTCAAAGTTAAGTGTTTAGAGTCAAAGTTAAGTGTTTAGAGTCAACGTTAAGTGTTTAGAGTCAATGTTAAGTGTTTGTGGTCAAAGTTAAGTGTTTAGAGTCAAAGTTAAGTGTTTAGAGTCAACGTTAAGTGTTTAGAGTCAATATTAAGTGTTTGTGGTCAAAGTTAAGTGTTTAGAGTCAAAGTTGAGTGTTTGTGGTCAAAGTTAAGTGTTTAGAGTCAATGTTAAGTGTTTGTGGTCAAAGTTAAGTGTTTAGAGTCAATGTTGAGTGTTTGTGGTCAAAGTTAAGTGTTTGTGGTCAAAGTTAAGTGTTTAGAGTCAATGTTGAGTGTTTGTGGTTAAAGTTAAGTGTTTGTGGTCAAAGTTAAGTGTTTAGAGTCAAAGTTGAGTGTTTGTGGTCAAAGTTAAGTGTTTAGAGTCAAAGTTGAGTGTTTAGAGTCAATGTTGAGTGTTTGTGGTCAAAGTTGAGTGTTTAGAGTCAATGTTGAGTGTTTGTGGTCAAAGTTAAGTGTTTAGAGTCAAAGTTAAGTGTTTGTGGTCAAAGTTAAGTTTTTAGAGTCAAAGTTAAGTGTTTAGAGTCAATGTTAAGTGTTTGTGGTCAAAGTTGAGTGTTTAGAGTCAAAGTTGAGTGTTTGTGGTCAAAGTTAAGTGTTTAGAGTCAATGTTAAGTGTTAAAAAACCAACAAAATGTGTTAATACAAATAAACCAAAATAAAACCTAATCACTATCATATCCACTAATAACTATGGGTTCATCATCGCTATCAACCTCTATAGGTTCTTCTTCATCACCGTATTCATCCAAGGTGTCATCATGAATTTCCTCATTCTCATCAATAACCGTATCAAAAGACAAATCAATAAAAAAATGAGCAGGATCAATCTCGATCTCCTCGGTGGATGCCAGTGGCATGCTGATGTTCTCGTTCCCCGTGCTATCCAATGGTATGCTGATGCTCTCATTTCCAATAGGGAGTGATTCCGAACCCCATAACTCAGGACTCCATCCGTGACGATCGTTTATTTCCCAAACGGCTTTCCACCCTTTCATTGATTTCTTTGAACTAATCTCGTCGATGTAAAACACTTTCTTGGCCTGCGATGCTAAAATGTATGGTTCGTCAGCCCACTCAAAGTTTGTTGTGTTGATAAATGTTACCCCATGTTCTTGCCTCGATCCAGACTTTTTATACCACTTACAGACAAATAACACAACCGAGCACCCTCCAGTGTACATAACCTCCAAGATTTTGATTAATTCCCCATAATAGGGTTCTTCATTGTAAATGGTACACACTCCGTAATCCTGCGTCACTCTTTTCTCTCCTTTGGACTTAGTTACCCACTTGACACCGTTCACAACACATGAATCATATTTATGCACCGAACCATAAGACATGTTTGCCAAGGACACCATCTCGGGGGTAGCTAATGGATCTCCACGTGAATGCATTCCATGAATCTAATATACAACAATAATAGTTAGTACTTTGATAATAAATATATAAGTTATAAACCAATGCCTAAAATTACATACCTTTTCCAAAAACCATTCCTTAAATGTTCGACGATGCGTAATATCTATTTCACCACTCGTTCCCGTAAGTGTTGATTTGTGTTCACTATAATTGTAAATCATGAGTATAAATAAACTAATATAAATATATAATATATATAAATATATAATATATATAATATATATAATATATATAAATATATAATATATATATTTATATATGAATATATAAATATATATATATATACATATATACATATATATATATATAAGTATATAAATATATATATATTTATATAATATATATTTATATAATATATATTTATATAAGATAATAATATTTACTTACGTCATGTATGTTTCGAGTTCGTCGCAGTTATGCAAAATATACCAACTTATGTGCTCCTTCTCCTTATACGGTAAAGAAACATACTCTATCTTGCCAACTATAGTGCATTGGGAATTGAAAACGGATAGCTCTTTTGGGACCAGCGGTGCTTCGTTGTATCTGCCTGGATCGTTGAACCTTGTTTTTTCTTCACTAAGATATCTTGATATGAAATTCAACGTCTCTTCCGCAATGTACCCCTCGGCTATTGAACCCTCTGGTCTAGTCGGATTTCGGATATACTCTTTCAACTTTTTCAAATACCTTTCAAACGGGTACATCCACCGCATTTGGACCGGGCCACCAAGCAATGCTTCATCGTATAAGTGTATCACCAAGTGGATCATTATATCAAAAAACGCGGGAGGTAAAATCATTTCTAGCCTACACATAAGTTCAACCACCTTCTTCTTTCCCGATACTAACTGTTTCCTGCTTAGATTTTTATTGCAAACGACTCTAAACACGTTCGCTAACCCAATAAACACATCACTAATCGCTTTGTCTTCAATAAGCCCGGGGAGACTAGCCACGAAAAGATATTGCATCATCACGTGACAGTCGTGAGATTTCATGCCGATAATCATACCCGTATCACTTTGAACATTGTTTCTCATACTAGATGCAAAACCGTCGGGAAACTTCTGTGCCTTCAGCCAGTCAAGAAAAATAGTCCGCTTTTCCGGTGTTAGAGTGTACTTTCCCCGTTTCAATATTTTTTTACCATTTCTCTCAGTCAACCACAATTCTTTTCTAATCTTCAATTTCTCAAGATCCAGTCTCGCTTTCACGTTATCTTTGTTAACTTTCCCATCAAGACCTATAACTGTACCGAGCAGAGCATCACACACGTTTTTCTCGCAATGCATAACGTCAATGTTATGTTTCAACAGGTTTTCAGACCAATAAGGTAAACGATAAAAAATACTCTTTTTCTTCCAATTGAATCGCCGGTTAACATCTTGCTTCACGATCTTTCCCCCAAAATCCTTGTGTTTACCGGGAAACACAATTGGAAGCCCATCTAACTGTGTCTGAATACTTGCAGGACTATATTTCTTCGGTGGGCGCCTATCATCGGGTTCCTTGTACAAAACACGTTCGCTTCTAAATGGATGTCCGGCAGGTAACCAACGTCTATGGTCAAAGTAAACAATCCCTTTGTTCACACTCAATGACGGAGTATGATCCATGCATTCGGGACAAGCTTTGTAACCTTGACCCGACCATCCCGAAGTGTATGACCCAGCGGGGAAATCATTAGTGGTAGACAACAAACAAACCTTCATCGTAAACTCTTCTTTCTTGTGGGCATCATACGTAACGATCCCTTTATCCCACAACTCTTCCAACTCATCTATAACAGGACGAAGAAAGACATCCATGTCCTTACCGGGTGAACGGGGTCCCGGAATCAACAAACAAAGCTGGAATGTGGTTTCCTTCATGCATACCCACGGGGGCAAGTTATATACGGTTAATATGACTGGCCACATGCTATACGAGTTGTTTTGCATAGAGAAAGGACAAAACCCATCGATTCCAAGACCCAGATATACGTTACGAGGTTCACTAGCAAACTCAGGGTGTAGCGCTGCAAATCTCTTCCAACTATCACCATCAACCGGATGACGCAACACATCCGGATCTGCACTGTTACCGGTATGGTGCCAAATCATGTCTTCAGCGGTGTGCTTTGAAGCGAATAGTCGCTGTAATCTAGGAGCAATCGGATAATATCGAAGCTTCTTATGCGGTACTTTGATACCCTTCTTTGGGTCCCATCTAGACTCGTTACAAACTGGACACTTGTCAAGGTCTTTGTTTTCTTTGTAATAAATAACACAATCGTTCAAACAAACGTCGATGGTAACATACCCCATACCCAAACTTTTCAACTTCTTGTTGCATGCTTCATAAGATTCGGGCAAATTGTGAGGTTTAGGCAAAATACGACCCAACAACTCCAGTAGCTCGGTGAATGAGGTGTTAGTCCATTTGTTCTTTACTTTTACGTGCATTAGCTTGGCAATAAAATTCAACGAACCCATCGATTCACAACCAGGAAATAATTCTGTCTCCAGTTCTTCGAACAACGTGTCAAAACTGCTTCGACTTGGAATATGTGCATCTCTCATCTCGGTGTCTCCCGGATGTCCACCAACATCGTAACTCTGTCTCACATCGTCATAAACATGCTGGATTTCATTTACTATAACTGGATCTTTACTTGCAGGGGGTGTATGTGTTTGTATCTCTTCCTCACCGTGTTTTGTCCAAACCTTATAATCATGGTTAAACCCCTCTCTTAGAAGGTGGGCCATAACATCATTGGTTTTTAATCGGCAAAAATTATTACACTTCTTACACGGACAAGACAAGTAACCGGTATAACCTCTACTTTTCTTAGCAAAATCGATAAATTTATAAACCCCAAAAATATATTCAGCATCTAACACATTCGTCGATTCGATCCAACTCTTATCGATACTCATGCCCGAACTCGATGCCATCACTTAACAACAATTTGAGTAAACTATGCGACTACATTAATAAAAAAAATAAAAATACATAATTATTACAACCTAATGAATAAAATGAATAAAAATTACAACACGATAAACGAAATAAAAAAAATTACAAACTCATTGAATGAATAAATATTACAAACCATTGAATGAATAAAAATTACAAACCATTAAATGAATAAATATTACAAACCATTAAATTAATGAATGAATATATAAAAAAAAACAAATAATTAAATAAACAAGTAAAAATATATGAGCACAAAATATAAATTCACACAACACATGCATAATCAACCAACAAATATTTAATTCATTAACCTAATCATATGGTATATCAACTTGCTAATATAATCAATTAAATACAAAGCTTAAAAAACATGAAATTTAATGGAAATACCTTGAATTGGATGGATAAATTGAAGAGTGATGTTAATTCCCTACCAAGAAAGTTGTATTAATTCACCTAATCAAAGCATATAGAAAGAATGAAACACAATTAGCATTCAAAAAAAAAAATTGAATTTCATGCAATTATACCTTAAATTGTTTGATGAAAGATGATATTAATGGAGCCCCACTTTGATTATTGAACCAAGAATGATGCAAGATGAAGTGGAGAAGGAATTGCAAAAAAAAAAAATGGAATTTTGTTGATTTTTTGGGAGAAAATCGGAGGATTATTTTGGGTGTTTTGTGTGTTATGTGGGTTAAAAAACCTGCTGCAGCCATTAAATAGGATCGACGTTTAGCGACGACAATACGGGTCGTGGGTAAACTACTTTAGTCGTCGTTAATCTTCAACATTGCGACGACAGACATAGTCGCTAAAATAGCGACGGTAGTTCGTCAAGAAAAAAAAAATTCAATAAGAAATAAAAAACACTTAGCGACGAAAAACTAAAATATAACGACAAATTCGTTGTCGTTAATTAGCGACACAGTAAATTATTGTCGCTAATTTTCTGTCGTCGCTAATTTAGTCCGTTTAACGACGAATTACGTGTCGTCGCTAACTTCTCGTGGGTAAACACCGCATTTCCAGTAGTGTTAGAAAGTGATTAAGGAGGTTCTTTGATAAGCCTTTGTTACCTTTTAGCTTGATGTCCAAATATTATTGAATTATTATCCGACTTAGCCCCTTCTAGACTTTCTAAAGACTTTTTATTAGCCACATTACAATCCATACCCTTAGATTTAGGACTTTTCCATATAACCCGCACTCGAATCGTGATGCTTAGACCGTCTTTTTAGAGCTTGAGTTGGGGTGGTAGGTTTGAATTATGGGAAACATTACAGGGTTGAGTATTTTTGAGCTTCTGTATTGTGCTCTTGATGATGATTCACTTGTTTTATATTGTAACCCTTTCCCGGGTTAAAAGAAAAAGAGTATTAAAAAGAAAATAAATATGTTGAAAAGAAGTAGCATGAAATCTCACATAAAAAATAAAGTCAAATCTAACTTACTTTCTTATCTCATTTAGGCTTATTACTCTTTTTAGAGTATTTTGTGCTTTAATCGCATGTTAGATGTGTAGCTTCATAGGTACATGGTTGACATGGAATATCAAAATGATATGGAGAAGTTAAGAAAGTCAAATCCATACCCAAGCTAAGGCGTAGATAGAGAAGATAGTCAAGTTTGGAGGCATTTGGGCATTTTCTAGAAAGATGACGTGGCTTGTTTAAATCACCACATGAATTTGGCTAGATCTTTTGACCTGTCTCATGTTGATTTGGAAGGATCTTGAAGTCAGTGTCGCTTGAGAGGTGACGGAAGTCAATTTGGATTTGAGACGCATAAGTTATAGAGATTCTACCAAAATGAATAAAAGTTGTCCTGCATTAGTAAAAACAGGTTGGGCCTTTTAGACCTTCCAAAAGGGACCATGTGACCTAAAAACCCTTCTGGACTCAATAAATACCTTTTATTAGCTGAAAACACAAACCATTCATATTAGAGAGAGGCTAATCACGCTTGGAGCTAAGGAATAGAAAAATGAAGGGCTTTCAACAACAATTCCACCCTTCTCCATCATCTGAAGTCCGTATCAGCTAGTCTATTAGAATAATTTATTTATGTGTTTAGTTTTAGTCATGAATTTCTAAGTTTTGGTTATTTCTTCAAAGTATTCTAATATGAGCTAAACACTTATGTGTTTGAGAATTGCTTAGTGTATGAACCTTAGTTAATTAATTGATGATTCTTAGTTTTTGAGATACTTTCAGTTTTTAAATAAATTGTATCCAATTCTCGTTGATTATATCTTTGTACTTTGAATCTATTCTTACCTTGATCAAGTATAGGATAGTAATAGTAATTATATTGTCGCTCGGGAGGGGGATTCAGTTACGGACATAGGACATAAGCACTTGGTGTGCGTTATTTATTGAGCCGTGAGGTCTTGACTAACCAAGTAGTCAATAGGGTATAAACCAATTCGTCCAATATTATTGTAGGGTCAACCGTCTCTAGTAGTGGAGGATAATGTTCTATTCACCTGAGAAGGGTTAGGAAGATACTTGAGTCCCAACTAACGTAGAATGATATGTTTTCCCTTATGTCTAGAAGAATCTCATTAGTTAACTTAGGGGATTACCAGCAAGGATCAAGCACTATTCTATCATATTACTTACATCTTCTTTGTTAATTTGCATTTATTTCTAGTTAATTAATATTTCTTTCATAGTTATTTAAGTTAGCCTTTTAAATTATTGTAATTAGTTTAATCCTCAAAAAACCAAATAACAATTTACCTTTATATGCAATTAAGCCACGGTTTCCTTAAACACAATAACTGTAACTTTGCTATTCCCTAAGAGCGAAAACCCTTTAATTACCATTTTCTATTTCTTGTCAACGAACCTCGTACACTTGCGAGTGGTTAAAGTGCGTTTTACTTTTGATGATTATTTATCACACTCATAGGACCAACAATTGTCCAACCATTCACTTGCACCTCATGTTAAAAATAGAAACATGAAGTAATACAACTGCTCGTATGTAATGACTTGAGTATTGTAGGCATGACATATATGCATAAAATTTTGAATTGACCACACCAGATCTCGTTGTGAAACACCTCTGTAGTTGCCATAACTAAAAAATTGATTCAATATCCCAAGATCGGGCTTGAATCTCATAGATTGGATCACTGGATGACGAATCTCTAAAGGTTGAACATGGAATGGACATCCTTGACCATGAAGACCTTGTTCTCTACGTTGTGTAATAAGTGGATTCTCCATTGACTACGACTTCTAGTGGTACTCCCTGGGGAATTGGATATTGATATTTGATATTACCCCTATATGGAACATCTTTTGCATGTGGGTTCACATTCTACCCACCTTCTACATTAACCGGCGCAACTAGATTCTCCATTGCCTCGTTCGTCTGCCTTGCTCTCTCGATCCTCCTTTGAGCTCGAAGCAATTCTTTTAGGGTCCGAGTGCATACACCAATACCTAAAGAACATGAAACTGATAAAAACAGTAACAAGTGTAAAACTGAAACAAATAAAAACTTCTACGCTAATGTTAAACACATTAACTTACTAGAAAAACCAAAACAACTGAGCCAAAACATGGACAAGAAAGGATTTGTATCTAAAGTCAAATACTAATATATAAAGAATCTTGGACGTTTTATGGGTCATGGGCTTCATTTAAATGATTTAGTCCAACTAAAAATCATTTTCTTCCCAAGAGTGGACTGGTTCGGTCACGCCAGCTAGAAAATCAGTGACTTCTTTGTTACAACTCCAAATCACAAATCGTTAGTGGCTTTTAGTTTGTAACTCATAATACTATCTGGATATAAAAGATCTCCTCCAAATTCTTTGTCAATCTCACGTGGAACTGAAAACAATTCACTTTCTAATTATGGTCAGCAAATCTTGCACTTTCTAAAAATGACTTCTTTGTCCTTTAACTCTTTCTTTCTAATTAGATCTAATTTACTCGAATTATTATCCATGCTTTTGAATATAATATCATCCTTGTACCTAAGAGCTTCACACTTAACACAAAAATTATACCTGAAATGCTCTAAAAGTAACAAATCTACAAAACTAGACAAGAAACGAGAATATATTAAATAACAGGGAAAATCTCTCAACTAAGAACATAATGAACCTAAAATTATGCCTAATGACTACATTATTCTATCACGAATATGGAGACGTCGAAGGTCATCACCACTAGGTCACTAAAATTACTGTACATGTGCCTTTTCGGTCCTGTTGAAGTCACTAGTCAGGAGGATCACAATATGTTTTTGTGGTTTTTGATGATTATACTAGATACACATGGGTGATGTACCTTACTTTGAAAAGTCAATATTATAATGAATTTTCAATACTTTGTATAAAATTTGTTGGCATATAGTACCTTTTATAGGCTATTTTTATATCACAAATCCTAGATGATTAAGTTCTTAAACTATATTCAACAAGATGTTTATTCTAAATTATTATCCCTGCACATTTTCATAAAAATAACTTGTGAAATTATTGTTCTAAGTCATTCACTTGTGAATTTTAAAACCTTCATCTTACATTCACTTTGGAGTTATACTCTTCTATGTGTTACTTGTGCTTAACATATATACTTCATACTCCTAAGAAACATACTTATCATACTTCTTGATATACACCTAATTGAGTTAAAAAAATAGTTAAACCATAAATAAATTTATGTTAATCATTTGTACATTAGATGAACTACGATCTTTATCATACATGCTCTAGTTTATCTTTCTTGTTTAGGACATCATGAACTTATTTTCATATCTTTTACATGATTTGTTCTACACACATTTCTTGATATATCTTTAATGTGTTGTTATATAGCTATTAAGTTGTACTAATTTACTCTTGTAATTTAATATCCCCCAACTCTTGTGAAGAAAGCTTTTCTATCCAAGCTATCAAACAAAAAATAGGTAAAGTGTCATTATACTCAAAATGAGCAACCTTAACACACTCTTCAACATGATGCATACTGATTTAAAATAGATAACAGGTTTAATCCATAAATGGTTTGTCGTCTTTAGTGAAGAACACGACGATATCGACAATAAAACAGTCAGAATCGACAACCTTAACACAGTCTCAAACTGGTACCCCGATTCAAAACTTGCAACCTTTATTAGCAAGAAAACAATATGATGTTTTGTCAACAATGACATCGTTTTAAGAATATCTGGAATTATATCCATTATACAAAATATGCCATGTGGAAAATAGCCATTGGGGACAAAACAGTGACCGGATTTGTGTAAAATGATAACATTTTTGGGTAAAATGTGAACCTTCTTATTGAGTCACTGAACTTGACCTATTATGTATATAAGGATTATTTACATCACATGGCTCATATCTTGAAGCCCTAATTCACAGTCATACTATCATATACTTCATTAATGAATTCACAAACTTGTTTTATACTTTCACATCATCAAATCAAGCTTGGTTCAATTACTTGTGATATCAAACTCATCAAAGGAGTACATCATATCCAAGTATTTATTTTTAGAATTAATCAAAGTGGGGATCATAATAAAGTTTCCACTTTCACATCAACTCATCAAGTATCCATACAATCTTCATTGTAACATTTGCCTATCTATGAGTATCATTTTACATTTATTGTAAACAAACTATACACTCATAACTCATATCCAGATTAGAACTTAGCATTGTTTCTAGATCTTAGAGGAGAGGTATTTACATCTCTTTGTGTCAAAGAAGAATTTTATATTTGAAGGGGTTACTTGTGCTGAGAATTGAACAAGGAAGGATGGATCAAGGTGTTCAACTTCGGGTTGTGACTCAATTATTAAAAGTCTCACCGAATTGTGGTTTAACCAGGAAAAGTCTCATTGTATTGAGTTTATATTTCACCTATATGAGATACAAAAGCTTATTAGAATAGAATCTTTGAAAATCCAAAAGGGAATACCTAGGTAGTGGATTAGGCCTTTGGGAGTGCGAACCACTATGAATTCCCAAGTAATCTCGCTCCCTAATATTTTTATTTATTTCATACATTGTATATCTATCTCGTTGATATCTAATCTTTTTATTTCCTTAGTCTTTTAGTTGCTTGTTAGATAGATTAAGAGAATTATTATCTCTCTTAGGTCCTTGTCCCTATAAATCTAGTGAAGATGATCAAACGTAGTTAGTATATAGATTCTCATATTGCTTACCTAGGATGATTAGGTTTATTAGTATTAAGGATATTTATGATGACCTTATCTTGCCCTGCCACTTAGCTTAAATTGTTTGATCTTAGTATCCAGAATCAAATACTCACTCTTAGCAACCCTAGCACTTATCTCCACACTTAGAAAACTCTTCAGATCGACTTTAGCATCCTTGATTAGGAGTTTTTCTTTATAAGTTAGTTTAACCTTCTCTATTCTAGTTTAAGAGTGATTTGTTTTTTATTATGCTTTGATTAGATAAGTGTCCTATCCACCCCCTCTAGGACTTTACATGTGGTATCAAATCCTAACTATATGTGAATAGTTTAACCCTTAGTAAAGATAACTATTTATTAACAAATCTTTAGTCTCAAAATTCTTTTAGTTTTCCTTCTCTAGAAGGAAAATTCTGACAATGCAACTTGGTGATTATGAGGCTCCCTTGTTTAATGGTAAACATTACTATCTATGGAGAAGAGAAATGGAAATATTCATAAAATACACTAACTATGATGTGTGGATTCACATCAAAGATGTACCTTATATTCCTTATAATGATGATGGTTGCGGAACCAAAAGAGCTCATGAAGAATATAATCCCTATGGTGATATAATTATCAACAACAATTACAAAGCCATATTTCATATTGAAGCCTATTAAAGTGATGAAGAACAATAAGATGGTAAAATTTTGTAACTTGTCCCACGCTACATGGAAACTCTTGAGGATAATATATAATGACGAACCGAAAGTCAGACATGACTAAGGTATTGAGTTGAAAGGTTAAGAATCCAGCTAACTTAGAAGGTATTTGTGAGGATGATCGACCAAAAGAAAGTGGAATTAAGGCTAAGACATCTTAAGGTATTTCCCTAAAATTTCTCTTGTTAGTTTTTGTTTGTACTTGAATCTTTTCTATTTTGTTATTTTCTTGCTTTTTTGCTTTCTCAGATTAGTAAAGTAGGAGGATTACAAACTATATTCATTTAAGGATATAAACGTAACATTCAATAATTTCAATAATCTCTCTAGCAATCCCAGTTTTTGCGATTTCAAAATGAGTACTTGTTTCGGTGCTTCTTCAAGATCAAAACTGACTTACTCTTTTTCTTCTTTTTATCATCCCAAAAACGTTTTTTTGCTCTAATATTCTCAAAACCTTCTCATTTAATCTTATCCCTCAAACCTCTAACTCTTATTCCTCCTCCTCTTCCCACCTCATCTTCAATAGGTAAGAGAAAGGATCCTGAAATCCCTTTTTTCTCTATAAGGAAAAAATCAACCCCAACCTCAAAACCTTCCTCATTTAAAAACCTATCCTCCTCTAGAGCTCCTACTAGGGTAAACTCCACATGGTATTCTAGAAATAATATATCTCATTCATAGACACATATGAAGATGAGTTCAACGAAACATTGTTTCGAAGAGAAAGACCTTTAAAGGAGAATAAGACTATTTTATTAAGGGTTATTTAGGAAATTTTTTGGGTGGGAACATTTATTGGCAATTTTGGAGATCTAAAATATTTACTCTCTCTTCTCCGATCAAACAATCGTTAAATTTATCTCTTTTGAAGGTAATCTCTACTCTACCAAAATGCTTTAATTTAATCAAAATTGCAAGTATGGTTTTGACACTCGCACTCTCACCTCAATCGAGTCTAGCACTAATATAATCTTAATTCCGGAAATATTTCAAGCCTTTATGGACTCATTTATAATGTCTAACACAAATTCATTTTTTCATGGTTGGAACAAGAAAAATGATGCTCCTGATATGAATGAAATGAACCTTGTTATAATATTTTTGGATTAAAATGTCATCTATTCCTATAAACAACCATGGCATATAAATTCCTTTTCAAATGACATCCATATTGACCATAAGATCATTACCAAAGGTCTTTTGTGTGAACACATGAATGGTGGTAAAATCTCCCCTTATGAAACTATGCTCTTGTACCATATCTAGTCTGCAATTCCAATAAACTTTTGTCAATTTTTCTTGGAAATTATGTTTATAGGAGCTAAAATCATCCTCCATTATCTATGGTAGAC
Source organism: Nemophila menziesii (assembly GCA_029959085.1). NCBI lineage: Eukaryota > Viridiplantae > Streptophyta > Magnoliopsida > Boraginales > Hydrophyllaceae > Nemophila > Nemophila menziesii. Next base: position 20,331,076 of record JARWIR010000013.1, on the reverse strand, counting down.
TTAGGTGTCATCTTCAAATACTTTAATATTAATCATCCTAAACCATCTCATACTTTTGACACTGCTTGGAAAGTTGACATTAGTGTATAAACTTGATGGGTATTTGGGTCTACAATAACGAATACATCGGAACTCATAAACTACTACACTTTCCCGATTCCCTTTAAACTTGCATTTGAAACAATTTTGAAAATGGTTGTACATCAATTGGTCCTCCATTATACTAGCTTAATATTCCACGTAGGCATGTAAACAATCCATTTATTCGTGTCCCTTCATCTTCTTGTCCCAATCTTTCTCTCATCACTGATCATCCTCATGCCTCAGAGTATATCTTTAGAGACGAGATTACATACTTGTTCTCATCCTTTCAAGAAAGGATTATGGGTGTTGTTGAAAGAAGCATAGCAAATTTTGAAGAAAAGATTAATCAATTTTGACACGATGTTTTGTGCATTCCTAGGAGATTACTGGACCATAGTAGATCAAGAAGCTGATTACCCCAAGGCACAATGACTTGATTTGTAACATTAAGGGCTAAGGGTTTTTACGTATTTTTTAATCTTAGTTGTTGAAATTTTGGTTTTCTTTTACTTTGTGTTTTGGTTGTAATAACTCTCCTCAACTCATTTTTTGCTTTCAGTTATGGATGATTAAGTTTCACTTTATATTTAATTTCCTACTTCCTTTTATGGTTATTTTTGTGATATTTTACTATATGTTGTGTTGCACTAACATTTGTGATGATAGAAAGGTTCACTTGATGATAACTTCTTGAAGATATGGTGATACCTTTCTATCCCTACTTCTCTTATTTTTGCATTCTTTTGTATACTTGATCATTGCCTTGAAATTCCTTACGAATAGTTTCTTTAATTTAGCTAATTCACTTGAGTAGGCTCATTTATAATAGATAAGTATCCCTTCGTTTTTCTGAAGACAAAGGGGGATAAAATGCACACTAAAATCTTTGCAATTTTTTCACTTTGTCTAAAGCTCGCGAAATGCATATTTTATAAAAATACACTTTAGCATTTAGGCTTGTTGCGATGGGGAGATAGACTCCATTTGTGATGTTATATCTTTACGTCTTATATTCACTTTGTAAGGGGGGGGGGGTAATAACTCTGTTAGATTTTCATTATTTCGTATCATTCTTAGGGTGTTTTAGTGAAGGATTTGTCATCATCAAAAGGGGAAGAATGATGGCATATAGTCAATGTTACAGGTTTATAGGTTGTTTTTATATGAAAAATACTTAGAATATTTATTACTTAAACTATATCTTACAAGATATTTATACTACATTATTAACCTTGCATATCTTCATAAAAAACACATGTTAAATCATTGGTCTACATCATTCACTTATGACTTTCAAAACCTTCATCTTACATTTACTTTAGAGTCATAATATTCAATATGTTACTTGTGTATAAATTACGTACATTCATACTCCTTAGCACACATTTATCATACTCATTGACATGCACCTACTTGAATTAAAAACTATTTTAAATCATAACTCAGTCTATGTTGATCTTTGGTGCATAAAATGAACTACAATTTTTTTCATACACGCCTTTAGTTCATCTTTCTTGTTTAGGAGATTATCAGTTAGATTACATCATGAACTTATATACACATCTTTTACATGATTTGTTCTACATATATTTCTTGATATATTATTTTGTATGTTATGATATAGCTCTTGAGTTGTACTAACTTTTATCTTAGAATTTCATATCCTACAACTCTTGTGAATAAATTTTTTCTATCCGAGCTACCAACCAAAAATAGGTAAAATATCATTATAGTCAAAATATACAACCTTAATTCACTCTCGAACTGGCACCCACTTCAAGATGGGCAACCATTTTAAGCTAGATTACGATATTTCCATTTTCAGTAAAAAAAAAAAAAGATGACATCAAATAGAAACTAGTCAGAATTGAAAACATTAACACACTCTAAAACCGGCAGGCTGGTTCAAAACGGATAACCCTTTTTAGCAAGAAGACTATACGACATTTTGTCAACAACGACATCCTCCAAGAACATCTAGAATTATATTCATTATACAAAATATGATACGTGGTATATAGTCGTTGGGGACAAAACGCTAACCCAATTTGTGTAAAACGGTATAACTGTTTTTGGGTAAAATGTGACCATTATATATATATAAGCTTATTTGAAGAACATGTTTAATTTATTGAAGCCCCAATTCATCATCATACTATCGTACACTTCAACAAAGAATTCACAAGATTGTTTTTCACTTTCACATCATCAAAACAAGCTTGGTGCATTTACTTGTGATATCCAACTCATGAAAGGAGTACATCATATTCAAGTCATCATTTTTATATCTACTAAAAGAGGATATCAAAATCAAGCTTCCACTTTCACATCAACTCATCAATGAGCCATCTTCATTGTAATATATGCTCGTCTAGGAGTATCATTTTACATTTATTGTAATCAAACTATACACTCATAACTCATATCTACATTAGAACTTATCATTATTTATAGAGTTTAGAGAAGAGGTATTTACATCTCTTTGAAGAAAAGAAGACTTCCATATTAGAAGGGGTTGTTTGTTTAGAGAATTGCACAAGGTAGGATAGCTCGAGGTGTTCGATTTTGGGATGTAACTTAACCGTTAAAAGTCTCACTAGGTTGTGACATAACCGAGAAAATTCTCATTGTATCGGGTTTATATCTCACCTTTTAAGAGACATAAAATCTTGGTGGAATAAAAGCTTTTAAAATCCTAAGGGGAAAACCCTAGGTAGTGGATTAGGCCGCCTGAATAATCTCCTTCATTAATTTCTTTATTTATTTCCTGCATTGTATATCTATCTTGTTGCTGTCTAACCCTTTTATTTTCTTAGTATTTTAGTTTCTTGTTAGATAGATTAGAAAAAATCGGTATCACTATTAGGTGCTTGTCCTTGACCCTAGAAATCTAGTTAAAATGATATAACTTAGTTAGTATATATATATAGATTCTCATATGACTTACCTTGGATGTTTAGGTTTCCAAGTATTAAGGATCTTGACCTTAACATTATTATCACTTTCCACTTAGCTTAGATTGTTTGATCTTAGTATCCATAACTATCTATGCACTTTTAGCACACCTAGAACTTAGCTTCTGCACTTAGCAAACTCTTTAGATCACATTTAGTATCCTTGATTAAGATATTTGTTTGATAAGTTAGATTAACCTTCTCTATTTTAGTTTAAGAGTGTTTTATTTTTTTAATTAGGAATTGATTAAATAAGAGTCGTTTTCACCCCTATCTAGAACTTTATAAAAGTGAAAAATGAGAATTGCTATTCGATTACTTGTATTCGTAGTGATAATGGTGCCAAATATTTTAACTCTCCTTTTATAAGTTTTTGTGATTAGTTTGGCATTTAGATAAATTTTACGACTCCTAGAACTCCTCAACAAAATGGAGCAGTGGAAGGAAAAACTGGACTTTACAAGAAATTGAACGGACAATATTATTAGAACATAGCTTGTCTACATATCTTCAGGGTGAAGCCATTTGTGTGGCATGTTATGTTTAATGTAGAGATTTGAATAGACCTATAATTAAGAAAATCCCTATGAACGTCGGCATGGTAGACCTCCCACTATTGCCTTTTTTTGTGTTTTTAGTTGCACATGTTTTATCTTGAACATTAGGGGTTATTTGGGAAAATTTGATGTCAAATCGGATGATGCTATTTTCTTGGATATTCTACAAAGTTAGGGCTTATTGTATTAATATTAAGCATACTAAAACTATTGAAGAATCTATGCATGTTGACTTTGATGAAACTATCCCTTTTTGTGATGAAAAAGTAGTAGATGATGATTCAAACACTAAACCCACTCAAGATAAACCATTAGAACCTCCTAGTCAAGCAGTAAAGACACATTAATAAAATATTGAGGAAATTGCATAACCTTCAGATAGACCTATACCAAATTTACCAAAATGTTTGAAAAATATAAGAGGTCACCCAAGTGAGTTGATTCTAGGTGATCCTAGTGAAGGGGTAAGAACTCGTTATCGAATAAATGCTTCGTGTGCTCACTATGCTTTGTTGTTACAATTTGAGCCCAAAAATATTAAATAAGCTTTACTAGATGATCATTAAATAAACGATATTCATGGGGATTTAAATAAATTTAACTGTAGTAAAGTTTGGACCTTATTTGAAAAACTGATGGGTCTCACCATTATAAAAACTAAGTGGGTATTTTGTAACAAACTAGATGACTCTATTATTGTAACTAGGAATCAGGCATGTTTAGTTGCCCAAGGGTACAATCAAGAAGAGGATACTGATTTTGATGAAACTTTTTTCCCCAAAGCTAGACTTGAGTCTATTCATATGTTACTTTTATTTCTTGTTATATAGATTATAAATTGAATCAAATGGATATCAAAAGTGATTTTTTAAATGGTTTTATAAAGGAAGAAGTTATTGTTAAACAACCCATAGATTTTGAGGATCCAAAATTTTCAAATAAAATTTTCAAACTCAAAAAGCTTTATATGTTTTAAGACAAGCCACACGTGCTTGGTATGGTAGTTTGAGTAATTTTTTTGTAAATGATGGTTCTGAACGAGTAAAACTCTACTATTATTTGTTCATTAAGAAATGTTTAAGTGATATTCTCCTTGTTCAAATTTTTGTTGATGATATCATTTTTTTGTTGTTAGTGAAAATCGTTGTGAGAATATTTCCAGTGTATGCATAAAGAGTTTGAGATGCGCATGATGGGTAAATTGAACGGATTTCAAATCCAGCAAATGAATAATGAATTTTTCGTAAATCGAGTCAAGTTCAAAACAGAATTTATCGAGAAATTTGGACTTGATGATGAAGAAGAGATAAGAACTCCGATGAGCATATCCACATAATTAAAGAAAGACGAGGATGGTAAAGATGTCAATGAAAAAATGTATCGAGGTATGATTGGTAGTTTACTTTACTTAACAGCCTCTATACTCGATAGAATATTCTCCGTGTGTTTGTATGCTAGGTTTTAATCCTCCCCAAAGGAATCTCACCTTAGTGTCGTTAAATATATTTTTAGATATATGAAAGGCACGCTAAACTTAGGACTTTGGTACCCTAAATTTATGTTTTCTGAACTCATATGATATTCGGATGCCGACTATGTTGGGTGTAGATTTTATAGGAAAGGCACTAGTGATAGTTTCCAAATTTTAGGTAGATCCCTAGTTTCTTGGTCTAGCTAGTAGAAAATAAAATAGTGTTTCTATACCCACGGTCGAGTTTGAATATGTAGCGGAGGGATATTGTATGACTCAAATGATTTGGATAAAATAAACCTTGCTAGACACTGGATTAGAATAGGAGTGCATACCTATTAGATGTGATAACACACATGTCATTAATCTTACGAAAAATCTTATACAATACTCTATAAGCAAGCACATTGAGAGTAAACGCCATTTATTAGCGATCACACTAAAAAAAGGGGGATATCATACTTGAATTTGTAATTCCAAGAACCAACTAGCCGATATTTTCACCAAACCACTTTCACAATATCATTTCGAGAAAAGTAAGTGGAAATTGGTATGCAAATTATGTTATTTTCTATGTCTTTATGCATGAAATGTTATATTTCTTGGTAATCAGCTTTAAAAAAAATAAAATATGTTATAATTTGGTGAAATTTCTTCAGGTTTCCTAAAACCCTTTAAACCTTCCCTTAAATTTTTATCAAAAGATTTTAAATTTTGAAAAGTTACATTTTTGGTCCTTTTTTTACCAAATTTGGCAGCCACTTTACAGTGTACCACATTAATTCATCGTATAACGCACATCTGTTTTCTAAAACAAATCGTAGTAGCTCAATGGGCTTCTGGTTTCCTCACTCAAAACCCTAAAAAAATCTCACCTTTTGTCACAATCAACTCATTCCTCTCTTCATTTCTATCAAAACTTAACCATTCTTCTTCAGTCGCTCCTCCAAATCCCTCCCATATCATGTCAAAGAGACAAGGAAAGGGGTTTCTTCATCATTTCGTGGTGCTTCTTCTCCACCAGGATCTGTTGAATACAAGCCATTTAATGTTCTTATGGGTCAGATTCTTAGTCATTGTGCCTTTTAACGGGAGGTAATTTCTTAGAATTCAAGTTGTTTTGCCTAACAAACTTTGCTAGAGCTTTCGGCAATTTTATTCAAAAATATTTGATATTAAAGCATAATGTCTAAGATATTCTTTGTCAAACAAATCATTCCATAACCAAATATATATTTTATTCTATATTATGATTCTTTTCGTGTTTACTTGTATTAAATACTGTTTATGTTAATATTATCTCTGGCCATAAAAAAATATATTTTATTGGGTGATTTACTTATGAATTGCATATGCCAATAACTTTGGTCTGATAATTCCAATCCAAACAAATGTCTAAGATACTCTTTGTCAAACAAATCATTCCATAACTAAACATATACTTTTCATAATTAAAAAAAAATTATATAATTAAAAAATTATATAATTAAAATATTCTCATAATTACAAAATGCTAAATCTAATTTTTTTTATAATTACAAAATTCTAAAACTAAACTATTCCATAATATTTTCTATTACATAACGATGAAGATCACTTCCTTGAATCGTTAAATAAATAAATAAATAAATAAATATATATATATATATATATATATATATATATATATATCAGCTAAAAAACAGGGACTAAAAACGTATGTAAAATATAGTGGGTCGACAGTACCAGAAATAGTGGATTGACATTATAAAAACCGTGGGTTGCAAAGACATATCAGTGGTTTGCAGGTGTAACGACAATGGATTGTAGCAATAGGTTGTGTGTGTAATATCGATGGATTGTACATGTACAATACTAATGAATTGTATGTGTAAATTACACTACTACAGATCGGGGATTTACCCACGACAGTTTACCGACGACACGTAAAATCGTCGGTAATTTTTTCAGATTTACCGACGACCGGTAATTACCCACGAGAAAGTTGTCGCCGGTAGTTTACCGACGACTTGTCTCGTCGGTAAAAAGCAAAACGCCGTCGTCATTTCTTTTCTTTTTTTTATTTTTTTTTTCTTGGATTTTTCGTCGGTAAGTTACCGACAAATAGGAAAGTCGTCGGTAAAGTATAGATTTTAACGACGAGACTTTACATTTACCGACGACTTTACGTGTCGTCGGTAAACTTGACGTGCATATATGCGAACAACCTGTATTTTTTTTTCCTTAAACCCCAAAAACCCCATTTTTTTTCTCCCAATTTCTCCCAATTTCTCCCAAAAACATCAATCAAACTCATTCAATTTTTTTGCAATACCTTCTCCAATTCATCTCTAACCATTTGCAAGTTTATAATCAAGGTGGGGCATCATCAACACACAATTTCATCTACAAATATTAGGTAAATTCTTGATTTTTTTTTATTATGATCATATTTGGTGTAATTCTTGCAATGTTATGGGTTTAGGTTTATTATTACATTATCAAGGTTGGGACTTCATCATCAATATCCAATTTCTTCCACCAATTCAAGGTATTTTCTTAAAATTTCAAACTTTTTAATTTAATTTTTTATGCATGAATTTTGAATTGTGTATTAGTTGCTATATATATTTTGTATATTTTTTGATTGTCTTGTTATATATTGTGTATAAATCATGCATACATTCATTTATTTCATATATTATGTTTCATATATTTTTGTATTTGTGTATTTATTTATGTGAAATTGTTTATATATTTATTGTGTTGTAATTTTATCTATTTATTTATTATGATGTAATTTTATTTATTTATTTGTGATGTAATTTTATTTATTTATTGGTTTGTATTTATATTCAAGCCATTGGTTTGTAATTTGTGTTATTTATATTCATTGTGTTGTAATTTTTTTTTTTTTCATTTTATCAATTGGGTTGTAATAATTTTTTATTTTATTTTCATATGAATGTAGTTGTCTATTTACCTAAGATTGTTGTAAAGAGATGGCTTCGGATAAGAGTTGGATGGATGCTACGGATTTATTCGATCCAAACTATCTTGTTGGGGTTTTGGGTTTTATCGCATATGCAAAACAACATTCGCAATTTGGAGATCTTATTTATTGCCCGTGTAACTATTGTAAAAATAATCGTCGATTAGCCTCTCGGACGGTTACGAACCACCTTTATAATGAAGGGATTATGAAGTCGTATCGGGTTTGGATAAAACACAGTGAGCAGCCGGTCGTTCCCGAAGAAATCCCTATTCCGAATAGAGTTAATGAAATTGCCGAGGTTTATGACGATGTGAGACACAGTTACGATGTTGGGGGTCATCAGGGTGACACCGAGATGAGAGACGCAGAAATTCCAAGTAGTTTCGAAAAACTGTTTAACGAATTGGAGACAGAATTATATCCCGGTTGTAAAGTGATGAGTTCATTGAACTTCATTGCCAAGCTTATGCACGTAAAGGTAAAGAACAAGTGGACTAACACGTCATTCACCGAGCTATTGGAGTTGATTGGTCGTATTTTGCCCAAACCTCACACTTTGCCCGATTCGTATGATTCATGCAACAAGAAGTTGAAAAGCTTGGGTATGGGGTATATTACCATCGATGTTTGTTTGAACGATTGTGCCATATTTTATAAAGAGTATAAAGACCTCGATAAGTGTCCAGTTTGTAGCGAGTCTAGATGGGACCCAAAGAAGGGTATCAAAGTACCACATAAGAAGCTCCGCTATTTTCCGATTGCTCCCAGGTTACAGCGACTATACGCTTCAAAGCACACCGCTGAAGACATGGTTTGGCACCATACCGGTAAGAGTGCCGATCCGGATGTGTTGCGTCATCCTGTTGATGGTGATAGTTGGAAGAGATTTGCATCGCTACACCATGAGTTTGCTAGTGAACCTCGTAATGTATTTTTGGGTCTCGGTATCGACGGGTTTTGTCCTTTCTCTATGCAAAACAACTCGTATAGCATGTGGCCTGTCATATTAACCGTCTATAACTTGCCACCGTGGGTATGCATCAAGGAAACCACTTTTCAGCTTTGTTTGTTGATTCCGGGTCCTCGATCGCCCGGTAAGGACATGGATGTTTACCTCCGCCCTATGATAGATGAGTTGGACGAGTTGTGGAGTAAAGGGATCCTTACGTATGATGCCCATACAAAACAAGAGTTTACTATGAAGGTTTGTCTGTTGTCCACCACCAATGATTTCCCCACTCGGTCATACACTTCAGGATGGTCGGGTCAAGGTTACATGGCTTGCCCGGAATGCATGGATTCCACACCTTCATTGGGTGTGACAAAAGGTGTGGTTTAATTTGACCATAGACGTTGGTTACCCTTCAAACATCGGTTTAGATCAGATAATGTTTCGTACCCGGCAACCAATTTTACTAAGCGACCGAAGAAATATAGTCCAGCTAGTATTCAGACACAGTTAGATGGTCTTCCCATTGTGTTTCCCGGCAAACACAAGGATTTTGGAGGCAAGGTCATGAAGACTACAGGTCCTCGCCAGACGAATTGGAAGAAAAAGAGAATTTTCTATCGTTTACCTTATTGGTCCGCAAATCTGTTGAAGCATAACATTGATGTCATGCACTGCGAGAAAAACGTGTGTGATGCTCTTCTCGGTACAGTTATAGCAGTCGATGGGAAACCAAACAAAGATAACGCTAAGGCGCGGGAAGATCTTGAGAAAATGAAATTCAGGAAAGAATTGTGGTTGGCAACAGAAGAAAAAAAAACGATTCTAAAACGTGGAAAGTATACGTTGTCAGCGGAGAAGAGGAAGTTGTTTCTTGAGTGGTTACAGGTACAGAGGTTTCCCGATGGATTCGCGTCTAGTATGAGGAATAACGTTCACGCCGATACGGGGAAGATCATTGGAATGAAATCTCATGATTGTCATGTTATGATGCAGTACCTTTTTGTTTGTTGTCTCCCTGGGCTTCTAGATGATAAATCGATTAGCGACGCAATTATTGGGTTAGTTAATGTGTTTAGAGTCGTTTGTAACAAGAACCTGAGTAGGAAAGAGTTGGTGGATGGTAAGGCGAAAGTGGTTGAAGTGATGTGCAAGTTAGAAATGATTTTATTTAAATTACAGATGGCCGATGTGATGTCCAATTACCACCGGGGTGATGGGAGCGGTGAAGATCCGAATCGGAATCAACCCCCAAACCTCAATGACTGTAACCAGCCACCCGGTAATATTTATTATTTTATAAAATTCATTTAATATATGTTAGTAATCTATTTAACATAATTTTATTAAACAGTTAGGCGAAAGAGGAGACCCCGAAATGTCTCGACCCTCAAAACCGCAAACGATGCGAAGGAGAAGCTAGGTGGGCCCCTTCCAGTGGACTTCTGCATTTTAGATGACACGTGGAACCCATACGGAGAATATGGGAAACACGTGGCCCAAGTGGTGGGTCTCGCGGTTCGTGAAACAGTCCCCCCCTACTACAGATCTTGGAGTGCTGTGCCAAGGGGACTTAAAGTCTCGATTCTCGGAAAACTGGAGGAGTTCTTCAACCTCGAAGAGTGGAGGGCCCGCAGAGATTGGCCCTTAATCAGCGGGAAGCTAACGCAGTCTCAGTCCGCAGCCTACAGGCGGTGGAAGAGCGACCTGAAGGCTGATTACTTGGGCACGGGCGATTGTCCCCCGGATGTGCTACCCGATCACTGGAAGTTGACCGAAGAGATGATGAATGACCCTCAGAAGAAGGTAAAATCTTAAATTAATTATTTTATTATTAAATTAGTGTTTAATTAATTTTTTATCTTGAATCGTAACAGGCTCAGGCGGAGATTAATAAGAAGAATCGGCAGAACCAGAAGAAGCCGAACAAGTCAGGTTCTCGGAACCAAACCCAGACCCGCCACGAGATTATCGAGGTATAATTTATTAAAGTAAAAATAAAAGTTATTAGTTATATAATTTAAATTTTTAATAATTATAATTTTTATGTATATTTTATAGGGTAAGCTGAAGATTGACACGAAGGAGCCCCTGAGCTTTATCGACGAGCAGACCCAAGAGGAGGTCCCACTTCCACCGTTGGGCGGATACTTCGAGTACTTGGGCTATGACGGGGCGAAGGGCAAATGGGTCGATGATAGATGGGAGCAGGCTAGTGTAAGTATTTTATTTTACTTTTTATTATTTAAAATTAATTATTTAACTTTAAATTTATTTCTTTGTTATTTTTATTAATTATTTATTTGAAATTTTATTACAGGGAGTTTATCGGGAGAAGCTTAGGGATCGGGTTATCGAGACGGGGTCCCAATCGGCTGATGATGTTCCACTGGAGGAGCAGATAGGAGCGTTAAAGGAGACGGTTCAGGAGGTGATGAAACCGGCTAAGAGCAGACATTGGATCCCGTCAATCGGAGGTGTCTTCAAGAAAAAGAAGGACCCGAAGCCGCCTGTTTCGGACGAGCTCGCTAAGAAGAATGCGAGAAAGATCCAGCGGATATTTGACGGGATGAACGAGCTCCGCGCAGTCCAAGGATTACCTCCTATGCCGGATGATGATGCTCCACCGAGCTCCTCCTCTAGGTCCGATGATTTTTTCGCGAAGATGCTCAAAGGCCTCAACGAATCTCGTGAAAAAAATGGTCTCGATCCGGTCTCCGATGAAGATGAAGATGAAGAGAGTGAAGCTAGTGATCGAGGAGAAGATATTTCGGGACCGTGATTTATTAATATTTTCCTATGTTTATTTACGACTTTGATTTTATTTACGTTTATGTTCATGACTTTTATTTAACTTTTTATGTAATATTTTGACTTTTAACTCCGGGAGTTTGACTTTATTCCCGGGGTTTGACTTTATTGCCCGGGTTTTGACTACCCGGGTTTATTTATATTTTATGAATATAATTCCAGTTTTCACGTTATATTCATGATTTCTATTACATTATTTTTTTTAAAAACGAAAAACCAAATTAAAAAAAAAAATAATAATAAGAATACCGACGACATTCATCACATGAATGTCGTTGGTAAAGTTTTCAAAAAAAATAAAATAAAAAAGGTTTAACGACGACATTCATGTGATGAATGTCGTCGGTAATTGTTTTAAAAAAATAAAATATTAAAGTATACCGACGACATTCATGTGATGAATGTCGTCGGTAAACAATTTAGAACAAAAAATAAAAAAAATTATTTACTAGGATACCGACAACCCTGTCGTCGGTAATATATTTTTTACCGACAACATACGTCGTCGGTAAAGCAATGCTTATTACCGGCGACCAAACAAAAGAGTCGTCGGTAAGAGATAGTTTACCGACAAAATGAATTTCGTCGATAAAATATAATGTTTATCGACGAGAAGCCAAATGCGCCGTCGGTAAGCTTGATTTTACCGACCAACTTCTAGGGACGACAGCTTACCGACGACCACTCGTCGGTAAACAAATTTACCGACGAAATTGTACTTTTTACCGACGACAGATGTCGTCGGTAAATCCTCGACCTGCTGTAGTGTTAATGGATTGTATATACTTTTTACCATTAACAAGAAAATCTACGAACATGTTATTTACCACTTCCTAAACACTACATAACTATCACTACAACTCATCAATAAGAATACATAGATATTACATTAAATCAAGGGTTATCTTTCTTCTTCGTAGTGATAGTTTGGCTGAAAAATCGTGGACCTGGCGTTATTATTTTTATATTTCTCCGTTAGAGTTGGGTTAGTATAAGCTGAGACTCTTCGTTTGATTAATCATTGAGACGTGTGCTTTGCAAACAGGGTGTAACAGACAAACTTCGGAGGTGCGGAAAGACCGATTGAACAAAGGAGGAGATTTTTCCGGTGAGATAATCTAAGAGAGGTTTGCAGTTCGAAAATGATGCATATAAAGGTAAAGGAAATGACGGTTGCTGAAAATGACAAATGTTTGGGAGATATAAGAATTGCACAAGTAGATGACGGTAGTTGGAAAAGTAAGTCACCAAATGATGAGTATATTGCTGAAAATATAGCTGTTGTATATAAATAAAGGAAATTTATTTATATATAATAATTCTAATTTAAACCCACAAGATTTCTTGTAACCTTTATTTTAAAATGTTTGTTAGAGTAGATTGATTAGATAATTTAGTTTGACAAAAACAAAAAAAAAATTAGATAATTTAGACTCTTCAAAATGAAAGGGAATGATTGAAATTGTTAAGAGTGTATAATATAGTAAAAAATGTTTTACACTATATCTCTTATTTAATAGTAATGTTTTCCTATATCTTTATAATCTCTTTAACCTAACTGTCATCACTACTACATTTCGTCTATTTACCGACGACAGATCACCGGCGAATTACGGGTCGTCGGTAAACGTCCTTGATTACCGACGACAACGTTGTCGCTAATATTTACCGACAAAGCTCCGTCGTTAAAAGTATCGACTTCGTCGTTAATTAGGTGGTTTGAATTTTTATTTTTTTTAAATGTAAATTTGCCGTCGCTAATGAGGACGACGACGTTTTTCGTCCTTAATTAGCGACGAGTTTTCTTTAATTACCGGCGAATTTACGTGTCGTCGGTAATTATTGTATATATTTTTAAAGGCTGCAGGTTTTTTATCTCATTAAACACCCACACACACCCAAAAACACCTCCGAATTTCTCCCAAAAAATCCCAGAATTTTTTTTTTAGAATCCTAATTGATTCTCCAATTTGTCTTGCACCATTCCCGGGTTCATAATCAAGGTGGGGCATTATCAATATCCATTTTCATCAAAAAATTTAAGGTAAATTCATGAAATTCCATGTTTTTAAAATTTAATTTTTATTTTAGAATTGTGTTTAATTGTTGATATATAATGTGATTAGGTGTATTAGTACATTGTCTAGGTGGGTTGTGGTCATCAATCCTCTTCTTAACCATCTAATTCAAGGTATTTTCAAGAAATTTCATGCTTTTTCATTTTTTTTAATTGATATGTGTTAGTTGCTATAATTAGACATGATTAGGTTGATGATTTACATGTGATTTGCTTTACTTTTTTATTATTATGTCTTGTAGTATGCATGTTTGGTTGTATTTAATTTTTTGTGTTCATATATTATTATTTGTTTTTATTAATTATATGAAATTTATTATCTATATATTGTGTTGTAATTTTATTTATTCAATGGTTTGTAATTTTATTCATTCAATGGTTTGTAATAATTATTCATTCAATGGTTTGTAATTTTTATTATGTCATTTATTGTGTTGTAATTTTTATTCTTCTTTTTAATTGGGTTGTAATAATTATATATTTTATTTGTCTAGTTGTATAAAATTGTTGCGAAGAGATGAATCCGGATTTGGATAAGAGTTGGATCGATACAACTAATTACTATACGAAAGAATATGTATCTGGGGTTATTCGTTTTATCGAATATGCAGAGAAAAATGAAGATTGTACCACTGGTTTCATGTCTTGTCCGTGTACGAAGTGTAATAATTACTCTCGAAAACCCATCGACGAAGTTAGGGCCCACCTTCTTAAACACGGTTTCAACAAAACATATCTTGTTTGGACAAAGCACGGCGAGAACGAGGTCCCCGAAGGTCGGATAGGGGGTATTTACAGCCGTCTTCAAGAATTTTTTGACGTGGAGGGGTGGAGGAGAAGAGGTGACTGGGAGGATATTTGCGAAAAGTTGACCAGTATGCAATCGGCCTGCTATCGGAGATGGAAATCCGACTTGAAGTCGGATTACTACAACAACGGTCTCGCTCCCCCGGATGTTAAACCCGAGTATTGGGCTATTGCGAAGAAGAATTGGGACGATCTGAATGCCCAGGTAACAAAAAAAATTATTTATTACAACTATTTTTCGTTATTTATTAGATTTATAACTATTTTTGTTTATTATTTGTAGGCTCAGGCGGAGATTAATCGGAAAAACCGGGAGCAGCAGACTAGTGCGAGTAGGGCTGGGTCTCGGAACCTATCCCAGACTAGGGAGGTTATTATGGAGGTATAATTACATTTAATAAAAATTTACTTTAATGTTTTTAATAATTTATTTATTTTTAGTTATTTAATATTCGGTATTGAAAATTGTATAGGGGACGCTTAAGACCGTGACGAAGGAGCCGATGATTTTCACGGACGAAGAGACCCAAGAGGAGATGGAGCTTCCTCCATTGAGCGGCTACTTCGATCATCTTGCATACGATTCGGCTAGTGACAGCTATCGGGACGATCGGTTGGAAAAAGCAAGTGTAAGTTTTTTTTTCATTACTTAAATATTTTATTTTTAACTTTACTTTGATATTAATCTAATTTATTTTTAAATTAAATCTAATTATAGGCTGTTTTACGGGGGAAGATGCAGACGAAGGTAGTGGAGGCTGCAGCCAATGGCACCGAGGTTTCTACGGAGGAGCAGATGGATGCTATTTTAGAGACCATTATGGAGGTCATGGCCCCACCGAAGTCGAGACATTGGGTGCCTACCATTGGAGGGGTGCGGAAGAGATCACGGAAACAAGCAAAAGCCGATGCTGCGTCTGAGGATCTACTGAAGGCGATGTTCGCAGGCATGAACGAGCTTCGAGTCAAACAAGGTCTTGAACCTATACCAGATCCTACCTCCACATCGACCGGGAGTTCTTCGAGCCAGTCGAGTCAGCCGAGCTTAATGGACACGCTATTCGATACCTTAAATGGTATGAGGATAGCTCAAGGAATGGCCCCGGTCGCCCACCCCCAGCCCCCCCAGCCCCCCCCCCCGATAAGGAGTCCCGAGGAACGAGGAGATGAAAGGAATGATGATGATGATGCTTAGTTGGAGTTGGTTTTTATTTGAGTTGGACTTGGTTTGTAATAGTTTGGTTTGTTTAGACTTATGTTGATTATGATTCGGTTTTTTTAGACTTTTTTTTGGTGTGTTTGACTTATGTTGACTTGTTTTGACTCTTTGTAAGACTTTTTTTATGGTTTTAATTATGATTCGGTTTTTTCTATTAATTATTGAATTTTTTTGTCATATGTATCAATTTTATTCGTATTACATTTATAATAAAAACAAAAATCAAATAAAAAAAATGAATTTAAAAATTTAAAAAAAAAAAAAAAAAAAGATTGCCGACGACATTCATACTGAATTTACGACGACATTCATCATTTGAATGTCGTCGCTAATTGCATAAAAAAACAATTATTTAATCCGGATTTATATTTAAAAAAAAAACATAAAACATAAAATAGCGACAACAGGTCGTCGGTAATTGTTGTCGGCAATTAGAATATAAAAAAAAGAATAAATAAATTCAATTATCGGCCACAAAAAAAAAAGAAAAACAAATTACATTATAGCGGCGAGACTAGTCGTCGGTAATCTTACCAATCAACGACGACGTCGTTTCGTCGGTAAGATTAACGACGAATAGTGCTTTATTCGCCGGTAAGTCTTGATTTACCGACCAATTTCTAGTAACGACGTCTTAACGACGAGGCGTCGTCAGTAATCCTTTTTAACGACGAATTATCGGTGTTTACCGACGACACGTGTCGTCGGTAAACAATCGAATTCCAGTAGTGCATGCTTCATGATCTCACATTCTCTATATTATTTTTTTAGACCAAAGATGAAACATATCGCATGACTAATTTTCCATGGATATGTTTAATATATAGACAAAAATACAAAGAAAATACATAATGGGGATAATTAGTTACATAAACGAAATGCAATAGATGACATCAGAACAACATTAGATCCAGATTTTGTCTGATTTATGACAGTTAAACACCGGCAAAGACTTATTGGCAAGTAAAGTAAGTAATTAATACAAACTAGACATAAAATAGTTGTCATCAAAGATGAGACAGAAATTGATGTTTCTTTGGAAGGCATATTGCCTCCAAAGGCTTAGCGTATGCCATGGTAACTCTGGTAACATTCAGCATTTTCTTATCATCATTTTCATTTATCGTGTTCCAGTCAAAACATTGTATGAGTGCACCCAAGCCCAATACAATTGTTCGTAGGGCCATATCTTCTCCAGGACAACCTCTCCTCCCCATTCCAAATGGAACAAACTTTCCACCAACACCAAACTCCCTTTGAACTTCCAATCCATGAAACCTCTCTGGCTTAAACATGTTTGGATCCTCCCACACTTTATGATCTCTATGCATGGCCCAAGCATTCACTATAAGAGTTGTACCCTCTGGAACATTATATCCTCCAACTACACAGTCTTCTGATGAAGTGTGAGGCTGAAGAAGTGGCAACGGAGGATGCAATCGTAGTATTTCACTAACAACACAATGCAGATAAGGAAGTTTAGGAAGATCGGATTCATTCAACAACCTTTCATGTCCTACATTGTTGTCAATCTCTGTAATCAGCTTTTGAA
Organism: Nemophila menziesii; assembly: GCA_029959085.1. Classification (NCBI taxonomy): domain Eukaryota; kingdom Viridiplantae; phylum Streptophyta; class Magnoliopsida; order Boraginales; family Hydrophyllaceae; genus Nemophila; species Nemophila menziesii. Next base: position 20,313,621 of record JARWIR010000013.1, on the reverse strand, counting down.
GTTCATTTGGGTGAGTTAATAGAAGCGGCATCGCCCATTCTAAAGTCTCGCATGTTGGATGTGCTCCTGCCGAAAACAATACCTAAAGGCAGATAGTGAGAATAACTTATAAATTAGGTCTAGTTTGTACTTTGCTTAATTAGATAAAGAGTAATAAATAGAGTATATTATTACTCTTAAATAAAGAAGAATGAGCTATATATATATAGAGTATACTTACTAGGCAGAGACTTTTGATGAGATCATCCGTGTAGAAACCAGGCTCTATTTGTTGGAGAGCAAAGAGAGTGTCAAAAAGTGTTGCCTTCTTTTCCCTCTTCACGAAAGCATTAGAATTAACCTCATTAGCAATTTGTTGTCTGGTATCATCCAACCTACCTTGTATAAAATCATTTTTCTCCTCTTGCCATGAAATCATGTTCTTTTCCATGCCTTTATATCCAAAAAATTTCAAGATTGGAAAATAATCACAAACGCTCATTGCTATACTTGGACGAAATATCCTCCTATACTTCTCAACTTTATTTTTGGCAGACTCAGTTCCAGCATCCTCCTCTTTCACATAACATGTTCCTGTAACAAGTCTGATCATAACATTGCAAACAAAAACAGAGATTAAATAGTCCAAATCAATTTTACAGGTTCCATCTGTTGAAGCTTTGAATATTAATCTCACAAGGGTTTGAGTTTCTTCTTCGCGGATGGAGGTAGATTTTTTAAGGCTATTAGTAGAGAAGAGTTCAGTAGTAGTTAGGCGACGAAGAGCTTTCCAATAGTCACCAGATATTGGAGCCCATGGGAAGAGTGAGTAATTAAAGGTGAAGTGATCCCCTGCCATACATTTAGGCCGGTTCGGAAAACTCATATCATGTTTGGTTAAACATTCTTTCACTATAGATGGAGACGAGACGACGAGAAAAGATCGACACCCAAACTTGAGAAAGAGGACTGGACCATATCGAGTTAATAACGAAGCAAGGGCTAGGTAAAGCGAATTTTTTATGAGATAATAATGGCCTATGATTGGAATAGCAAGGGGAGAAGGTGGTAATTTTTTCTTGCTGTGATAGTAGACACGTTTTAGAAAGAGAATGGAAAAAAACAAAGCAAGATAATAGTAGTAAAGATTTGCCATCGTTATCCTTTGAGTTTAAGTGAGCGATAGTTGAGATAGAGTGTGAAGAGTATGGCTAAGCTTGTAGCTATATATAGGCAAGAGGATGGGCGGATTTAGGGAATGAGGTGGGCCTGCAACCCCTCCTTCCCCACACCTCCACGCTAATTAATTATTAGTTCCCAGAGCGACCTAGGGGATTCGGGAATAATAATCTCGATTCCCTTTTTTCTTTTTTTAAGTCAATTGCGCTACATGTTCTTGGCAAAAAAAGACATGATTGATCTATATATTTAGAACTAATTGCAATATAAGTTCTAAAATAAATAGTAGTATTAAATTAAACTATAAGTTCCTGATTTAAATTAAAAAAGAAATTACAATATAAATCTTTATATTTTATACTAATTACACACTATAAGTAATGTAAATGAAAAAAAAAATTAAAATGATCTTTTATAAAGTAAATTTGAGAAAAAATTGATTTCTGTTATGAAATATTATTTAGTGGATATTATTATTATAGAGTAGTGGGGTGGTGTAACCTTCATATTTATCCCTTGTAACATCATACTTATTATGTAATTAGTAGGGTAGTTGGATAGTCTCATATTGCCTATATAAAGGGCTTGTACATTCCCTCAGGAAGATGGAAATCCATATATAATAATATACTCTTCTTATCTCCATATATCCTCTCATCAACTAGTTTCTTTTACATATTGTTTCAACACGTTATCAGCACGACTTTACCAACCGAGCTAATATGATTGACTCTTCATAATTTTTTTTGGTTATATAGAGGTAAGTAATCTTGAGGTAAGATATATATTTTTTTAATTCTTTATGTTATATTATAATATAATTGATTACTTCATCTCTATTTGAAAATATATTCTAATAGAGAGTAAAGATTAATTGGAATTCATATACCTCTTCAAATATATGATTTTGAAAGAGAAGATTCAACTTGAAAATGTACAAGTTTGCTTCAAGAAAAGAATTACAATCATTGAAAAAAATGACGAGAATAAGCAACTGAATGTTTGCTTCAATTTATAAATTATGATTGCTTAAAAGCAATGTGAAACTCGTCTTGTTTATGAAAATAAATAACTTTCGAGTTGTTTATAAAGAACAAAAATATTTCAATGAACTTATCAAGAAAAAATTTGAATATTGAGAAACAATTAATGAAACCATTATGAAATGTCCAACTTGATAATGATTCATGGGTGAAATTATTCAAGCCCACTTTCTACAAAAGTATGATTCATGAAAATGAGTCTAATAAAATAATTTTTCGTACATATCTTGAGCAATACTTTTGTCATATATCTTGAATTTGAAATCAAGTGAGAAAATAAGGCTTATATGAAAAAAATTGGACATGTAATCCAAATACACCACAAAAAAAAGTGGATTGAAATTGCAAAAGCATCTGTGAAAGATTATGGAATTCATTTATCATAATATCGTTAATTATAGACTTAAAGTCTCAATATTTTATGGAAAAAATGATTTATTGAATCATGCAAATAAGTATTAAGATGATCTCTCTTAAATTCTCAAATACATCTTGAGACATGGAAAAAAACATTCTATTATCATTTCCTATGAAATATTGAATCTTAAAATGTTTGTTTGGCATGACCTTGAAAGCCATATGAATGTCACATATGATAGTGAAAATAATCATTTGGGAAGAAAGTAACGCATCTAAGAACGAATGCGTAGAAAAAAATTACATTTCTTCAATATTATCTCCAACGAGGCTTAAAGCCTAATCCCATGATTTATATAGTTATCACGAATCAAAAATTCGTTTGATATAATGAACAATTATACATTATATTTGTTATTGACTTTGAAAATCATACGGGGTTGGAGAAATAATTACGTATTCCTGAAAAGAACACGTTATCATAAAAAAAATCGTGAACTTGAAATTGCGAAAGATTATTTGACATGATTATTGAATCATGAAAACAAAAACAAAGATAAATTATGAAATGAATCCTTATAGGATCAAAAGTGACATTTTAATAACAAGATAATTAAATGTTAGAAGTGGGATTCGAACTCTAACCCTTTTGCAAAGAGCTTACTCGAATATGTTGTTTTAGACCAATCGATCATCATGTCATTTTTGTATTTGAACAAAACAAAAATCATCATGTCATAAGTGAAAAAGTTAATCGACAAAATTATGTGACATAATTATTTTATGAGGAATGTCATTTGGATAAATCCAATATTAAATCAATTACGAGAGGATAAACTTATACTTCTATGAAGGATATTAAATCTTTATCGTATCTTCTCAAAGGATAATATATGAGCAAGTCCAACTCGATTAAATTTCAAAAATAGAATGACAAAATATCTTGAATTGAGATGTTTCATATGCTCGAGATGCACAAAAAATTGATATTATTTTTTAATAAAAACTCATCAACATGACTAATCGGTCAAAACCATCACATGAAGTGATATAAGTTTGATGACCCTAATCTTTTGATAGGTTAGGCTTTTCGTCATGTTTATCAATATAAATTTATTATCATGAATATAATCATGATTATAACCACAACCACTAATACAATATTTATCAATATTGTTTAAATCCTACAATAAATATTATTAGGATATCTCCTTTTTGTTTGTACTATTTGAAGTCAATAGCCAAATTCAGAGGGAGAAATATATGATCTAGCAGAATATATATTTTCTTAAAATAGAAAATTGCTAGACAATTGGTTGTGAATTTGCCTAATATGACTTATCGACATACAACTATATACATATATACGGTCATATTGAAAAAATAAAGTCCAACTAAAATTCATATATACCCTCATTGGTCAAAGACCTAAAGTATCCATCTATGAACTGTTACTTGTGCAACATAAAATATAAATGTTCCACCATTATGCACAAAGATGAGATCACGAACAAATATGAGAATTTATTTCAATCTACAATGATTGATATGTATATTGGGTTTGCCACATGAAAAATATGTATACTGAAATACTATGCATAAAGTAAGATTCTCATGATAAGAGGGGAGCTGAAAAATCTTTTATAAGATACATCTTCATCCTCGAAAATAAGTTACGAGCTTATTGTAAAAATAAGATGCATTCATAAGTGACTAAGTCACATATTCAGCTTGCAATGATCCTGCTCAAATTAATATCTTTTGAAAAAAATACATTGCAACGTGTAAAGCGTGGTCGACCTGTCGGTTCCAAAATATCATAAAATTGAGCAGTATGAGCAAGTTGGAACTTCTAAAATTATCATGAGATAATGTAGAAAATATAATTAAAGAATAGTACTCTAAAAAGAGTACCAGGTACCTGAATATTTTCTCAGTATTGAGAAATTGAGATAAAGGAATCTCATTCAATTATATTACTATAGAAATATATGGAATCGAAAAACAACTTGATCATGATTGAATAATATGTGTAAAAGATCATGTAAAAGTTACTAAATAAAAACGAGGATATTGAATCGAAGTCCATTCTATGACGTCGTCTAGAAAAATTAATTGGCCAAATATAAAAAGACGCAATCAGGCATAATCATACTCACACGGTCAATGTGAATATATGAAGTAAATTTTTTGGTGGATAATATTTGCCTGAAAGTTTAATATAGAACTCCATGTGCGTCTTATGGTAAAATAAATTTACCAATATGTATCGTGTGATACGAAAAATTACATAAAAGTCTTTAGAAGACTAAAAACGCGTATACATAAATCCCGGGATATATTAGAATGATATTTGTATTACTTTTGTTGTCTTTAACAATCTTTAATTGTCTTATATATTGTCATGTAATCTTCCATATATTAGTTCTATATTCCATAAGTAGAATATGTGTATATTTATGATTACGTGCATGAATATTTATTACTCTAAATTGCACATGATTGTGTTTGTGGATCATTCCAGTGTTATATGACGATATGACTTCATATATTGTTTAATTTGAAATTATAGTTACTATTATAAAAATGTGTAAGATACTGAATATCGAGATTATATTCGAAATTGAAGATCATCACATATACATTTACTTGAGGGGGAGAACAACACGTATTCCACTCTTTATTCTTTCGTCAAGGTTTTTTCCCACAGGGTTTTCCTGACAAAGTTTTTAACGAGGAAAACTGAAAGCGTATTGATGACGATTATGTACTCTTTTTCCTTTACTCGGCTTTTGTCCCACGGGGTTTTCCTAGTAAGGTTTTAACGAGGCATATCAATAAAAATTTGGTGGATATTCAACTCGCCTTGGTCAAATTTAAGTTCACAAGAAAAGCCCAAGATGTAAAGTTCAAGATGAATATCATGTCAATATAATTTATGGATGCACTTGATAATTTTATGCAAAGATAATTCCATTTCATGAGACAAGTCAATAATACTAATGATTAGGGTACTTTATCCACACATTCAGAGAGAGATTCATACGCGTTGCACTCTTTTTCCCTTGACTGGTTTTTTTCCCATTGGGTTTTACTAGCGAGGTTTTTAATGAGGCAACATCATATGCGTATTAGAAATAATATCCAAGGGGGAGTGTTATGAAATATTATTTAGTGGATATTATTATTATAGAGTAGTGGGGTTGTGTAACCTTCATATTTATCCCTTGTAACATCCTACTTATTATGTAATTAGTAGGGTAGTTGGAAAGTCTCATATTGCCTATATAAAGGGCTTGTACATTCCCTCAAAGGAAGATGGAAATCCATATATAATAATATACTCTTCTTATCTCCATATATCCTCTCATCAACTAGTTTCTTTTACATATTGTTTCTTATTTATTTGGAGAACTGATTAATTTAGAATTTTTGTATAACTAAAAAAATATAAGTTTCTAAGAAATTTGGAAGGATTAGATCCAACAATGTACAAAACTTCATTCTTGTAAATATTAGTCATCTACAAATTAAATATAGAAGTTAATCTTTTTAGAATTAGAAATTAATTGCAGACTTTTCTAGAATTAGGCCCAATAACCACAATCACCACCCCCACCCCGCGGTCCTATTTTATTCTTTATTGTTGTTGACCACAACTCCCATCAACTTCCTTATAAAAAACATCTTTATCCTTGTTAACGGTATGCATGTCATCATTGTGAGAAGTAATGCTAATGACAAACTCAATGATCTTGTTATAATCACGTATTCAGTCTGGGTACGAGTATACGGACTTGTAGGGATTCAAAACAATTTGGGAGTTATTGAGGTCTTTGGATCATTCATTGGCGAAGTTGGTGAAGTGGATTACCTAATAGCTGATAATTATAAGCTCACTTTCATCAGGTATAGGGCTAATTTTGACACTTCAGAGCCCATTAAAACTGGAGTATACATACAACAACTTCATGGTTTAGCGTGGGTATGTTTTACTTACGCGAGTATCGACTTATTTTGCTTCAATTGTGGGCGTTTAGGCCATAATAAAACATCCTGCTACACTTCCATGCTGGGACCTAGATGGAATGAAGACGTATCCCGCATTCTTTAACTGGTCTAAAGAGATGGCTATTAGGAATGAAGATACTGTTTTTCACGTTTTACGTAAAAGAGATGAATGGGGAATTTTTGACGAAATAATTCAATTTTATCCTTTTAGAAGACAAGATGGGGATAATGATGATGATAGTAATGACGGAGCAAACGCAGGCAATTACACCCTTTTTCAAATATTCAATTTGGTTCTATTGACATTCCACCTCAAGGTGATAGTGTAGGGAGAAATGGCGAAGAGAAAAAAGCTGAAAGTGAGTCAACTAAACGCAAAGAGAGAACTCAAATGGACCTGTGGAATTATTAGAGAATAAGTACCCTGCTATATATAAGATATTTTGTGAAGAATTGGGGGATGTGTGAATGAGTATTATTGTTAACAATCAAACCATTAATGAGGTTTTAAGTGCTAGAGAGGTTGATATAGACGAGATGTATCAAAAATTTACTGGTGAAATAGCTCAGGAAAAGGAAGGTTTTCTTCTTCCTTCAACTAATACTATTATTGCTTCGGTGGGGGTTACTAATTCTTGTTTAAACATGAAGATGGTTGCAGGGTTAAGCACGCAAGTGTAGATTGATTCATCCAATCTCGCTGGTTTCAATTATGGAAGGAATACATATGCTAAAAATGATACTTTTTTTTTTTGATGACGAGGGTTCCCGGGCTTACACCCGACTAGTCTGGGGAGGGTTTCGGACCTTGGAAACTTTCCAAACTTCTAATAACTCTCTTCCGCTTGCGAGATTCAATAACTTTCTGCCGCCTGCGGGATTCGAACCATGTACCTCTCACTCTTGAGAGAACTTTTTCCAAACTTTAATAACTTTCTGCCGCCTGCGGGATTCGAGCCATGTACCTCTCACTTGAGAGAACTTTCCAAACTCTAATAACTTTCTGCCGCCTGTGGGATTCGAACCCTGTACCTCTCACTTGAGAGGCAGAGCCCTGGCCAGATGAGCTAGCTCACCTGATTAAAAAAAATGATACTTAAAGGGAAGGGTAAAATGATTTATGATAATTTTGAAGTTGAGTCTTTTGAACCTTCAGAAGAGTCCCTGGACTCACAATCGGTTCATATACGTAACTTTCCAAGACCAAATAAAATATTAACTTAGGAGGGAAGCTTACACCGAGGAGGCGAGTCTTTAGTCCTAAAGAGAAATTTTCATGGCCTTTAGACCTCAAACGCAAGAAAACTCCATCTCCAATGCAGATGGGAAGACTGAATAAGATTCAGAAATTCAATGAGAATAATTTTAACATCATGGAAAGACGAATCAATGGTATGCAAATTTTCGTGAATGAACTTTACACTAGCTTCTATGATGTAAAAGAACAAGTACTTAACGCTAAAATGGATAACTTTGAAGATGTTACTTTGGTTAATAATGTTATGGAGGAGAACGTGAAGGTGTACTATTGTAGAGGCCGCGATTGTGATGGCCATTTGGGGGAATATTCAAGTGATGACTCAAGTTCAAATGAGGAAACATATGTTGGAATTATGCCCTATTCCCGATCGTCTTGTAATGAACTGAACACAAGTGTTTACTGTACACGATAATAGTTATCCCTACAATATTGATTAAAGAAATTGTTTCCTTGAATCTTTGTCAAGCTTTTATGATTGTGGTATTCATCTACATAATATGAAGGCACGTCCTTGATTAAGTTACAAACTAGATACCATAAGGAGTTATGATAATGTGAAGCTAAATTATAGGACTTAATCTAAACTTGTTCTTAATCGTAGGATAATCGAGATAGGACCTCGATGATCTGGTTAGATTAATATGTGGCTAACGAGTATTTATTGGATAAATATCGGTAGTTCTCGTTTACCGAGTTAGGTGAATAGATAATGCACAAAGAGATGTGATTATCAAACCGACTAAAACTAGAGATTCCTAATGGTTAATTACCTTGAATTGTCAAGTGAGTTAATATCTAAAGGATTTTTATGCTTGTAATCCTTCAACCTGAGATCATCGCTAGTATATTGTATGCGCTCGTTGTGTTTAGATATTGGACTACTATTGTGTCATAATACTAGTCGAAAGGATATTAGACATAGCTAAGTATATATGCTTCTAGGGGTGAGTCAAGATGTAATCTATCAACTCTAGGAAAAGAGTTTGAGCTCTATGATGTCATAAGATGATAACAATTGTATCAAATCCTTGGCCAAGGTGATAGAATGAATGAAGAAAGGAGTTTCTTAGGCCTTTCGTTAATCGTTGATAATCGATGTGTAACGTAGGTGATTTTCTAATGGGATTTGACAGTCAAACCATATCCCAGGATGATTCGGAGCTGTAAAGATAGAGGGATTATGTGTGTGATCCTTTACCGGGTTCTTTGTATAGAGTTACTTCACGTTATCCGGTCGTTGTGGAGTGTTGATAGACGCCAACCTCGATTAGTAGTTACTTGAGTTAGTACTACTACCGGTTCAACAATGAATCCACGTAGTGGCACACAAACGAGTGGATTGATTTTTGCTTCATGTTGTTAGTTAATTTGTATTATCGGATAATAAATATTAATTAATTATATACTTGGAATATTAGTATGTTAATTTGCTAGCACAAATTAATATTCTAGTATAAGACCATATTGAGAAAAAAAAGGGAAAAATGAGAAGGTTATGGATTGAACCACATACCTATACTAAAGGGAAATGTATCACTAACCGTTGGGCTAGTTTAAGTCATATGTATAATATAAAAGGTTCAAGTCCACTTCACAAGTGGGTAGTGATCTAGATTATTAGGATAATCAATTTTTTATTATATTTGATGACTTTTCATTTCTTGTCTTTACATTTTCTTAAAGTTTTATAAGTATAATGGTTTTTCATTATATAATAGAACTTTTCACTTCTTCTCTTGAAACCAAAAACAAAACAGCCATAGTAGGCTAAAGGTCTCCAAGTCGGAAAAAGTTTATGAAAGAAAGATTGACGGATCGGTGTGCAAAGCATGGAGGCTTCAAGAATTTTGAATGTGGCTTAATCTTTCGATTCTCATATAAATACAAAAAAGTACACAATTAAAATCCGTTTTAAATTCTAATCAACTTAGATTAGTTATAGGATTGTAATATTATTTTTCCGCGTATACCTGATATTTTAGGTATTGTGATTCTTTCAATTGGTATCAGAGTCAATTGTTGCGATTTAGAATTCTAAACTTGATATTATGTGATAATATATATAATTTTTGTTATAAGGGTTTATATGAAAATTGTTTTTATTAGATTAATTATATAAGATATATGTTGTTTTGGTATATAAGATGAATATACAGTAAGTTTCTATTTATGTTTAAATTGTATAATGTTTAAATAGAAATTAGAAAAAGGTTTTTAATTTTTCGTGTATAACATAAAAAAAATTCTAGATATATATTACTGTATCTAGTAGTAAAAAGGACAAAATCTTCATTTTCTTTTTATTTCAATTGATGAACAGAAAAATTGTTTTTTGTTATTTTTAATAAAAAATAAATTTTGGAGTGTTGCGGCGGCAACCTTATACATGTGATAGATATATGATGAAATGACGTTTGTGATATGATCATTTGAACAAAAGATATATGAAAAAACCTAAATTTGTATCAAGTAATAGTTGGAAACATTAATGAAAACATTAATGAAAACGTTAAACAAAATCCTAAATTTAAAGTTAAATAGAAAAAAAAATCTTCTCCTAATAAATTTAAAATTTATTGTGATGCATCTTTTTCCAATTTGAGAGCTATAATCGCTTGTGTAGTAAGAAACTCTAATGGTGAATTTTTATCAGGTAATAGTTGGAAAATTGGAACAGATTCAGTGTTAGAAGCAGAGGCCACATGAATTTTAAAAATTACGGAGTTGGCTTCAAATTTTCTTTTTGGAAACGTGATTATAGAGAATAATTCAGGAACTATCATGAAACCTCTTTCTTCAGGGCTTCCAGTTTTGAGTCATTCAATTAAAAATGTAGTTTGTAATATTTATTATTTTATTGAACTATCTTCCCCTTCCTTTTCTTATGTATCTAGGAGTAGAAACGGGATAGCTGACTGGGTTGCCAAAAAGGAGCTATTAGCACCTTGTTTGGTAATTAGGGGTACTTGTATCCCTTCCCAGTTAGCCACTATGATTTGTAATGAAGCCGAACCCTCTAGGATAGACTAAACCTTGTAACCGTTTTTACTATCTATATATTATTATGTATTTTAAAAAAAAATTGAACAAAAGAAAATTTTTGGAGAATTGTTTCCTATTATTTTTCTTTTTGGTTTGTTGTATAGAATACTTTTTATATAAATATATATGTTTATTGAATGTTGCGGTCACTTTTGATAAGGTATTCATTCGAATAAAAGAAAACAATCTGGGAATTGGTTTCCTGTTCCTTTTTCCTTTGTTGTATGAAATGCTTTTCATATAAATATTTTTCTATTGGAAAATTGGTGTGATTCTTTTGGTTTTTTTTTTTGGAATTGAAAAAAAAAAAAAAAACTTATCATGGTCTTTACAATATTATAGTGTTGTTTTTGGGAAAAAGGTGTTGCCATTGTTTTTCTTTTTGAAAAATCCATATGGTATAACCACTCTTTAATATATTTAATAATATATATATATATATATATATATATATATATATATATATATATATATATATGATATTTTTATGATATATATTATATTTGATATTTTTATTATTGAAATTTGATTCGTTATTTCTAAAAATAAAAATAAATTTATGAAATTGTAGGGCCTATATCGAATGACTAAATCCATCATTCAGTTATTATGGTCATTTGTTTGGTAAATGTTAGTTTTCTCTTCACACCGTTTTGAACGCTGCTTCCACTCCAAAGTTGAAATTTTGAATTTTAAATTATTTCCACTTGATGATTACGAGTTATTGAGTTTATTTAGACGAAATATAAAATATTTTGTGAGATTTGTCTATAGTAAGTAGAGTTATAAATTTGTTAGGTTTACAAGTTTTGATCTGCCGACCAGGTGGATTTGTAGTTCGAGTAGAAATTATAAAACTCTATATTGTTTGATAATAGGATTAAATTATTGATTTCACGTTTTTAGTCTAGACTACCCAGAGGATGTGAGATTGATAATATTCTATTAAAGAATGGATTAACTCAACAAAACTAAATAGAAACGACTTGACTACCAGGGGGCTAAATAGTTTTGAGTCTCTTATTTTATATGATAAAATAGGCAACATACCACACTTTGATTATGTGTGAGAAACGATCTGGCTTCCAGGGGGCTCATTCATGTTTTAAGGTTTTCATTATTCATTTTAATTATGCGTGAGAAACAACCTGACTACCTGGGGACTTACTCATGTTTTAAAATCTATTTTTATATATCTCATAGATAAAATTACATATCTTTGTCAGGTATATAATAGTGTTCTTAGATAGGTATTCCCTATTCCTTCCTATGATTAGATTCCTCTATATTTCTGCGAAATCACTTCTCAAATCATCCCAAGTTGGTTGGGTAATCTCAACAATTGTGACCGCAAATTGAGAGTCTTTCTTATGCACATGAGACTCATTGATATACTCAATCAACTATTGACTAAAGTATCTCTTGAGAATGCATAGAAAGTATATGATGAAGGTCTAAAGTAATACGAACTTAGTGATGGTACTAAGTATATATTCTTGTATCTATGAGTTATGAATTCCAAAAGACATTTTAAGCATGATATTCCCATGAATCCTTAAATATATTTAGAAGACGTATAAGAAACTTAGTATGACCGTTAGATACCAGTTATCTAATACCAAGAAACAAAGTAAGGGAATTAATAAAAATCGTTTCCGTAATTTCTTAAACTTCTATTAATTACACAAAAAGGGTATTGGATACTCGTAGTAGTTTAGAAATATGCAAAATGTTGCATACTCTAAAGATTAATAGACGTCAAGAATAAAATAAGTTAAATTAAAATTTCGGTAATGGAGCAATTGTTGCAGCCATAATAGTAATAACTAATTCTTTAAAGTTGCATATGGAAAAACATATTGTAAGAAAACTATATTTTTGTTCGTAAACTTGTTTTCGAACAAAATAGTCATTGGATCATAAGATGGTTATGGTGTATTAATGTAATATATAAAATGACCAATGGAGTCTTTCATAGTGATGAATTACACCTCATTGGATGCTTACAATATGGTGATCATAGTTTCCTAAAGTAACTACGTAAAAGTGTTATAGTTGCTTGTAGTCATAAATCAAAATAGATAACGTACAAATCAAACCTTATCTTTCGCGTTATAGACTAAGTCATATGAGATAACAGTTCACTAATTTTAAAAGGAAATTTTCCTTGAACAATATGATTTTGAATCATATGGAACTTGTGAGACTCATCTCAATTAATTATGACTAAATCTCATTTTAACGAAAATGCAGATAGTGTTATTGAGTTCTTATGTCTACACATATTGATGTATGTGTAAAATCTGTATTATTAGCCAAAGATTGATATTATTACTCCATCTCCTTCACTAACTATATATCAGATATAGACGTGTTTATCAAATGTAACACCAATATGAATTATTTGAAATGTTCAAATTATTATTTAATGAAGTTGAAAGTGAGTATATAAGAGTATGAATAGAGGTAAAAATCTTAACAATGCATTATATATTATCTATGGCAAAATTATATTTTGTCTCAATGAACATATCCTGGAACACAAGGTTAATTTTGTATCCTTAAAGAGAAATTGCATTTTAATAGATATAGTGCAATCCATGATAAGAATCATTGGTTCTCGGCTATTCTTATGGGGTTATGTTTTAAAGTCAATTGCATACTTAATGAACTCTTAGGTTCCACTAAACAGTCGATAAAATCCGTAGGTGGTATGAAGATGATATAAATCAAACCTCAAAATGTAGAATTTGAAAAGGTTTGATTTATACTAACAGACTTATGATGGCTAAACTTGATTTGATAACTTTCAAATATAGATTTGTTAGATACCTAAAGAAAATAGCGAGGTAATATTTCCACACCATTCTAAACACAAAGGGTTTGTGGTAAGGCGTACAACCTTTCCAGATTGGAATTCTATAGTGAAAGAATTCATAATGTAGAAATAGATCATAATGAAATAAAGATTTCAGAGTTATTTATACAAGATAAAGAGCATCAGATGCACGCCGATCTTTCTTTCCTTAATGAGTTAATAGTTTTATTTAAGGTTCAAATCCCAAACTTTGAGGAATTAGGGACGATTAATGAACCTCTCTTGGAACAAGGAAATTAACAATATCAAGAGAAAGAAGAATTTATTGTACACAAGCCTCCTAAAGGTTATATAGATATCATCATACACCAAAATCATTTTTAATAATGGTGATAGTTTGATAAGGAAATCATATAGATGATAACCCCATTAAGTGATGATCCTAAAATCCTATGAAGAGACTATGACTAGTCTAGATAGTGACAAGTGGTTAAGAACCATAGAATCTAAATTATTATCTATAAGAATTAACAAAGTATAGTACTTTGGTTGAATCTTCCATAGTATAAGATACATTTATAGTAAATGGGTGCTAGGGAAATGATTGGAGTAGATGGTAAGGTAGAGACCTATAATGTCCTTCTAATTGCTAAGCGTTTAAATCAAAAGGAAAACATCAATAGTGAGTTCCTTTTCTCATAGCAATGCTTAGTTTATTTCAGATTCTACTATTGGTAATATACTATTATTATGAGATATGGTAATATTACCTGGAAATCTTTTTCACTAAATAGGAGTTTATGACGTCCTTAAGACCAATCCTAAAGGTCTCATATTTCCATTTAATCATAATAAAATATGTAAGTTCAAAAAATCTATTTAACGGATTCAGCAAATGTCCCTAAGTTGGATTATTCTCTTTCTTACAATGAAATAGTTTGATTTTATGATCTTAGAATAAGAGTCATAAGAGTACTAAGGACTAGTAGGAGTACACTCATCTTCCTAGTGTTATATGTAGATGACATGTTATCACACAAGGATATGATATACCAACCAAATAGATAAACCAAGTTTTTGATTGTCTAATAGTTCTCCATGAAAGGTTTAGGAAAAGTAGTTTATATTCTTTGAATTGGAATATATAGAGATAGATTAAAGAAGCTACTTAACCTATATCAATCTTGGTACATTTATATCGTTTTTGAAGTATTACATGGAAATTCCAAGAGAAGCTATTTAACAATAGGCTTTGGAATTGATGTTATTGGGAGGGTTCGTCCTAGGACCCTAAAAGTAAGAGAATGAATGTGAATAGTCATATATGTTGAAACAATAAGGATCTATCCAGCATACCATGAGAACATATAAGACCTGAAATGCACTACACGCTAGGAGTAGCGAGTAAGTATGAAGGTAACCTTTATGTGAAATGTCGGAAAGGAGTAAAGACTATTCTTAAGTACTTAAGTAGTACTAAGGATCAATTCCTCATTTTTTGAGAATATAAGTTGAAGCTCATTGGGTATACAGATGCTTGTTTTGCTTCAAACAAAGATGATAGCAAATCAACATATGGTTGTGTCTATATAGAGGAGTAGTGAATTGGAATAGTTCCAATCAAGATACTATAGCGGATATCGGTTACTAAAAGTAGAATACATAGCAACGTAAGATATAACTATGCAAGTTGTTTGTTTTAAATAGTTCTTATATATATTGTAGTTTCTACAATATAGATAGTAGATCAGACTGCAAATCCAAAAAAATCTGCAGTAGTACTGCTTGATTCGAGATATTATGAACATGAAGATGTTCTTATTCAATAGGTAGAAGAAAGGGAAAACGATGTAGACATATTCATCTAAGTGTGTCTATCAGAAGAGTCTGATGAGAACAAATTGCTTATGAACTATAGTACTTGAACGATTGGGTCTAGGCCAAGTAGGAGACAGTTGGAATTGTGCCCTAGCCCCAATCGTCTTGTAATGAATTGAACACAAGTGTTTACTATACACGATAATAGTTATCCCTATAGTATTGATTAAAGAAATTGTTTCCTTGAATATCTGACAAGCTTTTATGATTATGGTATTCATCTACATAATATGAAGGCAGATACTTGATTAAGTTACGAACTAGATATCATAAGGAGTTATAATAATGAGAATCTAACTAATAGGAATTAATCTAAACTTGTTCTTAATAGTAGGATCATTGAGTTAGGACCTCGATGATCCGGTTAGATTAATATGTGGCTAATGAGTTATTGGATGAATATCGGTAGTTCTCGTTTACCGAGTTAGGTGCATAGATAATGCACATAGAGATGTGATTATCGAACCGACTAAACCTAGGGATTCCTAATGGTTAATTATCTTGAAATGTCAAGTGGGTTAATCACTATAAGGATTTTAATGCTTGTAATCCTTGACCTGAGATCATCACTAGTATAGTGTATGTGCTTGTTGTGTTTAGATACTAGACTACTAGTGTGTCATAATTCTAGTAAAAAGGATATTGGGCATAGCTAAGTATATATGCTTCTAAGGGTGAGTCAAGATGAAATCTATCAACTCTAGGTAAAGAGTTTGAGCTCTACGATGTCTTAAGATTATAACGATTGTATCAAATCCTTGGCCAAGGTGATATAATGAATAAAGAAAGGAGTTTCTTAGGTAATTCGTCAATCTTTGATAATCGACGTGTAACGTAGTTGATTTTCTAATGGGATTTGACAGTCATACCATATCCCAGGATGATTCAGAGTTGTAAAGATAGAGGGATTACGCGTGTGATCCTTTACCGGGTGATTTGTATAGAGTTACTTCAAGTTATCTGGTCTTTGGGGAGTGTTGTTAGACGCCAAACTCGATTAGTAGTTAATTGAATTAACTACTACCGGTTTAACGATGAACCCATGTAGTCGCACACAGACGAGTGGATTGATCTTGCTTCTTGTTGTTAGTTAATTTTTATTATCGGATAATAAATATTAATTAATTATATACTTGGAATATTAGTATTTTAATTTTCTAGCACAAATTAATATTCTAATATAAGATCAAATTGAGAAAAAAGAGTAAATGGAAAAATGACAAGGTTGTGGATCGGACCACATACCTCTACTAAAGGGAAATGTACCACTAACCGTCGGGCTAGTTTAAGTCATATGTATAATATAAAAGGTTCAAGTCCACTTCACAAGTGGGTAGTGGTCCAGAATATTAGGATAATCAATTTTTATTATATCTGATGACTTTTCATTTTCCTAAAGTTTTATAAGTATAATGGGTTTTCATTATAGATAGAACTTTTCACTTCTTCTCTCGAAACCAAAAACAAAACAACCATAGTAGGCTAAAGGTCTCCAAGTTAGAAAAAGTTTATGAATGAAAGATTGATGGCTCGGTGTGCAAAGCTTGGAGGCTTCAAGAATTTTGAAGCTCAGATAATCTTTTGATTCTCATATAAATCCAAAAAAAGTACGTAATCAAAATCCGTTTTAAATTCTAATCGCACTAGATTGGTTATTGGATTGCAATATAATTTTTCCGCTGCGTATATTTGATATTACAAGTATTGCGATTCCTTCAACAAGTACCCAGGATTTTCCCGTGATGGAAGAGCGCACTCATAATTTTCTAGAGGATGGTGGCCTTTCCCTTGACAAGGCCGGGTTTAATGGATAACTTGTTTGTGTGGAATTTTCGGGGGGCGAGGGCACCCAGGATAGAGAAATTGTTTAAGTCCCTTATTTTTAAATTTCGAATTTCTGTTGCGTATTTGCTTGAGTCTAAAGTTAGGAGTAAGAATATCAAGTCTTGTAGTCATTTTAATGTTTTCAATATGTCTCATGTAGTAGAACCCAGAGGAAGATCGTATATGTACGGGGGCATACTACTTTTATCGAAGGAGTCAATCAAGTTTATAGTTGTGAACTCTTCGTCATCTTTTTTAATTGCTAAAATCGAGGAATCTAATATATATTCGTGGTATCTTGTATGTATCTATGCACCAAATGACGAAAAAGAAAGATTAAATCTATGGCATTCCTTAACTTCTTGGTATTCTAAAGTGGATATTCCAACTTTATTTATGGGTGACTTCAATGATATTTCAAGAATCGCAGAAAAGCAAGGTAAAAATGACCCAGACTTTGATAGGATCATCAAATTTAATGAATCTATCAATAATAACCATCTTATTGATCTTCCGAGTAAGGGTTGTTTTTTACGTGGTCTAATAAAAGGAAGGGAAATGATAATGTTAAAGAAATACTGGACTGGGGTCTAGCTTCTTCTTCATGGTGTAACCAATTTTCTAAGTTTTCACTTCAAGTACCACCGGCCATTGGATCCGACCACTCACCTCTTATCCTTACTAAAGATTCAACATATCCAGCCTATAATAAATAGTTTATGTTTGAATCGCGATGGATTGAGAATGAATAATGCAAGGAGATTATCTATAAATCATGGGAGAATTGTAGTAATATTAAAAACATTCAAGATTTATGTATCAAGAGAGACGCGACTTGTTTGACTCTTTCAGGTTGGAGTAAAAAGCGTTTTGCAATAACAGAAGATTAATCAATGAGTATCAAAATTAACTTACGCAAATTCAAAACGATTCGCCTTCCGAAGAAAATTGGAAGAAAGAGAGAATTATACATGAAAAATTGGAGGAGGTTTAGAAATAAGAAGAAGTGTTTTGGGCTGATAAAGCAAGAGACCGTAATATTACAAAAGGTGATAAAAACACAAGTTATTTTTTCTCCAAAACTATGAATAGACGGAAGATAAACCATATTTCTAATCTTAAAAAGGGTGATGATACATGGACGAATGACAGAGGAAGTAAATAATATTATTAGAGAGTATTATGTGAGTTTATTCTCTAATAAAGAAGTCTCTAACTCAGAAGATGTTCTCAATTCCATCCCGTGTAAAATCACTTCTATTATGAATGATGAGCTGACTAAACTTCTTGATTTAGACGAAGTAAAAAAAGAGGGTTTTAGTATGTCTGGTTCTAAAGCTCCAGGGCCAGATGGATTGCCCGGTAACTTTTATCAAGAATATTGAAATATTATCAAGGATGACATTTTTATAATGGTGCTTAAATTCTTCAATCATAACACTACACTTCATGGAATTAACGACACCATTATTTCCATCATTCCCAAAGGTGAATTTCAAGAAACTATTGATGATTTTAGGCCAATTGCTTGTATTAACACCAATTTTAAAATCATTGCAAAAATTCTTGCTCTCCATCTTCAACTATTTATGGATAAAATTATTTCTCTGACCCAATCATCCTTCGAAGCATCCAAGATAATATTTTAATTGCTCATGAAGTTTATTTTTATTTGAAGAATAAAAGAAAATCTACGAAAAATTACGCGGCTGTGAAAATTGACATGGCTAAGGCATACGATCAAGTCAACTAGAACTTTCTCATTAATACTCTTAAAAGTATTGGTTTTTGTGACAAATGGTTAGATTGGATCTTTAATTGCATCTCCTCGGTCTCATTTCAAATCAAAGTTAATGGTCAAAGACTCGATAAATTTTACCCATCTCAAGGGATTAGACAAGGAGATCCGCTATCACCACTTATCTTCTCTGTCCTGACGGAAAGTCTTATCAGTATGATTAATTTTCAATGCACAAGGTAAGATTAAAGTTATAGCTATCACCAGAACCTGCCCAAAACTCACTCGTCTACTTTTTGCGGATGATGCTTTGTTTTTTATTAACATTGAAGAACAAGAAATAAATACTTTGAAGACCATTCTTTCAAAGTTTTGCCAAGCATCGGATAAAATAATTAACTTCCATAAATTGTCTATCCTTTTTAGTAAAGGGACACCAGGAGCCATTTGTGACCACGTCTCTTCTTTAATCAACATCAAAAAGTCCACTTTTTGGTAAATATTTGGGAATACCTTTCTCTCTCAAAAGAGCAAAATCTGAGAACCTTAATTATATTAAAGATCGGATTTTATCTAAATCGACTAGCTAGGTTGCCAATCTCCTTTCAGATGGAGGTAAAGAAGTTCTCATTGAAGCTGTCCTTCAAGCTATGCCTAATTACGCTATGTCTATATGTGAATTCTCAGAGATATAATGTAAAAAGCTATCCGGTATTATTTCAAACTTTTGGTGGGACTCCATTACCAAAAGAAAAATTTAATGGCTTTCTTGGAGTAAAATTGCGAAATCAAAAAAGATTGGAGGTATTGGATTTAGGGATTTTCAAAAAATGAACATTTCTCACCTGGCCAAACAAGCACGGAAAATTATCAACAACCTAAATTATTTGGTTGAAAAATTCCTCAAAGAGATCTATTCTCCTCATTCTAGATTATTTGATGTCAAACTCACTAAGAAGAGATCTTGGAGTTGGGCTAGTCTTTATAAATGTATTTAATTTCTTAAGCAGCACGCTATATGACATATTAGTAATGGCTTGAATACGAATATGTGGGAACATTAATGGATTGGGAGCCGATATTCTCTTGAAAAACCAGTGGACTGTAAGTTTGAAGGAGCTTCTCATCTTTTCAATGATTCTATGACATCATGTAACATCTATCGCCTCAAAGAACTCTTCCATCCTAACATTATTAATGAAATCCCCAGAATTCCTATAATGAACATTAAAGAGGATGACAAATTGATTTGGCCAATGACCATGATGAGATTTATTCTATGAAGTCAAGATATCACACATTGATTGATACAGATTTTCAAAAAGAAGCTCAAACTTCTAAAGCTGGAGAGCAGAATAGTAGTCAGTTGTGGATTGTTATTTAGATTCCTAACGTACCAACACATGTCAAATATTTCGGATAGAAAATCTACAACGGTGTTATCCCGACCAAGAAGAATCTTCATTCAATTAAATGTGCCAAAGATGGTGGTTGCAAATGGTGTGAATTTGAATGCGAAGATATTGAGCATCTCTTTTTTCTTCAATTCCCTTTTAGTATATAGGTTTGGGCTAACTCAATAATGCAAATTAAAATTAATAAAGAAGAAAGATCTTCATTTTACTTCGACAACCTTGAATTGGTTCAAGGTATTTCTAAAATAACAGGTCTTCGTTGGCAGATTTCTCCAATCATTGGCGAAATAAAGATCTGACTTGCCAAATTTCCGGAGTGGAAGGTCATTTATATCAATCGATCTTTCAACTCTGCAGCGGACGCATTGGCAAAATTTATTAGATGAAATGTGAATCTATCCCAATGGTAATATTACACATTGTTTGGATCCTTTAATTTTCTTAATCTAATGTGTAGTAACGCTTAATTTTTCTTGTATCCGACAATTTTTTTTCCTTTTTACCCTTACTTTACTCACTACATTAGTTACTGTTAAAAACTCAATGTCAACGTCATTAACCGCCATATAACTCTATCTTTTTGCACTATATTTGTTTTCATGTTACTATTTCGCAACAAACTTTTAAAAAAAAATTTAAACCATATATTCATCTGGATCTGTTTTTACTATTCAATTTTTTTCATCGTTATTTTAAATTTCCATTGTTGACTTTAATCTTAAGTTTTGTAATAAAAATTTTAGTATTTTCCATGATTCTTTTTCTTATCTTTTATTCGATCATTAAATATTTTCATTCATCTATAAACTATCATTGATCATGTTAAAATTACTTAAATTAAACTTCATTTTTCATTAATTAATTTTCAATCAATTTTTCCATAAGCTCATAGTCTTATTAGTAAGTTCATAAGTTCAATAAACTATATTAACTTTTGAAATATAATCATATATGGATCAAGGAGTTATTTTCAATTTTTAATGTTTGATCAGTGATGTTTTTATGCTTTTATATCACTGTTTAATGGATTCAATTTGAATATTTCTGTTCTTTCAACAACTTTTTTCAATTTTAAGATACTTTTCCATAACTCAATCATTTTACTGTATTTTGTTGTTTTTACGTATATGTATTTGAAATCTTTCATAACTAATCTTATTATGACAGTCTAATTAATACATATATACTGCATTTTCTCATAACTAAATTTTTTATATGATTGTGGAGTTTTGGGAAAATCCCAAAACTCATCATCTACTGTATTTTTTGAAGTTTATGTTTATATTTATTGATAGTTTTATGATTTTTTTCAAAATGAGCTTTTTGAATCTGTAACTGATACATATTTGTAATTTTGCGATTTTTCCCATTTTCTCAATTTTTAACTACGTATTTTATATGATTGTTGAGTTTTTGGAAAATTCCCAAAACTCATCCTGTAGTACATTTTTTGTTATTTTTGTAGTCTATGTTCGATTTTGTAGATAGTTATGTGAATTTTTCTATTTTCTCAATAATTAACTGTATTTTTATATGATTGTTGAGTTTCGGAAAAATTCTCAGAACTCATCATGTACAGTATTTTTTGTCCTTTTAAGCATATGTTCACTTTTATTGATAGTTATGTGAATTTTACCATAAATTAAATTTTTACTATGAATTGTTATTGATATATATATATGCACTTTTTTGAATTCACTTTAGCATGGTTACCTTGAATATTCAAGGCTAAGTGTTTCACTTGGTTCTCAAGAGAGGCAATCCTAGCACTCAATGATGTTTCAACATCTGAGTGTAATGTATCTTTTTCTGATTGAAAAATCGACACTCTTGACTGTTCCCAACCCATTTCATTCTTGACAACTCGATTCATAATACCAAAACTTTATTCGGAAGGACTTCCACATAGGACATCTAGCATCTCTTTCAAGCTTGCATCGATTCTTTTACATAACATGGATAGTTGTAAGTCTGATATATACCCATGGAGTGGGCACTTTTTCAAACATGATTAGAACCTGGTCTATTCCATTCATCTTGTTCTTGACTACAACTCAGCAAATGCGTTTGAGTACTCAACCTCACGTTATGGGTTAGTATCTATCAAAAAAATGGTGTTTAAAAATGGTCACATTTGTGAGAAGTTCTTGTGGTTTTTGATCATACCAGTCAATCGCACCTCTGGTAAAAAATAACGGGAACATGATGATATATATTTTTTAATGAGTGATACCTTGAGTGACATATGCATCACAAATTTGCATAAACGACTCTAACTAGATCTTCACGAGCAACTCAACTATAGTTACTATAGTTGGTGAATTGGATGATCATACCCACATCAAACTTGAACCTCACGACCTTAATAATTGGTGGACGGATCCCAAGTGTTGGTAAACAAGATTGGAATTGTTTGGGATTTTTCATAATTATAATTCTTGTCCCGGTTGGACTTGAGCACCTACTTTAAATCCATTCGCTGGAACTCCATTGTTCCCATTAGCTCCTAGTGGCGGTTGATCACTTGGGGGACTTGATTTTGATTCATAGACTCCATACCAAGTAGAACAACACTTTGTGGTTGAGTTGGGTTTCCATTAGCATCGAAATTTTACTTAGCATCCTCGTTCGTGACCATCTCTTCTTGTTCTCCTCTTTACCTTTCTCATTCTTTTGAGCTCAAATCACCTATCAGGATTTGAGATCATGCACCAATAAGGACCTGTGAGAAAGTAAAAACAAAGAGATAATATACAACTATAACACCTACTACTTCAACACACTAATAAAAACATAAATTAACATAATAGTCCCATAGAATGGGGCCAAAAATTTGGTGTCTATCGAGATGTGATATAAAAACAACACTACGGGAAGGCTCTTCGCAAGTGTACAAGTCGTCTCAAGTAACAAAGTGCTAAGATTATGTATCATACACCATAGGGACTATATGGCTAATTTTGTGTTTTAGAAACGTACCTGGAGTGTTAGTGGAGGAAAAAAAATATAGATGGTTTTGGTTTTGTAATTTTTATAATCAAAATATATGACAAAGATTAAAGTGCAAATATATCAATATTAGAAGAAAATAGTATTGAATATTTGGGACTAAAAAGTAAATACGACGGAATTTCATCAAAATATGAGAGATATAGCTTGAGATGTTTGGGTTCACCACTATCTATGACTCAGACTTGTTTGTTGTTCAAGGGAGAATTGAAAAGGAATATGCAAATCGGGATTCTAGCACTTACATAAGTATATCCCGAGTATGAGGTGCAAGTCTCTAGCATTAGGGGCCTTTCTCGAGTGACCCTACCCTACTAACAAGTGATTAAGCTTTAACCCTTATTGCAGCGATCCGATTAATTTCGACCTCCTGGTTCTAAACTAATCAAACATTTATAAACTAGTTCCATATTTGAACCCCCCCATCCCAGGTGTAATCAAACTACTAAAAAAATTCAACTAGCCAGACAAAGTCATTGAGTTAAAAAGACAAATCAAGGATATGAAAAGCATAAACGTTCATCAATTCATTTGAACAAAAGTTGTCGCAAAATAATACAAAGAATGCCATAATCATAAAATAGGGGTTTTTCCCATCATCTCAAGCGGTAATAGGAATAATTTTATATTAAAATACAGGAATAGAAAGGTTACAAGTGACATATTTACATTTAAAAGAGAAAAATAGAAGGAATTGCACTAAGAAATGGCAAAATAAACTATTAGAAATAGTGGAAAAGGTGGAGTTGACTTGTTGTTCTTCCTTTTCTCTTCTCCCACGTGTGTGTAATATTTTTAAAATGATAGGTAACTAATTTGATCTTCAATTTATCTTAAGTAATTACGAAAAAACCGTTGTTGGACTATGGGGCCCACTTTGGTGGGTCATATGTAACCAAAAACATTTTAATGAATCTGGACATGTTTGAGTCATCGTGGAAACATTAGCATAACTTTTGTAGTATTAACTTATATTCACAACTCTTATCCTGTAACGCACTCTTAACTCGAAGGACTATCTTGATCTTAAGGAGATTGACTAAACACCTCACCCAATGTGTGTGGTGGCTCTCTCACGGTGACAATAAAAAATTGTCGGTATTTTCACTTGACCTTATAATGAAGTATTTTTATCCTTTCGCACCTTGACTTTGAATTTTTTACCTCTTAGAACCATCTTGGGGTCTCGTATCATACATGTAACTACGGGGCTACACAATCAACACGTGAAGCTCTAAAAATACAATAATGCGAGATAGACTAGAAATTTGAATAATGTCACATAATAGGGATGAATTCCAAAAATAAATCCAAAATCCCAAAAAATAAAAATTGTCTCACGGCCCTCTAAAACTATCACATAAGACGATACATCAATACCTCAAGTATTTGTTCATCTAACACTAGCACTTCTGATTGTGTTCAATTTGTTATGTTTGTGATACCTCGTAAAAGATTAATGTATCTTTATAGGGGCTTTGGTATATATTGAATATTTTATTGAAATAAAACCAAAAAAAAAAAGAATTAAGATAAAAAGAAATTATTTGATTGATATAAATATTATTTTGACATAAAATTTATCTAGTAAAAGAAAATATGCAATACATCTAGGGATATATATGAGTAGAGGCAAACCAAATTCTATATGTGCAAGCTTGCTTGTTTAATCTCGAGTCAAGGTTAAATTACATTGATTAGAGTAATTGATGTTCAACTTATTTTCTAACTTCGCGATTGAGTTTTTATCGAGTCATATATTCATTAATACTTTGTTTCTTTTATGGTTGAAACAGAATTTCCATAAACCATTGATAATGAATGGAGTGAACGGTATAAGTGTGATGTTGATGAAGAAATAAAAATTTAAAGAAAAACAATGTGTTTATATGTCAATTTAATATGTGCACTTTAATTATATATGTATTCATAAATAAATTATCAATGTATACTTTAAGAATATGAACGATATCAAACAAATCTGTTTTAAGATCAATTTTAATTAAAGTAATTGAGGTATTTTACAAATAAACGAGTTAGAACAAGTTGTTTCTTAAACCGAATTCAAGGGACTACCAATTTTTGTGTAGTTTTAGTAATAAAATAATACTGAGTTGAAGAGAGAGAAACTTAAAGATATAAATGTTTTTTCTTTTACTCTTATGTACAACATGCATTTTGCATTTGTAGTTTATATCTTTTATTTTTTTATTTTAATCTTTTTAATATTAGTTAAAAATTATCATGCATAAGAAAACTAATCATTATTTTTTCAATCTAATAATAAAGAATTGAACTTTAAAAATTAGATAAACAAATATATTTAGAATATTTAAATCCCATTTGAAAATAAAATCAAGAACTAATTAATTATAATATATACAATTAAAAGAAATAAAAATTTTATATATATATATATATATATATATATATATATATATATATATATATATATATATATATATATATATATATATATATATATATATATATATTAGATATTGTCAACTATTCATGAGGTAATTTCTTATTAATAAAAAATACGACAAAACCCACCTATTAACCAAAATCTCTTTTGATTTATTTTCTAAGGGAAACCAATTCTAACAAACAACAACAACATTAAAAAGAATTTTACCTCAACATTTTTAATTAATGACACAATAAAACTAGTTTCCCTATTTCAGGGATAACATGAGAATTGGTCTGAATTTTTTATAGCAAAAAAAATCTTATTAACACTTGCAGTAATAATAGACTTTCCCTAACTTAAATATGCCACCTACCCTTCATCGAACTAAAAATTATCCTAAAATGTTTTTGGGGTTGTAACCCCAAACCCCACTCATTGTTCTAATTTTTCGTCCTCGAGAGAAAAATCCTTGATCTACCCCTACGGAGGTGTTGTTTTTTGCTGGGATTGATCCACCTGAGATAACTATTTCTAAAACTGACACCTTTGCAGGGGGTGGATCTAGGAATTTTATTGAGTTGTTGGGTTGGAAACCAGAACCTCGCTTGTAATTCTAACTTTTCGCCCTCAAGAAAAAAGTCCTAGATCCGCCCCTTGCGAAGGTGTCAGTTTTGAAAAAATTAATCTTAGGTGGATCGATCAGATCTAGGATTTTTCTCTCGAGGGCGAATTTTTTTTGATGCGGTTGTTGTTTGTTGGAATTAGTTTCCCTTAGAAAAAAAAATCAAAACAGATATCTGTTAATAGGTGGATTTTGTCGTATTTTTTATTAATAAGAAATTACGACAAATAGAGAGAAAAAACTTTTTTTTGTTACGTAGGAGAGCCACTTTGGACTCGATGTCATTGGCACGGCTCGAACCTGCACCACTAGATTGGATGAACAAGGCCTTGGTCAATGAGTTAGTATCAACTAGTTAGAAAATCTTTCATACCTCATGAATAATTGACAATATCTAATATATAATTAAATAATTTTTATTTTTTTAGTTATATATATAATAATTAACTAGTTTTCCAATTTTATTTTCAAATGGAGTTTAAATATTCAAACTATTTTTGTTTATTTAATTTTTAAAGTTCAAATATTTGTTGTTGTTATGAAATATTATTTAGTGGATATTATTATTATAGAGTAGTGGGGTGGTGTAACCTTCACATTTATCCCTTGTAACATCCTACTTATTATGTAATTAGTAGGGTAGTTGGATAGTCTCATATTGCCTATATAAAGGGCTTGTACATTTCCTCAAAGTAATATGAAAATACATATATAATAATATACTCTTCTTATCTCCATATATCCTCTCATCAACTAGTTTCTTTTACATATTGTTTCAACACGTTATCAGCACGACTTTACCAACCGAGCTAATATGATTTGAGACTCTTCATAATTCTTTTTGTTATATAGAGGTGAGTAATTCTCGAGGTAAGATATATTTTTTTTAATTTTTATGTTATATTATAATATAATTTATTACTTCATCTCTATTTGAAAATATATTCTAATTAATAGAGACTACAGATTAATCGAAATTCATATACCTCTTCAAATATTTGATTTTGAAAGAGAAGATTCAACTTGGAATTGTACAAGTTTGCTTCAAAATTACAATCATTGAAAAAAATGACGAGAATAAGCAACTGAATGTTTGCTTCAATTTATAAATTATGATTGCTTAAAAGCTATGTGAAACTCGTCTTGTTTATGAAAAAATAACTTTCGAGTTGTTTATAAAGAAAAAAATATTTCAATGAACTTATCAAGAAAATATTTGAATATTGAGAAACAATTTATGAAAATATGATGAAATGTCCAACTTGATAATGATTCATGGGTGAAATTATTCAAGCACACTTTCTACAAAAGTATGATCCATGAAAATAACTCTAACGAAATAAATTCTCGTTGGTATATTGAGCAATATAATTGCCGTACATGTAAAGAAAATATTGAATTCATGGGAATAAATTTCATTTTTATATTGACATGGCTTTGAAAGCCATATGAATGTCACAAATGATAGTGAAAAATAATCATTTGAGAAGAAAGTAACGCATCTAAGAACGATTGCGTAGAAAAAATGATATTTCTTCAACATTATCTCAAACGAGGCTTAAAGTCTAATCCTATGATTTATATATTATCACGAATCAAAAATTCGTTTGATATAATGAACAATCATACATTATATTAGTCACTGACTTTGAAAATCATACGTGGTTGGAGAAATAATTACGTATTCTTGAAAAGAACACGTTATCATAAAAAAATCGTGAATTTGAAATTGCAAAAGATTATTTGACATGATTATTGAATCATGAAAACAAAAAGAAAGATAAATTCTGAAATGAATCCTTATAGGATCAAAATTGACATTTTAATAAAAAGATAATTAAATGTTAGAAGTGAGATTTGAACCACCACCCTCTTACAAATTATGTAACTTGAATATGGTGCCTTAGACCAATTGATCATCATGTCATAATTGTACAATATTATTTGACAAGATTATTTGACATAATTCTTTTATGATGAATGTCATTTGGATAAATCCAATATTAAATCAATATTGTTTAAATCTTAAAATAAATATTACCAGGCTATCTCCAATTTGTTTGTACTATTTGAAGTCAATATATAGTCAAATTCAGGGGGAGAAATATATGATCTAGCAGAATATATATTTTTTTTGAAATAGAAAATTGCTAGACAATTGGTTGTGAATTCGCCTAATATGACTTATCGACATACAACTTTATACATATATACAGTCATATTGAAAAAAGTCCAACTAAAAATCATGAATATCCTCATTGGTCAAAGACCTAAAGTATCCATCTATATACTGTTACTTATGCAACATAAAATATAAATGTTCCACCATTATACGCAAAGATGAGATCACGAACAAATATGAGAATTTATTTCAATCTACAATGATTGATATGTATCTTGAGTTTTCCACATGAAAATTATGTATACTGAAATACTATAAGTAAGATTCTCATGATAAGAAAGGGAGCTGAAAAATATCTTATAAGATGCATCTTCATCCTCGCAAATAAGTTATGAGCTCAGTGTAATAATAAGATGCATTTATAAGTGACTAAGTCACGTATTCAGCTTGAAAATATCATGCTCAAATTAATTTCTTTTGAAAAGGATACATTGCAATGCGTAAAGCGTGCTCGACCTGTCGGTTCCAAAATATCATAAATTTGAGCAGTATGAGCAAGTTGGCACTTCTAAAATTCTCATGAGATAATGTAGAAAATATAACTAAAGAATATTACTCTAAAAAGAGTACCATGTACCTGAATATTTTCTTAGTATTGAGAAATTGAGATAAAAGAATCTCATTCAATTATATTACTACAGAATCATATGGAATCGAAAAACAACTTGATCATGATCGAATAATATGTGTAAATGATCATGTAAAAGTTACTAAATAAAAACGAGGATCTTGAATCAAAGTCCATTCTATGATGTCGTCTAGAAAAATTACTTGGCCAAATATAAAAAGACGCAATCAGGCATAATCATACTCACACGGTCAATGTGAATATATGAAGTAAATTTTTTGGTGGATAATATTTGCCTGAAAGTTCAATATAGGACTCCATGTGCGTCTTATGGTAAAATAAATTTATCAATATTTATCATGTGATACGAAAAATTACATGAAAGTCTTTAAAAGACTAAAAACGCGTATACATAAATCCCGGGATATATTAGAATGATATTTGTATTACTTTTGTTGTCTTTAACAATCTTTAATTGTCTTATATATTGTCATGTAATCTGCCATATATTTTTATATTTCATAAGTAGAATATGTGTTTATTTATGATTACGTGCATGAATATTTATTACTCTAAATTGCACATGATTGTATTTGTGGATCATTCCAGTGTTATATGACGATATGACTTCATATACTGTTTAATTTGAAATTATAGTTACTATTATAAAAATATGTAAGATGCTAAATATCGAGATTATATTCGAAATTGAAGATCATCACATATACGTTTACATGAGGGGGAGAACAACACGTATTGCACTCTTTATTCCTTCGTCAAGGTTTTTTCCTAAAGGGTTTTCCTGACAAAGTTTTTAACGAGGAAAATTAAAAGCGTATTGATAACGATCATGTACTCTTTTTCCTTCACTCGGTTTTTGTCCCACAGGGTTTTCCTAGTATGGTTTTAACGAGGCATATCAATAAAAATTTGGTGGATATTCAACTCGACTTGGTCCAATTTAAGTTCACAAGAAAAGCCCAAGATGTAAAGTTCAAGATGCATATCATGTCAATATAATTTGTGGATGCACTTGATAATTTTATGCAAAGATAATTCCATTTCATGAGACAAGTCAATAATACTAATGATCAAGGTACTTTATCCACACATTCAGAGGGAGATTCATACGCGTTGCACTCTTTTTCCCTTGACTGGTTTTTTTCCCATTGGGTTTTACTAGCAAGGTTTTTAACGAGGCAACATCATATGCGTATTTGAAATAATATCCAAGGGGGAGTGTTATGAAATATTATTTAATGGATATTATTATTATAGAGTAGTGAGGTGGTGTAACCTTCACATTTATCCCTTGTAACATCCTACTTATTATGTAATTAGTAGGGTAGTTGGATAGTCTCGTATTGCCTATATAAAGGGCTTGTACATTCCCTCAAAGTAAGATAAAAATACATATATAATAATATACTCTTCTTATCTCCATATATCCTCTCATCAACTAGTTTCTTTTACATAGTATTTCAACAGTTGTTAGATTAAACCAATAATAATAGTTATTTAATATTTCTTAATTTTTATTTACAATTTATTATGTATGATAATATTTAATTAGTATTAAAATTTTAAAATAAAGAAAATAAGATATCAACTACACATACAAAAGGCATGTTTACATAATAGGAATAAAAAGGAAAAGCATTTATATCTTTTAAGTTTCTCCCTCTTTTAACTCAGTATTATTTTATTATTAAAACTATTCAAAATTGGTAGTTCATGACTACCCAAGTTTCTCCCCATAGATCCCCTCTCCGTACCCTCGTCTATTCATTTCCATTCTTCCAATTTTTTTCTATTCTTTCAAATAAATATCGGGTAAACTCCTTTCTACGTACAGTACTAAACACAAAGTAATATGATAGAAACCAATTGGAGTTTATCTCAACCGGCTAGAGTCTTAGTTACCTATTTAGGCTATACAGATTTAAATCGTGTCCATGACATTAGTCTAAAATATAGGTTTCCCATGTAAAAAAAAAAAGTAATATAATAGTCTTCATACTTTGACAATTCAAAGCTACTTTTTTGTTCCAAAAGTTTTTCTTTTCTTGGACGAGGTTCCAGAAGTATTCATAGCTAACCTTACAAGAAATTATATAGCAAAATGCCGCCCAAGTTGAATTGTACAAATAAACCACACCCACTTATCTTACTTGCACATAAATCCCCCTAACAACATAACACGTAAAATCAAACCCCACCCTCACCCCCACCCCCTTCTTTTATTCTTCACAACGTCGCCCCCACCACTACTTTTTTTTTGTCACAGCCCCCACCACTATCTTTAATACCAACATCAGCCACCTTTTTTATTTTCTTGACATGCTTATTATAAAAACTCACTTTCATAACTAAAATTAGTTCAAGTAACAAAATAATATATATATATATATATAATGTAGATAGATATTATATATTTTTAGGAATATGAGTATCAGAGTATATTTAAACAAAAAATAAGGACCTTGAAAATGACAATGATCGTCCTATTAAACTCTATGATGTAGATCTCCCTACCTAGGCGCGTCTAGTAGCCACCTAAGTGTCAACTCCCCCTTCAGTCGTTTACGTCTAGTTTAATTCTAGGTGTTTTTTCCTAGAGCTTTAGTCGTTGTGGAATAGGCACCTAGTCCGATTAGGCGCCGATTAATGGCAAAAGATGACTGCATAGGCACCGATTAATGACAAAACATGCCCGTAATGGGCCTTCTTCTTATTTTTCTTATTCTCGATAATTCTTTAATTGATATTATAACTCAAGTTATTTATATTTCTGAATTTACTATAGTGTTGTTAGATGAATTTTATGACTTAAATAGTTATAATTGCTATAATTACTACATATATATTACTAAATATACAAAATTACACAGCGGGATTGTTACTTCCTATTTTTAATTTTTCGATAATATATGTATGATAGAATGACTAAAAGATTCCATAACCTAATAATTGATATCGAACAGGTGTACTCCAATTTTCTGACAAAAACAGACGTTATACACTTGGCACATTTGGATTCCCAGTAGTGAAGAAATGAGAGGAAGGGGAGGGGTTGCTAATGATGGGTTGGGTGGGGTTAATAAATGGTTTTTCAATAATGGATTGTGTGTATTTGAACGGGCTGGTGAGGAGTGGGGGTGGGGGTGGAAGGATAAATGTTATTTTAGTGATGGGATGTGTGTATTTGAATGGATTGGTGTACGTACACTACTGCAGAACGGGCAATTACCCACGACAAAATTACCGACGACACGTTACTCGTCTGTAATGATACAAATTTACCGACGACAAATGTTTACTTACGAAATACCTCTTCGGTAATTTACCGACGACAAACATTCGTAGGTAATAAAGGAAAACGTCGTCGCCATGTATTTTTTTTTAATTATTTTTTGTTGTTTGAAACGTCGTCGCTAAATATAGCGACAACAGTATTTCGTCAGTAAATTCACATATACCGACGAATCACTTTATTTACCGACGACACGTTACTCGTTGGTAAAAAAGAAACGTATTTATTGAAGACATATTGTTTTTCATCACAAAAAACCCCAAAATCCCTTTTTTTCTCCATTTTCTCCCCAAAACCTTAATCAAATTCATTCAAAAAATTTCCAATTGTTTCTCCAATTCATCTTGCACCATTTCCAAGTTCATAATCAAGGTGGGTCATACTCAATACACAATTCCATCCACAAAAATTAGGTAATTTCTTGAAATTCTTTTTTTTATTGTGTGTAATTCTTGCAATATTATGTGATTAGGTTAAGCAATACATTACCAAGGTGGGACTTTATCATCAATCTCCAGTTTCTCCCACCAAAGCAAGGTATTTTCTTTAAAATTCAAACTCTTTAATATTTTTTTTTATATTGGATTATGATTTGTGTATTAGTTGTTATAAGATATGATTATGCATATTTTTTGATTGTCTAGTTAATTATAATTAAGTGTAAATCATGCACATGTTCATTTATTTCTATTATGTTCTCATATATTTTTGTATTTGTGTAATTAATTATATGAATTTTTTTATGTTTTTATTGTGTTGTAATTTTATTTATTTATTGGGTTGTAATTATATCCAAGCTATTGGTTTGTAATTTGTATTATTTTATTTATTTTGTTGTAATTTTTATTCATTTTATTAATTGGATTGTAATAATTATTTATTTTATTTTCATATGAATGTAGTTGTCTAGTTATATAAAATTGTTGCTAAGAGATGGCTTCGGGTTTGGATAAGAGTTAGATCAATACGACAGATTATCTCACGCCAGAATATGTTTTGGGGGTTATGGAATTTATCAAATATGTTAAACAACAAAAAATTTATAGAGATCTTATGTTTTGCCCGTGTAACTATTGTAAAAATTATCGTCGATTACCCACCCAGACGGCTAGGGGCCACCTTTTTACAAATGGGTGTATGCAGTGGTATCAGGTTTGGACAAAACACGGTGAAAAGTTGGTCATTCCTGAGGAAAATTCTATGCCAAATTTAGTTAATGAAATGGCTGATGTTTGTGACGATTTGAGCAGTGTTCTAAAAGGCGCTAGGCGGGCGGTCGACCACCTTCGAGCGCCCAGGGTACTAGGCGGGCGCCTAGGCGGAGCCTAGGCGTTTTCTTGCTAGGCGGTTTTTAAATTTATTTAAATATTTTTTTAAATTTATATAATTTTTTGTGTTAAAAAATAATTTTTTTAATTTTTTTGTACTAAAAAATAGATTTTTTTAGCTTCTGACCGCCTAGGCGCCGCCTAAACCCGCCTAGGCCCGCCTAGGACCTTCTGGGACCGCCTGGAGTCCGCCTGGGCCATTTCTGGAAGTTCAGCTACCTTCTAGCGCGTAGGCGACCGCCTAGGCCTATTTTTAGAGCACTGGATTTGAGACACAGTTACGATGTTGGCGGACATCAGGGTGAAACCGAGATGAGAGACGCAGAAATTCCAAGTCGGAGCAGTTTCGAAAAACTGTTCGACGAATTGGAGACATAATTATATCCTGGTTGTACATCGATGAGTTCCTTGAACTTCATTGCCAAGCTTATGCACGTAAAAGTAAAGAACAAGTGAACTAACACGTCATTCACCGAGCTATTGGATTTGGTTGGTCGTATTTTACCCAAACCTCACACTTTGCCCGATTCTTATGATGCATGCAAAAAGAAGTTGAAAAGTTTGGGTATGGGGTATATTACTATCGATGTCTGTTTGAAAGATTGTGCCACTTTTTACAAAGAGAATAAGGACCTCGATAAGTGTCCAGTATGTAGCGAGTCTAGATGGGACCCAAAAAAGGGTAAAAAAGTACCGCATAAGAAGCTTCGTTACTTTCCGATTGCTCCGAGATTGCAGCGACTATACGCTTCAAAGCACACCGCTGAAGACATGATATGGCGCCATACCGGAAAGAGTACCGATCAAGATGTGTTACGTCATCCAGTTGACGGTGATAGCTGGAAATGATTTGCAGAGTTACATCCAGAGTTTGCCAGTGAACCTCGGAATGTGTATTTGGGCATGGGTATCGATGGTTTTTGTCTGTTTTCAACGCAAAAGAACTCGTATAGCATGTGTCCTGTCATATTGACCATCTATAACTTGCCACCGTGGGTATGCATGAGGAAACCATATTTCAGCTTTGTTTGTTGATTCCGTGTCCCAGCTCACCCAGAAAGGACATGGATGTCTTTCTCCGCCCTGTTATAGATGAGTTGGACATGTTGTGGGAAACAGGGATCCCTACGTATGATGCCCATACAAAGAAATAGTTTACTATGAAGGTTTGTTTGTTGTCCACGACCAATGATTTCCCCGCTCGGTCATACACTTCAGGATGGTCGGGTCAAGGTTACATGGGTTGCCCAGAATGCATGGATTCTACTCCGTCGTTGAGGGTGAAGAAAGGGGTGGTTTATTTTGATCATAGACGTTGGTTACCTCCTGGACATTGGTTTAGAAGAGATAAGGTTTTGAACCCGAATTCCGATTATAGGCTCCCACCGAGGAAACATACTCCTGCTAGTATTCAGACACAGTTAGATGGGCTTCCCATTGTGTTTCCCGATAAACACAAGGATTTTGGGGGCAAGGTGACGAAGAAAGCAGGTCCTCGCGAGTCCAACTGGAAGAAAAAGAGTTTTTTTTATCGTTTACCTTATTGGTCGGAAAATGTGTTAAAACGTACCATCGATGTAATGCATTGCGAGAAGAATGTGTGCGACAGTTTGCTTGGTACAGTTATAGGACTTGATGGGTGGTGGTCCTTTGTGTGTTCTAAAAATAATGCAATAAATAATCGAACCACAACCGCAAGTGTACGGTTGTCCCAAGTAATATAGTTGATAAAACAGATTCGTTCCAAAGACGGGATGGTTGACTACAATGCTTATCCACTAATGAATGATTGCACTTATGAAAGCAAATAAAGATAATATGTTTGGTTGGTTTTTGTATTAATGCTAAGTAATTAAAGACTAAATGGAAAATGCAATTAAAAGCTAAGACGCAAGTAAAATGATGTAAAACGCAAGTATGAGAAGATAGCACTTGAGAACGCAAGGGGTCATCCTAATCCTATTTCATAACCTATGCTGTTTAAGGGTTAAATTGGTCAATTACGATGGTCGGGATTCTAAATTCCTTATACCCCCGTTAGGGTGGACTATAAGGCGATCCTAGAGTGTCACTAGTCCCGTCAGGGTAAATATGATCCACTTTTGGATGTTTAAGTTTTATTACCTCATTGGCCCTAGAATTAGCTAAGTTCGTCAGAATCAATAGCTTCTATCCTAGATTGAATAAATGGTTCTGTACCTAAACCCTCCGTAAGGATGATCCAATTGCCACTAATTGGAATAGCCTAGATACTAACACCTGTTCCTAGTTCATGACTCTAAAAACAATAAATATTCTCAATTTATCGAAAAGAGTAAAAGACACAATCTAATTTAATTTAACAGAAACCCAAATTCAACATATGAAATTCAATACGATTGGGAATTACCCATTTAGCATTCTCAAGCACTAAAATGTGTTTAGCGGAAGAAAATAACAATGAGAAGAATGCAGAATAAGGCAAAAATAGTGGAATTTTTCATAAATGTGTTTAGCTCATATTAATTGAAAACAAAAGTAAATTAAATAAAAGGGAATTCATATTGTTTTACAAAATTAAAGATAAAAGAACCTAATTTCCGGAATAGGAATGACTGCGAACGGAGATATATACCCTCTCCAGCTCTTGCAGCTTCTTCTTTCTTCCTTCTGTTGCTTCTCTCTGGTGTTTAATCTTGTAGAATGTGAATTGTTCTAAGCCCAAAATCCCGTAACTGCTGATACACCTTCACTAAAACGGCTTTTCCCGCTTCGTTATGACTCCAATTGACCTAATTCCAGTTGCTAAAGTTCCGTAACTCGATAAGTAATATTTTCTCTTCAAAGGTCAGCGGCTAAATCATCTCTTAAGCAGCTCGAAATCAGCAATCTATGGCCTGGAAAACAGATTTTCAGCTCTAAAAATAATATCTTCGGGATTTATCTTCAAGTCTTGACTCCATATCACGATCTTTGACTTTCTCCTCGGATTCCTCTTCTAGCTAACATCCAAAACCTGTAAACTTTTCACTAAAAATACCAATATTACGCGCAAAAGCTTAATAAATTAAAAATGCTAGAAATAAAAGAGGAAAATCATATTATTGCATATTTAGTCCAAAAGTCTATCAAATTAATTAAATAAACACAAAAAATGATGTCTCCTAAGGGTCGAAAATAAGAACAATTAAGGAGACATCAATGGGAAAATAAGCAAAGATAACGTTAAGGCGAGAATGGATCTTAAGGATATGCACATTAGGAAAGAGTCGTGGTTGACATCAAGAGGAGGTAAAGCGATACTAAATCGAAGAAAGTATATGTTGTTAGCGGAGAAGAGGAAGATTTTTCTTTAGTGGTTGCAGGCATAGAGGTTTCCCGATGGTTTCGCGTCTAGTATGAGGAATAATGTTCAAGTCGATATGGGGAAGATTATTGGAATGAAATCGCATGATTGTCACGTTATGATGCAATATCTTTTTGTTTGTTGTCTCCCCGGTCTTCTAGATGATAAACCGATTAGCGATGTGATTATTGGGTTAGCTAATGTGTTTAGAGTCGTTTGTAACAAGAATCTGAGTAGGAAAGAGGTGGAAGCCGGTAAGGCGAGAGTGGTTGAAGTGATGTACAAACTAGAAATGATCTTACCTCCCTCGTTTTTTATGTAATGATCCACTTAGTGATACACTTATACGATGAAGCATTGCTAGGGGGCCCGGTTCAAATGCGGTGGATGTACCCATTTGAAAGGTATTTGAAAAAGTTGAAAGAGTATATTCGAAACCCGGCTAGGCTAGAGGGTTCCATAGCCGAGGGTTACGTGGCGGAAGAGACGTTGACCTTCATATCACGGTATCTTAGTGAAGAAAAAACAAAGTTCAACGATCCATGTAGATATAACGAACCACTGACAGAACCAAAAGAGCTATCCGTTTTCAAGTCTAAGTGTACTCCAGTTCGCAAGAAAGAGTCTGATGCTTTACCACATCAGGAGAAGGAGCACATCAATTGGTATATTTTGAAAAATTGCGACGAACTCGAAACATATAGGACGTAAGTAATGTTTACTTATGTATATTCATATTTATATTTATATTTATATTTATATTCATATGTATATTTACATTTATATTTATATTCATATGTATATTTACATTTATATTTATGTTTATATTTATGTTTATGTTTATATTTATTTTTATATTTATATTTATATTTATATTTGTATGTATATTTATATTTATATTTATATTTATATTCATATGCATATTTATATTCATATTTATATTTATATGTATATGTATATTTATATTTATATGTATATTTATATTTATTCATATATTAATTTATTTGTATCCATTTATGTTTTTAGTGAACACAGATCCACACTTTCGGGAACTAGTAGCCAAATAGAGAATATGCACCATCAAATGTTTAAGAGATGGTTTTTGGAAAATGTATGTAACTTTAGACATTGGTTTAAATATTATCTATTTATTTTCAAAATATTATGTATTATTTTTGCATGACAGATTCATGGAATGAAATCCTGTGGTGATGCATTTGCTACCACTAAGATGGTATATATCCTTGGCAAGCTTGTCTTATGGTGCAGTGCATAGATATGATTCATGTGTTGTGAATGGTGTTAAGTGGGTAACTAAGGGTAAAGGAGAAAGAAGAGTGACGCAGGATTACAGAGTTTGTGCCATGTACGATGAAAGACCTTATTACGCTGAATTATTAAAAATCTTGGAGGTTAAGTACACTAAAGGGTGCTCAGTTGTCTTATTTGTTTGTAAGTGGTACAGAATGGGTGATGCAAGAATAGAACATGGGGTAACCTTTATCAACACATCAAACGTTGATGGGGAAAACGAACCATACATTTTAGCATCGCAGGCCAAGAAAGTGTTTTACATTGACGATATTAGTGCAAAGAAATCAATGAAAGGTTGGAAAGCCGTTTGGGAAATAAATGATCGTCACGGATGGAGTCCCAAGTTATGGGGCTCGGAATCACTACCTACTAACAACGAGAGAATCAGGATAACTTTGGTTAACACTGGGACGGTTTCCGATCCGGTGAACTTGGCAACTGCCGAGGAGATCGAGATTGACCCATGCATCTAATTTTCGTATTGATTTGGCTTTTGATATGGTTATTGATGATGATGTCTCCTCATTTTTCATGAATCAGTATTAGTTAGAGACATCATTTTTAGTGTTTTAGAAGTCTAAGTAGTCGATTTTCCCATGAATTATTACACTTTCCTATTTCTAGTCTTGATTTAATGAATTATTATTTTTAGAGCATATTGGGTTTAATTATTTATTTAGTATGACGCTTTAAAGATATATATGGAGATTAATTAGATGCCAAGTCTAATTCTAAGAGATAAAGGAAAGAAGATATAAATGGAAATTGGAGAAAAGAAAGGAAAAGCTAGGATTTGGAAAGATAAAGCTGCCAAATAATTCTGAATTTCAGCACCCACGACCACAAATGGGCTTATATCTCAAAATCAGTGAGGAATTTGGAAGAATGGTCAAGAGAAAAGTTAAAGAGCTTTCTGAGACGATGATTTTCGACTATTGGAACACGTCAAAAAGATAAGTATTGAAGCTGTTATGACCAAAACAAAAACGGGGTTCCCATATTTTAGGGTTACAAATTTGAGTTGGGCTAGAAGTCCATTACTTGTCTTCTACTCCAAGAAAACGAATTAGGGGTTCTTTAAACCTATAAATAAACCCTTATATCACTTGTAAATCATCCTTTCCTCACATAAATTAGTCCTTAGGGTTTATGTCATTAGAGTTATTGTAGAGAGCAAGATGAATTCTCTGTATCAATCTTTTGGTTTATTTCCTTCAGGTATGAACTAATTTTCCCATAGCTTGGGTTTTGCATCATGAATAATCTATGAATTCTATTTTCTTTCTATCTAAGTTTCTTTGGGAATTCTATGTTTTAATTGATATTAGCTGCTTACTCATATATTTGTTTATGCGTTTTGAATTATTGCATGTCCTAAACCTGATCACTTTAGGCTTTTTTAATAGTAGTTAGATGGTCACTCGGAAGGGGTGTCCAATTATTGAAACACCACATAACGTCTAGTGTCCGATATTAGTCTTGACAACATTGATTCTAACTAGATAGTCATTAGGGTATGTTTTCATCACTATCACCATGTTTGGAATTGAATTGCTTAGGAACCTAGTGGCGTAGGATAACCCTAAGTTTAGGCTGCCTCGTGGTTGTGCCGTAGCCCCCCTAGTCGATCTCAAGGTCTAGGGTATGGGTATTTAGAATCCTGACTAAGTATTTAAGAGCTGTTATCTCCATTATTAACTAGTATTTGATAGAAAGAATTAGAAGGATTAGTGCATACTAGCAAAACCT
The DNA here is from genome assembly GCA_029959085.1 of Nemophila menziesii. NCBI lineage: Eukaryota > Viridiplantae > Streptophyta > Magnoliopsida > Boraginales > Hydrophyllaceae > Nemophila > Nemophila menziesii. The sequence continues at coordinate 20,273,253 of JARWIR010000013.1, read as the reverse complement.
AAGCTATATCTCTCATCTCATATTTCTTCATCTTTTATTTTATTGTCTTTTATTTTCATTAGTTTAATTAATATTTTCTCAATTATTCTTATTTACTTTTTGTCTTTTAATTAATAACTTTCTACTCGTAATTATTTGCTCATTCGTATAACACACTAAGTCCCTGAGAACGAACTTTCTTATCATAAAAACTTGCATACGTCCTGTAATACTTGCAATACCGTTCTTATCTAGGGTGAATTGTGCACCGTTTCTATATCTTTTATTCTATTATTTTATCACACCCTAGGCAACACAAAGTTTTTGGCGCCGCTGCCAGGGACTTGTGTCTCGTTAGCGTGTGGGTTATCTATTTCGAGTAGTAGTTTTTAATTAAATTTTATTTTTTAGTTTTTATTTTTATTTTTCTAGATTTACGCTTGTGGTTTGCTTTAGTCTTTTTTTAGGTTTCAACAGTGTTTAATCTTTGGCCTCCTCTACCGGAGCCCGAGAGGAGCTTCACAACTTATAACATACGTATACGAGAAGAAAGAGCCTTAAGAAGAGCTATGGCAGAGTTAGAAGATCCAGTAGATCCGAGATTACTTGGTCCGTTAGGACAAATACCACCACCGGTAGGAGGTAATGGAGTTAACAACAATAATAATCAGAATAGAGTTGAGCAAGACCTCCCAGGCTTGGGAGTACCGTTTCTAGTTCAACCATTAGGTAACCGTCCTCCAGAGTTCCAGAATATTAAATTTAGGCCCGATCCGGGCATGCTCAGTCAATTTCAAAGATTTGGACTCTACAGTGATACAACAATTCAAGATTCGGTAAGAGCGATTCAGAAGTTCATGCAGATTTGTGATGCCTATGTTACTCCAGACATTACACGCGAGAAATTGTATTGTCATATGTTTTCGTTCTTTCTGACCAGTAAAGCTGGTGAGTGGCTAGATAGGCAACCACCAGGAACTATTAATTCATGGGCAAAACTTCAAGCCGCATTCTTTAACCGTTTTTATCCAAAGAGTATGAGACTCAAAGACCAAAGCGAGTTTGCGAAGTTTTGTCAAGCAAATGGAGAAGAAGTAGGAGAAGCATGGACAAGGTTTCAACAGAAGTTAGCTGGATGTCCGCTCCACGGTTACACCCCATCTCTACAGTTAGCTATATTTTATCAAGGTATCAATAGATAAAGTAGATTGAAGGTAGATAATCTTGGAAAAGGAAATTTCGTGTCTATGGATCCTGCAGAAGCCGCCGAAGGTTTAGAAAATATTATCGAAACAGAAAGGAGTTGGCCATCTTTGCGAGCTCCTATTACAAATGCCAAAGGTACGCTTCGATTAGATGCAGAAACTGCAAACTCAGCTCAATTGTCCGCATTAGAGAATCAAATCAAAGAACTTAAGCTTGAGATGCAGAGAAATTCAGCCGCAGCAAATGTAGTGCAAGAAGAACAAGGTTGACAACAGTGTGGGGTTACAAATCATACATGGGAAGAGTGCGAAGGAAATCCAGCATTTGTTTATTTCATATCCAACCGAGGAAATTATCAATTTGGTAACAGAAATCATCCGGGTATGCAGTATTCAAATCCACAGGGGGCCGCTAATCCTGGTCATTATCAACCTCGCCCCCAGAATAACTCTTTCCAACCAAGAGGTCAATATCAAAATCGAAACTATAACCGACCTGCTCCTCCATAACAACCTATTAATGATGCATATACCGAGACGTTAGCTCAGAAAGTTTTACCACAATATCCTCAAGAGGGAGCTGTGGGTGAAAAATTGAAGAATTTTATGGATCTTATGACCACTAATATGCATTCACAGAGCGAGAAGTTACGAGAACAAGAAGCTTCAGTTCAGATTTTAAGTACTCATGTAGAACAAATAAAAAACGTTCTAATAAATATTATGGAACAAAAAGAATTGAAGGCTGTCGAAGGAGGTGATGCCAATGTTGGGTTCGAAGCTTGTAAGGCTATTTGCCTTGAAATTGAAGAGAATAAGGAAGTACCACATGTTGCCGAAAGTGCTGTGGAAGTTCCGAGTACCAATGAAGAACCAACCAAGTCTAGCCCCGTGGACTTTAATTGTTCTGAAGATGATGTGGAAGAAGATTCAGAAAAATCCGACTTTATACAAATTCTGAAAGATATGCAAGAAGAGATTAGATCGTTTATGGAGTTTCAAGCTGAGCGAGCTAAAGAGAAAGAGGAAGAAGACTCAAAAGAACCAAGAGTTGAAGTTGCACCTGCTGTGCAAGAAAAGAAAGAAGAAGAGAAGGTGGAGTCGCCACCAGTTGTTCACATAGTGTCATCAACTATTCCTGATACAAATCCGAAGGATGACATTGAACTCAAGACATTTGTAGAGGCGTACACTCCTGAGAATCTTAACGCCCAAATGCTTGAGATTGCAAAGAAAGGGCTTACACTGCAACAAGTTTTTACGCAAGTTATTCCTGAGAAAGAAGCGAGTGTAGAAGCCAACAGGGAGACTATGAGAGTCTCAAGAAGAGAAGAGAAAGAGTTACCATTGAAGCTCAAATATCCTGAAAGCTTCAATCTTCCTATTCAAATAAATGGTATGCTCAAGTTGAAAGCTATGTACGATGTGGGTTCAGGTGTGAATCTTATGCCAAAGTCCGTGTTCGAGAGACTTGGACTTCAGAAATCAGAGAAAAAGTCAGTGAAGTTGCAGTTTGCTGACAACTTAGTTACCAAGACATGGGGAACAGTGGAGGATGTTCTTGTCCGATAAGGTAATATCACCATCCCTACTGACTTTGTTATACTTGATTTCGATGTAGATAAGAAGGTTCCAATCATACTCGGAAGGCCTTTCATGGCCACCAGTCAGAGCATAATAAACTTCCAAGAAGGGACGATTACCCTTCATGCTAAAAACGTATCCGAGACATTCTATGTCTTGGGTAAGAAAACAAGGAAGTTAGATTCCACCGTTCCTATCATCCACAGCCTTTCACATCACAAAGTCCCTAAAGAGAAGATCCATGAAAAGCCTGTGGATACTGAGCCAAACAATGAGTTTGGGAAGAAAAAGGGTATTATTTATAAAGAAATAATAGAGTCACTTGAGTATTGTGTAGTTACCAGGTTCTTTGTGTAGTGATAGCTCAAAAGAAGGACATGGGGTTTTGATGTCTCCTCTTTTGTTCTAATTATATGCATATAGGAGACATCAAATTAGGTGATTATTTGATTAATTCGATAGACTTTTAGTATTAATTTGATATATTTTTTTCTCTCCTTGGATTTTAGTATTTTTCATTTATTAAGCTTTTGCACGTTAAATGGTTTATTTTAGTGTAAAGTTTGTAGGTTTCTAATACTAGAAAAGAGAGAAATCAAGAATGGAAGTATTAGATCGTGTAAAGAAGTCAAATGCTAGAAGAAATATCCCGAAGAGTTGACAAATTAGAGCTGCAAATCTGGAAGGCTGATGGTAATTGCTTGTTTCGAGCTACTTAAACGTGGATTCAGCCTCTAAGTTGTGAAGACGATTCGTGCCTTATCGAGATACGAAGAATTAACAAGTTGAATGAGTCAATTAGAAGTTAAATTGAGAAAGTTACATCCGTTTTAGTGGAGGGTGTATAACAGTTACGAGATTTGGACTTGAAGAGTGGACTTGGGCCATTAATTATTTCATCAATTCACTTTAAAATAACCCAAGTCCGAATTATTTAGTATAAATAGACTTTTTGACTTTATTTTTACACACAATTCATTTTACAAAAAGTCAGAGCGTCAGAGAAAAGAGTAGAAGCTAGGAAAAGGAAGAAGCCAAGAGCTGGAGAATTCACCTTTCCAAATCAACAGCCAAATCCAACCTTCTAATTATGTCTTTTATTTTATTTTCTTTCTGTAAAACAAGAGTTCGTCTAATTTTATTTCTTTTACTTTAATTATGAGCTAAATTTCCTTTGTACTTCAGAATCATAAAGTGGTTGAACCTAAACTAGTTTAATTATTGTTTTTCCAATTTGGGATTTTAAGAATTTAATTTGAATTAGTATTATACGTTGGCTTTTATTTTGTGATTGTTTATTATCTTTAGATTCATGAACTAAGGATAATTTTTAGTATCTAGGCTATTCAATATATTGGTGTATTGATCACCTTGACGGGGGGGTTTAGATACAAAACTAGGTAATTATCGTTGGTATCCGCCAATGACCTTGGCATGCTTGACTAGCCAATATCCAATGTGGTAAAGTTTTAAACATCCAAAAGAAGTTTTAATCACCCTGACGGGATTTAGAAGACCGTAGGAGAGCTTTTAGGTCCACCCTGACGGGGGCTAAGAGACTTTAGGATCCCGACTAGCGTAATTATAGTAATTCAACCCTTAAAGGAAAACATTAATTAAGAAAGTTTGTGGTGAAACCCTAGCGTGACTCAAGTACTACTTTTCTCATGCGTCCACCTCAATTACTTGCATTATTTCCATTCTAGTTTAATTAAGCATTTAAATTATTTGCACCTTAGTTTTTGAAAACCAAAACAAATATCATATCTTTTACTTTTTCGTATTTGCAATTATTCCATTATTTGATAACATTAGAGTCAACCTATTCCATCCCTGCGAACGAACTTGATTATCATATATTACTTGGGACAACCGTACACTTGCAGTTAGTGGTTCCTCTACTCTTAGCATTAATTTTATAACACACAAGGACCCACCAAGTTTTTGGTGCCGCTGCCGGGGACGGTAGCGTGTGACCCCGGTGTTTATCTGTTAGTGTTTTAATTGCATTTTTAATTTTTATTTTCAGTTTTACGCTTTTCTTTGTTCTTGTTCTTTCTCAGGTCTTACATGTTTGGTGCATGTACTCAAACCCTGAGAGGTTAGTTCGAGAAAGAAAGAGAAGAGAAGCAAGAGAACAAGCAAAGAGAGAAAGAGAAATGGAGTATTTGAATATTCAGCACGATGAAGATCCTGGCGTTCAGTTAGATGCAAATGGCCAACCACTAGTACCGCCAATCATTCTGAATCCACCAATTCTCAACAAACAACATAATCATCCACCTATGCAACAAGCTCAACTCCCGATGTATAATGATTCATGGTTCATACATGGTCCAGAGCAAGTTCCCTATTGCGCTCCTGCTCTCGGTATTGCTCCTACAAATATCAATGTTGCACGGTATAGACCCGAACCTGGTATGCTATCCCAATTTTAGAATTTCAGAAACTTTCGTGGAGTACCCGAAGAAGATCATATTCGTGCAGTTCAGAAGTTTATGCAAATCTGCTATTCATATATAACTCAAGGAGTGACTAAAGAGCATACGTATTTCACTAATTTCAGATTTTTTGTGATAGACGCAGCTAGTGAGTGGCATGATTCACAAGAACCTGGAACAATAAATAATTGGGATGAGCTACAAACAACATTTTTTTATTTTTATTACCCGACGAATATGAGATTAGACGCACAGGTTGATTTGACATCATTTGTCCAAGAACAAGAAGAAACTTTGGGAAGATGTTGGACAAGATTTTAGTCATGTTTGAGAAGAGTTCCTGATCATGGCCTCATAGAACAACTACAGTTGAAGATCTTCTATAGGCATATATGGAGGATCAAGAAAAGACCTCGATTTATTATGTGGTGGTGGATTCTTACAGGTAGCTCCAGTAAATGCTAAGATTATTTTGAATAGAACGGTGACGAATTAGCACGGTTGGAATACAGTGAGAACACCTATCCGAGGTAGAAAATAAAGTAATATGGGTATTGATGAGAAATTCTCCTCTTTGGAGGATAAATTGAAGAGTACATTGGAACAACAAATGAAACAGCTCACTTTAGCTATTAAAGAGGGGTTTTCAGGTAAGAAGGCAGGTGTTAATGTTACTCAAGAGGTATATGGGTGTTCGAATTGTGGTGTTCAAGACCATGACTGAGAGCATTGTGAAAGTAACCCTGAAGCTGTAATGTTTGTTTCTAATAGAGGGAGTTACAATTCAAGTGGTCAAGGATACCAATCCAACAGAAACCATCCGAGTTTCCAATATTCGAATCCTAATGGGGCAGCTAATCCTACTTATGCTTATCAGCTGCATCCCCAAGGTAATAATTATCAATCTAGACCATAAAATAATTATCAAGGAGGACAAAATTACGGAAATCATGTTCAGAGACAGCCTCCTCAAGATAATTACAATGATACCATGAATCAAAAAGCCTTACCTGCTCAACCTCAAGAAGGTACGAATGATCTTCGTCAAACCGTAGAGAGAATAATTGCACTTCAGGCACAATATATTCAGAATCAGCAAGCTTCTGAAGCTGCAATTAATTTAATGGGGAATCAAATAGCTCAGATGTCGAAACAGTTAAGTCAGCGTCCACAAGGGCAACTCCCTAGTGACACTGAAGTTCCAAGACAGACATAAGATTGTAATGCTATGACGTTAAGAAGTGGTAAGAAGCTCTCTCCACCTCATTTTCCTGTTATGAAAGAGAAAGAAGTCACCAATAAAGAGAAACTGGTAAAAGAGGTGGAAGAAAAAGAAGATGAACCTGAAGTGGTAGAAGTGGAGAAGATTCCGGAAGTTCTGAAAAAGAAAGATGTTGTAGAAACCCGTCAAGCTCCACCTTTACCCTCAAGAGTTCAGAAAAAAGAGATGGTTGAGTATCAGATATTATTGAATAGGGTGAGAGGTCTTAACATTAACATTCCGTTGTTAGAACCTATTAAATATATACCGAAGTACGTGAAGTTTTTGAAGAGGGCCCTCACCAACAAGAGACCATATTGTGATAATGAGATGATAGGATTGCCAGAAGAGTGTAGCGCCATCTGTCAAAGTAAGTTGCCACCTAAGTTGCTTGATCCTGGGAGTTTTACGATTCCTATTTCAATTAGTAATGAGTGGGAAGGAAAAGCTCTATGCGATTTGGGTGCGAGTATCAATCTCATGCCCAAATCAATTTTTGATAAGTTGAAGATGGGAGATGTGAAACCTACCTCTATGGTCCTACAAATGGCCGATCGATCCCTCGTACATAATGAGGGACGAATCGAAGATGTCCTCGTCAAGGCAGGTACTTTAGTTTTTTCGGTTGATTTTGTTATTCTTGAATACGACGCGGATAGGAATGTCCCCATCATTTTGGGTCGACCATTCCTAGCCACGGGGCGTACTTTAATTGATGTAGAAAACAGAGAATTAACCATGAGAATCCAAGACAAGGAGGTAAAGTTCAATGTGTTTAGGGCTATGAAGTTTCCAGACGTTTCAGGAGATTGTTTTCGGAAGGATATAGCAGAACATGCCACGCAAGAGGTATTTGATTGTTTTAATTATGATGATATCTTGAAGACTGCTTTGACACTTGACTTACCTGAGATGATGGAATAACTTTCCGAAACAGTGGCAGCTCTCAATTTTGAGAATCCAAAATACAGGCGTCCTGCCTATGAACCTGTGAGAAAACCGGGGGAGATGGTCATTAAAAATAAACCATCCATTGAATCTCCTCCAAAGTTGGAAGAAAAACCATTGCCAGCACACTTGAGGTATGCATATTTAGGTACTAATGACACTTTACCTGTTATTGTTTCAGCAATTTTAACAGGTCCTCAAGAAGATAAACTGCTGCGTGTACTAAGAGCTAATAAAGAGGTGATTGGTTGGACTATTTCTGACATCAAAGGTATTAGTCCTTCCTATTGCCAACACAAATCATTCTAGAAGATGATAGTGCACGCTCAGTTGAAGGCCAAAGGAGACTAATGCCAGCGATGAAAGAAGTGGTGAAGAAAGAAGTTATTAAGGTACTAGATGCGGGAATCATCTATCACATAGCTAGTAGTGAGTGGGTAAGTCTAGTTCAATGCGTACCAAAGAAGGGTGTACCGTCCAAAATGCTCAAAATGAAGCTATTTCCACGAGAACCTTGTTGGTTGGAGGGTGTGTATGGATTATCGTAACTTGAACAAGGCGACCAGAAAAGACCAGTCCCCTCTTCCTTTCATTGATCAGATGTTAGAAAAATTGGCTGGTATGGAGTATTATTGCTTTTTGGATGGTTATTCAGGGTACAATCAAATCTATGTAGATCCAGCTGACCAACACAAAACCACCTTTACATGTCCTTTTGGTACCTTTGCCTATCAGAGGATGCCATTTGGATTGTGTAATGCACCTGCCACTTTTTGGAGATGTATGATGGCAATTTTCTGGGATATGATCGATAATTTCCTTGAGGTATTTATGGATGACTTTTCTATGTTTGGTGATAACTTTTATGAGTGTTTACAAAACATGGAGAAGGTGTTGATTAGATGCAAGGAAACTGATTTGGTGTTAAACTAGGAAAAATGTCATTTTATGGTTCGTGAAGGTATAGTGTTGGGTCACAAGGTTTCAAGTGCAGGCTTAGAAGTTGATCGTGCTAAGATTGAGGTAATAAACACTCTTTCCCCTCCTATTTCTGTAAAAGGGGTAAGGAGATTTTTAGGCCATGCTAGTTTTTATCGCCGTTTCATCAAAGATTTTTCCAAGATTTCAAAACCTTTGTGTAACTTACTCGAAAAGGACACCAAATTCCTTTTTGATGAAGCTTGCATGAAGGCATTTCAAGAGTTAAAGGAGAAGCTTATTACTGCACCTACTGTATTACCACCTGATTGGAAGATTCCATTTGAAGTTATGTGTGATGCTAGTGATTTAGCTATGAGTGCTATGTTGGGTCAAAGAAAGGATACGGTATTTCATTCTATCTATTATGCGAGTAAGACCTTCACTAGTGCTCAGGTTAATTATACAGTGACTGAGAAGGAACTTTTAACGGTTGTTTATGCCTTTGATAAATTTTGTTCCTATCTTCTTGGGGCGAAAATTGTTGTATTTACGGATCATTCCGCTATTAAGTACCTCATGGAAAAGAAATATGTTAAGCCACAGTTAATCAGATGGGTTTTATTGCTTCAAGAGTTTGATTTAGAGATTCGACATCGAAAGAGTTATGATAATCAAGTTGCAGATCATTTGTCTCGTCTTGAAGGTTCTGAATTGAATAGTGGTCCTGAGTTAGTTAGAGAGGACTTCCCAGATGAGAGTTTATTTTCTATTTATAATGGTGCTCCTTGTTATGCAGATATTGCAAATCTTGTGGTGAGTGGTTCTTTTCCTGAAGGAGCTACTTCACAAGACACGAAGAGATTAATCAGCCGTGCTAAACAATTCTTTTGGGAGGATCCTTTCCTCTACAAAGTATGTGGTGACCAAATGGTAAAAAGATGCATACCTGAGAGTGATGTTTATTCAGTAGTTGCAGGTTGTCACGATTCATCCTATAGAAGACATTTCAAGGGAGACCGCACAGCTGCTAAGGTATTACAATCTGGTTTTTATTGGCCTACATTACATAAGGATTGTCATGAATACGTTAAGAAATGTCATAGATGCCAGTTTACTGGTAATATATCCAAGAGGGATGAGATGCCACGTAACAATGTTCTTGAGGTAGAGATATTCGATGTGTGGGATATTGATTTCCTGCGTCCCTTTGTACCATCCAATGGAAATCAATACATCCTATTAGCTGTTGATTACGTGTCTAAATGGGTAGAAGTTGTAGCTCTACCAACGAATAATTCGCGAGTAGTAATTAAATTTTTGAAGTCTCATATCTTTACTAGACATAGTACACCTTGAGTTATTATCAGTGATGGAGGTTCACACTTTGTGAACAAGTATTTGAAGACAGTTCTAGAGAAGCATGGGATAAGACATCGTGTATCTACTGCTTATCATCCACAAGCCAATGGTCAAGCTGAGGTCTCTAATCGAGAGGTCAAATCCATACTAGAAAAGACTGTTGGTCCCACAAGAAAAGATTGGTCAACAAAGTTAGATGATGCATTGTGGGCTTACGTACTGCGTTCAAAACTCCCGTTGGTGCATCTCCGAATCGCATGGTTTATGGTAAGGCTTGCCACTTACCTCTTGAACTTGCATTATGTGCATATTGGGCTATAGTGCAGTTGAAGTTTGATCCTACTTGATGAGTTGAATGAACTTGATGAGTTTTGATTACATGCTTATGAGAATGATAAACTCTACAAAGAAAACACTAAGAGGTGGCATGATAATCGTATTCGTGTGAAGAAGTTTGAAGTTGGTCAAAAGGTCCTTAAATACAACTCCAAGTTCAGTAATTATCCGAGTAAGTTGAGATCGAAATGGTCTGGTCCTTATGTTGTACCAAAGTCACGCCTCATAGAGCTATAGAAATTGAGTATCCAATCGAGCACCACACCTTTATGGTGAATAGTCATCGATTGAAGTCATATCATGGAGGCGAGGATATCAATCGTCGGAAGATCCACATCCCAAGGAGGTCATGTACCTCCTTGAAGCTCCTTAGAAGTGAGAGGTAACCCGTCGAGCTTAACGACGTTAAACAAAAGCCCATTCATTTTATAGTGTATATTAGAGTATTTTTTTTGTTGATTAGTGTTTATTTTTAAAAAAAAATGAGAAATGGTAGTTGTTTTTGATGATTTCAGGAGTACAAAAGTCATGAGTTTGGGGTCAAAAGAATGGAAAAATTGTTTTCAGCTTTACACCACTCCAAAAATCATCATCAAAACAGCTTCTAATCATCAAATCCCTCCCTCTTTCACCACAAAAACACATAATCAACTCATAATCTTTCCAAAACACCACAAATTTCCAACTTTTCTTCAAGATTCCTCCTTCATCCAAACCATTAATTGAACCATTAAACCTCTCCAATCACATAAAATAATCCTTACCCATCTCATATCTCACCTTACTCTCCCTCCTTCTATCCTCAAACCATCAAATTTCAAAACCTTCTCTAGTTTTCAACTTTTTTAAGTTTTTAGTTTGGGGTGTAAAGCTATGACGAACAGGACAACTTCTTTCAGTTATACTCGAAGAACTACTCCAAGAACAAGAAACAATCCTGGTGCTGCACAAGAGAGAGCTATTGAGATTCCATATTTAGGTCCTAAACGCAAGATTGAAGAGGTTAAGACTGCTATGAAGAGGAAAGAAAACCCAAGTAAGGCTACTCCTGCTAAGCCTACCTTGGTTGATGAAGAAGAAGAGATTGAAGAGGAAATTCCCAAAGAACCCGTTCCAGAACCAAGATTTACCCGAAGAAAGACTATGGCACAGAAACCGAAGAGAGTTGCGATGACTTGGGCCGATCAGGTTCGTGACAGAATTAATTATTTGAAATTTGGTGTTGAGAAAGGATTCCCTAGAAGTATTATGATCAGTGAGTTTAAGAGTTATGCAACCACTTGTGATAAGTTTGAATAGACAGAATTGAGACTTAGGGATCTTACTTATATTCCTACCTTGGTGCGTGATTTCTATGAAGGATTATCTTTTTCAAATAAACAGTTAATCATCATACACAAAAAGGTACTACCCTTCTCAATTGAGCTTATTCACAAAAGCTTGAAGTTGCCAAACATCACTAGGCCTTGCCAATATCAATAAACGCTTAACGATCCGTCTTTTAATTGGGAATCTCTTTCGGACAAAGTTTTAATTCATGGGAAACGCCCTATTCCAACTGGTGAGAGATATGCTGGGAAAGTTTATAATAGCTATTTATTACCTTCTGCTAAGGTATGGTCCCGTTTCGTAATCCCCACCTTCTTTGGCATCACTCACACTCCCGAATTGAAAAAGGAGCATGTTATCTTTATAAATTGTATTATTGAGGAAGAATAAATTGATGTGGCCCGAGTGATTTATGACACCATTATGGAGTGCGAGAAAACCCCTCCCATTCAGCAAAACCTCAAGTTCCCTTGTGCCATCACTACCTTGTGTCTAGACGCAAAGATACCACATAGGAGCGAAGAGGTTGAGCGTTCGGATAGTGGGGATACTATGACATTAACTTCAACTGAGAACTCCCATAATGAAGCAACACAGCCTATAAAGAGTCCTAGTTTTCCTCCGCCAAAGAAGAAGGTAAATTCTGACAATGAGTTTGAAAATAAAATCAGAGGGTTGGAAGAGAAACAGGATGCGATGATTGTCACTTTAGGAAACGTTAAAAAAGAGTTGGATACGCTGAAAAATATGCTATTTGGGGTGAGCAATATGCAACACGTCATTTATTCACTCCTCACAAAAGATGACCAACTTGGACACAACAACGGTAACCAGCCTAGAGCTGGTTGAGATACGTTTTCTAACTCTTTCTCATTTAGTAGTGTATATTAGTTTAATTGATTTATCGATTCTTTTCGAGTCATGGGGACACGACTCATTTTTGAGTTTGGGGTGGGGTTCGTTGCCTCATCCCAGTTTTACGTGTTATTTGTTTTAATTGCTTTCAATAAAATTAATTAGGAGTTGCATTTGACTGTAGAAGATCTTAAATGTCCCTATTAAGCATGCTTTTGATAAATCTATGATAGTAAATAGTGGACTTTAGGAGTTAGTATAAAACCCACTTTAATTACATGCAAACATAGGCAATGGATAGGAATAATTAATAAACAATGCAAAATAAGTAAACTTGTACTTAAGGAAAATGATTGGTTTGTAGAACGTGAGGTCCTTATTAGTAGAGAACCCACTTAGGTATGAACTAGAGGCGAGCCATGTAACTAGGAAAATGATAGGGGCAGTTCTTTGTTAGCCATTTGAGACCTTTATAGCCTTATATCCCTTGTCTTAATTATATCCGTCTTAGCCCAATTTTGAGTCGTAAAGCCTTTTCTTTTTTTGCCACGATATAAGCTCATATCCCCTTAGTTTATATGGCATTTCCAATAACCCGCACTTGAATTACGATCCTGAGACCTGTCTCAAGCTTGAGTTTTGGGTGGTGGGTCCATCTTTGGGAAATTACATTGGGAGGGGATTATATGTGTTTGTATTGAGGCATAATTTCATATGATATGATTATTTGTAACCCTTTTCCGGGATTGAAAAAAAAAATCAAAATGTCAATACAGTAGCAAACCGGGAACCCGGATGTCTCCTGTACAAAAAAACAAAAAAAATGAAGAAAAAGAAAAGAAAAGAAAAATAAAGAAAGAATAAAATACCCAGCAAAGTGGAAATTTCTGGAAATCATCGTAGACTATATTGGGTTAACTTGGGGATGCTAAATTCGTTCATCGAATGGGTTGAGTGAGAACATTATTCGAGTGTAAACTCAAGCTCGTGGATAGTTGTTGATGGTAAGTGAGGAGAGTGAGAACATTATTCTCCCTTACCTTTTCTCTATATGCATTATTTGCTATTTTTATTGAGTCTTTTCGAGTCGTGGGGACACGGCTCATTTTTGAGTTGGGAGTGGGGATTCGTTGTCCCTCATCTCCATTTTTATGTGATTTACTGTTTTTTTTTAGAGAAATTTGAAAATTTTGAAATTTTTAAGAGATGGATTAGATGTAGGATGTGTTTAATAGCTTGAAAGCATAAGCTTAGTAAGTTGATGATAGAAAGTAGTAAGTTTATGAGCTGCTTTATTTTGTATGCTTTGAGTATTTGTAGGAAAACACACATTGATAGTAAAGAAAAGATTAATTAGCAATGCGATAGAAAGTATGTTCGATCTCAGGGAGCCATGAGTGGTGTGTAGACCATGAGATCCAAGCTAGTTGATAAACTTATTTAATGAACGTGCTAAAGGTAAGAGAATGACGAAATTGCATAGTTTAGAAAGTGATTAAGGCAGTTCTTTCATAAGCCCCTTGTTGCCTTTTAGCTTGCTGTCCATTTTATTATTATATATCCTTCTCAGCCCCTTCTAGCCTTTCTAAAGCCTTTTTATTAGCCACATTATAAGCCATATCCCTTTAGATTATAGGACTTTTCCATATGACCCGCACTCGAATCGCGATGCATAGACAATTGTTTTGGAGCTTGAGTTTGGGGTGGTGGGTCCACCATTATGGGAAATATTATTGGGTTGGGATTTTTTAGCTTATTAAGTGTGCTCTGTTCTATAATTGATGATGATTCACAGGTTTATTTGTAACCCTTTGCCGGGGTAATAGTAAATGAAAAAGAAGCTAAAAAGCTAAAGTTATGAAAAGGCATAATTATGAAAAATAGCATGATATCTCAACATCAAAAAGAGAGTCATAGCTATACAAAAGAAAAGAATTGATATGAAAAGAATATATATTTCGACCGGCAAAGAGGAATTTTTATGTGAACATCTTTATGCTTTAAATTGGGTTATTGAGGATGCTAATTTGTGCATCAAGGAATTCATTGGGTTGAGTGAGAACGTTTTACGAGAGTAACTCAAGCTCTAGGGCGATTCGTTGATGGCTAGTGAGGAGAGAGCCAAAAGCTCACTCTAAATTATCCAAATATACTTATCATACCGTCCCTAAGCCAACATTACAACCCTAAAGACCTTTTGATTCTTTGCTATGTAATTCAGAAGTGATTGAGCCGTTAGAGATTAGTTAAGTGGATTTTTGGATACTAGTGAAGTTTGATGAATAATCTATAGCCTCCTTGGTAAACTGAGTAAAGATCCTCTCCTTCTTACATTGTGAAGCTAATCCAATCTTGAATTCAAGCCGTGTTGATTGTAGATATGACAAGTGTGCAGGTATGTAGTTTGTAAATATTATTACATGAAATTTTCTAAGTCGTTGCTTGAGTTTATTCTATATATTCTGCTATCTTCTTCTCCCGTGTGCTTCATTGATATAGCTGATATTTTCGAGACTTCCCTATGTTTTTATTTTTTATTGTATCGGGACGATACAAGTTTGAGTTGGGGGTCTAGATGTCTCCCTTTTTGGTCTAAATATAAGCCCTTAGGAGACATCATTTTAGGATGAAAATGGTCTTTTTATATTGACTTTAGTGCTTAAATTGCAATATTACACTTTCTCCCCTTGGAATTAGACTATTTGCATTTATAGAGCTTTTGTGCGTTAATTTACTTATTTTTAATGCAAAGTTAGTAGGTTTATGAATTTCATGAGAAACCAATCCAAGGAGGAGAAGTGAGAATTAAAGTCTTAGAATATTTCTAGTGTGTTAGTCGAATTTCATGAATTTAAATTGCACTTTCCTATTTCTATGTCTTGATTTAATGATTTATTATTTTTAAAGCATATGCGGTTTAATTATTTATTTAATGTGAAGCTTTAGAGCTGATATGGAAATAAATTAGATGCTAAATCAATTCTAAGGAGAGAAGGAAAGAAGATCTTGAAGAAATCTGGAGATAGAAGGAAGTAGAGTTCAATTAGGAAAAGGAGAAGATGCCTTATCAATCTGAAATTCCAGCCACGTTTTAAAGATTAATCCATAACTTAAGATTGGCTAGAATTCTGGACGAGTGGTCTGCACCAATAGAAAGCTCTTTCCAAGACAACCAGTTTCATATATTGGAACTCGTCAAACGGATAAGTATTGAAAAAGATATGACCAAATCAAATCAGCAGCAGAATCTTACCTTTCCTAGATTTTAGTGTTACGAATTAAAGAGTCCTTGACTTGTCTTCCACTCCAAGTAATTCGACCTAGCACCTATAAATACCAGCTCTAACCCTTTGAAAATCATCCCTTGGCTGCATAAGCTTAATATACACAAATAATTCATCATAGAAGCAATCAAGAGGATCTAGAGGAGGAAGAAGCAAGAGCTAGAGCTTAACTACATCAATTCAACACTTCTCCATCTCTATTCTTTGGGTAATTTAGTATTAGATCTATTTTGTCTATGAGGTATTTCTAATCTATTTATTCAAAAAGATTTATTATGCATAATTTCTCTTTAGGATTGTAATTATATGAACCTTTGATTATTGTTTTTCTGTTTTACTTTGAATCTGGGATTTTAGTATTTAATTGAATTGGTTCTTAATTTCCATTGACTATATTCTTGTGCTTGTTCACTATTTCTGACCTAGCTAATTAGAAATAGGTTTTAGTAATTAGGTTATTCCATATAGTGGCGTATGGATCATCCGACAGGGGGGGTTTAATTACAGAACTAGAATATAGACGCGTGGTATCCGTTATTTGACCGACAGGCTTGACTAACCACGTAGCCAAACAGGTAAAATAGTATTCATCTGAAAGTAGCTTATAATCGCCCTGACGGGGTTTGTAATACTGTAGGATAGCTTCTAGGTCCACCCTGACGGGGGCTAGGAGATAGTAGATTCCCGACTATTGTGAAATTTCCCATTCACCCTTATTCTTAGGAATCATAGATTCAATAGGATAGATTCATACTTGCATATCCTTATCTTTGTAGCATAATTATTAATTGTTTATTTTATTAATTAGAAAACAAACACCTTTATTATTTTTCTTTTTAAAGCAATCAAAACTACCTATTCTGATAATGAACACGAAGTTAGAATAACTACTTAAATCCCTGTGGAGACGATCTTCCCGTATTTACTTATCTATTACTTGGTACGACCCGTACACTTGCGGTCTGTGGATCCTTTATTACTTTGCTTTTATTTCATTATTTTATAACACACAAGGACCCACCAAGTTTTTGGCGCCGCTGCCGGGGATTTAAAGCGGTTATTTTATTTTGTGTTTAAGTTAGGTTGGTAGTTTTAGTTGTTTTCAGTTTTACGTTTGTTTTGTTTTAGTCTCTTTTCAGGTTTTTCTTTAGGTATGAAGATTTCCCCCTATCAAGAGTAAAATCCACCACTTTTGATGCCTCGTTCTCAAGGTCAAATTCCACCACAATGGTGGTTAGAAGAACTGCAAGACTCTTTTGCTACTTTCACGAATTCAACACGAGGGAGCTTGACAGATCATTATAATAGGCTCAGAAAGTTGGAGGACTCCCTCAGTTGTTTCATGAAGGCCACAGAGGATAATATAATAAAGAGTAATGCGAAAATCGATGCTATCATATCATTAGTGCAAGTCATGCAACAAATCCATCAATTAATGGAGCAACGATTGACGCAACTCACGGAAACAATTGAGCAATTACAACAAGTACCATCTATGCCAACATGCCAAAGTACAAATTTTGATGATGAAGCCATTCAAATTGATAGCGATGTTTGGTTCGATGTAGCTACAGAGTTTAGCCTTCAAGAAGAGAAGGATGTGGAATCACCACAAGTTGCACCTAGTGAACTAGAGATTCCAACAATAGAAGAATCAACCACGCTAAGCATAGATGAGTCAATTGTTGGTAATGGAGTCGAAATTGAAATTACACCTTGTGAAGGGAAGATGACATCCATTGAAAACGCAGCCAAGCCGCATTTAGAGGAATCAAATATTGAGGTCTTGGTTAGAGAAGAGATAGAAGAAGAAGATACTAGGATGGATTCACCACCTAGTACTCCGTTGATGTCACCTCCCAATCCAATAACGACGAATCATTCAAACGGTGACATTGATAAAGCATTTGTAGAGGTGTGTAAAGACAAATCCTATACCCAAATGCTTGAAAGTAATACAAAAGAACTCACACCGCAACAAGTAGTCACAGAAGATATTCCGGAAACAAAGGAGTATGCGAGTGTAGAGATCGAGGTTGAAGACATGGCCCTCATAACAAAAGAAAGTTCTGAAACATCCCTTGTTTTAGACAAAATTCTAGAGAAGGAGCCACTTGAGTTCCCCATTGTTCCAGAAGTATCTAAAGAGGTTAAAGAGAAGGACCACCACCATGAACCTGTGAAGAAGAAAGCTAAAGATGAGTTTGGGGTCGGAACCACGGTTGCTTGGAAGGCCTCCAAAGAAGAGAATAGACCACGAGGATTCAAAAATGAGTGGATGGGACCATTTGTTGTTACTCGAGTAGTGACACCAAAATTAATAGAGATACAACCTTCTAGAGGTCAAAGGACGCGAATTGCAGACATACATAACCTCACCCACTGCTGGGGAGGTTACATACTCAAGGGATAATGGAGGTAACCCGTCAAACTTTAAATAACGTTAAATAAAAGTGCTCTTGGGAGACACCCCAAGCTTTAATTGCTTTCTTAGTTTAGTTTTTTAGTGTATATTATTTAGTTACGCATTTTTTTAGTTGATAGTACATTATTGAGAAAGGTATTAGTGTTTTTGGTGTGTAGGTATTGGAGAAATCGAGTTAGGGAAGAAACAAAAAATTTCGGAACGGGGAAATGACCTGTGCGGAGTACCCCTGCGGTGTACCCCTATACCGCAGGTATGGTCCGCAAGGCAAAAACACGTGCCACAGGTTGGAGCCGCGGGTCTTATCCAGAAACGAAAAATTGACCCGTGCGGACTACCCCCTGCACCGCACCCATGGTCCGCACGCCTAAAACGCGTGCCACGGGGTAGGTACCACGGGTATTTTAACGAAGAGGGCTACAGAAGCTGCGGTACATCCCGCGGTGTACCCATGTACCGCGCCAATGGTCCGCGAGTCCAAAACCCGTGCCACAGGGTCGTACCACGTGTCTCATCCAGAGACAAAGAATTTTGAAGCATCAGATGCTGCGGTGTACCCCGCGGTACACCCCTAGTCCGCAGGTATGGTCCGCGCCGCGCTGCTGAGAGAGAAAGTTAGGGATTCAAGGTTATAAAGAGGTATAATGCTCATTAATCCGAATTTCATAAACCTTAAGCCTCTTCCTCTTCTCCAAAACTCTCCCAGCTCCATTGAAGCTTCAACAAACCTTCACCTAAAATTAAAACACAACCAAATCACCATGAATTCAAATCTAAATCCTTCCCTACATCAACACAAAGAAGATTCAACCATCCAAATCATATCAAAACATCTAATCCAAGGTTATTGATTGGGATGGAGCACAAGAGGATGTAAGGGAAATCGAAATTGGTGATACATGGAGTTTACATACAAGGAAATCTCTGCATCCTGTCTTGGGTATTAATCAAGCTAGGCAATAGCCTCGAAGAACATGTTTTCTTTCTCCCTTACCTTTTCTCTATATGCATTATTTGCTATTTTTATTGAGTCTTTTCGAGTCGTGGGGACAGGACTCATTTTTGAGTTGGGGGTGGGGATTCGTTGTCCCTCATCTCCATTTTTATGTGATTTACTGTTTTTTTTAGAGAAATTTGAAAATTTTGAAATTTTTAAGAGATGGATTAGATGTAGAATGTGTTTAATAACTTGAAAGCATAAGCTTAGTAAGTTGATGATAGAAAGTAGTATGTTTATGAGCTGCTTTGCAGGAAAACACACATTGATAGTAAAGAAAAGATTAGTTAGCAATGCGATAGAAAGTATGTTCGATATCAGGGAGCCATGAGTGGTGTGTAGACCGTGAGATCCAAGCTAGTTGATAAACCCATTTAATGAACGTGCTAAAGGTAAGAGAATGACGAAATTGCATAGTTTAGAAAGTGATTAAGGCGGTTCTTTCATAAGCCCCTTGTTGCCTTTTAGCTTGCTGTCCATTTTATTATTATATATCCTTCTCAGCCCCTTCTAGCTTTTCTAAAGCCTTTTTATTAGCCACATTATAAGCCATATCCCTTTAGATTATAGGACTTTTCCATATGACCCGCACTCGAATCGTGATGCATAGACAATTGTTTTAGAGCTTGAGTTTGGGGTGGTGGGTCCACCATTATGGGAAATATTATTGGGTTGGGATTTTTTAGCTTATTAAGTGTGCTCTGTTCTATAATTGATGATGATTCACAGGTTTATTTGTAACCCTTTGCCGGGGTAATAGTAAATGAAAAAGAAGCTAAAAAGCTAAAGTTGTGAAAAGGCATAATTATGAAAAATAGCGTGATATCTCAACATCAAAAAGAGAGTCATAGCTATACAAAAGAAAAGAATTGATATGAAAAGAATATATATTTGGACCGGCAAAGAGGAATTTTTATGTGAACATCTTTATGCTTTAAATTGGGTTATTGAGGATGCTAATTTATGCATCAAGGAATTCATTGGGTTGAGTGAGAACGTTTTACGAGAGTAACTCAAGCTCTAGGGCGATTCGTTGATGGCTAGTGAGGAGAGAGCCAAAAGCTCACTCTAAATTATCCAAATATACTTATCATACCGTCCCTAAGCCAACATTACAACCCTAAAGACCTTTTGATTCTTTGCTATGTAATCTAGAAGTGATTGAGCCGTTAGAGATTAGTTAAGTGGATTTTTGGATACTAGTGAAGTTTGATGAACAATCTATAGCCTCCTTGGTAAACTGAGTAAAGATCCTCTCCTTCTTACATTGCGAAGCTAATCCAATCTTGAATTCAAGCCGTGTTGATTGTAGATATGACAAGTGTGCAGGTATGTAGTTTGTAAATATTATTACATGAAATTTTCTAAGTCGTTGCTTGAGTTTATTCTATATATTCTGCTATCTTCTTCTCCCCTGTGCTTCATTGATATAGCTGATATTTTCGAGACTTCCCTATTTTTTATTTTTTATTGTATTGGGACGATACAAGTTTGAGTTGGGGGTCTTGATGTCTCCCTTTTTGGTCTAAATATAAGCCCTTAGGAGACATCATTTTAGGATAAAAATGGTCTTTTTATATTGACTTTAGTGCTTAAATTGCAATATTACACTTTCTCCCCTTGGAATTAGACTATTTGCATTTATAGAGCTTTTGTGCGTTAATTTACTTATTTTTAATGCAAAGTTAGTAGGTTTATGAATTTCATGAGAAACCAATCCAAGGAGGAGAAGTGAGAATTAAAGTCTTAGAATATTTCTAGTGTGTTAGTCGAATTTCATGAATTTAAATTGCACTTTCCTATTTCTATGTCTTGATTTAATGATTTATTATTTTTAAAGCATATGCGGTTTAATTATTTATTTAATGTGAATCTTTAGAGCTAATATGGAAATAAATTAGATGCTAAATCAATTCTAAGGAGATAAGGAAAGAAGATCTTGAAGAAATCTGGAGATAGAAGGAAGTAGATTTCAATTAGGAGAAGGAGAAGTTGCCTTATCACTCTGAAATTCCAGCCACGTTTTAAAGATTAATCCATAACTTAAGATTGGCTAGGATCCTGGACGAGTGGTCTGCACCAATAGAAAGCTCTTTCCAAGACAACCAGTTTCATATATTGGAAATCCTCAAACGGATAAGTATTGAAAAAGATATGACCAAATCAAATCAGCAGCAGAATCTTACCTTTCCTAGATTTTAGGGTTACGAATTAAAGAGTCCTTGACTTGTCTTCCACTCCAAGTAATTCGACCTAGCACCTATAAATACCAGCTCTAACCCTTTGAAAATCATCCCTTGGCTGCATAAGCTTAATATACACAAATAATTCATCATAGAAGCAATCAAGAGGATCTAGAGGAGGAAGAAGCAAGAGCTAGAGCTTAACTACATCAATTCAACACTTCTCCATCTCTATTCTTTGGGTAATTTAGTATTAGATCTATTTTTTCTATGAGGTATTTCTAAGCTATTTATTCAAAAAGATTTATTATGCATAATTTCTCTTTAGGATTGTAATTATATGAACCTTTGATTATTGTTTTTCTGTTTTACTTTGAATCTGGGATTTTAGTATTTAATTGAATTGGTTCTTAATTTCCATTGACTATATTCTTGTGCTTGTTCACTATTTCTGACCTAGCTAATTAGAAATAGTTTTTAGTAATTAGGCTATTCCATATAGTGGCGTATGGATAATCCGACAGGGGGGTTTAATTACAGAACTAGAATATAGACGCGTGGTATCCGTTATTTGACCGACGGGCTTGACTAACCACGTAGCCAAACAGGTAAAATAGTATTCATATGAAAGTAGCTTATAATCGCCCTGACGGGGTTTGTAATACCGTAGGATAGCTTCTAGGTCCACCCTGACGGGGGCTAGGAGATAGTAGATTCCCGACTATTGTGAAATTTCCCATTCACCCTTATTCTTAGGAATCATAGATTCAATAGGATAGATTCATACTTGCATATCCTTATCTTTCTTGCATAATTATTAATTGTTTATTTTATTGTCTATTTTATTAATTATAAAACAAACACCTTTATTATTTTTCTTTTTAAACAATCAAAACTACCTATTCTGATAATGAACACGAAGTTAGAATAACTACTTAAATCCCTGTGGAGACGATCTTCCCGTATTTACTTATCTATTACTTGGTACGACCCGTACACTTGCGGTCTGTGGATCCTTTATTACTTTGCTTTTATTTCATTATTTTATAACACACAAGGACCCACCAAAAACATGAGCTCGTCTAATTTTATTTCTTTTTCTTTTACTTTAATTATGAGATAAATTTTCTTTGTACTTGAGAATCACAAAGTGGGATGAACCCAAACTAGTTTAATTATTGTTTTTCCAATTTGGGATTTTAAGAATTTAATTTAAATTAGTATTTTACGTTGGCTTTTATTTTGTGATGTTTTATTATCTTTAGAGTCATGAACCAAGGATAAGTTTTAGTATCTAGGCTATTCAATATAGTGGCGTATTGATCACCTTGACGGGGGGTTTAGATACAGAACTAGGTAATTGTCGTTGGTATCCGCCAATGACCTTGACAGGCTTGATTAGCCAATAGCCAATATGGTAAAGTTTTAATTATCCTAAAGTGGTTTTAATCACCCTGACGGGGTTTAGAAGACCGTAGGAGAACTTTTCGGTCCACCCTGACGGGGGCTAAGAGACTTTAGAATCCTGACTAGCGCAATAATAGTAATTCAACCCTTAAAGGTAGACATTAATTAAGAAAGTTTGTGGTGAAACCCTAGCGTGACTCAAGTACTACTTTTCTCTTGCGTCCACCTCAGTTACTTGCATTATTTCCATTCTAGTTTAATTAATTTAGCATTTAAATTATTTGCACCTTAGTATTAGAAAACCAAAACAAATATCATATCTTTTATTTTTTCGTATTTGCAATTATTCCACTATTTGATAACATTAGAGTTAACTTATTCCGTCCCTGCGAACGAACTTGATTATCATATATTACTTAGGACAACTGTACACTTGCAATTAGTGGTTCCTCTACTCTTAGCATTTATTTTATAACACACCAGGACCTGCCAGGTTTGAAGTTGTTGTAAAGTTTGTTTTCTCACCTAGGTTGAAGAGAAATGGAAGATAAGAGAAGATCTTGTAAATCGTAAGGGTCAAAAAGACCTTACATAGCAGACTAGGCCTATGGGATCAAACTACTATATATTCTTGTGTATACTATATATTCTTGTGTATTGCTTCTTTTGCCTTACTTTTTTACTTTTTTACTTTATTGCATTATAATTGTTTGATATATTATATTTACATATTTATTTAGTATATGTGATAGACTTGTATGCTAATTGATAATAATTGTTTGATATATTATATTTACATATTTATTTAGTATATGTGATAGACTTGTATGCTAAGTGTTTGAGTATTTGTCTCTACCATAATTGGCTAGTAGTTTATATAGATGTTGCATGCTAAGTGTTTAATTATTTTTCTCATCTACATCTACTTAGTATATGTTATTGATAACTTACCAATCTAGTATTTGGTTATTTTCCTATAAGATATTTCTTAAAAAGATTGATTAGCTTTGGATGGCTAGTTATTTTTAACTTCCACATATTCATATCCAACTCCCCCTCCTAGGACTATATCTTGGGAGCACAACAATAACCCCCGTCCACTCAGATCAATGCTAGATTTCAAAATAAAATAAATTAACATAATGGCTAATGTATTCTTCACAAAAAAATGCTAAGGTTTACAGATACCAGGATTGAAAGGGTGCTCCAAACTGGCGCGTTTCTTAAAAGAATCTAGAAAATAACCATCTTTCTATTTTTGTGAATAAAAAAATGATTGTTGGAGTCATACCCTCAAATAAACCTTGTTAGCAATTGGAGGGCCAGAGCTGGCTAAAACAAATTTTGAGGGAAATCCAGTAGAGATCCTAGAAGCCTTCCTTTTCCCTAGTGAATATGAAAAGACAATATTACATCTTAAAGAATCTAATGATGTGATAAATAAAGTATCATGTTTCGAAAATTAACTTTTGGAGACCGGGCTGCCAAATATATCAATGTTATTACTCCCTCCGTCCACTTTTATTGGTTATGCTTTCTAAAAAAAGGTGTCCAACAATATTTGTTCCTTTTATATTACAATTATGTGTAGTAAGATGAGGATTAATTATAGGAAGGATTATAAATATCCATAGGATTCATGAGAATATGAGGAAGGAAGCACTCCTTAACATTCCACCAAAGAGCAATAAATTTGATGAAAGGTGTTAGGAAAGGTCACTAAAGAATGCAATGGAACTGGTGTCGTCTAGGGTGTGATAAAAATAAGATCAATTTAAGTATGGAAAACTATGCACTCTCACCCTAGACAGGCACAGTACTGCAAGTATTACAGGACGTATGCAAGTTTTAATGATAAATAGAGTTCGTTCTCAGGGACTTAAGTGTGTTAAACGCGTAGGAACAGATAACGAGTAGAAGTAAATAACTAGAAGACAGTAAAGAAAATATTTGGTTTTCGAGTTTATGAATTAAAACTAAATTAAAGCTAAGAAAATAAAGACAATAAAGTAAAAGATTAAGAATATGAGATGAGAAGTATAGCTTAGGTTTTGCTCGTATGCACTAATCCTTCTAATTCTATCTATAAATCTAGTTCATAAGGGAGAATATTAGCTCTTGGTAATACTTAGTCAGGATTCTAAATTCCACTACCTTAGACCTTGAGAGCGACTAAGGGGGCTACGTCACAACCAAGAAGTGATTTAAAATAGGGTTATCAAACGCCACTAAGGCCCTAAGCAAATACTGCAAGTCTTGGTGATACTGTGGTTAAAACAAACCTTAATGACTATCTAGTTAGAAGTATGTTTTGTCAGAACTGCTATCGACACTAGACATTATGTGGTGGTTCAATAGTTAAACACCCTTACAAGGTGACCATCTAACTACTCTTAGAACAATCCTAAAGTGATCAATTCTAGGAAAGACAATAAATCAAAACACATAAGCAAATATAAAGTAAGAAGCTAATATCAGATTAAAACATATAATTCCCAAAGAAACTTAGATAGAAGAATTAGAATTCATAGATTATACATATGCAAAACCCAAGCTATGGGGAGGTTTAGTTCATACCTGAAGGAAAATAAACTAAAAGAAATAATAAAAGACATCATCTTGCTCTCTACAATAAACTGGAAGAATAAAACCTTAAGAACTAATTACTATGAGGCAAGGATGATTTACAAGTGATATAAGGGTGTATTTATAGGTGTTTAGAAGACCTAATTCGTTTTCTTGAGGAAGAGTTAAGGTAATGGACTTCTAGCCCAACTCAAATTCGTATGGAAATAAAGATAAACACTGCTACGTTGTTTTGGTCATAACTTCTTTATTATTGGTCCGATTTTGCTCCACAAGATACCAAAAGAATCGCAACAGAATTATCTAGACCCTTTAGGAGTAATTTACCAAAATCGGCCTCTTTATTAGGTAAAAACGCCTATCTTTGCAGAATCCCAGATTTAGGCAGCTTTTCCTTTTCCATCTTTTTAGCAATTCTTTCCTTATCTCCAATTACCATGCATATCTCCTTCCATAAGTTGTTGTCTTTGACTTGGACTCTAATTAATCTCCATAATTATCTTTAAAGCTACACACTAAATAAACAATTAAACCCAATATGCTCTAAAAATATTATTTCTACAAATCAAGACACAAAATAGGAAAGTGCACTAAAACTCAAGAAAATCGACATTATTGACTTCTAAAACACTAAAAATGATGTCTCATCTTAACATAAATCTATCACAAATGAGGAGACATCAAGACCCCCAACTCAAAGTTGTATCGTCCCGATACAATAAAAGATAAAAACATAGGGAAGTCTAGAAATACACACTTATAAAATTCTCAACACAAGGGAAAAAGCATAGCAGAATATATAGAATAAACCTAAAGCACATAACTCAGAAAATTTCATGCAATAATATTCATAAACTACATACCTGTACATTTCTCATATCCACAGTCAACACGGCTTGAATTCAAGATCAGATTAGTTTCGCAATGTAAGAAGGATTGGGACTTTACTCAGTTCCCCAAGAGAGCTATAGATTGTTCATCAAACCTCGCTAGTATCCAAGAATCCACTTAACTAATCTCTAATGGCTCAATCACTTCTCAATTACATAGCAAAGAATCACAAGGTCTTTAAGGTTGTAATGTAGGCTTAGGGACGGTATGATAGTATATTTGGATAATTTGGAGTGAGCTTTTGGCTCTCTCCTCACTAGCCATCAACGAATCGCCCTACAGCTTGAGTTACTCTCATAAAACGTTTCTCACTCAACCCAATGAATTCCTTGATGCACAATTTAGCATCCCCAATAACCCAATTAAGCTTTAAGATGTTCACATAAAAATCCACTTTGCCGGTCCGAATATATATATTTTCTTTTCTTTTCAAATCAATTCTCTTTTCTATAGCTATGACTCTCTTTTAATGTTGAGATATCATGCTAATTTTCTCATATATATATTTTTTCTTTTAATGCCCTTGTTGGCAATATTAGCTCGAAGCTTCTTTTTCATTCACTATTACCCCGGCAAAGGGTTACAATACAATTCTGTGAATCATCATCAATATAAAGCACAAAGCACAATTTATAAGCTCAAAATTCCCAACATAATAACAATTCCCATAATGGTGGACCCACCACCCCAAACTCAAGCTCTAAAACAACTGTCTAAGCATCGCGATTCGAGTGCGGGTCATATGGAAAAGTCCTAAAATCTAAAGGATATGGCTTATAATGTGTTTCAATAAAAAGGCTTTAGAAAGGCTAGAAGGGGCTAAGAAGGATATAACTTTTAAACTCAAAAATCACAAGGTGAGAAGGTATAAAAAGGCTTCAAAGGCTTAAAAATATGAAAGAACCGCCTTGATCACTTTCTACACTATGTAATTCAGAAAATTTCTTACCTTTAGCACTTTCATCAAATGGTTTTTCAACTAGCTTGGATCTCACGGCATACACACTTCTCAAGGTTCCCTGAGATCGAACACACTTTCTATCGCATTGCTCACTAATCTTTTCTTTACTATCAATGTGTGTTTTCCTGCAAATACTCAAAAGCATACACATACATAGCTCATAAACATATCACTTACTATCATTAATCTACTGAGCTCATGCTTTCAAGCTATTAAACACACTCTACATCTAATTCCCATGTATAAAAAATTTTAATTTCACCCAAAAACAGAAAAATGGAGATGAGAGACAACGAATCCCACACCCCCAACTCAAAAATGAGTCGTGTCCCCACGACTCGAAAAAAAACTCGGAAACAGAAATTAAAATTAGCAGATAGGCATATTTACAGAAATGGTAAGGAAGAAAGAGAACATACTCTCGAGGCTATTGCCTCGCATCATTGATATCCAAGGTTGGAATTGCTGGACCTTTCGTTAATTGCTCAAGGAGTTTCATGATGTGCACTTGATTAGCGTTGATTTGTGCCACATCATTGACCAAGGAAGTTTGAGCTGCTTCAAATTTCGTTAAACGCTCCTCTATCTTCTCTTGCCAAGATTGCTCCTTTTCTGCCTTCGAGACTTGAGTAGAACCCGCTCTTCGAAGACTTTCTTTGATCCATGCATTATCAATATAACTCATTTTGAACTCGAGTTTCTCTTCTTCACCCAATACTACATTCGCTTTTCGTACAAGACACGTGATCATAGTTGGAAATTTAACGTTATAAACCGATTTAGGAGAGACCGAGAATCGTATCACCTCCTCATAGATCAACTGTGCCACATCAACTTCTTCTCCTTTCAAAATACAGTCCAACAGTAGCGTGTTCTTCATGGTCACCTCCAAAGTTCGTGTGTTTCCAAAGACATTCGGGATAAGGAAATTGTGCCAAATTCTAGCATCTGCTTGAAGATATTTATAAGGCCAAGGTGCCTTCAATTCTCCCTTTTGTAATTGCACTTTCTCCTTGTCTAAAACATGCTCAAAAAGTAATTCCTTATCAAAGATTTTTCGTTTAGCAACTGCTTCCTCAAATTTGCAAAAACCTTTCAATTTCTGAAACCTGAAGTGGTTCCTAATCTCCTCAACTGTGAAAGGAACTAACTTTCCTCTAATCGGAACACAATCACTATCTCGGCTAAAGAGGCCTAGATAGAACTCCAAGACTAATTCAGGACATAATTCAGAACGGCTTACCATGAACGTAGACCAACCCAACTTCTCACCAAGCTCAAAGAATCTCTTGTATTCTCCATCTCTGATTTCCTCCTTGAATACTTTCTCATAGGCAAAAGGTAGTTCTTCTAACTGTTTCTCCGCAGAAATCTTCAAGGCCTTTGAAGTATCCACCTTCTCTATAAGTATAGGATTTTGTTGAGGTTGTGTTCTTTCCTTTGCATAATAATAAAGCTTTTTACCATTACTATCATACGAAGGTTTCCCACTCTTCAATTTATCTTTACCATTTGATTTAGAACTATCACCTTTGTCAATTGATTTCTTCTTGTTTAAATCCAATCCCTTGTTACTCTTCACCTCCCTCTTGCTAGATAAGATTGATGTTCTATTAGTCATCTTCAATTAACCCCCAACTCAAAGCTTTAGCAACCCTTGAAATTTAACTCTTGAATTCATGGATGAACAAGCTTGATTTGGCCTAGGATGGGTGAATTGGTGATGAATCTCTATGTGGGTGAGGATGATTTGTAATGGGTAGGCTTGGATTTTAGAAATTGTGTGATGAATTTGTGAAATTTGGCTCTTTGATTCTTCAATTTGATGAATTTGGTGATGATTGGTAGCTTGATTCTCTCTTGTAATGATGTGGAGAGAAGGTTTGATGTGTTTTTCTTGATGATTGGGTAGTGTTTTGGTGATTGGTGAAGGTTTTGATGAGCTTCAATGGAGTTAGGAGAGTTGTGGAGAAGAAAGAGAGGGTTAAGGTTTAATAAATTCGGAATAATAGGTTTAATACCTCCTTTATAACTCAATCCCGTAACTTTCTCTCTCCTCTGGCGGCGCTGCGGACTACCCCTGCGGACCATGGGGTGCACCGCAGGGTAGTCTGCGACATCTGATGCTCGAAATTTTTTGCTCACTGACCTAAACCCGTGGTACGGGTTTTTGGCTCGCGGACTAGGGTCCGGTGTACCGGAGGGTACACTGCGGCTTCTGTTGTCAACTCCGTCAAAATACCCGTGGTACTCACCCCGTGGTACGGGTTTTTGGGGCGCGGACCATGGCGCGGTGCACTGTGGGGTAGTCCGTGGAATTTTTTCTAGTTTCTGGATCAAACCCGCGGTGGCAACCCGTGGTACGGGTTTTGACCTCGCGGACCATCCCTGCGGACCATGGGGTAGTCCGTGGGGTAGTCCGCGGGGTGCTTTCTTGTGCTCCAAAAATTTTCCTCGCATTCCCTAGCTTGATTTCTCCGATTCCTACACACCAAAAACACTAATACCTTTCTCAAATATGCATTATCAACTAAAAACAACTAAAATAAACTTAAACTAAGAATGTAAAAGACATGAAAACATAAAAAAAACTTCGGGTTGTCTCCCGAACAGCACTTTTGTTTAACGTCTTTCAAAGTTAGACGTGTTACCTCTGTCAAGATTTGCGAATATAGCCTCCCCAACAACGAGTAAGGCTATGAACGTCAACTAATCTGCGCTTGACCCCTGTTTTGGGGCGAATTTCTATCACCTTGGCTGAAACAACCTTCGTGACGATGAATGGTCCCATCCACGAGTCTTTGAAACTTCGTGGCCTGTTCTCGCGTTTGTGGGCTTTCCATAGGACTTCATGGCCAACCCAAAACTCAATGTTTGGCTCAGTATCCACAGGTTTTAAGTGGATCTCCTCAGGAGGGACTTTGTGATGTGAAAGGCTGTGGATGATAGGCACGGTGGGATCCAACTTCCTTGGTTTCTTACCCAAGACATAGAAGGTCTCGGATACATTTTTAGCATGAAGGGTGATGGTCCCATCTTGGAAGTTGATCACACTTTGACTTGTGGCCATGAAAGGCCGTCCAAGTATGATTGGAACTTTCTTATCTGCATCAAACTCAAGAATAACAAAGTCAGTAGGGATGGCGATATTACCTGCTTGGACTAAGACGTCCTCCACTGTTCCCCATGTCCTCTTCACTGAGTTGTCAGCAAACTGCAACTTCACTGGAGTTTTCTCTGATTTTTGAAGTCCAAGTCTTTCGAACACGGACTTAGGCATAAGATTCACACCAGAACCCACATCGTACATCGCTTTCACCTTGAGCCTACCATGCAATTGAATAGGAAGGTTGAAACTTCCCGGATCTTTAAGCTTAGTAGGTAGTTCTTTCTCACTTCTTCTCGAAACCCTCAGGTTCTCTCATGGGATCTCTACACTCGCTTCTTTATCAGGAATAACTTGCGTAAAAACTTGTTGCGGTGTAAGTCCTTTCTTCGCAATCTCAAGCATTTGGGCGTTGATATTTTCAGGTTGGTACGCCTCTACAAATGTCTTGAGAACAGTGTCATTTTTAGGATTTGTATCAGGAATATTTGATGACACTGGTTGAACACTAGGTGGCGATTCCACCTTCTCTTCTTCTTTCTCCTCTAGCACAGCAGGTGCCACTTCATCTTTCGCTTCCTCCTTTGAGGCTTCTTCCTCTTTCTCCTTAGCTAACTCCGCTGCATACTCTACCATCGAACGAATCTCCTCTTGCACCTTTCTCAGTAACTCTATGAACTCGTCTCTCTCTTCATTGCTCTCCAGACAAACTTCTAAACAGTCAGATTCCTCGGGGTTAGACTCGGTTGGTTCTTCTTCAATAATGGGAACTTCCACGGCACTAATGGCAGCATGTGGTGCTTCCTCTTTTTCTTTTTCGATTTCAAGGCATATAGCCTTGCAAGCTTCGAACCCAACATTGTCTTCACCTCCTTCGATTGCCTTTACTTCCTTTTGTTCTTTTAGATGCTTGTTTATTTGGTCTAATTGAGTACTTAGCATCTGAAGTATGGCATCGTGTCCTCGGACTTTTTCCTCTTGAGCGTTTACAGTTGTGTTCAAACGGTCTAGAGCTTGTACTATCTGTGTATTGTCCATAGACCCTTCTTGCGGATACTGAGGTAAAGCTTTTTGATCTAAAGTATTGGTATAGGCGTCTTGAGCAGGTTGTTGTGGAGGAGTAGGTCGATTCTGATATTGGTTTTGGTACTGACCTCTCTGTTGGTAAGAGTTGTTCTGGGGTCGCGATTGATATTGACCAGGATTAGCGGCCCCTTGTGAATTTGAATACTGCATACCCGGATGGTTGCGGTTGCCCCATCGGTTGGATATGAAGTAAACAGATTGCGGATTTGATTCGCACTCTTCCCATGAATGATCGTTAACTCCACATTGTTGACAACCTTGTGCCTCTTGAACTACCTTTGTAGCAGCTAAATTTTTCTCCATCGCGATTTTCAGCTCCTTGATTTGATTTTCTAAAGAGGATATTTGAGCTGAATTCGCCGTTTCTGCATCTAAACGAAGCGTTCCTCGGGTTTTTGTAATAGAAGCTCGCGTTGAAGGCCAACTTCTTTCTTGTTCCATAATATTTTCTAACACCTCGGAAGCTTCATTGTGATTCATGGACACAAAATTACCCTTTCCAATGTTATCCACCTTGTCTCTACCCTTGTCATCAAGACCTTCATAGAATATAGCAAGTTGTAGAGCAGGTGTATAGCCATGGAGCGGACATCTAGCTAATTTTTGTTGAAACCTTGTCCATGCTTCTCCCACTGTTTCTCCATCTTCTTGAGAAAATCTTGCAAGCTCGGTTTGATCTTTAAGTCTCATGCTCTTCGGATAAAATCGGTTAAAGAATGCGGCTTGAAGCTCTCTCCAAGAGTGAATGGTTCCATGTGGTTGTCTTTCTAGCCAATCGCTAGCTCTTCCGGTCAAGAAAAACGAAAACATATGACAATACAGTTGCTCGCGTGTAATGCCAGGAGTAATGTAGGCGTCACAAATCTGCATAAACTTCTGAATCGCTTTTACCGGATCTTGAATTGCAGTACCAGTATAGAGTCCGAAACTTTGAAATTGACTAAGCATACCCGGATCGGGTCTAAATTTGATATTCGGAATCTCAGGAGGGCGGTAACCGATGGGTTGAACATGGAATGGTACATTAAGGCCAGGTAGATCTTGTTCAACTCGGTTCTGTT
The DNA here is from genome assembly GCA_029959085.1 of Nemophila menziesii. Classification (NCBI taxonomy): domain Eukaryota; kingdom Viridiplantae; phylum Streptophyta; class Magnoliopsida; order Boraginales; family Hydrophyllaceae; genus Nemophila; species Nemophila menziesii. The sequence goes on along the minus strand of JARWIR010000013.1, from coordinate 20,241,048 downwards.
GATTAAGATGATTCTGCCCATTACCTCCTCCTGCTGGCAATTGTACACCGGGTGGAATGTATGCTGGAGGTCCTCCTGGTGCAAAGTAAACTAACTCTGGATCATTAACTTGTTCTGCCATAACTCTCCTCAAGGTTCTTTCCTCACGAATTCGTTTGTTATAAGCTCTGAAGCTCCTCTCAGGCTCCGGTATGGGAGGCCAAGAATTAAACACTGTGAAACCTGAAAAAGACTAAAGCAACCCAAGCGTAAATCTGGAAAAATAAAGACTAAAACTAAACTAAAAACTGAAAAGTAACAACTAATTAAAAACTAAAACTCGAAATAGATAACCCACACGCTAACGAGACACAAGTCCCCGGCAGCGGCGCCAAAAAACTTGGTGTCGCATAGGGTGTGATAAAAATAAGATCAATTTAAGTATGGAAAACTATGCACTCTCACCCTAGACAGTCATAGTACTGCAAGTATTACAGGACGTATGCAAGTTTTAATGATAAGTAGAGTTCGTTCTCAGGGACTTAAGTGTGTTAAACGCGTAGGAACAGATAACGAGTAGAAGTAAATAACTAGAAGACAGTAAAGAAAATATTTGGTTTTCGAGTTTATGAATTAAAACTAAATTAAAGCTAAGAAAATAAAGACAATAAAGTAAAAGATTAAGAATATGAGATGAGAAGTATAGCTTAGGTTTTGCTCGTATGCACTAATCCTTCTAATTCTATCTATAAATCTAGTTCATAAGGGAGAATATTAGCTCTTGGTAATACTTAGTCAGGATTCTAAATTCCACTACCTTAGACCTTGAGAGCGACTAAGGGGGCTACGTCACAACCAAGAAGTGATTTAAAATAGGGTTATCAAACGCCACTAAGGCCCTAAGCAAATACTGCAAGTCTTGGTGATACTGTGGTTAAAACAAACCTTAATGACTATCTAGTTAGAAGTATGTTTTGTCAGAACTGCTATCGACACTAGACATTATGTGGTGGTTCAATAGTTAAACACCCTTACAAGGTGACCATCTAACTACTCTTAGAACAATCCTAAAGTGATCAATTCTAGGAAAGACAATAAATCAAAACACATAAGCAAATATAAAGTAAGAAGCTAATATCAGATTAAAACATATAATTCCCAAAGAAACTTAGATAGAAGAATTAGAATTCATAGATTATACATATGCAAAACCCAAGCTATGGGGAGGTTTAGTTCATACCTGAAGGAAATAAACTAAAAGAAATAATAAAAGACATCATCTTGCTCTCTACAATAAACTGGAAGAATAAAACCTTAAGAACTAATTACTATGAGGCAAGGATGATTTACAAGTGATATAAGGGTGTATTTATAGGTGTTTAGAAGACCTAATTCGTTTTCTTGAGGAAGAGTTAAGGTAATGGACTTCTAGCCCAACTCAAATTCGTATGGAAATAAAGATAAACACTGCTGCGTTGTTTTGGTCATAACTTCTTTATTATTGGTCCGATTTTGCTCAACAAGATACCAAAAGAATCGCAACAGAATTATCTAGACCCTATAGGAGTAATTTACCAAATTCGGCCTCTTTATTAGGTAAAAACGCCTATCTTTGCAGAATCCCAGATTTAGGCAGCTTTTCCTTTTCCATCTTTTTAGCAATTCTTTCCTTATCTCCAATTACCATGCATATCTCCTTCCATAAGTTGTTGTCTTTGACTTGGACTCTAATTAATCTCCATAATTATCTTTAAAGCTACACACTAAATAAACAATTAAACCCAATATGCTCTAAAAATATTATTTCTACAAATCAAGACACAAAATAGGAAAGTGCACTAAAACTCAAGAAAATCGACATTATTGACTTCTAAAACACTAAAAATGATGTCTCATCTTAACATAAATCTATCACAAATGAGGAGACATCAGGAACTAATATCATCTTGTTTTCCCTTCTTTCTGTGATACAAATCGGCTACAAAAAGAAAGTAAAGTGACACAAATATTTACATGGAAACCCCTCCAAATCAAAAGTAAAAAACATGGGGGACCAAGGGTCCAAAATACGCTACAATAACAATATTATAATAGGATTACAAGACGTTCTCTATAGACAATTGTAGATTCTTACCAAAATACATCAACTAATGGAATACACAAATCTGGAACAAACTCACTAGGTTTAAAATAAGGCTATAAATTTGTATCGAGTTTAGAACGAAATTCCACCGTTGGATTTAAACTTTAATGTGTTAGGCATACGTTGTCAAAATTTTGTCTTAATCGGGCTCAATATGAATATTTAACCGAGGCTTTCAATGTTCTGTCACGAAGGGATTTATTAGATTTACTCCTCCACGAATTTCACTCTTTGTGCACTCTATTTACTCTCTAAGCGTTTATGTCTTGTATCTTTCTTTTTTTTCAAATGATAGAAAAATTTCCTCTTTGTATAGGACTCAAGAAGAAGAAGAGAATACATTCAACACATAATTAATTTAATAAAGTTACGAAGGTACATATTAGTATTTCCAATATACTCTTTCTCAATCCCAGTGTTCGATTTTCATTCTTTCCAATGATATATCCATTTACCAAGTTATGAGTTTTCTTCCAATGACGAGGAACCAACCCAATGAATCTCCCCCTTGTCAACGTGTTGGGAGGAATGACTAATCATCCATTGAACAACACGTCTCAAACTTCTTCAACAATAGGCTCTTTGCTATCACATTTGACCCATTTATCATCGATATAGATTTTTCAAGTTGTTACAACTTGGACTCTAAATAGGGTGTATTTGTGTGGGTATATACTTAGACCGTCTGTATAGTATGAGTTTATACCCAATTATCTATATAGGTATATGTATAAATCTGTATGGATATGAGTATAGATATTTATGGGTATTATACCCACCTTCTTTTTGGATATGAATCAGTATGGGTATGTACCTAGTTATATTTTGTTGGCTCTAATTCATGGTCTTCTTAATGCAGGTATATAGTATGTTGTAGATCTCCCTGCTTAGGCGCGACTAGGCACCTCCTAGGCGTCAACTCCCCCCTCAGCCGCTTACGCCTAGTTAAAATTCTAGACGTTTTTTCCTAACTCCTTAGTCGATGTGGAATAAGCGACTAGCCCGTCTAGACACCGATTAATGGCAAAAAATGGCCGCCTAGGTGCCGATTAATTGAAAAACATGTCCGCATAGACCTTTTATATTTACTATAGTGTTGTTAGATGAATTTTATGACTTAAATAGTTAAAATTACTATTATTACTACATATATATTACTAAATATACAAAATTACACATCGGGATTCAGAACCGTATAATTCCGCCTAGGGCCCGTGTCATCCTGCCTAACGCCAAACCTCGGTCGACCGCCTAGCAACCAAAACCGAGATCTACAACATAGGGTAATATATCCATCATTGGCATGATACCTTTTTTTTTCAACAAAGAGGCATGATACTTGACATAGACAAAAGATATTGACCGAACAAAAATCTGGTGGATTTATATTCATTACTCGACAAATACCTTAAACAAATAAATTATGAACAATAAATATATATACCCAAATTTTTGGAAAGACCTATAATGTAATTATTATAAAAAATGAATTTTTTAACAATTATAATTTATAATATAGGTATATATACCTATCACCAATTATACAACTCTAAAGAATATCTTCTACCAAAAAAATAAAAAAGAGGTGGTAAAATAAATTCACGCGATCATTTTAAATTAGAATTTGACAGCTAAGCTTTAGATAAATAAATTAATTAATTAAACCTTAAAAATATTGTTGTAGTTATTTAAGCCTCTGAAAATATAGGGTTAATACCCATTAAACACCTGCCACCTTACACCTTTGACCATAAAAGGCACCTTGCTGCAAAATACAAAAATACCCTTGTCCCTTATTCGCTCTTCTTCAACAGCGATGCCGGCCGATTCTCCCACTCACCACAAATTTGTTTTTCTTTAACAGCGCTGTGGCCAACGATCTCTTCCACAAGTCTGTTGTTGCTATGTCTACAAATCCTGTACATCACGAACGCACAAAGCATGTAGACATCGATTGTAAGATTACTCGAGAGAAGATTCAAGCTGGAGTAATAAAACTTTTCCACATTCCTTCAAAACTTCAAATTTTCTATTCAAAACTAAGCAAGTACATTTTTGTACTTGTGGACTAAATGTTGAGTTTTGGGATAGATTCCCATTACTCAGAACTCGGAAAAGGCTAAGCAGGTCCACTTTTGTACTTGTGGACTAAATGTTGAGTTCTGGGATAGATTCCCATTACTCAGAACTCGGATTGTACTTGTGCAAGCCCACTTTTGTACTTGTGCAAGTGCACTTTTGGACTTGTGGCAAATGTTGAGTACTGGGATAAATTCCCAGAACTCAGAAAACGCTAAGCAAGTACATTTTTGTACTTGTGGACTAAATATTGAGTTCTGGGATAGATTCTCATTACTCAGAACTCGGATTATACTTGTGCAAGCCCACTTTTGTACTTGTGCAAGTGCACTTTTGGACTTGTGGCAAATGTTGAGTACTGGGATAAATTCCCAGAACTCAGAAAACGCTAAGCAAGTACATTTTTGTACTTGTGGACTAAATATTGAGTTCTGGGATAGATTCTCATTACTCAGAACTCGGATTATACTTGTGCAAGCCCACTTTTGTACTTGTGCAAGTGCACTTTTGGACTTGTGGCAAATGTTGAGTACTGGGATAAATTCCCAGAACTCAGAAAACGCTAAGCAAGTACATTTTTGTACTTGTGGACTAAATATTGAGTTCTGGGAGAGATTCCCATTACTCATTTGAATTGTTTTTTTCTTCTAGTTTTTCAACGTTAATCAATCAACTTATTCTATACAAACTTTCGCACAATTCAATCATAATTTCTTACTTTCCCAATACTCAAATATCATGTTTCAGTGGAGATGTCAATCTATCTTTGAATACAGCAAATGAATTGGATAAAAAGAAATAATGCAGGGACCAAAATGCAAATTGTTTCTTCTACATAAAAATTAGTTAGATTACAGCTATATCTAGTTAGACATGATTGTATATAAACTAGTTTTGTACATTGTAACTGTAACAAGAAATAAAACATCTCTTCTTCCTCTCTTATTCATTCTTCTTCTTATTCTTCTCTCTATTTCTTTATTTTTCTTGCTAAATTCGTCATTAATGGGTGCTCTCATAATTCACAGTGTTTGTGTATATGCTGATTATTTAAACGAAAGAGAGAGAGCGGCTATCATAGTTATTTGTTTATGAACTCGTGGAGAGAGAGAGAGAGCGGCGGCGGTAGAAAGGGGTAGAATAGGATAAAAATTAAAAGAGGTGCCTTTTATGGGCAAAAGGAGAACGGCATGGGTGAGGGGGCATTAAATTTGATTTGAGGTGTTTCTTGGGCATTAATCCGAAAATATATTCCTCGTAACATTAACTTTCAAAACTTTATATATCTAAAACCCTTTATTCTTTCGTGCCTTTTCTTTTATAATCAAATCATTATCTCCATTACTAAATAAAAAGTCTCGCTTATTTTCAAATGTATTTTAACGGATACCCAATGGACTATTCACTTTATGCCTAAAAAAAAGGACTATTCACTTTATATATTCTTCTAGAAACTTCAGAATTCACTTTATATATTCTTTAGGCGTCGATAATATTTAATAGATCGAAATTTTATTATATCTATGATGTTAATGTTGCTTTATTTTATTTTTATTTTTATCGACGGTTAATATAGGTTGCTTTCTCATTTTTTTTTTTTTTTTTGGACAAGGGTTGCTTTCTCATTCCCTAGAACATTTATTGAAAAAGTATTGCTGTATGTCTTGCCTTTAGCGCTGTTTGAATTAAGGAGAGATCAAGGAGAGATTTTTTTAGTAAATTAAAAGAAGGAAAAGTATAAGGGTAATAGAGAAATGAAAAAACAATTAATTTTGTTTAGATTGAATTAAGAAAGAAGAAGAAATTTTATTAAAAAATTATATGTTTTAGTGTTTAGATTAAAAAACAATAAAAAAGAATAATTCTAAAATCTATAATTAATATTTTTTTTTTAGTCGAAAGAGTTGTTAAAATAAAATCCAAAAGTTGTTACAAATTAGCCTATGCCTAATGCATCAAAGTCCCTTCTAAGTAAGTTGGCTAATTGGGGAGGAGGATTAGCACTCCAAAAACTAAACAACTTGCCACTTAACATTTGTTTAGCCACTCAATCCGCATTTCTATTACATTCTCTCCTAACAAAGGAGATACTATTCTTGTTTCTACGCAAGAAAAACCTAATGTTCTTAACCAAAAGTTTAGTACAACTATTAAGATTACAATTAGTCATATTAATTTGGTTTATAATAGTTTGGCAGTCATTCTCTATTAACACAGTAGTAGAAGGTCTTCTACTCGCCATTTCACAAGTTTCAAGAATTCCCTTGTTTTTGCTTCTGCTATAGAGTGAGCCTTAATCTTCTCAGCTTTCCCTTCCAAAAAAGAACCTGTTGAGTCACGCAAAATACAAGCATATGACGCTAAATTAGTTTTTACATTAAATGAAGCATCACAATTTATCTTTAACGGCCCAGAAGGAGGAGGTTTCCAAAATATAACCCCCTTATTCCCCAACCGTTTACTAGTATTCGAGTTTGTTTTACAAACTTTTTGAATACTTAATCTCTCTTTATTTTGTATTTCCTGAGCCTTATTCATATTGATATTATTTTTAGCCTCAGAATTAAGCTCATTAGCTGTAAGATATTCATCATAGGCTAATAAAGATTTCTGCACTGTACTCATAGGGTCTGGGTTTACACCCTTAAATATAAACTCATTCCTTTCTTTCCAAATATGCCAGGCTATAAAAAAGCCATATCACCAATTGTTTCAGTGTTGCCTGTATTCTCTTTCATACTAAGTTTCACAAACTGTATCCCCTTCTTAACATCAAAGGATGGTTCAGTTAATGAGTTAAAGCTAAGAGGGCTAGCAATCCAGGTTTCTCTTTCCCAAGAGCAATGAAATAAAAGGGGCTCAACTGATTTATTAAACTCCCCACAAATACTACACAATGGAGATTGAATAGATTTTCTCAAAAATCTATTTTCATTTGTTGCAAGTCCTCTGTTACAGCATTTCCAAATAAATTTTTTAATTTTGGGAATAACTTTTGATTTCAAAGAAAAAACCAATCTTTAAATTCTAAATAAAAAGAAGAATCACCATCTTTTTTGTTGCTAAGTTTTTCTTTCTCCTGTTGAGCCCTCCATTGCTTTGTGTACATCTCCTTGACTGTTACATCCCCACTAATGGACCCAGTCCAATGAGGGGTTGTCATAACAGTAGTAGGAAGGAATATGTACTTTGCAAATGGTTGCTACAATCCCAGGATTAAAGATTGAATTCAATTTGATCAAATCCCGTTGTTTTTTATCAGAAGTTAGAAGGTTCGATACAAATTCAACATTACACTGGTCAGACTTTCTCAAGTTTTGAATATTGGGAATCCATGAATCTTTCCACATATTCACAAAATTACCATTTCCAATTGACCATCTCAGATTTTCTTTAAAACGATTTCTTCCTATAATAATACTTTTCCAAGCCCGAGAGCAATTATTTCCCAAATTAGCATCAAGAAAAATTGAATTTGGAAAGTACTTTCCTTTTAAAACTTTAAAGAGTAGAGAGGTTTGATTTTTAAATATTTTCCACGCATTAGAGGCTAGTAAAGCCTCAGTTTGGGTGTGAAAATCTTTAAATCCAAGACCCCCCATCTTCTTTACAACTCATGAGAGTTTGTCATTTCACCCAATGACATCTCTTTTCCCCTTGATTATTCCAGTAGAAGTTAGAAATAAGAGAGGTTAAATGTGAAGTTAACTTTTTAAGGAAAAAAAAGATAGACATAATGAAATTAGGAATAGCTCCAATAATGGATTTGATCAATATTTCTTTTCCACTTTTAGAGAGCATCTTAGTCTCCCAGCTATCCATTTTTTAGCACCATTTCAGTTAACCATTCCACGGCTTTAACCTTTGATTTTCCCCAACTTGACGGAATTCCGAGATATTTTCCAAGATCATCTAGCCTTCTCATCCTAAGTTGAGTAGCATATTTTCTCCTCTATTCAAGATGAGTGTCTTTACTAAATAAAATCCCACTTTTATTGAGATTAATTTTTTGACCTGATCCCAAGGAATACCAGCTCATTATAGTTAAGAAAATATCAATGTTATTCTCATCTGCTTCTAGAAAAAAGAGACTATCATCAGCAAAAATAATATGAGTAATCATTGGTGTTGCTCTCGCAATTTTAATGCCCTTGAGTAACCCTGTATCCACAAAATGATCAATAAGAAATGATAATTCTTGAGTAACCAAACAAAACAGATAAGGTGATAAAGGGTCACCCTGTCTTAGTCCTTTACCTGGACTATTAATATTATATAAGCTACCATTAATTTGTATTTTATAAGTAACATTAGAAATGCAGTTTCTAATCCATCCAATCCATCTATCATGAAATCCCATAGTTTTAAGGAGATCTAGTAAAAAATCCAGCTCTATGTTTTCATATACTTTACTCATATCAGCTTTAATAGCTATATTATATTTTTTTGAAGTCCTTTTATTCTTCAAATAATGACTAGCCTCTTGAGCTATAATAATATTTTCAAAAATTGATCTACCTGGTATAAAGGCAGATTGGGGTTCTGAAATAATGTCACAAAGGATTGGTTGTAACCTATTTGCCAGGATTTTAGCAATAACTTTGTATATGAAATTCGCACAACTAATAGGCCTATAAGAAGTAATCAAATCAGGGTTAGTACATTTGGGAATCAATGATATAATAGTGCAATTAATCTCTTCTAAAGAAGAATTTTGCATAATGAAAACGGATACCATTTTAATGAGGTCCAATTTAATCTCCTTCCAGAATTTTTTAAAGAAAAACCCACCAAAACCGTCAGGTCCAGGAGATTTGTCACCTCCTAGGGACCATACATCTTTTTGAAGCTCTTCTTCATTAACTGGTTTAATTAGCTCACTATTCATATCCTGTGTAACAACCTTTTTAACACATCTTAGAATAGGATCATAATTTCTAGAGCCCACTAAAGTAAACACCTCATTATAATGGGATGTAATTTATTCAATAATATCTACTTTTCCTTCAATCCAATTACCATCCTCCTTTTTAAGCCTACAGATTTTATTTTTTGTTCTTTTCACCTTGGTGATAGCATGATAATATTTGGTGTTTTTATCACCCAGCTTTAACAGAGTTTTCTTAGCTCTTAATGCCCAATATGTTTCTTCTTTTTTCCAGAATAATTGAAGGTTAGTGCAAAGGGTCTCAAACTTTCTTTTATTCTCCTCAGAAAATGGAGCATTATAAATTTCCACCAAATTATTAAGCGTCTTTAAGATAAGAATTCTATTGTTCAATATTCCATTTCTTGCCCATTGGGAAACACTTCTTTGAATCCTCCTTAATTTAATACCAATTCTTTGGATTCCTCTGCAAAAATCAAGATTCTTATTTTTCCATTTATTCAAGATTAAATCACAACAAGAGGGGTAGAAAAGCCATCCTTTTTCTAGAAGAAATCTCTTCTTTTTAAAGAATTTTTCTGAATTCCCAAAGTTAAGAATTATAGGAGTGGGGTCTGATCCAGTAGGTGGGAGAAGAGAACACCAAGAGTTAGGAAAAGAGTCATTCCATTTAGAATTCACCAGGATCCTATCAAGGACTTGTTTGATCAGAAAGCTGACATTCCTCTTTTTAGACCAAGAGAAGCTACAGCCTTTTGATTGTAACTCAATCAAATTATTCTGATTAACAAAGTCATTGAATAGACCCATGTTTTTCCTCTTCACATTATCTATATTTCCACCCAACTTTTCTGATCGAAATCTAATCAAATTGAAGTCTCCCAGTATACACCAACAATCCTGAGGATCGTTTAATTTTGAAATACAATTCAAGAAATCCGATCTTTCTCCATGAGCTATATGTCCATACACAAATGTGCAAAAAAATAAACCATTGTTTGGATGTTCATAAGAACAGTGAATTAAATTCTTTGAAGAATTTATAAGTTTAAAAAGATTTAAATCTTTCACATAAACATCTAATCCTCCAGAAATGCCCACATGATCAATAAAGGTTGCTAAGGTCATGTTCAACTTTGGACTCAATTTCTCAATTACATCAAATTTATTTTTGGTTTCAGAAAGAAAGAGTACCTGTATGTTGTGAGCTTTAACCATGTCGATTAAGCTCAACTCTATCAAGGTTGTGCCAATGTCTTGACAGTTCCAGGCTTGTATCATTGTTGTTTTTGGGGTTAATTTGAGTCAACCCCGCAAACCACTTCATTAGACTCATAGTTTTCAAGACAAACTGCTTTTTCCCATTTTTCATCTCCATCTTCTCCATTGAAGTTGTCTAGGTCCATATCCTTTTCCTTCTCATTATTTTCTTTCTCAAGTTGATCAAGGAATTCATCTTCAGAACCAATAAGAGTTGCAGGGACCATAGAGGCGACATCATCCTCTAAGGGGAGACCTAGATCTCTCCTGACCTGTTTGGTTCGCTCTAAAGACCCAAAGTGAATGTTGACCCCCAAATCAGAAGTGATAGATGGAATTATGCTGACATTTGGGCTTTTGATAATTTTTGGACTTATGTTTGGGCCTAACTCATTTGCTGGGCCACAAAGAAATTTAATTTCTCCTTCAGAAAGTGGCCTAATAGAAGTAGTATTATTAACTCCCACTTGAATTTTGTCCCCTAAGTCATCTGTAGGGAGAGTCAACATCGATTGAACTAAATTAGAGCCTTGTTCAATAGCCTCTGTATTAATATTATCTTGCTTTTTAGCCTTAAATTTGTTTTTGTTCATTAAGGGTCGTTTCCCATGTTTCCTCTGATCAGTCTTAGCACTTTGCTCTTGTTTTCTTGCTGAAAATACAAAAGTTTGATTACCTCTGTCGTTTTCAACTAATCTAATCCAATTTACCAACTTAGTAATCAGCGTATTGGATTATCACAGTTTTTTTCTTCGTGAGAAATAATACCACAAATATAGCAAAAATCAAATAGTTTTTCAAACTTATAAGAAACCCATACAGAATGGCCGTCTCTCATCTTAAACATACACCCTTCCTTTAAAGGATTATCAATTTTCCAGACTATCCTCGCTTTGACTGATGGATCAATTTTGAATTTTTCCGGATCTGGTAGCACAAGTTCGAGAACATTACCAAGAGTAGAAGCAATTTTCCTAACATTTCTCTCTTTAGTGAACTGATGGGGTATTCCTTCTATTCGAACTCAAAAGACATAGTCTTCTAGTAAGCTAGGGTTTGACAAGCATTCTTCATATTTTTGAATTAGAATATGAAATCCAAACGCATGATACAGTCTATTGTTCCAAACAATTCTAAGATATTCAATTTTTCAAATTGAATATTACAAACATTCATACCTCTTTTATCAAGTGAGATTCTACCTTTAACACCCCAGTGCTGAATGATGATGCGCTTAAGATAGTTGAAATTAATGTTACCGGTAGCGATGATTCGAATAAACAGTTTTGGCTCTTCGAACTTAGCGTAAATAGCATCTCTATTTGGAGATAGAGAGAGTGAGTCATCAAAATCATCTGTCCCTTCATCTTTCAAGTCTGCCATAAATGCCTTACAAGAGAGACCTTCAAGCTAGAAGACAAAGGTGAAAGAGAAATTAATGAAGCAAGAGACCGAGATTCTTATAAACCTAATGCGAGCAAAAGAAATATATAAGATATCAATTCTCATATATCCTCTCCAAACTAAATCAGCAGAAGAAGAAGAAGAAGGCGAGAAGGGTGGAAAAGAAAAAAAAAGAGGTTTTTTGTGGTGGATGACCGGTTGGGTTAGGTGAGGGCGGTCATCTTGAAAAGCGTGCCTGGAAGAAAGATCTTGCCTTTAGCGCTGTTTGAATTAAGGAGGGATCAAGGAGAGATTTTTTAGTAAATTAAAAGAAGGAAAAGTATAAGGGTAATAGAGAAATGAAAAAACAATTAATTTGTTTAGATTGAATTAAGAAAGAAGAAGAAATTTTATTAAAAAATTATATGTTTTGGTGTTTAGATTAAAAATTCATATACTAAGATAGTTAGTTGGTCTATTGGTTAAACTACTTCGTATAGAACAAAAAATTTTGGAATCGAATATTATTGGAATCAAAATAATTTTGAGTCCAAAGTGGCTCTCATATATATTAACAAAATTCATATACTTATAAAATGTTTCTCTATTTTATTTTTCACACATAAATAAAAAATATAATCATTATACTCACTCTTACAATAGTATCCTTTATAAAGTGTCTTTATTGTGTGCTAAAACCATAAATTTAATATTTTAATAAAGGTAAAAAAAAATTTGATATTTTAACTTGACAAATATTTTGAAACTATATTTATAATCATGATCAAACATTACGAAACAAGGGAATTTTCATAACTAAAAACTAAGATTAGTTTACAACATAATAGAAGAATCACTTACTTCTAATATTATCGTATTAGAAAAATATATATATAAAAATATACTGTAATTTAAATATATTTTACTAAAATAATTTCATATAATCTCTTGTATTTCAAATAAAAAAAAATTATTAAAGTACTTTGATATAAGGATAAGACTTTCTATTTTATATTGGATGATCCAATATTTTAATCACAACCAAGGGTTCTTGACTTGGAGAGTCCACGAAGGATGGCTGATTGTTCATCAGGTCCAACCAACCTCAAATGACCGTCCTTCCCTTAGTAACCCATTAATTAGAATTCAGTTACCAAAACAAATTTTCCTCATTCCATGCAATTAGTCAAAAACTGGAATAGTGTAATTTGAAGCGCCAATTTTTTTTAGAAACTGCGACCCATCGTCTTCTTTACATCCGACTTTGGAGAGACTCTACGCTAGAGACAAGGAGATAGTGCAGAGAGATTGGTAAACAACAACCCGACGACGAGTAGGCATAGCTTTCAAGACAAGGACAGTATGAGTGGTATGAAGACGACAAAGACGACCCAAACCGCCGATGATGGCGGAAAAAATAAGGTTCAAAAGAAGAAGAAGATGGCCCATCAAATAAGCGATGATAACTTCGTTGGAGAGGTTCCTACTAACACCAAAAACAAGAAAGCAACGGGTGGCGATGAACAAGGTGTTTCGAAAACGAAGAAGAAAGGCAAAACGGTAAATGAACAGTTGCACAAATATTCTGTATTGGGTAGTAAAAACGGGGGTGGGTAATGTTTATTTTTGTGATGGGTTGTCTTTAAAATATGGTGGTACACAAAGGCTAATTTTTAGTTGGTGGGTAATGTTTATTATTTCGATGGTGTGTTCGAGCAAACTGATGGGTTACGCTTTTTGTCGAGTTAAAAGGGGATGGGTTACCTTTGTTATTTTGATAGTTTGTGCGTTAAGAGTGATGGTGTATATAAGTTACCTATGTAAAAAATTAGCAAGTTTGAACAACTAAACATACATTGAGAAAAACAAACGTTTATTGATAACTGGAAAACCAAATGAGATTGTCCCTTGTAATAAAAAATAATTGAGGTGTGTGACTAGCATACACTTATTGATGGATGAAAAAAACAAAATTAAAAGCACGAAGAACGATAAATTAATGAAGGTGGAGCAGTTGTGGTAGGTATATGTGTGACAGTTGCTACATATTCAGCGTTGTGATGAATCTGCACGCTCTCCTTCGAATGGGAACCTGTTCTGATCTGCTATATTAGTTTTAATCATATATAGAACAAAAGTTATGTAATCAAGCTGCAATAACAAAAAAATGATAAGATTTGGTACATACCTTGCTATTGTGGATGACTGATGTGGTGTGTAATGCTAAAGCTGGGAGGCGGTGGTGTTTCTGCTAGAATGGAGTTGTTAAAGCGTTGAACAAATTTCCCATGTTAAAGTAAAATAATTAAGAGATTTAATAGATATGCTAATAAAAGGGAATTAGTTACAAGCGCTAATCATGGAATAATTTGATATGATCTGATTAGGTTAAAGGGTATAGATGGTATATCATGTAAACCGCTAGTCCTACTAGGGGAAAAATCAAGCACTGGACTTGTTGGGGGTGGGTAATTGAGTTGTAGGACTTAATTAGAAAACAACTCTTAATTATAATAACAAAACACATGTATTAAATTAAGTACTATAATTAGTTTTTACAAATATTAGATAAAAACATTTCCTTAATACAATTCTTTATCTCCTACTCCCTAACTCCAAACAAACCCCTGTTGCTTTAATTTACTATCAATGTCCCTAATTTTCATTGCAAACCTTGCAAGCTTAAAAAATAACTACACATTTCGAGTCATTTAATTATAAATGTTATTTGTAATATTTAATTTTTTTCCTGAATTTTTTTTGTTGTTGTCACTTATCCCTAGAGTAGAAACGAGACAGCCGATTAGGTTGCTAAACAGGAGCTACTTAGCACATTGTTTGGTAATTGGAATACATGTATCTCTCTCAATTGACCATTATTTTACGTTCTGATGTCTAACCCATAAAGGCGGGCTAAATTTTGTAACCATTTATTTATTATCTATTACATTATTATTATGTATTTGAAAAAAAATTACACGTTTCTTGATCCATAAAAACTAACAAAGAAAAAAAATTATGTTAAAATTTACTTTACTTTTACACACAAAATAAAAAAACATTTCTTGTCATCATAATTATTAAAATCTTTCATTGATATTTTAAATACTTATTAGAATATATACGATAAAATTTAATTATAGATAAAGTAATAATGTATTTTAAATAAGATGGATAATCTTTTGTGGACAAACAATTTTGGCAATATAAATCTTATTTTGAAGATGAAGAGAGTAAAAAAGCTCAAAGAAATATGGTTCATAGAGTAAAAGCATAAGATTCACTACTACATTCGTCTTCTTTAGGGACAAAATATTTAGGGATGCGTTTCGTCCCTAAAATAAACTATAGCGATGAAAATTGGATAGCGGCGACATAATTCGTCGGAAATAGTGTTTTTGGTTAGCGACAAGCCGCATTTGTCGCTGGATTAATAAAAATTCGTCGCTAAGAATAGAAATTGTTAGCGACGACAAGATTTCGTCGTTGCATATATTAAATTTCGTCACAAATATCTAATTTCCTGATTGATTTTTTTTTACAAAAATCATTCATCGCTAAAGTTATGTAGTTCTAGGGACGAATAATGTCCTCGTTGTTACTCGTTCGTCGATATCCAGCACGAATGTAGTAGTGATTCTTAACAATTTTTTTGGTTCAATGTTGAAAGATAATCTAATAAATTATATAGCTGTCATAACTACTTTGATAAATATATCCTAAGTTACATGAGAATGGGAACGACGATACGATTCGATGCGATGATTCAACGATTTCAAAAATACTCTGATGCGGATGCGGAAATATAAATAAATTTTTAACATATATTAAATATAAAAATTTCAATATATTCAT
The DNA here is from genome assembly GCA_029959085.1 of Nemophila menziesii. NCBI lineage: Eukaryota > Viridiplantae > Streptophyta > Magnoliopsida > Boraginales > Hydrophyllaceae > Nemophila > Nemophila menziesii. The sequence goes on along the minus strand of JARWIR010000013.1, from coordinate 20,225,461 downwards.
ATTTCATTAAACAACCCGTTAGTAGTTAGTTATTGTTCGTAGTTATAGTTGCATTCGAAGTAGATTTATCTTTTTTCAGAGACCAACATTTATGAAAATTTTAACTAGTTAAGTTCATTATATTATTTATATCAAATCAACAAATCACAAATTTTAATCCTAAAAAAGATATTGTAATTCTTTTTCATGAAACCAGTTAGATTAGCTCAACTGTTGCGGTTTGCTATTTTTTCTACACTTAAATAGTGTGAAAGGGTGTGAATGAGATGCACTAGGTTCAAACATAGGGAGACATGCAAATCTTATGTGGGATTAGTCATGGTGCACGCAAGTGGCCCATACCACCCACATTACCCAAAAATTAAATCTATAAAAAATCCTAAAATTCGAAATCAGTGACCATATTAAATGATACATGAAAGGGTAATAAAAAATTCATGTACTCAAGTACTAACCTTAAAGTGGGTTGATTACCTTATTTGTTATTTGTTGTATTAATTTATTTTTCATGTCATTTGTACTTGAGAAATAGAGATTGAGAAATAAATATTAGTTTACATAATACAAAAAATAAGTTATTTTATTCTAACGGTCTCCTTCTCTAAGTTTTTCAAAAATAAAAGAAAAAAAATACTCATAAAACAAATCCTGACGGCTTCCTAAAAGAACTCACAACTTTCATAGACGATTCCATAATTTTTCAACGCGTCCAACATCATTGACCCGAGAATTCGCAATTCCGAGTCTGAGGCGAATCGCTCTTGCTTCCGCTTCCAATTTGCGATTCTTCACACATTTGAAGAATCCGTACAACATTGAATAAATCTGATCCAAATAAATTAATTATACTAAACTTATCTATAAGGATGTTAATGATTATTAATTTAAACAGAGTTTGACAGAAAACCAAATCAATTTGAAAAATGTAATCGATAAATAAAAACATTACGTTTTAATTTTATATATTAAATCATTATAACAAATCGCATCTTTAGCGAAGACATCATTAAATACAAAATGAAATTTTTCCATAATTATCCACCATTAGGGGCGAGAAACATGTGTGTCGGTAATAGTCGTCCAAAAATATAAAAATGCATTTTAGCGAAAATGTGGGTCGTCACTACCGAAATATCATTAGGGACAAAATAATGTCGTCTCTAATAATAATATTAGTCATCGAGGATTATATAATTTATGTCTATTGATTATATTTCTATTTCAAAACAAAATAATGACGGTTTGTGGCACGTAGTTTTTTTAATGGTTATTAGGCGCAAAATGATGTCATATCTAATGACAAATAATCATTAAGGGTTTTTAATAGTCAATAGGGACAACACCAAAATATTTTGTCTTCATTTATTATATATAGAGTAAAGATATATATCACTCTTTTTTGTTTCACCTCTATATCACCTCCTATGTGGAGGTTTTAAGCACCAATCAAATCGTTTCTCTCTCCCATTTATTAATTTTCTCTCTCTTTTGTTTAGTGCCACATAAGGTGACACATAGGAGATGAAATAAAGGTGAAGCAAATAGGGGTGATATATAGCAATTCTCTTATATATATATATATATATATATATATATATATATATATATTGAAACAAAATAACGACAGTCAAAGGTATGAGAGCTTTCTTTATAGATATTAGGGACGACATAATAACTTAATGAAATTTTTTTATAAAAGGGGTTCAAGAACCTCATATCATCATTATTCTCACTACTTCATTTACAAACACACTTTTTTTTGTCAATTACAACCGAAAATAACCCGACTAAATTTTACAAAGATTGTTCAAGGTCCTATCAAAATCCACTAAAGAGCAGTTTATCCAGTTAGGAATAATGATATTTCTTCTAATACATTTAGCTAGTGCGTCTGCCGTTGTGTTATAGCATCTATTAATATGTTTCACCTCCCATCCTGGGCACCGACCGATCCAACTTTCGATCTCTGAAAGAAAGGGTTTAAGGATTTAGTGAAGCCCGGTCTTCTTTTTAATTCCTTGAATCAATTCAAGGTTATCAGAGTAGAATGAAACTATCTGCCTAGTGAGATCATATGACGATCTCATGGCTAACAAAATCGCCCATGCTTCTCCTTCGATGACTTTTTTGATTTTGCATCTCACATTTATCTTTCGTTCAATACGTCCACTAGTATTATTCCAATGCCCGCAATACTTGAATGACTATTCCTGTTAATAAAAGATGTGTCGCACATCCAAATCATATCAGTCGTATCCTCAATCGCTGGGTTATCTATATTCGAGGTTCTTTCGATTCTTTCATCCGTTTCCTTATGCCACGAATTAATTTTTTCACCAAATAGCCTCCGCATCGAGTCTTTAACCTTATAAAAAATATCTTCAATTGACCATATTTTCCTTTCATGAAAGCACCTCATTCTTTCTTTCCAAATATTCCACATAATGGATAAAATATACGCTGTTACTACTTTTTTATTCCACCCATTGTTCGAAAAGCCTTGAATCGTTTTAAGTAACCATTCCGCTATGTTATCTTGACTTGATACCTCAATTCTAATCTGCAAAGGTGACTTAGCTCACACCTCTCTACTAAACGGGCATCTAAGAACGAGATGTGTCACATTTTCCCCTTCCATCTCACACCACTCACACACATCTTCCTTTAAACATCTTTTCCTCACCAAATTGTTTTTCGTAGGGATCGCATTATTGCAAATTTTCCATCCAAAATTTTTAACTTTCGATTGAACATTAGCTTCACATATGCTATTCCACAATTCACTTTCAAAATCTCTCCATTTCTCGACGTTTGAGCCTCATTAATAATCTCTTCATTAATAATAGCGTGGTATCCGGATTTAGTACAATACTCACCATTCTTTGAGAAAGGCCAGATGATTTTATCAACCTTATTATCTTTGAAAACTGGAATTTCTTGAATAAATGAAACCACCTCATTATTGAATAATGATTAGAGTTTATCAAAATCCCATTCATATCCGTGATGACTAAACAGTTCACTAACCTTTTCGACTGGACAATTATCTGGTTTTGGTGCATAAAATCCTTCTTTAATCCAGCAGTGTTTCCAAATATTAATTTGTGTTCCATTCCCTACTTGCCAGATACAATATTTTTTAAGAAATTGAAGTCCCTTAAAGAGACTACACCAACTCCACGATCTTTTCTTATAAAGTTTAGCATCCCACATCTCGCATTCCGGAAAATAAATAGCTTTTAAAACTCTTGATACAAATGACTCCGGCTTATGTCAAATCCTCCAAGCTTGCGCAGCCAACATTGCTACATTCATTTTATGAAAATCTCTAAAACCTAGGCCACCAATTTTCTTTGATCTCGCTATTCTATTCCATGCAACCCAGTGAATTCTTTTCTTATGTGATGTGTCCCACTAGAAGTTAGCCACAATACTTGATATTTTCTTGCAAAGTGTTTTCGGGAATTCAAAAATCGACATGGCGTAATAAGGAATAGCTTGCAATACGGCTTTGATAAGTACCTCTTTACCTCCATCAGAAAGAAGATTTGCCATCCAGCTTCATGATTTATTGAGAAGACGATCTTTAGTGTAATTTAAATTTTGACTTTTCGCCCTTTTGATCGAAAGTGGAATCCCCAAGTATTTACCCAAGTCATTGGTATTCTTTATATTAAGCAAAATAGAAACGTTATTACGAACTTCATTAGGAGTATTTTTACTAAAGAACATTGATGACTTATGAAGGTTAATGCGTTGTCCGGATGCCATACAATATTTCTTCATGACTTCTTTAAATGTCTCGATCTCCTTTTGATTTACATTAATAAAGAACAAAGCATCATCCGCAAATAACAAGTGTGTGATAGTCGGGCACTGTCTAGTGATGTTAATACCTTTTATATCTCCTTCACGGCAATGAAAGTTAATAAGACTAATAAGACTTTCCGTAAGAAGAGAAAAGAGAAGTGGAGATAAAGGATCCCCTTGCCTCAAGCCTTGAGAAGGATAAAATTTCTTAAGTCTTTGTCCATTGACTTTGACTTGAAAGGACACCGAGGTAACACAATTCATGATCCATCCCACCCATTTTTCACAGAATCCCAAAGCCAAAAGCGTTTTTGCAAGAAAGCTCCAATTCAGTTGATCATAGGCTTTTTCCATATCCAATTTGATTGCCGCATAGTATTTTTTTGTATTCCTTTTATTATTGAGAAAGAAAGCAATCTCTTGCGCAATCAGAATGTTATCATGTATACATCTCCCCTTAATATATGCAGTTTGAGTAGGTGAAACCAACTCATCCATATATCCTTGTAATCTTGATGCCAAAATCTTAGCAATGATTTTGTAACAGAAGTTAGCACAAGCAATTGGCCTATAATCTTTAACACTTTCCTGAGATGTTCCTTTCGGAATGAGAGTAATAACCGAGTCATTGATTTTCTTTAGATCCAAATTGGACTCGAAGAAGTCCTTAACCAGATTAAAAATATCATTTTTGATAGTTTCCTAAAATTCATGATAAAATTTAACTGGTAATCCATCTGGTCCAGGATAGCTTTTGACCCCGACATGTTAAAAGCTGCTTTTGTGACTTCCTCCATTAATGGTAGTCTCGTAAGTTCTTCATTCATAGTATAAGTAACTTTCGAAGGAATGTGTTGAGTAATATTTGCATTGTCCTCTGTTGGGTTTTCTTTAAATAAGTTTTGATAGTAAGAATTGATAGTACTATTAATTTCTTTTGGTTTCTCTGTCCATTCCCCATCACACTTTTTAATCATATCAATTCTATTAATCTTCCTTCTACTCATTGTTTTAGCAAATAAATACCTAGTATTCTTGTCACCTTTTTTAATGTGTAGATATCTCGCTCTATCTTCCTAAAACATTTCTTCGATTCTCCATAATTCTTCTATTTCTTTCTTTATCATATGTTCTTTATCAACCAAATCTTCATGAAACTGACAATTATTAAGTTCGATAAGTTCTTTTTGTAGTAGTTCAATCCTTCTTCTATTATTATAAAATGTTCTTTTACTCCATCCTTGTAGAGCAAGGAAAGTAGCATCACGTTTTTACAGAAATCCATAATACTGTTGGATTTAGTATTCGACTTTCGATTATCTCTGATGATATCTTTACATTGCGAGTGTTCAATCCATCTTGATTCAAAGATAAAATATTTTTCATATTTATCACACTTTTTGAATCTTTTAAGAATAAGGTGAGTGATCCGACCCAATATCCGGAGGTACAATAATAAAAGCATCTGCAAAGGTCGCACACCAATCCATACTTGCAAGAGCACGATCGATTCTTTCTTTGATATTTTCTTGATCTTTTCTATGATTATCCCAAGTATAATAACAACCTTTGCTCGGAATATCCACTAGATGGTTATAGTTGATAAACTCATTAAATTTAAGCACTCATTAAAGATTTGGTGCTTTCTTACCTTTTTCTCATCAAAGTTTGCAATGTCATTAAAATCACCAATAATAATATAAGGCTTGTCCATATCTTTACCCTTCTTATTGAGAGATTGCCAAAACTTAGCTTTCTCTTCCTCCTTACTAGGCGCATAAACACAACACAAAAACCAAGAAACTTCATTCGATTCATTAACTTCTAAGATTACAATATTAGATGACTTAAATAAAACTGAAACAGAATTAGACACCTTCCAAACCACTACAATCCCCCCGGACCTAAAGGCTCTTCCTCCGGGGTCGATCACAAGATTAATTTCAAAAGCTTTGAGGTGAGAACACGATTTGAAATCTTTCTTCCTCAAGCGACTTTCAAGTAAACAAGCTAAAGACACGTTATTTTTTCTAATCAGGGACTTAAACGAGCTTCTCGTCAGGGGCGCCCTAACTCCCTGACAGTTCTACACCATAAAACTATCCATCACATACCTAGATCATAAATGTTCTATCACAAGAAACGGAAAGACCAATATCTAGAAGAAATTGTAGCCATTGAAAGTCGTCACTTGTTTCTGATTCTATCGGTGTTTCCTTGAATTAATCCGATCTTAAATCAACTTCACCAACTAAACTTTTGCATGTATATATTTCCAGAATCATGATGTTATGGCTCGAGAATATGGACAGGATTAGTTTTGGCTTAAGTTAAAAATGACCCAAAAAAAGATATTGTTAATTGGAGGGTGAAACGGATGGACTGGATAAAAAAGGATCAAAGATGCAGGAGGTTTAATTATCCACCATTTTTACAGAGAATTTTTTAGTCAGATAAATTGACCCAAAATTTTTAGTAACAGATCATTAAAAGGAAAGAGGATGATATAACAAGTCTCGTGCATGTAAACATAGAGGCCTACAAAGGTAAATAATAATGCATCAAAGGGTCATTTAACTCTAAACAACAAACCTGCAAGCAAAAGATTATCCTGCATGTGGCTCTCATGAAGTTTAAACCACTAGAAGTAGAAGAAGGCACCTTGGAAGTGAGTAAATGTATCAGCCACATAAGAGAACAGTAGGATTTGTAGAATTTTTCCTAGGCCATCGATCTTTCAAGAGCAAGAATGTAGTATAACGATATTAAATCGATTTGTAAACACAGAAATCAAACTTTTTGATACACACCGACAAAAGATCTTGTAGATCAATGGGTAAAACAAAAACTCAGGAAAGAATTAACAGAAAGATTGAAACTTTGAAGCACCCAAATAAAGAAATTGCAGAATCAACAAAAGAAATCTTATTGATTGATTATTGAATGAAAATGAAACCCAGAAAAGATTTAGCGAAAAGGTTCAAACTTTGAAAGACCCAGATGAAGAAGGTGAGTATTGACTATATGCCCGTGAATCGTTCAGAAGAATTTATCTTTTTGTCTTAGTTGTGCATAATTTGGCAATTGAACAAACATAAAAAGCTTTGTTAAAATTAGAATATTATCAATAGGTCTGAATAGAAGCATAATAAGATGAAAGACAGAAGAAATTAAAAGAAATTAAAAGTAAAAGATGAGTAAGATTGATTTTTTGTTTTCCGCCATTTTTGAAGAAAAAAGACTGAAAGCAGATTTGTTTTCCACTTGATCGACTATCAATAACGATGAAGATTGGATTACAAGATCAAACAAAGAGCAGGATTGGATTACAAATTTTGTATGAATATTGAAGATTTAATTTTGACATTTTAGGCCATCGATCTTTTTTCTTAGAGAGAGAAAGAGCTCGTCGACAATAGTCTTCATTGTATTTACAAACACACTCCGCTCGTCCGTGATTGCTATCGTCACCACCAATTCTTGCTGTCAAATTAATCAATCCCTACTCACTAGTTAAATTCTTATATCTAACTAATGTCAATTTTTTGTTATATTTGTACATTAAAGCATTATTATTCTGGCGATATATATGGCTTATGGCAATTTTTTTAAAATTAAATAGGTAGTACAGGTAAAATTTTAAAAATTATTAAGGACTTTAGGGCATTTTTTTGAAATAATTAAAGTTTAAGGCAATTTTTGAAAATTATTAGGGAATTTAGAAAAATTCAAGAATTATTCGGCACTTCAATATAAATTTTAAAAATTAATTAGACCTTAGGGAAAACTTTAAAATCTTAAAATTATTTTTTTTGATAATAAATATATAAGTAAAAATAATAAATATATATAATTAAGTATAAGTAGGGGTGGAAATCGGATCCGAAATTTCCGATTTCCGATTTCTCCGATCCGAAAATTCCGATTTCGGAACAACTTTTTATGGTTCCGAAATTCCGAAATTCCGATTTCCGATTTTTCCGAAAAAGTAGGATAGGAATTGGAACTACATATAAATTTACGAAATTTCCGGGTTTTCCGATCCGATTTTATTTCCGAAATATATTTTCGATTTTTATTTTCGAATTGTATTTCCGATTTTACATTTCCTATATTAAATAAATAAATATTAACATAAGAAAAAAATATACAATCAGAAATGTTGAAAGTTTTCATAACAAAAGAAGAAAAGAAAATCTAAATGTTGAAAATGTGTTTCATGATACATTTTTTTTATATCAGGAAAATAAAGAAAAACAATAAACCTGATAAAACCTAAAGGATAAGGCTAACCCATTTTTTCATATTTTACATTACCTTCCCACGAAGCCTAATATCTGTTTTTTATGTAATTTGAAAAGTAATTCACAGTCATTGTTTTTTTCCCTTTTGTTATTTATGTTACTTCTATTACTGTTCTTTTACCTTTTGTTACTTATGTTATTTCTGTTATTGTTCATGAAGTTTATAAGTTAAACTTTTTAACTACTGTTACATGAAAAGTTTTATAAGTTTTGTTTTTAACTATCTTCATGTAAGTGGTAAACTATTGCACCGATTTTCAACCCTTAGTCCTGTAATTTCCGAAACAAAAGTTCCAAAATTCCGAACCCGAAATTCCGAAATTTCCGAAAAAAAATTTCCGAAATTTCCGTGCCGAAATTTCCGAATTTCAGGCAAATTCCGAAATTCCGAATTCGGAATTATTTTTCCCAGTTCCGAAAAATTGGATAGGAATTGGAACAGAAAAAATCTATTCCGAAAAAGATAGGAATTTTTCCGAAAAACCCTTTTTCCGATCCGTTCCTTCCGATTTCCACCCCTAAGTATAAGGGACCACAAATTCGTCGCTATTTAATTGATGCACTTATTCATGATAATTCCCACATTAGCAACGAAAAAATAACAAAATTGGCTATCTCAGTAAGAACAAAGATTTCGTCCCTAATAATAGAGATATATCATTTCTAATAATAGATTGATCGTTATAGACGTCTGTTTTTGTTTTTTTTTCAATAATTATCAATAACAGTGATAAATTAGGGACGACTTTATGCCAATGAAATTTTATCGCTAATAATGAAAATACATTATTAGGGACAAAATTACTTATATTTAGGAAAATCGACAGTAAAAGAAAAACATGACTTTGGTTATGCGATATTTTTTTTATTAATAAATCAAACTTTTATAAATGAAGAACCAACAACCAGTTTTACACATTAGGCCCAATATCATGGGCTCACACTTTACCTACTCCTTAATGGGCTATTACAAAACCAACTACATTGAATTAACTAACTATTACAAATTTTCTCAATTAATAAACTAGACCTATTACATTTGATTTTCTTACTTTTTTAATTTAACAGCCAAAATAGAAATAATTCTACTGTATAATCTGTCTTCATTTAGCTCCCATTTTCCATGGTCCCTTCTATTTCTTTCATACCAAATAAAGTATATATAAGTAGTAATACACGCGCTTAGAACTAGTAAAGCTTCTGAATTCGCAAGCAATATCTGAGTCACATTTATTAGCTCCATCAAAGTGTTGAAGTTGCTATTAATATTGCAATGATCAAGTATTTTCTGCAGCACAACTTTAGAGAACTTACCGTGTATAAAAATATGATCCACATCCTCATCCTCAACTTTGCACAAAGGGCACACAGTATTAACATTTAAGCCACATTCCTTCATTTTAAGCTTAGTTGGAAGCCTGGTTAATACACCTAACCACACAATAAAAGAACAGCGAGACATACACAACTTAGCCAATATTACTTCACTCCAAGAAACTCTATAATTGCTCTCTGAAAATCTCTTTAAAGTTTTCTTGTATGAGAATTTCTCCTTCACACATTCTTCCCATCTAATTATATCAGGTTTATCTTCAAGTTTTACACTATGTATTTGTGAATAAACCTTACCTATCCATCCGCCTCTACCAAAACACTCGCTAACTTTTCTATTGCAGCTAATATTTTGATGATCAAGAGTGATATTAAGAATTTCCTGTACAGTTCTTTTATTAATCCACCTGTCCTACATCATATAAGTAAATTCCCCATTACCTACTTCATGATAAATCAAATCATACACGACTTTCCTTAACTTGAGCAATTGCTTCCAAGTCCAAGAGTGATGTTGCTTAACATCTAAGCTCCAAATGCACCTTTGTTTGAGAATATTAAGATTTACCCATTTAGTCCAAATATTCCTCCCTTGAGAATAAAACCTCCAGAAAGTGAATAAGAGACATGTTTTATTCATGTACTCTATATTAGAAATGTTCAACCCTTCTTCCTCTTTACTGCAACACACACTTTTCCAAGAGACTCTAGCTCCAATTGCATTATTCAATGTTCCTTTCCATAAAATGCCAGCCATCCTTTGATTTAATTTGTAAATTACCTGTTTTGGTAATAAGAAAATTCTGCACCAGAACATTATTTTGCTAATCAATACAACTCTAATTAATTCTACTCTACCTGCATAAGACAGATGTTTAGAACTCCACTGAGTTATACTATTACAAATTCTTTCAACTAATACATTCCCATCTTTATCACTCAGATTTTTGGAATTTAATGGGATACCTAGATATCTCACAGGCAAGCTGCCTATTTTAATATCAAGAATCTTTGAGATTTCAGTTTTAATATCCTTCTTTACTCCTCCAAAATAGAGCTCGCTTTTGTGAAAATTTATGTGTAATCCTGAACATCTTGTAAATAAATCCAAACACTTTATAATAACCTCAGATGATAAAATATCTCCACTCATAAATATATGCAGATCATCTACAAAAATCAAGTGATTGAGGCTTACCTCTTTACACCTTGGATGATACTTGAATTCCATTTTACTCGCAATTATATGAAACAAGCATGAAAAGACCTCCATAGAAATCGCAAATAAGTATGGGGAGAGAGGATCCCCATGTCTAAGGCCCCTCCTCCCCTTAAAGTAACCACGCGATTCACCATTCACACAAATGGAATATGAGGGTGAGCCAATGCACATTTTAATCCAGTCTATGAACATTTTAGGAAATTCCAAAGCATATAAAGTAGAAATAAGAAACTGCCAATTAACAATGTCATATGCTTTTTGCATATCCAAGTTAACTATACAAGAAGGTTTAGTAGTTGATTTTTCATAGCCTAAAACCACCTCTTGCACAACTAGTATATCATCTCAAATACATCTATCCCCCACATAAGCGGCTTGGTTCAAGGAAATAATAGATTTCATAACTTTTTTAAGTTTACTCATCAATATTCTATAAATAGTCTTATATATAACATTAACACAAGCAATGGGTCTGAATTTTTTAACACTTGCTGGCTTTTTCTCTTTAGGAATAAGAATAATATTAGTGGAATTTACTTGATTGAGCAATTTGCTTGTGTTAAAACATTGTTTAATTGCAGCACAGAAATCATCACTAATAATGTTCAAAGCTGATTTAAAAAAGTGAGTTGTGAACCCATCAGGTCCAGGGCTCTTACCATCTCCTATAGCAAATAAAGCAGCTTTTATCTCTTCATTATGAATAGGAGTTGTAAGAACATCATGAAATTCTTCAGGCAGCTCTTTTTTTAATATTTGTTTAATTGTATTGATATAACACATTTCTTGATTATTTTCTTCAGTACCAAGTAAACCTTTATAGTATTTTACAAATTCATTTTTAATATCTTCATTTTCTGTCAAGACAGTACAATCATCTCTAATTATTGTAGCTATGTGATTTCTAGCTACTCTTCCCTTGATCATCCTGTAATAGTATTATGAACTTATATCATAATCAGTAATAAAGATAGCTCTTGGCTTTTGTTTCATTGCTTCATGGTGTGTTATGATAGCAATTTCTAATTTTTTAACCAAAATTTTTTCCTCAGCTACATCAGTACTAAGCTATTTTCCCTCCATAATCCTACTTTGATGTAAATCAAGCTGCACTCTGATATTGCTAATATCCTCAAGGGTTCTTTTGAAGCACTTATTATTGAGTTTCTTTAAAACTTTTTTAACCTCCTTCAGTTTCATACTTAAAATAAACATATGATTTCCATTAATCTTAGTATTCCATACTTGATTCACAATTTTTAAATAATCTTCATGAGTCGTCCAAACATCAAAGAACCTAAAATAACACGGGTTTGACTTCTTTGGAGGACCAATTGTGAGTTTTAGTGCACAATGGTCTGAGGTTGATGGGAGATAATAATAACATTAGACTGATAGTTATCAAGCCACTTACTATTAATAAACACCCTGTCAAGTTTAGTAGCTCTTAAATCTCCTCTATCATTTTTATTTGTCCAGGTATAAAATTGCCCTTTATACTGATGTTCAAAGAGTGTAGCATCTTCTATACATTTGGCAAAAATCAAGGCACTATTAGGTAAAACATCGAAATTAAGTCTATCCTCAATACTAAGTATTTAATTATAGTCACCCATAAATGATATACAATGATCTTTAAAATCATTACCGAGTTTCACTATATCAGCCCAAAGAATTTTTCTCTCATCCACATCATTGCTCGCATAAACATGTCCATTATCTTGAATAGTGACATTGATGAATATTAATTGAGAAGTTTCATATACTAGTTTTATGTCAATGTAGTTTTTATCCCAAAGAACCCATACTCTCCCATCATCACATTTATTGTAGTTGTGAAGCACTTCCAAGTGAGAAAAGTGATCACTTATTATTTTCAAACTCTTTTGCTCTCTGACTTAAGTTTCAAGTAGAGCAATAAGTTTGACATTATTATTGAAAATGAAATTCCTAACATCTAACTGTTTGAGAATGTTATTAAACCCTCTCACATTCCAAGATGCAATATTCATGTGTTTGGGGGTCTAGTGACATCCTTTTCTCCTCCTTGATTGATGAACCTCACCATGTCATTATCTAACTCATTTCCTCATCATCTTGTATAGGTTCAAAAGAGTTTGTACAAGTCAAACTAGTAGAATCAGTATTAGACTGATTATTGCTTTGTTTTTTGTTCTTGACTAAATTCCACTATTTTTCTTCCATTTTCTCTTTTCCTTTATTGTTACCATTCTTAATAACTTCTTTTGGCTTCCATACCTTAATCATATTAGGACACTTCTCTTCTAGATGCCCAATTTTCTGACACTTGACACATATACTTGGCTTCCAATCACATTCTACCTTAACCACCTGTAATTCATCCATACCTATATCCACAAACAATTCATATGGTAGTTCATCCTCAGTATCTATATGAACACACACTCTAGCGTAACAAAGTCTAGATCTAGACTCAGCCATTGTATCCATTTGTAACGGTATGCAAATTCCACTCGCTATATAACTTAGACCACGTCTTGACCAAAATGCCATTGGAATGTTTATGAGTCTGACCCAAATTGGAATTTTTTATGGATAAATTTTCTCAAATTGCATCCCTATCGACCACTGTCTTAATAACATTGGAACACCGTTAATATGCCACATATTCTCCGTAACTTTGCTACGCATTTGTTCATTTTCAAACTTAAATATGAACGTACCTTTGTTTCCTGATTTGACTATAATTTTCCCAAACTTCGACCATTGAAATTTCACGAAATTAACAATACTGTAAAATGAAGGTGGTTAATATAAGAATTGTCCTATTAAGCAGTTTTCCCATTGAACTGACCCTTCTTCTAAGACATCTTTAGACGGAGTAATTATTTTCCTACCTTTTGTCGAGTTGGTTCATGAAAATCCAGTTTCATATTTGGATTTTCACTAGCTCCAAACAATTTTGACGACATCGGAAGTTTCTCTTTTACTTTCACCGATTCTACTTGAATCTCCTTTGTTAATACTTTAATCGGAGTAGTTTCGTTGACTACAACTGTTTCTTCTTCACTACTAGATCCGTTGTTACACGCTCTATAGTAGGAGGAGTGAGTTCAAAGTTTTGGACTTCGGGTGAAAACATCATTTGTGTTATGTTTGTGTACTTTGTCTTACTCTTCTATTTGGATGAAGTGTTAACACGAGCGGATTTCATCATTTTAGTCATTTTACAGTGCAAAGAGAGAGAACAAGAAAGAGAAAACTAAAAGAAAATAGTCGGTGAATATGGAAAAGGAAAGGTAAGGGTGATTTTGGTGAGTGGGTGGATGTGGAAGTGAAGGCTGAAAGTTTCAAAAAAATTGTTAAATCCCAGGTGACGAGGAATAACAACTAATCTGAAGAAAAGAAAAGCAAAAAAGTGTAAAAAGTAAGTGTAAAATGGGTTTTAGGATGAGAAATTAAGTGGAATAAATTTTAGGCTATGAATGTCTAGGGAGAGAAATTCTTTTATGTTGACTCTCATTTGACCGTTTTTTCCCCTCTAGAATTACTTGGTTATGCGATATTTGTTCGCAAAATATTGTCTATATATTAAAAATGCAATTAAAAAAAGATTTTTTATTTAAGAAAATTGACAAAAGATTTCTTTTTTCTGTTTTCGGATAGAAATTCAAACGTTTTCTACTTTTACTTTTATTTATCAAATATTTAAGATGGCAAAATTATCATAAAATATATTTTACTATTAGAAATTTTAATTATAACACTTTTAAAATAAAATTAAGTAGACAATTATGATGTCTCCCTAAATGTTCTAATTTTATGCCCTTGGGAGACATCATTTTTTGTGTTTATTTGATTATTTAGATAGACTTTTGGTGATAATATGCAATAATTCAATTTTCCTCTCTAGATTTTAGTATTTTTTATTTATTAAGCTTTTACGCGTAATATGGGTTGTTTTTAGTGAAAATCTTGTAGGTTTTGAATACTAGCTAGGAGAGGAATAATAGATTAAAGTCAAAGATCGTGATATGGAGTCAAAGCTTGAAGATAAATCCCGAAAAGAATTATATTTTGAAACTGCCAATCTGGAAAACAGGCCAAAGATTGCTGATTTCGAGGCACTTACGAGTTGATTTAGCCGCTGACCTTTGAAGAGATTATGTTCCTTATCGAGTTACGGAAATTTAGCAAGTGATTTGAGGTCAATCGGAGTTATAACGAATCGTTTAGAGCTGTTTTAGTGGAGGTGGTGCAGCAGTTACGGGATTTGGGCTTAATTAGTGGACTTGGGCTTTTCTAATTTTCACTTAATCCAAGTAAAAGCCCTAATCAGATTTTATCATTATAAATAGGCTTTTAGACCTCATTATTCAGTACCTCTCATTTTATTCTTCAAATTAAATCATCATTAGGAGAGAGCGTCAAGAAGAAAAGAAGCTTGGAGCTGGAGACTGTCTATATCTCCACTTTGCAGCCGATTCATCTTCCTAATTAGGTTTCTTATTTTCCTTTCTGTAAAACAATTATGAATTCCTTTTTATTTATTTTCTTAGTTTTTCCACTTATGAGCTAATTTTAATTAGTGCTTGAGATCGCATTACGGATTGATTTTGATTCTATTTTATTCTATGCTTTTGTATTTGGGATTTTTACAATTGAAATCAAATTGGGTATTACGTATTTTTCATTAATTTGTTCTTAATAACTATAATTGACGTAATTAACCAATCATAGGTTTTAGTATCTAGGCTATTCCAATTAGTGGCGATTGGATCACCTTGACGGGGGGTTTAGGTACAGAAATAATTAATGAATGTAGGATAGAAATTATTTGACTCTGACGAGCGTAATTAATCCTATGGCCAATTGGGTAAAATAAACTTAATCACTTAAGAATGGACTATAATCACCCTGACGGGGTTTGTAGCATTTAAGAGTAGCTCCTTAGTCCACCCTGACGGGGTAAGGATGACCTTAGAATTCCAACCATTACTTTTTACCAATTTGTCCCTTAAACGAAACATGGAATAAATAAGAGTTAGATGAAATCCTTGCGTATCTCAAGTGCTACTTTCTCATACTTGCGTTTTACTTTTATTTACTTGCGTCTTAGTTAATTATTTGCATTTTCCATTTAGTCTTTCATTACTTAGAATAATAAAAACAAACAAACAATCATTATATCTTTTACTTGCTTTCATAAGTGCAACCAATCATTACTTGATAAGCATTGTAGTCAACCATCCCGTCCTTGGAACGAATCTGTTTTATCAACTATATTACTTGGGACAACCGTACACTTGCGGTTGTGGTTCGATTATTTATTGCATTATTTTAGAACACACAAAGGACCACCAAATTATTTAATTTTTTTTAATGTTAAACATCTTTAGAAAAAAGTAACAAAGATAAACCTGAGACAAAAAATAATAAGATTATTACCATCTAAGTGTTAAAACTAACAATATATATCCTTTTCCATCTTCTAACTTAACATTATCTTTAAAAGTCCCTAAAAAATCACTTTCCTTTTTTGCCCCTATTTTGTTTTATCTTTTTCCTTTTAATTAATCAATTTTTTATTCCTTTCTCCTCAGCCGAACAATAATAACAAAAGAAACCCTAGTTCTGATTTACTTGGGAATATACATGGGGAGGCGTGTATATCCTCGTAGAATTAGTCATGATGCGCGCAAGCAATACTGAATCACTCATGTACCAAAAAACAAAAGAAAACCTTCGCATTCTCTCTTCTCTTCTGAAGCGCCGATACTGACTTCATCGACGACCGCCATCAACGCCACCATAAGTTCACCGTGAAGTGGTGATTGATGGAGTGAGGCTGACTTGAAGTTGATTCTTGGGCTTCGATTAGAGTTGCAAGTTGCGATGGGTGTACATGGCATTGGATGTTCTTTAACGGCATAGTGATGGTGTTACGTGGTTGAACGACGATGGTGATTGAATCAGAAAATTGAAGTATTGGATTTTGAAGGTGATTTCACTATGTCAACTTTAATTGCATTTTTAATCTTCTTCTTTTCATCAAATGTCAAATTCAAAACAATCGTATCATCATTTTTATTGGATGATACGTTACATTAGGATTCGACCTGATACCCTCTTCGTGCATTGGTAACACCTCACTCTTTAATTTCTGGAGCAATATCCTGTCAATGTTAGCCTTTCCATTTCAATTCACGGAGAAATATCCTGTCAATGTTAGACTTTATAAGAGTTACTTACTCAGGGAAAATCGTGTTAGATTATGCAAAAGTTCAGAAATTACCGTATATTGTAATTCTCGTATAATACTAATACATGGACATGTAGTGTAATTCTTGCATAATATAGGGTACAGTGCAAGGTTGCATAGCTCAGACCTGTAGTGCAATTAGTTTGATGAACTAAACAAAAAGATTGCATTTTTAATATAGTCCATGCCTTAATTAGTTTATAGATTAAGCCTCATATCAACACCAGTAGATACTAAAAGGGTTAAATGTACTATTAGTCCCTCTTTTATGAAAATTAACTGTTTCAAGAAATAACAGTAAAGAATTCACCCATGGAAGGTTAGATCTACAATGTTAATGTATAACACAAGGGTGTATTTTGTTATATTGCATAACACAGGGACCAATGGTGTAATCATATTTGTTTAGTAAGTTCTAGTTTTTTTACTATTTTTGATTGTTTTCTTCTTTGCCCTATTAATTTTGGCAATTTTGAGTTCTAGTTTTGGTGAAGTCCTCGTGTCCATTTCTATTGCTTAACTTCTATTCAGGTTTGCTCTTCATTTTTTATTTGAATCTTGTTTTACTCATTTGGTAATTTACATCAAAGGGATGCATCTTGTTTATGTGCAGTACTCTCCAACTTCTGGACATATATTTCTTGCTTATGGAAGATGTCATTGTTCATTACTTAAAAACATTGTCATAAATGGTGTAACATTAGTAACAATTTATACTGGGTGATGTATGTTATATAGTGGTGGGTAAAGTTGTAGTACCAGTTGAAAAGATGAAGGTGCTTTAGTTGTAGATGGGATTTTTGCTTTCTAATATTAGGGAAAATGAGCTTGATATAGAGCCAATATTCCCATTATTACAAAATATATTAGAAACACTGGTTGAGAAAATGTTATTTGTTGAGATTGGTATTGTTCCCAATTCACAATTTATTGTGGTGTCAGCTCTTGTTGGGGTGTCATTTTTGGGTTTGTTTGTATTGTATTGATATAAGTACAAAGTTATAGCATTGTAAGGTTTGATATAAGTACAAAGCTTTAGTAAGTAATTTGGTGGGATTTCCCACCAAACAATATAAACCCCAAAATATAATTTGGTGGGGTATGCCCACCAAACGGAAAACATAAACTTCCAAATATAGTTTTGTGGGATTTGATTACCAAACAACATAAACCCTAATGTATAAACCAAAAAATAATTTGGTGGAAAATAACCAAAATAAACCAAAATATAGTTCGATGAAATTTTTGTCTACTAAACAACATAAACCCCCAAATATAATTTGGTGGGATTTTCCCACCAAATAACAAGATAAAAATTTGGTTGAAATTTTGTTTGGTGACGTGAAATTTTTTGGTGGAAAAGATTTGGTGGGAAAAAAATGTCCAGAAAATGGCGGGAAAAATTCTTGACAAATTTTTGGCATGAAAAGTTGGTCGGAAAAATTTTGTCAAGAATTTTTTGGTGGGAAAATTTAGTGAGATGGATAAAATTCAAGGGTATTATTGTCTATTATTTCATTTATATTAGACATGACTTTTATGGGATGGTTATGGTAATTGCCCCAAAATTAATGATAAAAAAACATCTAGATGCTCTTCAAGCGAACGCCTCTTTTTGATTACCCAAATAATGGTCTAAATTGATAGACTCGTCTACTTATCTTCTTCGTTGTTCATCTTTTTAGTCCAACAAAAACATTTTTTCTCCTTAGACTACTACAGTGCGCTTCTTTAGCGACCCAGCTGATTAGCGACTACATTCGTGTAGTCGCTATTAATCGTTTGTAGCGACTAAAAATCTTCTCCGAGCATAAAATTAGTTATGTCTTTTGTAATTAGCAAATACGCAATGTAGTTGTGAATAATTTAGAAGTAGTCACTACATGTTTTAATTACATATTGTTTTTTTAAAACTACGAATTTTTAGTCATTGTTGACCAGGTTTATAGGTGACTACATAACGACTACATTAATATATTTAGCGACAAAAACTGTATTCGCTAAAGACAAGTCGCATTTATGGAAGTGTGCAGGTTTTTAAAAACGAAAATCATACCCAAATAAACTTTTCTCCATAATTCTCTCAATCCCCTAACTAATTTTTGTTCTAATCTTCATAAATTGCTTCTCTGCTTCATCATACGCTAATCTCGAGTCAATCTTCTACATGGGGCCTACTCCGAAATTTTCAAAATTAGGTATTTTCCTAGTATTCAAATTTTTTTTTTTAAAATTCTTTGGTTATGAGTGTGTATTATATGTGATATGATATGATTATGTTAATAAAAAAAAATTATGATTGTATATTTGATTTGTACTGTATAAAATTTACATATGATCATTTATTTTTATTTTTTATATATGTTGTAGTTGTTTAGTTATATCAAATTATTAGTAGACGATGGTTATGGGTATTGACAAGACTTGGATTAAAACCGATCGGTATGTTATAGTGGAATATATTAATGGTTTATAAGAATTTATCGATTTTGTTGATAAACAAGATGCTTTTAATGGTCTTTTGTTTTGCCAGTGTAATCAATGTTCGAATAATCGTTGATTTACCACCCAAAAGGTTAGGGAACCCCTTCTAAATTACGGGTTTTTGTCCACGTATGAGGTTTGGATAGAATACGGTGAATATTTAGAAAAAATTTCGAGGAAATCCCTACACAAATGGCAGAATATGCAATGATGAATGTGTATGATGATTTGAGACCTACTTACGATGTTGGTGGTCATTCAAGGACATCGAGATGAACGACGAGCATCATAAAAGTCGTGGCAGTTTTCAAGCTTTGTTCGAGGAATCGGAGATCAAATTATACCCAGATTTAAAGTAATGATTTCCATGAATTTCATTGACATGCTAATGCACATAAAGGTATAGCAAAATAATAGTCAAAGTCGAACGTAAAGTCAAATTCAAAGTCAAACATAGCAAAAAAACTTAGAGTCAAATTACACACCAACTTTAAAAAACAAATATAATCAAGGATCACTCAAATTCTCGTCTTCATCTTCTCTCTCTTCATCTCCTCTCTCTTTACTTCGGGGGGGCTCGGGTACGGTGATCACGGGAAGTCCTTGGGCGAGTCTCATGCCGTTTAACGCTTCGAGGAGCGGGTCCACCATGCTCGGCTGCTGACTCGGCCTACTCGAAAAAGCTGTGGGCCTAGTTGATGCGGAGGATGGATCCGGTATAGGGTCAAGTCCTTGAGCCACGCGAAGCTCGTTCATTCCTGCAAGCATTGCCTTGAGAAGCTCATCGTTCTACCTATCCGGTTGTGTAGGAGTCCGGGCTCTTTTTCGGACCGAACCAATGGTTGGCACCCAATATTTTTTCTTGGGTGGGGCGATGACCTCCATGATAGTCTCTAGCATAGCATCCATCTTCTCCTGGACAGAAACTTCAGCTCCCTCGGCTCCGGCCTCCACTAACTTTCTTTTTCATCTTCTCCCGTAAAACACCCTGTAATTAGATTTCAATTTAAAAATAAATTAGATTGATAAAAAAGTAAAGTTAAAAATAAATATTTAATTTAAAGAAATTAAAAAAACTTACGCTAGCTCGTTCTAAACGCTGGTCACGCCAGGTATCTGTAATCGGATCGTAAGACAGGTGATCGAAATAGCCGCTTAAAGGAGGAAGCTCCATCTCCTCCTAGGTATCATCGTCAAAGAAAGTCAACGACTCTTTCGTCACCGTTTTCAGCTTCCCCTAAACAGTATACAATAACAAATAATAATTAATTAAAAATTAAATTAATAAAATACTAAATTAAATTTTTATTATTAGAAATTATACCTCTATGATAACCTCCCGAGTCTGGGATAAGTTCCTAGACCCCGTCTAGCTAGCAACTGTCTGCAGCTCTCGATTCTTCTTATTAATCTCCGCCTGACTCTATTACAATTAATAAATAAAGAGTTATAAAATTAATAAATAAAGACTTATAAAATAATTAATAAATTATTATTTTGTACCTGCACATTCTCGTCATCCCATATCTTCTTCGCCCTCACCCAAAACTCTGGTAGAACATCTGGGGGTTTAGTACCCGTGTTGTAGTAGTCGTTGTTCATATCCAATTTAAATCGCATGTAAGCCGTAGATGTCATCGTGGTCAATCTCTTTATGATTTCATCCCAATCCTCTCGTCGCCTCCACCTCTCTAGGTAAAAAAACTCTTGGAGTTGCTGTAGAATAACCCCTTTATTATGGTCGGGGACATTTGACCATGCTTTGTAACAAGGAGGCATGACTTCTCGAACTGCGTTCCCCGCCACTTGACCCACGTGTTTGCTGTATGGCCCGACAAAGTTCCACGTGCCATCGACAATAGAAAAATCAACTGGTATGGGCCAGCAAACTTTTTCTAAAGTCTCCTGAGCTGTTCTTATAGACGTGGCAACTCGAGGGCGTCTTTGTCTTTTCCGATTACATGTTGCATTGAATAATATTTATTAATTATTTATTTATATTAATTTAAATAGTTCGGTTATTTTTTATTACCCGATGGTTGGGCACAATCAGCCATTTGACGATTAGGATCCCTCGGGGGATCGTTACCCATCCCATCCCCGTCATGTCCACGACCCATTACAGCAGCCATCTATAATTTAAAGGAAATATTATTAATTTTAAATATTCTAATTTTTTATTCCTTTAATTTTTATTAAATATTCAAATTTTTAATATTCTAATTTTTTTAATCTATCTATAATTTTAAATTTAGTCCTTTACTATTTTTTTCATAAAATTTCATTAAATTGCAAATAGGTCCTTAAATTATTTAAATATGCATTTAACTCCTTAAACTTTCTTTTCCTTTTAATTTTTTTTAATTTTTTAAATATTTCTATTTAGACCTTATAATTTTCTAAATTTACTAAATTTAGTCCTTTACTATTTCTTTCATAATATTTCATTAAATTGCAAATTCTATCTATAATTTTTTAAATATGCATTTAAGTCCTTAAACTTTCTTTTCCTTTTATTTTTTTTAATTTTCTAAATATTGCTATTTAGTCCTTATAATTTTCTAAATTTACTAAATTTAGTCCTTTACTATTTTTTCATAATCTTTTATTAAATTGCAAATAGGTCCTTACATTTTTTAGATTTGCATTTAAGTCCTTAAACTTTCAATTCCTTTTAATTTTTTTTTATTTTATAAAGATTTCTATTTAGTCCTTATAATTTTCTAAATTTACTATTTAGTCCTTAACTATTTATATTCATAAAATTTTACTAAATTGCAAATAGGTCCTTAAATTTTTACATTCTTAACAATTCCAAATAATCTTATGTAAATTGCAAATAGGTCCCTATATCTTCAAAAATCAATAAAATTACAATATTATAATTTTACAAATTACACAAAAGGTCCCTATATATCTCCAAATATCCAAAAATCCTAAAAAATCCCTAATTTGCTATAATTTTCAACCGATTCGATTTACATGTTCTTTTTAACACAATAAAAGTTTTAAACAACCTAGAATAACATACAACAAATTCGAAATTCATATAAACATGTATACATTCATGAAATTTTTCAATACAAAAAAATTGCAATTTCAAACCGGAAATTGGAACCTGTTACGTGAAAATGGTGTAGATTTCGTCCATGAATCCATGCCAAGAAGAAGGAATCATAAAGAAAAGAAAATGAAAAGATATTAGAATAAAAAAATTTAAAAGAAAAGAGTAGTAATTAAAGGGTGTTTTTGGATAGATTAAGCTTACCTCTTGGTTGGATATGGACCTGGATTGCCTCGGAATTGCTTGGGAATGAAGGAATTGCAGATTTTTGGAGAGAATTTGGTGTAGCTATGGCTGAAATGAAGCTCGGTTAGGGCTATCTAAAAAAAATTGATTACGGTAATTAAAGGGAATTTCGTCGGTAATAA
This sequence comes from Nemophila menziesii, assembly GCA_029959085.1. Taxonomy (NCBI): domain Eukaryota; kingdom Viridiplantae; phylum Streptophyta; class Magnoliopsida; order Boraginales; family Hydrophyllaceae; genus Nemophila; species Nemophila menziesii. The sequence continues at coordinate 20,202,633 of JARWIR010000013.1, read as the reverse complement.
GGACACGTGTCCAACTCCGTGCCCACGACCCTTGCGTGTCGTCGTTTACCGACGACACGTGGTGTCGGTAATCCCAAATGTCGCCGCTAATTTTCGAGAGCGGGAAACTTGACCGCCCAAGCTGACCAATCGAATTTTTTATTAATAATACCGACGACATTCAAATGAAGAATGTCGTCGGTAATCGCTTAAATGTCATCGCTAATTTTTTTTAAATTTTTTTTCTTTCTTTTTTCTTTCTTTCTTTTTTCTTTCTTTCTTTTTTCTTTCTTTTTTCTTTCTTTCTTATTATTTCTTTCTTTCTTTTTCGTTGCATTTTTTTCTTTATTTTATTGTTGTGAGTATTTGGTGTATTCAGTCAAATGTGGCGTGTATTCAGTCAACTATTTGAGTCAAACTTGAGTGTTTGGGGTATTCAGTCATCTATTTAGAGTCAAACTTGAGTGTTTGGGGGTATTCAGTCAACATTTAGAGTCAAACTTGAGTGTTTGGGGTATTCAGTCAACTGTTTGAGTCAAACTTTAGTGTTTGGTGTATTCAGTCAACTGTTAGAGTCAAAACGTATCCACCATCATCAGAAAGCCCGCGAAATCCACTTTTACTTTATAATAAACACATCGACCAAAGTTCAAACAATTAGAGTCAAACTTGAGTGTTTGGTGTATTTAGTCAACAATTAGAGTCAAACTTGAGTGTTTAGTGTATTTAGTCAACAATTAAAGTCAAACTTGAGTGTTTGGGGTATTCAGTCAACTGTTAGAGTCAAAACATATCCACCATCATCAGAAAGCCCGCGAAATCCAAACTTTCACTTTATAATAAACACCTCGACCAAAGTTTAAACAATTAGAGTCAAACTTGAGTGTTTAGTGTATTTAGTCAACAATTAGACTCAAACTTGAGTGTTTGGTGTATTTAGTCAACAATTAGAGTCAACCTTGAGAGTTTGGTGTATTTAGTCAATTATTAGGGTCAAACTTCAGTGTTTGGTGTATTTAATCAACTATTAGAGTCAAATGTTAGTGTTTAGTGTATTTAGTCAACAATTAGAGTCAAGCTTGAGTGTTTGGTGTATTTAGTCAACAATTAGAGTCAAACTTGAGAGTTTAGTGTATTTAGTCAAATATTAGAGTCAAACTTCAGTGTTTGGTGTATTCAGTCAAATGTTTGAGTCAAACTTGAGTGTTTGGGGTATTCAGTTAACTATTTGAGTCAAACGTGAGTGTATCTAAATAAATTCAATTCCAAAAACCAACAAAATGTTTTAAGAAAAAAATCTCCTAATTAGTTTCATATCCACTAATATCTATAGGTTCATCATCGATATCAACCTCTATAGGTTCTTCTTCATCCCCATATTCTTCCCACGTGTCATCATCAATTTCCTCGTTTTCATCAATAACCATATCAAAAGCCAAATCAATACGAAAATGAGATGGGTCAATCTCGATCTCCTCGGTGGATGCCAAGTTCACCAGATCGGAAACCGTCCCAGTGTTAACCAAAGGTATGCTGATGCTCTCATTCCCAGTAGGTAGTGATTCGGAAACCCATAACTCAGGACTCTATCCGTGTCGATCGTTTATTTCCCAAACGGCTTTCCAGCCATTCATTGATTTCTTCGCATTCTCGTCGATGTAAAACACTTTCTTGGCCTGCGATGCTAAAATGTATGGTTTGTTGGCCCACTCAAAGTTTGATGTATTGATAAAGGTTACCCCGTTTTCTGTCCTCGCATCACCCATTTTGTACCACTTACAAACAAATAACACAACCGAGCACCCTCCAGTGTACATAACCTCCAAGATTTTCATTAATTCACCGTAATAGGGTCTTTCCTCGTACATTGTACAAACTCTGTAATCCTGCGTCACTCTTTTTTCTCCTTTATACTTAGTTACCCACTTGACACCGTTCACAACACATGAATAGTGGTGGGGGCAAAGGTGTGATAAAGTAATAGATAAATAAATATAATAATAAAGAGTCACACACCCTTGAGAACCACGGAACTCACTGCAAGTATCACAGATCGTTTGCAAGTTTTAATGATAAGTCAAGTTCGTTCGCAGGGATTGTATCCGTTAGATCTACTTATATTTAACAAGCGTAGATGAATTTAGATGTTTTAGATAAAAATATAAAAAGATAAATAACTATCTAATGCAAATAAATAAATAAAACAAATAAACAAAACAAATAACTAAATATGAATGTAAGTCAATTAAATTAGGATTACTAGGTCTATTACTAAATTGTTATTCTAACCAGTCACATTAAGCATTATATATTAACCAGGATTCTAAATTCTACCTAGCCTTTTCTAGACTTAGGAGCAACCTCTCCACTACTAGGGATTCCTAAGTAATGATTGGTGATTAAATCAAACCTTAATGGCTATCTAGTTAAACTAGACGATTATGTGGTGTTGTCAATAACTAAGATTAATTCTAAGATTGATCAGATCTAGGGAAATAAGTCAAAACACATAATAACAATATACGCCAAGCTTAATAAATTAAAATAACAAATAGTATTTAAAGACAAAATAATAATCCAATAATAAAAAGCAAAACTTACAGAATAAAAGCTTAGAAATATGGTTGAGAATAGATCTATAGCTAATTACTCTAAATATAGAGAAGGTGAGATGTAGAAGAGGAGTTTGTCAGTCTCCAATCTTCTTCTTCTTGTCTTCCTCTACAGGTCAGCTTGCTTCTTGAATGAATAGCTTGATTCTAAGGATGAATATTTAACTAAAGGCTAAGCTATAATTTAAAACTAAGAAAATATAAGTAAAGACTAAGCCTATACTTTGCAACTGAGCAAGGACATGTTTACAATGGTTTAAGGGTGTATTTATAGGTGTTTAGGAAGACCTAATTCGTTTTCTTGAAGGAGAAGTAGTGGACTCCAAGCCCAACTCAAATTCGTAAACCTAAAAACATGCAATCAGGCCCGTTTTTCTTTTGGTCCTAGAAGCTTCAATACTCATCTGTTTGACGCGTATGAGTATACCAAATTCGTCGTCTCGGAAAGATCTTCAACTTTGCTCTTGACCGTTTCTCCAAATTCCACATCGTTCTTGAGATATAAGCTGATTTGTGGTCGTAGGTGCACAAATTCAGGATTAAGGCAGCTTTTCCTTTTCCATGTTTTTAGCTTTTATTTCCTTATCTCCAATTACCATGCTTATCTCTTTCCATATCTTGTAGTCTTTGACTTGGACTCTAATTAATCTCCATAATTATCTTTAAAGCTTCACACTAAATAAATAATTAAACCCAATATGCTCTAAAAATATTATTTTACTAAATCAAGACTCAAAATAGGAAAGTGCACTATTTCTCAAGAAAATCGACTCAAAGACTTCCTAAATCACTAAAAATGATGTCTCATCCTAATAAAAATCTATCACAAATGAGGAGACATCAAATCGTATTTATGCACCGCACCAAAAGACATGTTTTCCAAGGACACCATCTCAGGGTTAGCTAATGCATCGCCACAGGATTTCATTCCATGAATATGTTATACAAAAATAATACTTTGAAAATAAATAGATAATATTTAAACTAATGCCTAAAGTTACATACCTTTTTCAGAAACCATTCCTAAAACATTTGACGGTGCATATTATCTATTTCCCTACTCGTTCCCGAAAGTGTGGATTTGTGTTCACTAAAATCGTAAATGAGTATAAATAAATTAATATAAATATATAAATATTAATATTAATATATTTATATAACTATAAATATAAATATAAAAATATAAATTAATATATTCATATAAATATAAATATAAATATATACATATATAAATTAATATAAATATATTCATATATATATATATATATATATTAATTAATATATAAATATAAATATTCGTTACTTACGTATGCTTCGAGTTCGTCGCAATTATGCAAAATATACCAACTGATGTGCTCCTTCTCATTAGGTGGTAAAGAACCATATTCTTTCTTGCCAACTGGAGTACATTGGGACTTGAAAACGGATAGCTCTTTTGGAACTGGCGGTGGTTCGTTGTATCTACCTGGATCGTTGAACTTTGTTTTTTCTTCACTAAGATACCTTGATATGAAATTCAACGTCTCTTCTGCCACGTAACCCTCGGCTATTGAACCCTCTGGTCTAGCCGGATTTCGAATATACTCTTTCAACTTTTTCAAATACCTTTCAAATGGGTACATCCACTGCATTTGGACTGGGCCCCCTAGCAATGCTTCATCGTACAAGTGTATCACTAAGTGGATCATTATATCAAAAAACGCGGGAGGCAAAATCATTTCCAGTCTACACATAACTTCAACCACTTTCGCCTTACCCGATTCTAACTATTTCCTGCTGAGATTTTTATTACAAACGACTCTAAACACGATAGCTAACCCAATAATCGCATCACTAATCACTGTGTCTTTAATGAGCCCTGAAATACTAGCCACGAAAATATATTGCATCATCACGTGACAGTCGTGAGATTTCATTCCGATAATCTTTCCCGTATCACTTTGAACATTATTTCTCAAACTAGATGCGAAACTGTCGGGAAACTTCTGTGCCTTCAACCAGTCAAGAAATATTGTCCGCTTTTCCGTTGATAAAGTATACTTTCCTCGGTTCAGCATCGCTTTACCTCCTCTCGATGTCAACCACAAATCTTTTTTAATGTTCATATCCTGAAGATCCATTCAAACTTTCACGTTATCTTTGTTAACTTTCCCATCAAGACCTATAACTGTACCGAGCAAACTATCACACACATTTTTCTCGCAATGCATAACGTCAATGTTATGTTTCAACAAGTTTTCGGACCAATAAGGTAAACGATAAAAAATACTCTTTTTCTTCCAATTGAATCGCCGTGGAACAGTTTGCTTCACGTTCTTTCCCCCAAAATCCTTGTGTTTACCAGGAAACACAATGGGAAGCCCATTTAACTGTATATTTCTTCGGTGGGCCCCTATGGTGGTCCTTTGTGTGTTCTAAAAATAAATGCAAATGCTAATCGAACCACAACCGCAAGTGTACGGTTGTCCCAAGTAGTATGTATGATAATACAGATTCGTTCCAAGGACGGATGGTTGATCACAGTGTTTAGCAAATAGTGATTGATGCACTTATGGAAATGAAAGATAATAACTTGTTTGTTTTGGTTTTGTTTATTATAACTAATAAATGAAAGACAAATATTAAAATGCAAGTAGAAGCTAAGACGCAAGTAAAATAAGTGAAAACGCAATATGAGATGTAGTACTTGAGAACGCAAGGATCCTCCTAATTTTACTTTCTAACTTATGTTGTTTAAGGGTTAAATCAGTCAATTACAATGGTCGGGATTCTAATATCCTTATACCCCCGTCAGGGTGGACTACAAGGCGATCCTAAAGTGTCACTAGTCCCGTCAGGGTAAATATGATCCACCGTTGGATGATTAAGATTTATTACCACATTGGCCCTAGGATTAACTAAGTTCGTCAGAATCAATAGTTTTTATCCTAGATTGAACAATTATTTCTGTACCTAAACCCCCCGTCAGGATGATCCATACGCCACATATATGGAATAGCTTAGATACTAATACCTAATTTTAGTTCGCGACTCTAAAATCAGTAAACATTCACAAATTGTCGAAAAGAGTAAAAGCCCTAATTTAATTTAATTTAATAAAAACCCAAATTCAACATTCGTTATAATAATAAAATCAAGATTCACCCATTGTTTTGTTCTCAAGCACTAATGAAAGCTTAGCTCATATTAAAATTAAAAACTAAATAAAAAGAAATGGAATTCATATTGTTTACAAAATTAAAATACGAAAAGAACCTAATTTCCGGAATTGGAATGACTACGAACGGAGCTATAGACCCACTCCAGCTCTTGTAGCTTCTTCTTTCTTCCTTCTGTTGCTTCTCTCTGGTGTTTAATCTTGTGGAATGTGAATTGTGTGAAAAATAGAAGTCCAGACCTCCTTTTATAAGTAAAAATTCGGACTAGGGCTTGGACCAGAAATTAAAAGCCTAATTAAATGTCCAAGCCCACTTTCTAAGCCCAAAATCCCGTAACTGATGATAGGCCTTCACTAAAACAGCTTTTCCCGATGCGTTACAACTCCGATTGACCTCATTCCAGTTTCTAAAGTTCCGTAACTCGATAAGGAATGATTTCTCTTCAAAGGTCAGCGGCTAAATCATCGATTAAGCACCTCGAAATCAGCAATCTATGGCCTGGAAAGTGGATTTTCAGCTCTAAAAATAATATCTTCGGGATTTGTCTTCAAGTCTTGACTCTAATTCACGATCTTTGACCTTCTCCTCGGATTCCTCTCCTAGCTAACATCTAAAACCTGTAAACTTTACACTAAAAATACCAATATTACGCGCAAAAGTTTAATAAATTAAAAATGCTAGAAATAAAAAGGGAATTCCGGATTATTGCATATTTAGTCCAAAAGTCTATCAAATTAATTAAATAAACACCAAAAATGATGTCTCCCAAGGGTCGAAAATAAGAACAATTAGGGAGACATCAAGACCCCCAACTCAAACCTTTGTCGTCCCGACAAAGTAAAACAAAACAAAGGGGTAGAAGTAAGCGTATAAACAAGTAGAAGCTAGCAAATAAACCCTAAAGCAATTCTCAAAATAAATCTCATATAGAAAACTCTAGAAACTAATATACACATACACTAATCGTGCAACATCAAACCTAAATAATCTCAATCATAAAATTAAAGTCGCAATGCTTGAAGGTTACACTTGTACTCATCTCTGTATGATGGCTATAGGGTGTTCATTAATCCTACCTCGCTTTGAACGCTCCACCTAGTGTATTCCCTATCAACAGAATTATAAATTCACTATGCACTTAGGAATCACGAGGTCTTTACGGTTATAATATTGGCTTAAGGACAGGTGTGGATGTATATTTGGTAAATTTGAAGTGAGCTTTTGGCTCTCTCCTCACTTACCATCAACAATGTCCTCGAGCTTGAGTTAACGCTCAAAAAGATGTTCTCACTCACCCATATACGCACTAATTTAGCGTCCCATGTCTACCCACTATAAATAAGATGATTTTCAGAAAATTCCACTTTGCCGGATGTTTTATTCATTCATATTTTTCTTTTTCTTTTCTTTTTCTCTTTTTCTTTTTTTTTTGTACAGAAGCAAACCGGGTTCCCGGTTTTGACGAATCCGGGTTCCCGGTTCCTACTGTATGATTTTTCAAAATTTTTCATTTTTTCTTTTTTTCTTTTTCATTTTTCTTCATTCCCGGCAAAGGGTTACAAGTATATATCATCTGCAATTGTGCTACAATACAAAGCACATCGATCCCTACCCAATTAATTCCCCATATGTGGTCCCACCACCCCAAACTCAAGCTCGAGACATGTCTCAGGATTGTGATTCAAGTGCGGGTCATATGGTCATGCCTAATAATCTAAGGGATAATGGCTTATATCGTGGCTACAAAGAAAAGGCTAAAAGCTCAAAGTGGGCTAAGACGGATAATAATTAATACAAGGGATAGAAGGCTAAAAAGGCACAAATGGCTAACAAAGAACTGCCCCTATCATTTTCCTAAGTACATAGCTTGTCTTTAGTTCATATCTAGGTGGGTTCTCTACTAATTAGGATTTCACGTTCTACACACCAAACATATTCCTTGAGTACAAGCTTACTTCATTTGCATTGTTAATTAATTTTTCCTATCAATTACCTATGTTTGCATGCAATTGTAAGTGCGTTTTATATCAATCCCTAAAGTCCACTATTTACTATCATAGATTCATCAAAAGTATGCTCAAAGGGATATTTAAAAATTTCTACAGTCAAACGCAACTCCGAAAATTCTTTTATTGAAAGCAAATAAAGCAAATAACACATAAAAAACTGGGATGAGGCAACGAACCCCACCCCAAACTCAAAAATGAGTCGTGTCCCCACGACTCGAAAAGACTCGATAAAGCATTTAAACTAATATACACTAAGAGGAAAGTTTAGAAAACGTATCTTAACCAGCGCGAGGCTGGTTATCGGTGTTGCGTTCTGGACCTTTATCTCGCGTAACAGCATCATAAATCGCGTTTTGAAGTGTATTTACGCCTAGGATTAAATTTCGAAGCAGGTCCAATTCTTTTGTAACGTTTCCCAAGGTAGCAATCATCCTCTCCTGATTCTCTTCCAACACCTGAATCTTCGCTTCCAACTCAGGTACAATTTTCGCTTTCTTTGATTGAGGAGTTCTTGGACTTCTTGTAGTTCGTGTTGCTTCTTCATGGATGTTCTTGATTGTCCTCAAAGCTATACTCACACCAACTGAAACAGTATCAATATCTGCGTCCTTACGCGGAATCTTTGCGTCTAGACACAACTGAGTAATAGTACAAGGAAACTTCAGATTTTGTTGTTTCATTGGTGATTTCGCGAACTCCATGATCGTATCATAAATGATCTTAGCAACGTCAAATGGTTTCTCCTCCAAAATACACTTAATAACAAATATGTGCTCTTTCTTCAACTCGGAAGTGTGTTTAATACCAAAGAAAGTGGGTATTATGAAACGAGACCAAACCTTAGCACGAGGTGTCAAACTACTGCTATAAAACTGTCCAGGATACCTTTCACCTTCAAGAATTGGGCTAGTCCCATTAACAAGCACGGTCCCCCAAAGGGATTCAAAATCAAAAGAAGGGTCATTAAGAGTTTCTTGGAAAGGGCATGTTCCAGAAAAGTTGGGTAGTTTCAATGATTTCCGAATACGTTCAATAGAGAAAGGAACTACCTTTTTGCGGATATCAATGGCATCATGTGAGGTAGCTAAACCTTCGTAAAATTCTCGCACAAAAGTATGAATAAACTCAAGCTTCCTTTCTTGTAACGCCTTCCAACCAAACTTAGCACATGTCACAGCATATTCCTTGTAATCACTACTCATAATACTCTTAGGAAAATTCGTCTCCTCACCAAATTTCAAAAATTCAATTCTTGCACGAACCTGAGTATTCCAACAAGTGTAACCCCTCTTAGGCTTGTGGGCCCACATCTTCATACGCGGAGGTTTCGTAACGGGTGCTTCCGGAATCTCTTGTTCAGTTTCTTCCTCAATGTTCTTCGTAATTTCTTCTTCTAGTTCCTTCTCACTTTCAATCTCATCAATCAATCTTCTCTTTAGACCTGTGATTTCTTTTCTGTTAGAATCAAGCTTAACTTCGTCAATTTTTCGTTTAGGACGCGAATCAGGAATCTCAATAGCTTGTTCTTGAGAACCACCAATGGTGGTCTTTCTTCTAGGAGCAGTTCTTCGGAAATCACCGGTTCTGTTAGTCATCTCTTTTCACCCCAAACTCAAAACTTCAAATAATGAGAAACTTAGGGAAAAGTTTAGAATTTTGATGTTTTGAGGTTTAAGAATTTAAGAACTAGGTGAAATATGAGATGGGTCTTGGTTAATTTGTATGGGAGAAGAAAGAATTGGGTTTAATTTAAGGAATTGGGTGAAGAAGAATCTTGGGAAAACTAAGGATTTGATGTTATTTTGGAGAGGAGGTGAGTTGATCTTATGTTTTTGTGGTGAAAGAGGGTAGGATTTGATGATATATAGTGTTTTGGTTGATGAATTTCGGAGGTAGGGAGGCTATTGGTGCGTTTTAGGTAAATACTTGCAAAGGAGGCCAAGAAAACTAGGTTAAACCCCTCAAAACCGACATCACAGCTTCGAAAACCGGGTTCCCGGTTTTGGCAAACCGGGTTCCCGGTTCCGCGTCGCTGTGACGGCGCGGAAAAAATACTTAAATTAAAAAAAAAAAAAAAAAAAAATTCCTTTCTTTTTTTTTTTTTTTTTTTTTTTTTTTTTTTTTTGTTTTTTTTTTTTTTTCAAAACGCACCAAAACGCTGGACCCCAAGACGCGGGGTCAGGGATTTTACTCGCCGAAACCGGGTACCCGGTTCTGTGGAATGCGGGTTCCCGGATTTTCTCGCTGGCGCGAATCAAAACGCGCCAAAACGCAGCAACTCAAGACGCCGGGTCAGAACTTTTGGGTGTTTACAGCTCCGAAACCGGGTACCCGGTTCTGCCAAATGCGGGTACCCGGATTTGTGTCGATGGCGCGAACTAAAACGCACGAAAACGCAATCCACCAAAACGCTGGGTCAGGGATTTTCAGAAATCACAGCACCAAAACCGGGTACCCGGTTTTGCCAAATGCGGGTTCCCGGTTCCGACGCTGTGGTATTACCCCAAAACGCCAAGTGTTGCATTAAAATGGTTGGTACCAGCTCCAAAACCGGGTTCCCGGTTTTTGCGAAACCGGGTTCCCGGTTTCTCTTGGACATCCAACCTCTTTTTCTTCTGTTTTCGCCAAATCGACCCCAAACTCAAGTCCTTTTTACCCCTGAAATCATCAAAAACAACTACCCTTCCTCATTTCTTAATAAAAACAATAAAATTACGAAAATCAAACTAATCTAAATTGCAAAAATGTAAAAACTCAGCTAATATACAAGTAATTGGCTTTTGTTTAACGTCGTTAAGCTCGACGGGTTACCTCACGCTTCTAAGGAGTCTCGAGGAGATACATGACCTCCCCGGGATGTGGATCTTCCGAGCGATTGGTATTTTCACCTCCATGGTATATCTTCAATCTGTGACCGTTAACCATAAAGGTACGGTTCTCTAGCGGATGTTCTATTTCTATCGCCCCATGAGGTGTAACTTTGGTCACTATGTATGGACCTGACCACTTAGATCTTAACTTACCCGGAAAATTGCTGAACTTTGAATTATACTTTAATACTTTTTGCCCCACTTCAAAGTTCTTTGGACGAATCCGGTTGTCATGCCATTTCTTTGTGTTTTCTTTGTAAAGTTTGGCATTTTCATAAGCATGCAGCCGGAATTCGTCAAGTTCATTAAGCTTCATCATACGATTCTTTCCGGCTAAGATAGGATCTAAGTTTAACTGCGCAATCGCCCAATAGGCACCCATTTCAAGCTCTAAAGGTAAGTGACAAGCCTTACCATACACCATACGATAGGGAGATGCACCAACTGGAGTCTTAAACGCAGTACGATAGGCCCACAACGCATCATCTAACTTAATTGACCAATCTTTTCTTGTAGGACCAACGGTTTTCTCTAGGATTGATTTGACTTCACGATTCGAAACTTCAGCTTGACCATTGGATTGTGGATGATACGCAGTAGATACACGGTGTCTGACTCCATATTTCTCTAGAATAGTCTTCAGATATTTATTAACGAAATGAGATCCTCCATCGCTAATAATCACTCTAGGTGTACCATGTCTAGTGAAAATATGTGATTTCAAGAACTTGATCACCACTCGTGAATCATTAGTAGGTAAAGCCACCGCTTCTACCCACTTAGATACATAATCAACAGCTAATAAGATATAGAGGTTACCATTTGAAGGAACGAAAGGACCCATAAAGTCTATGCCCCACACATCGAATATCTCAACCTCTAACACATTATTTCGCGGCATCTCATCCCTCTTGGATATGTTTCCGGTAAACTGGCATCTCGTACATTTCTTAACATATTCATGACAATCTTTTATAAGAGAAGGCCAGTAAAAACCTGATTGAAATACCTTTGCAGCAGTTCTGTCTCCTTTAAAATGTCCTCCATATAATGAATCATGGCATCCAGCTATAATGGCTTGAGTCTCTTCCCTTGCTACACATCTTCGTATCATTTGGTCAGCACAAACTTTATAGAGGAACGGATCCTCCCAAAAGAACTGTCTAGCACGATGAGCTAACCTTTTTCTTTCTTGATAAGTAGAACCTTCAGGAAAAACACCACTCACCACTAAATTCGCAATATCTGCATACCACGGAGCCTCATAATCTCGAACAACGAATAAACTCTCATCAGGAAACTCTTCTCTAACTGCTTCAGTACCACTATTCATCTCTGAACCCTCTAAGCGCGATAGATGATCTGCAACCTGATTCTCACAACCCTTTCTATCTTTGATCTCTAAATCGAACTCTTGAAGCAATAACACCCATCTGATTAACCTTGGTTTCGCATCTTTCTTCTCCATAAGAAATCTGATCGCGGAATGATCTGTATAAACAATAACTTTCGCTCCAAGAAGATAAGAGCGAAATTTGTCAAACGAATATACAACTGCTAGCAACTCTTTTTCTGTAACTGTGTAATTAATCTGAGCACCACTAAAAGTTTTACTAGCATAGTAAATCGAATGAAAAACCTTCTCTTTCCTCTGTCCTAATACAGCTCCCATACACAAATCACTCGCATCACACATAACTTCAAACGGTAAATTCCAATCTGGAGGTAACACTATGGGAGCAGAAATAAGCTTTTCTTTGATTGCTTTGAAGGCCGCTAAGAAAGCTTCATCAAAAAGGAATTTGCAATCCTTTTCGAGTAAGTTGCATAACGGTTTAGCAATCTTAGAAAAATCTTTAATAAAACGCCTATAAAAGCCAGCATGGCCAAGAAAACTCCTTACCCCTTTAACAGAAATAGGAGGGGGAAGAGTTTTAATTACCTCTATCTTTGCTCTATCAACTTCTAAACCAACACTCGAAACTTTGTGACCCAGAACAATACCTTCGCGAACCATGAAGTGACACTTCTCCCAGTTGAGCACCAAATCTGTTTCCTTGCATCTCACTAACACTTTCTCCAAGTTATCCAAACATATATCAAAATCATCACCAAACACGGAGAAATCATCCATGAACACTTCAAGGAAATTATCTATCATGTCCCAGAAGATGGCCATCATACACCTTTGAAAAGTAGCGGGAGCGTTACACAATCCAAATGGCATTCTGCGATATGCAAAAGTACCAAATGGGCATGTAAAGGTAGTCTTATGTTGATCTTCTGGAGCCACGTAAATCTGATTGTACCCGGAGTAACCATCCAAGAAACAATAATATTCTCTTCCGGCTAATTTGTCTAACATCTGATCAATGAAGGGCAAAGGGAAATGATCTTTTCTGGTGGCCTTGTTCAGCTTTCTGTAATCCATGCAAACTCTCCAACCTACTACCGTTCTTGAAGGAATCGCCTCATTTTTATCATTAAGAACTGTTGTAATTCCTCCTTTCTTCGGTACACACTGAACTGGACTCACCCATTCACTACTCGAAATGGGATAAATAATCCCCGCATCTAAAAGCTTAATCACCTCCTTCTTCACCACATCCTTCATGGCTGGCATTAATCTTCTCTGACCTTCAACTGAGCGTGCATTAACATCTTCTAGTATGATTTTGTGTTGACAATAGGATGGACTAATGCCTTTGATATCAGCAATTGTCCAACCTATTGCTTCTTTGTTGGCTCTTAACACACGCAACAGTTTATCTTCTTGAGGACCTGTTAAATTAGCTGAAACAATAACAGGTAGAGTTTCATTAGTACCCAAATAAGCATACCTCAAGTGTGTTGGCAATGGTTTTTCTTCCAACTCCGGAGGAGATTCAATTGAAGGCTTCTTTTTAGGAATAATCTCCCCCGGTTCTCTCACAGGTTCATAGGCAAGACGCCTATACTTTGGATTTTCAGAATTGAGAGCTGCCACTGTTTCTGTAAGCTCCTCCATCATCTCAGGTGAATCTAATGTCAAAGCAGCCTGCAAGATATCATCAAAATTTAAGCAATTAAATACCTCTTGCGATGCTTGCTCTACTACATCCATTCTGAAGCAATCTTCCTGAGAATCTGGGAATTTCATAGCTCGAAACACATTGAATTTCACTTCCTCATCTTGTATTCTCATCGTTAATTCGCCATTCTCTACATCGATCAATGTCCTCCCTGTAGCTAGGAAGGGTCTACCCAAAATAATGGGGACATTTCTATCTGCATTGTATTCAAGAATTACGAAATCAACAGGAAATATAAGTGTACCTGCCTTAACAAGGACATCCTCAATACGGCCTTCAGGATGAGCAAGAGACCTGTCCGCCATTTGCAAGACCATAGAGGTGGGTCTTGCATTTCCAATTTTAAGCTTATCAAAGACTGACTTAGGCATCAAGTTGATGCTTGCCCCTAGATCGCATAGCGCCTTTCCTTTCCATTCTTCTCCAATCGATATGGGAATCGTGAAACTCCCTGGATCAACTAACTTCGGAGGTAATTTGCTCTGGCAAATCGCACTACACTCTTCAGGAAGGCCAATCATCTCATTATCACAGTAGGGCCTTTTATTAGTGAGGGCCCTCTTCAAAAACTTCGTATACTTAGGAATATCTCGAATTGCCTCAAGTAACGGAATATTAATACTCAAACCCCTCACTCTATTGAAGAATTTCTGAAAATCACCCATATCACCCTTTTTCTGAACTCGCGATGGAAACGGTGGTGGAGGGCGATTGCTTACAATTTCATCTCTCTTTTTCGGAATTTCTCTTGGTCTTTCTATCTCTTCAACCTCACTATCTTTCTCATTCTCTTTCTCTTTCTCACCCACTTCCTTTTCTTTTCTTGGAACTTCTTTCTCTTTTATAACGGGAAAAGGAGGTGGAGGAAGGTTCTTACCACTTCTTAATGTAACAGCCTTGCAATCTTCACGTTGTGTTGGATTTTCCGTATCGCTAGGAAGTTGCCCTTGTGGACGCTGATTCAACTGTTTATTAATTTGACTTAGCTGATTCTGGAAAATCTTCATATTCGCTTCAGCTGCGTTCTGACGTTCCAAAGCTTGTGTTTGAAGAGCAATCAAATTTTCAACGGTTTTCTGAAGGGTAATTACTCCTTCTTGTGGATGGGCAGGTAGAGCTTTCTGGTTTAAATTCTCATCGTAGGTATTCTGAGGAGCTTGTCTTTGCACATAATTGTTTTGATTCTGTCCTCCTTGATGATTGTTATGTGGTCTTGGATTATAGTTGTTGCCTTGAGGACGCGGCTGATACGCGTAAGTAGGATTGGCTGCCCCATTAGGATTTGAGTATTGAAACCCAGGATGGTTTCTGTTAGGCTGATATCCATTACCACTTGAATTGAAATTACCTCTATTGGACATAAAATTCACTGATTCTTGGTTATTCGGACAACTTTCCTCATCATGATCATCTACCTTACAAATTGAACACATATACACCTCTTGTGCAGCATGCACAGCTACCTTCTTACCCGAAAATCCTTCTTTCACAGCTAGAGTAAGCTGCTTCAATTGTTGCTCTATTGTATTCTGGATTTTATTCTCAAACGTAGCAAATTTCTCTTCCATGTCAACATTATTTACTCCCTTGACTGGTGTTCTTACTGAGCTCCACCCAACTTCATTCTTGACTGTTCTCTCTAAAATAATTTTGGCATGAGCGGGTTGAACTTGAAGAAAACCTGCTCCACATAGCGTATCTAATTTTTCTCTCGAAGTTCCATCAAGGCCTCTATAAAAGATCTTTAACTGTTGTTGTTCTGAAAAGCCGTGATTAGGAACTTTACGCAAACACATCTGAAATCTTGTCCAACTCCTTCCTACAGTTTCTTCATACTCTTGACGGAATTGTGTCAATTCTAGTTCAGCATCTAACCTCATGTTACTTGGGTAATATCTGTCAAAGAAAGCAATTTCTAATTGGTCCCAATTGGTAATCCTCGTAGGATCTTGCGTATCGTGCCATTCACTTGCTCCATCAATGACAAAGAATTTGAAAGCAGCAAAATACATCTGTTCTCTTGAAACCCCTTGTGTGATATAAGAATCACATATCTGCTTAAATTTTTGTACCGCTCTAAGAGGATCTTCCGATGGTCTTCCGCGAAAATTTCCAAAGTTTTGGAACTGAGCTAGCATACCCGAATCTGGACGGAATCTCGGAACATTAATATCTGGAGCACCTACTCCTATAGCTGGAGCGCAGAATGGAACTTCTG
Organism: Nemophila menziesii; assembly: GCA_029959085.1. NCBI lineage: Eukaryota > Viridiplantae > Streptophyta > Magnoliopsida > Boraginales > Hydrophyllaceae > Nemophila > Nemophila menziesii. Next base: position 20,186,716 of record JARWIR010000013.1, on the reverse strand, counting down.
GAGGGCCATTAGTGAACCACAGATCATGATTCATCACTATCTGGACCGGAGGATTAGGATTTAGTGGTTGAACTTGAGGAATAACGCCTGGAGCTAAAGGTTGGCCATTTGCATCTAACTGGCCTTGTCCATTCTGTTGACCTTGAATAATGATATTCTCCATTCTGTTACTTAATTCTTCTACTTCTAAAGCTTCTCGTTCTCTTCTTCTTCTGTTCGCAAGTCTGATCAACGATTCTGGATTACTAAGGATCGGAGGTGTTGGCTCTAGATCCTTGAATAGCCTTCTTCGCATACACCAAACCTAAAAACCTGAAAAAGCTAACAAACAAAAAGCGTAAAACTGATAAAATAAAATAAATGCACTTATCACTAAAGGATAAACACCGTGGTCACACGCTACCGTCCCCGGCAGCGGCGCCAAAAACTTGGTGGTCCTTTGTGTGTTCTAAAAATAAATGCAAATGCTAATCGAACCACAACCGCAAGTGTACGGTTGTCCCAAGTAGTATGTATGATAATACAGATTCGTTCCAAGGACGGATGGTTGATCACAGTGTTTAGCAAATAGTGATTGATGCACTTATGGAAATGAAAGATAATAACTTGTTTGTTTTGGTTTTGTTTATTATAACTAATAAATGAAAGACAAATATTAAAATGCAAGTAGAAGCTAAGACGCAAGTAAAATAAGTGAAAACGCAATATGAGATGTAGTACTTGAGAACGCAAGGATCCTCCTAATTTTACTTTCTAACTTATGTTGTTTAAGGGTTAAATCAGTCAATTACAATGGTCGGGATTCTAATATCCTTATACCCCCGTCAGGGTGGACTACAAGGCGATCCTAAAGTGTCACTAGTCCCGTCAGGGTAAATATGATCCACCGTTGGATGATTAAGATTTATTACCACATTGGCCCTAGGATTAACTAAGTTCGTCAGAATCAATAGTTTTTATCCTAGATTGAACAATTATTTCTGTACCTAAACCCCCCGTCAGGATGATCCATACGCCACATATATGGAATAGCTTAGATACTAATACCTAATTTTAGTTCGCGACTCTAAAATCAGTAAACATTCACAAATTGTCGAAAAGAGTAAAAGCCCTAATTTAATTTAATTTAATAAAAACCCAAATTCAACATTCGTTATAATAATAAAATCAAGATTCACCCATTGTTTTGTTCTCAAGCACTAATGAAAGCTTAGCTCATATTAAAATTAAAAACTAAATAAAAAGAAATGGAATTCATATTGTTTACAAAATTAAAATACGAAAAGAACCTAATTTCCGGAATTGGAATGACTACGAACGGAGCTATAGACCCACTCCAGCTCTTGTAGCTTCTTCTTTCTTCCTTCTGTTGCTTCTCTCTGGTGTTTAATCTTGTGGAATGTGAATTGTGTGAAAAATAGAAGTCCAGACCTCCTTTTATAAGTAAAAATTCGGACTAGGGCTTGGACCAGAAATTAAAAGCCTAATTAAATGTCCAAGCCCACTTTCTAAGCCCAAAATCCCGTAACTGATGATAGGCCTTCACTAAAACAGCTTTTCCCGATGCGTTACAACTCCGATTGACCTCATTCCAGTTTCTAAAGTTCCGTAACTCGATAAGGAATGATTTCTCTTCAAAGGTCAGCGGCTAAATCATCGATTAAGCACCTCGAAATCAGCAATCTATGGCCTGGAAAGTGGATTTTCAGCTCTAAAAATAATATCTTCGGGATTTGTCTTCAAGTCTTGACTCTAATTCACGATCTTTGACCTTCTCCTCGGATTCCTCTCCTAGCTAACATCTAAAACCTGTAAACTTTACACTAAAAATACCAATATTACGCGCAAAAGTTTAATAAATTAAAAATGCTAGAAATAAAAAGGGAATTCCGGATTATTGCATATTTAGTCCAAAAGTCTATCAAATTAATTAAATAAACACCAAAAATGATGTCTCCCAAGGGTCGAAAATAAGAACAATTAGGGAGACATCACCCTATGATCGGTAGCCCGGTACAAAACCTTGTCTTTTCTAAATCGATATCCGGGAGGTAACCAACGTCTATGGTCAAAGTAAACAACCCCTTTCTTCACCTTCAATGACGGAGTAGAATCCATGCATTCTGGACAAGCTAAGTAACTTTGACCTGACCATCCTGAAGTGTATGACCTAGCGGGGTAATCATTAGTCGTTGATAACAAACAAACCTTCATCGTAAACTCTTCCTTCTTCTGGGCATCATACGTAAGGATCCCTTTATCCCACAACTTATCCAACTCGTCTATAACAGGTCGAAGAAAGACATCCATGTCCTTACCGGGTGAACGGGGTCCAGGAATCAACAAACAAAGCTGGAATGTGATTTTCTTCATGCATACCCACGGTGGCAAGTTATAGACGGTCAATAGGATAGGCCACATGTTGTACGAATTGTTCTGCATAGAGAAAGGACAAAAACCATCTATACCGAGACCCAAATATACATTACGAGGTTCGCTAGCAAACTCAGGATGTAGCGCTGCAAATCTCTTCCAACTATCACCATCAACCGGATGACGCAACACATCTGGATCGGCACTCTTTCCGGTATGGTGCCATATCATGTCTTCAGCGGTGTGCTTCGAAGCGTATAGTCGCTGCAATCTCGGAACAATCGGAAAGTAACGAAGCTTCTTATGCGGTACTTTGTTACCCTTCTTTGGGTCCCGTCTAGACTCGCTACATACTGGACACTTGTCGAGGTCTTTATTCTCTTTGTAAAAAATGGCACAATCGTTCAAACAGACATCGATAGTAATATACCCCATACCCAAACTTTTCAACTTCTTGTTGCATGCTTCATAAGAATCGGGCCAATTGTGAGGTTTGGGAAAAATACGACCAAACAAGTCCAATAGCTCGGTGAATGAGGTGTTAGTCCATTTGTTCATTACTTTTACGTGCATAAGCTTGGCAATGAAATTCAAGGAACTCATCGATGTACAACCAGGATATAATTCTGTCCCCAATTCTTCGAACAATATTTCGTAACTGCTTCGACTTGGAAGACGTGCATCTCTCATCTCGGGATCTCTCGGATGTCCACCAACATCGTAACTTTGTCTCACATTGTCATAAACATGTTGCATTTCATTTACTATAATTGGATCTTGACTTGCATAGGGTGTATGTGTTTGTATCTCATCCTCACCGTGTTTCGTCCAAACCTGATATGTTTGCTTAAATCCGGATTTTAGAAGGTGGGCCCTAACCTATTCGGTGGGTAATCGACGGTAATTATTACACTTCTTACACAGGCAAGACAAGTAACCAGTATAACCTTTACTTTTCTTAGCAAATTCGATAAACTTCAAAACCCCAAAAAATATTCTGGCGTGTAATAATCCGTCGTATCGATCCAACTCTTATCCATACCTGAAGCCATCTCTTAGCAACAATTTTATTAAACTATGCGACTACATTCATATAAAAATAAAATATATAATTATTACAGCCCAATTAATAAAATGAATAAAAATTACAACACAATAAATAACATAATAAAAATTACAACCCGATGAATGAATAAAAATTACAAACTCGTTGAATGAATAAATATTACAAACCATTGAATGAATAAAATAAAACAAATTAAATATATAAAAAAATTCATATAATTAATTAAACAAATAAAAATATATGAGCACAAAATATAAATAACACAACACATGCATAATTTACAACATAATAATAAACAAGTCAACCAAAAAAAACATGTAATTCATGAACCTAATCATATGTTATATCACCTAGTATAATCAAATAAATAAAAAATTTAAAAAACATGAAATTTATTGAAAATACCTTGAATTGGATGGATAAGATGAAGATTGATGATAATGCCCCACCTTGAAAATGTATTAATTCACCTAATTAAACCATATAGCAAGAATAAAACACAATTAGAAACCAAAAAAAAAATTAAAAAATGAATTTTCATGCAATTACCTTAAATTGTGTGATGAAATTGGATATTGATAGTGCCCCACCTTGATTATTAACCCGGGAATGGTGCAAGATGGAGTGGAGAATCAATTAGAAATTAAAAAAAAAATTAGTTGTGTTTTTGGGAGAAAATCGGAGAAATGTTTTGGGGTTTTTGGGTGTTTTGTGAGTTTAAAAACCTGATGTCTCCATTAAATTGGTTTTTTAATTACCGACGACCCGTAATTCGTCGGTAATTACACTGATGTCGTCGGTAACCTACCCAATATACCGACGACATACCGTGTCGCAAATATAGCGACGATAATTCGGAGGTAAAAAAAAGAATTAACGACGAAATACACCAAATTATCGACGAATTTTCGCGTCAGTGTTTTACGAAGATGATTATTTCGTCGGTAACAAAATGTCGTCGGTAATTTTGAAAACTTACCGACGAAGTACGGGTCGTCGGTAATTTTTCGTCGCTAAACACGTTGTTTCTAGTAGTGAGTGTTGTTTATTTTATTTTAGTGTATCGGGACGATAAAACTTTGAGTTGGGGGTCTTGATGTCTCCCTATTTGTGATAAATTAACCTAGCTAAGAGACATCATTTTAGGTGTATTTATTAGGTCGGTTTTTGCATGATTTACTACACTTTCCTATTTCTTGTCTTGATTTGATGAATTATTATTTTTAGAGCATATTGGGTTTAATTGTGAAGCTTTAAAGATATATGGTAATTAATTAGATGTCAAGTCAATTCTAAGAGATAAGGGAAAGAAGATAAACATGGAAATTGGAGATAAAGTAAAGAAATATGAAAAAGGAAAAAATAAAGTTGCCAAATAAATCTAAATTCCAGCAGCTACGAACATAAAAGTTATCATAACTCACGATTGGCTAGGAATTTGGAAGAATTGTCTGAATCAAAGTTATAGATCTTCCCGAGACGATAAGTTTCGACATATGGGATGCGTCAAACGGATAAGTATTGAAGGAGTTATGGCCAAAACAAAGCAGCACCAGAATCTTACCTTTTTTATATTTTAGGGTTACGAATTTGAGTTGGACTAGGAGTCTAAGATACTTGTCTTCCACTCCAAGAAAACGTTTTAGGGTTTCCTATACCCTATAAATACACCCTTTAATCAGAAGAAATACATCCTTGGCAAACCTTAAGACAGGAAGAAGCTTACTACACAAGTAGAGAAGTCTAGAAGGAGTTAAGCATCAAATTATGTCTTCACAAGCCTTCAAATTTGTAATTGTTTTCTTTTCTTTCTCTAGTATGAACTAAATTACTTTTAGCTTGAGATTTCGCATATATGTATGAACCCTAGTTTTTGTTTTAAATCTATCTAATTTGGGATACCATCGTATTAAAATTGAATTCATGTTTTATTCTTTGTTTTATGTGCTTTGATTTATTGATTGTTTTACTTGCTAGTGCACGAGTATAGGATTACCTTAATAGTAGTTAGATTGTCGCCCGGAAGGGGTGTTTAACTATTGAAACACCACATAACGTTTGGTATATGGAATTGGTTATGACAATACCAGCCTAACTAGATAATCACCAAGGTTTGATTTAATCACCAATCATCATTAGTAGGTAGGACTACACCTAGGACCCAAGTGGCGCATGTTAACCCTTTGTGAGTTCCCTCTTGATTGAAAGGTCTCCGCCCTAGTTCGCTCTTCGGGGATAGGGAGGAATTAGAATCCTGAGTATTACAATTCTACATAATTCGCCCTTACATGTTTAGAATAAACAATGCTAGTGGGGATTACTTGCTAGTTTCTCGAGCTAAACTCTCATACTATCTTCTTCTCTTTATTTAATAATCTGTCTTTAATTTATTAGTTTAATTTTCTTATTAATAACTAAATTAAAATCTATTTTCCTTTTCTTTATTCTTGTGTATTAACTGTTCTAGCTTTTATATCTGCACTTGATAAATTGCATAAGTTCTCTCTAACTTTCGTAGTCTCTGAGGAATGAATCTTATTTATCATTAAAACTTGCATACGTCCGGTATACTTGCAGAACCATGCTAGCCTAGGGTATTTATTTGCATTTATTTTATGCATAATTTAATCACACCCTAGGCGACACCAGTTATCTAAAGAAAACTCAACTAATTGTATAGATTGAACAGTTTGGTTGTGATTCAACCAAATGTCATTTATCCACTTCTTGTTTATCTTGCTACTAATCCATTATGTTTCATTCTTTTTCTTGTTGTGTACAGAGTTTTGCATTCAAATCAAAGCTCGTCAACTTTTGAATGGATTGCGATAAGTTATATAAGTCACGTAGGAATTCTTACTTAAACCAAATATAAGGCCAGGATCACGAACCGACTTGTGATCCAAGTCAATAAGTTTAAAACATACTATTTAATTTTAACTACTCCCACTGTTTCAAAATGTTTGACCACTTTACTTTTCATACATATTGAGAAATGTAATAACTACAATCACTATGACAAAATTATCTTTCATAAAGTGTCTTGATATCTTAAATGTGTATTAGAAATAATGAAAAAAATTGAGAAAAAGTGTCTTGAAATACTAAGTAGACAAATATTTTTAAACAAAAATTTTTGTAAGTGGACAAACATTTTGAAACAGAGCAAATATAAGGTAGACATTATATACATTTTGGGTTGAGTGTATATAACCAATTAACTTTGACTTAAGGTGTGATCTCAGTCTACATAAGAATTTTCTGACACACCAGTCATACTCTCCAAAAAGTCATATGCCACAAATGAAAATTTATAAAAGCAAGTCGTTTTTCTTAATAATAAAAAAAGTATCAAGTATTTGCATTGAAAGAGCAAGTCCAAAAACTACTACTCAATTCTAACCCTCCTTAACTTCCTTACTTCGAAATAAATGAACAAATTAATGTTACATAAACAAATTTAATATCATGGTGTCATCACAAGTTCCTCGGAACTAAAAATGGCAACTTAACAAGTCAATTGGCCATTCTATACACAAATAATACACCATGGATAACTATTACGACACTATAATTTTCACCTTAAGAACGCCATAATCATTATTAAAGGTGTTTTTATCATAGAATTTTAGTTTTAGTGAACTACCTTGATTGATAGTGTTTGATTGCTAGTGTTTGATCGTGAAATAGTCCATTGGCAATCACCCAAAAAAAAAGATAGATCTCTTATGAGATGAGCCCTTTACCAATCATTGATTAGGTAGGCTTTTTATTATTTACTATTATGGATGCTAAATATAAAATATATTTACAAAACAATATATATATATATATATATATATATATATATATATATATATATATATATATATATATATATATATATATATATATATATATATATATTTATAAACTAAAGTTTAACCATTTATAGATTCATGTATTACTATTTAAATAAATAAAAATTTCACTATTAGTCCGCGTACAATATTAACCTTTTTATTTTGTCATAAAAATAACAAAATATCTATAAATATAATAAATCAAACCATACAAAAATAATTTTAAAAATCTAGTGGAGAGAGTAAAAGCTCTACAAATCTGGGTGTATAGTATGCAAAAGTTGAACTTCACTAAAAATAAAAAATTTCAAATAGTCCTTTAATTTCAAGGTAAGACTAAAAATTTCAATCTTTAACCCCAAATATGCATAATATTGCACAAAAACTGAACCGGGGAGATAATTTCGAAAATAAGTACATCAAAATGTACTTCAATCGCTAATAAAAGGAATCATCAAATAAGTAAATGGAGATAAAGATACATATACAAACATGTCTTCTGGTCTGCTAATGATTTTGTTACATAAAAAACTTCTCAGTTGGATCACATTGCAAAAATTTAGCACCCTTGTATCGCTTAATACAAATGTACATAAGCCTGTATACATAGTCATCATACATAAATATATAATACATAAACAAAATTAATCAACATAACATAACTACAAACACGGATCAACTTTAGCCATCTTAAAAAATAAAAGGACTAAAACGAAACAAATGAAATTGTGTTGAATTGATTATTTAGGACTTCTCCTAGCTTTCTAGAAAGGATATTAGTCTTGGAATTGTTAAATGAAATATGATTTATTTTATTTTATATATTTTTCATTCTCTTGGGAGAAGTGAAAAATACTATTTGTTTGCTAATAGTCCCATATTAAAATATGAGAAAGAAATTATTAGAATTACTAAAATTAAAGAGTTTTATTTTACCAATTCTTTCTTTTTTTTGAGAGAGGTGGGAAAACTTTTTATGTTTTAAAAAGTCCCACCTAGAAAATATAGAAGAAAATAAAATACAAACCGACCAAGAATCAATGGCTCATTGACTCATAATTAATTATAAATATATTCCATCATCAAGACCTCTAATTCGGCTGTTACGGGAGTTACAAGAGATTTCTCAAGAAAAACGTCAGCATTAATGAGCTATTATCACTGACCATTTAATGAGCATTGATATGCATTTAATGTAATTCTTTGATTCAGCTGACAAATGGGTTGTAGCAAAAGGTTGTACGTGTAATATCGATGAATAGTACATGTACAATATCAATGGGTGTAAGTGTAAATCAATGAGTTATACCATACATGGTTTGTATATACTTTTTACCATTAACAAGCAAATCTATGAACATGTTATTTACCACTACCTAAAACTCTACATACCTATCACTACAACCCATCAATAAAAATACATAAATATTACATTAAATCAAGGGTTTCCTTTCTTCTTTGTAGTGATAGTTTGGCTGAACAAATCATGGGTCTTGCGTGATTGTTGTTAGATTTCACCATTAATGTTGGGTTAGTAGATACCTAGACTCTTCGTTTGATTAATCATTGGGACACGTGCTTTGCAAACAGATTATAGGGGATAAATTTCAGGGGTGAGTAAAGGGTCGATTAAATGGAGAAGGAGGTTCTTTTCGATGAGGTAATCTAAGAGGGGTTTCTAGTAACGGGAAAGATGCATAGGGAGATAAAGAAAATGACAGCTGTTGGAAATGACATATGTTTGGGAGATACAAGGAATGCATAGGGATATGGTCGTGGCTGGAAAAATAAGTCACCCAATATTGAGTATATTCATTGTCGAAATTGTGGTTGTTATATATATATTAATAAAGGAAGTTTATTAATATATACAAATTCCAATTTACACACAGATGATTGTAGCATTTATCTTAAAAGGATTGATATGGTAAATTGATTAAATATTTAGGACTCTTTAAGGTAAAGGACTCTGAACTTATTAGGAGTTTAAAGTATAGTAAAGAGATGTTTTAGGCTAATATGACTTATTTATATTGTTTTTGTGGAATATATTATATGGAGTTATATATATTGTTGTGAAGTGTATTATGTTGTACCAAAATATTTGACACTCAATTGGACCCCATAGCAAAACAGCAAAGTTCCCTTAAGTCGACTTGGCGACATGGATCTCTCTTGTCTCTTGATCTTGCGCTCCATCAATGCTCCGGATTAACGCTATTGTTTGTCTCATAAAAATAGCGTCTTTTGTTGGCCGATGTAGTTTAATTCATTCTCTAGTCTTTCTGAAACCCTCTCTCTCTCTCTCTCTTGTTCTCAAACGGTAGTTCTTCTAAAACCTTTGGTTTCAGATTTTAGCAGTCGATATGTGATAACTTTAGCCACTATATTGTAATATCTCTTGTAATAGGTGATAATCATATTGATTCTTCACTCGGTAGCCTTCAACTTAGTTGATAGGTTAGATATTTCTTATTAGAGGCATATTCATACGGTGAATGTGATTGATAGGTTGCGATTTGTACTGAAACTTGTAACCCGAGGTGTTATAGCGATCGAGCTACTCTATTTGGAGTTCAAAATGGATGTAGGTAAAATTTTGGCTGAACCACGATAATTTTTTTGTGTTCTTTACTTTCCGCGCTTATTTCTATATATTTTCTATATTCAAACAATCTTTCAAAACTAAATCTAGAAGTTTTTACAACCATGGTATCATAGCTTTTATAAACTCTATTTCGTATCTTTATTGAAACCTTTTCTAGGGTTTTATTCTTTTATTTAATATATTTGTGAAAGATCTTGAGGGTTTTAATTTTTCCAAAATTGTTTGTATTAATTATGAATTTTAGGGTTTCTAGGAGACCTAGGGTTTCCAAAATCCTATTGTGGGCATTTACAACTTGTGATGTTAAAATCTCTATTTTCTTTGAATTTTTCTTTACTGCTAGTCAGTACTTGTCAATTTTCCCTTGGATTTCTTGATTGTACTAACCTGAATGGTGACTACTCGTATAGAGATGTCTATCTATGATGGAAAAATAGATTTTAATGTTTGGCAGAAAAAGATGAAGGTTCTCTTATCTCATCATAAGGTAGCATGGGAATTGGTTAAAGATATTAAAGAATGGCCTAAGGATATGCTGGAAAAAACATACAATCAATGAAGAAGCATATAGTATATTGGTTTTGAACTTGTCTGGCTCGATTTTAAGACAAGTTGATGGCGCAGATACTGCTCTTGACTTATGAGGTAAGCTTGAATCTCCATATTCTACAAGGTCAGCTCCTAATCTTGCTTTCTTGAAAGGTTCTTTGTTTAATTACAATATGGGTGTGACTAAGTCTATAGATGATAACTTAAATGAGTTTACTAAAAATGAGTCTTATGCTTCTGATCTGCTATGGATTTAGATGAAACTAGTAAATGTATGATTCTTTTAAATTTTATACCTGATGCATATCAAGTTGTTAAAGATGTTTTCAGTATGATACATATGTGCCTAGTTATGATCAAGTTGTTATTGCTTTAAAAACTAGATAAAATGAGATAAGGTCCCTTAAAAGAACATGTGCTAACATGTTTTTGAAATCTAGAACAGATACTACCTTGACTAATGACTTAGATAAATCTAAGAAAGGTAAGAAAACCACTAGTTCTAAAACTAAAGAAAGAGGAAGTGTTTTCATTGTGGGAAATATGTCATTTGAAAAAGAACTGTTTTAAACTTAAAAACAAAATTGATGCTAGTGCTAATGAGTCTAATGTAGCATGTATGCCTACAAATGATGATTATGTATATGAGGTAACGAATGTCAATAATATGTTCGGACAAGCTAGTTGGATACTTGACTCAGGTTGTACTTTTCACATATACCCCATACTTAATCTATTTCATGATATTACTGAGGTTAATAATGAAACTGTATATATGGGAAATTATCATACATATGAGGTTAAAGGTGTGGGTAAAGTTAAATGAATAGTGGTAACTTGTTGTGCTTACCAATGTGAGACATATTCCTGATTCAAAAAGGAACTTGATTTATTTAGGTTCATTAGATGATCTTGGTTGTGTTTCTAAAGTGTCTACTGGAATTATGCATGTTTATAAGGACTCTAAACTTATGATAACTGGTACTAAACATGTGGATTGTATGTGTTATATGGTAGTCACTTATCTGCTTATGTGAACAATGTTACTAACACTGTATCTCAAGCCACCACTGAAAAGTGGCACCTAAGGTTGGGGCATATGAGTCAGCAAGGACTCACTTTGCTAAGAAAACAAGGTATGCTATGTAAAGATGTAATAGTTAACCTTTCTCTTCTGTGAAACTTCTATTTCGGATAAACAACACAGGTTGAGTTTTAAGCCTAGGACTTATAAGTCCAAGGCATGTCTTGAATATGTTCATGCTGATATGTGGGGACATGAGAGGTATGATCCTCATGGTAACTTTAAGTATTTTATGTATTTAGTTGATGATTATAGTAGGAGAGTGTGGAATTTTTAACTTAAATCTAAAGATGAAACTTTTTCTAAAATTAATGAGTGGAAATCCTTAAAAGAGAAACAAACTGGTTTAGAATTAAAGGTTTTAAGAACTTCTAATGGGTTATAATATTGTAATCTCGAGTTTGATTCATACAGTAAGGATAATGACATTTTGAGACACCTGTGAGGCACATACCATAACAAAATGGTGTGGCTGAGAGAATGAATAGGAATTTACTTGATAAAGTGATATGTATGTTATTTACTTCAGGTTTATCTAAATAATTTTGGGGTAAGGCATTGTATATTTCTACTTACTTAGTGAATAGAAGTCTTAACAGGTCAATTGACTTGAAACCCCCTATAGAGATCTGGAAAGGCCAAAAGCCTGGCCTCTCTTATCTTAGGCCATTTGGGTTTGCTACCTATTCACATGCTAAAGATTTTAAACTTGACCCAAGGTCCCTTAATTTTATTATGCTTGGTTACCAAAATCAACATGGAATTAAGGGTTACCGATTGTGGGAAAAAGATGCTAGAGGGGTTAAGATAATTGTTAGTAGAGATATAATTTTTTATGAACTTACTTTTCCTTTCAAGTCAATTGCATGTAATTATGCAATTGTTGAACCATCTGAACCTCAAGTTACTGTGGGAATTGAGAAAGAGGTGATACATGAACCTGAGAGTGCAAGTTCAGTTTGAAACCTTGGAGCTAATCATACCTAGGATAATGATGAAGTTGAGGCTCTTGAGGACACTAAGGGCACTAATCGGCTTCCTGAGTCATCACTATGACAGCTTCAAGGGTATCAATTGGCTAGAGATATAGTAAGGAGGGATATAAGACCTCTTTCGAGGTATTCTTATGTTGATCTAGTATATACTGCATTAAATGCAGCTATAGAGGTAAGAGAAACTGAACCCATCTCTTACGTGGATTCTCTTGAATACGGGGTTTTTTTTAAGTGGAATGATGCTATGATAGATGAAATTTTGTCCCTTAATCAAGATAGTACTTAGATTCTCGTGAAACCACCTAATAAACAGAAAATTATTGAATGTAGATGTTTGTATAGATTGAAAGAGGGTATGAATGTGATGTCTCCCCATTTGTAATGATTTAATATTAAGTGGAGACATCATTTTTAGTGTTTTAGAAGTCTAAATACTCAATTTTCATATGTATTAGTACACTTTCCTATTTTTTGTCTTGATTAAATGAATTTTTATTTTTAGAGCATATTGGGTTTAATTATTTATTTAGTGTGAAGCTTTAAAGATATATATGGAGATTAATTAGATGTCAAGTCAATTCTAAGAGATAAATGAAAGAAGATATACATGGAAATTGGAGAAATGAAAGGAAAAGCTAAGATATGTTCCAGCACCCACGACCACAAAAGGGCTCATAACTCAATATTGGCTAGGAATTTGGATGAATGATCTGAAGCAAAGTTAAAGAGCATTCTGAGACTATCAGTTTCGACTATTGGAACGTATCAAACAGATAAGTATTGAAGCACTTATGACCAAAACAAAACAGCGGCAGATTATTACCTTTTCTATATTTTAGGATTACAAATTTGAGTTGGGCTTGGAGTCCAAGTTACTTGTCTTCCACTTCAAGAAAACAAATTAGGTATTCTAAACACCTATAAATACACCCTTATAACTCTTGTAATTAATCCTTGCCTCATATAAATTAGTCCTTAGGGTTTATATCATTAGAGTTATTGTAGAGAGCAAGATGAAGTCTTTTATTCAATCTTTTAGTTTATTTACTTCAGGTATGAACTAATTTTCCCATAGCTTCGATTTTGCATCATGTATAGTCTATGAATTCTATTTTGTTCTATCTAAATTTCTTTGGGAATTATATGTTTTAATTTGATATTAGCTGCTTATCCATATAATTGTTTATGTGTTTTGAATTATTGCCTGTCCTAAACCTGATCACTTTAGGCTTTCTTAATAGTAGTTAGATGGTCGCCCGGAAGGGGTGTCTAATTATTGAAACACCACATAACGTCTAGTGTCCGATATTGGTCCTGACAACACTGATTCTAACTAGATAGTCATTAGGGTTTGTTTTAATCACCATATCACCAATTGAAGGAATTGTCTGCTTTGGGCCTTGATAGAGCTTGATAACCCTATTTTAGTCTGCCTCGTGGTTGTGTCGTAGCCCTCTTAGTCGCTCTCAAGGTCTAAGGTATGGGAATTTAGAATCCTGACTAAGTATCTAAGAGCTATTATCTCCCTTGTAAACTGAATTTGATAGAAAGAATTAGAAGGATTAGTGCATACTAGCAAAACCTAAGCTATACTCTCTCATCTCATATATTCTCGTATTTATTTTATTGTCTTTATTTTAATTAGTTTAATTAATCATATTTTAATCAATCGTAGTTACTTTCTGTTCTTTTAATTAATTACTTGCTACTCCTAATTATTTGCATCATTCGTATACCACACTAAGTCCCTGAGAACGTATTCAACTTATCATTAAAACTTGCATACGTCTGGTAATACTTGCAGTACCGTGCTCAGCCTAGGGTGAGAGTGCATTATTTTCTGACTTACTTTTATCTTATTTTTATCACACCCTAGGCGACACCAGAATGATAGTGATTCCCTAGGTATAAAGCTAGGTTAGTGGCGAAGGGTATGCTCAAAGGAGGGAATAGACTTTAATGAAATTTTCTCTCATGTAGTTAAGTTTAAGACTATTGGAGTAATGCTTTCTTATGCTGCCTGTTTTGATATTGAGATTGAAGTATTGGATGTAACAACTTCATTTTTTACATGGTGATGTAGATGAGAATATATATGACACAACCTAAAGGATTTGTTGATAAAAAGCATCATGAAAATGTGTGTTTGTTAAAAAGTCTTTGTATGGTCGGAAACAATCCCCTAAGAAATAGTGTAAGAAATTTGACTCTTTTATGTTGAAATGTGACTTTGCCGAATCTGAGATGATTCTTGTTTCTATATCTCTGTTAAAACTGAAGTTCGTGTCTTTGTACTGTTATATGTGGATAATATGCTCATTAGGTCTAAATATCTTTAAAATGCATCACAAAGTTGAAAAATAAACTAAGTAGTGAGTTTGACATGAAGGATTTAGGTGAGGCTAAAAAGATACTTGGCATGGTTATCAACATGAATAGGAAACATTGCATGATTAAGCTACACCAAAAGCCTTATTTGAGAAAAGTAGTTTCTAAATTTGGTAGCTTAAAGTACAAACAGGTAATGACCCCTTTGGCTGGTCACTTTGTCTAGTCTAAGCAACAGCTCCCCAAGACTCTGTCAAAAATGTTAAAAATGAGATCAGTCTCTTATGCAAATGTTATTAGTTCTTTGATGTATGCAATGATCAGTACTATGCTAGATTTGTCTTTTGCAATATCACTTCTTAGCAGGTATATGTCAAATCCAGGGTTTGATCATTGGTGTGCACTAAAATGTGTACTGGATTATGTTAGCAGTACATTGGGAGTTGGCTTGTGCTATGGTACTCATAATATCCCTTTTGAATTAGTTGGTTATGTGGATTCTAACTTTGCAGGTGATAGGGATTCAAGAAAATCTACCACCTCATACTGTTTTACAGTTGGGGGAAATTGTATTTCTTGGTAACCTTAACTTTAATCCTTGGTTGCTTTGTCAACTAATGAGGCTGAGTATGTGGATATACCTGACTCAACAAAAGAGGTTATTTGGTTACAAAACTTACTATCTGAAGCAAGTCTGGTAAAGGGTAAAGTTTCTATATTTTTTGATAATCAAAGTGCAATTTAGTTGAGTAAAAACCCTGTAAATCATGAAAGAACTAAGCACATTGGTGTAAAATTTCATTATATTAGAGATGTTCTTTCTAGTGGTGATGTAAAGTTGCTTAAAATTGAAACTAAGGATAATCCTGCGGATTTTGGTACTAATATTGTTACTAACCAACCAAGTTCAAGAATTACTTGGACTTGTTATTTCTTGGTTAAGTTTTTTGCAGGGTTTTGAGCTGAGAAGATGATAAGTTGTCCTATTCACTACGATGTCCTTATGGAGATGCAGTTTCAGATGGAGGTAGAGGTATACACTTCAAGGTGGAGACTATGGAATATATTATATGGAGTTATATATATTATTTTGCAGTGTATTATGTTGTGACAAAAGTTTTGACACTCAATTTGACCTCATAGCAAAAAGACATTGTTCCCTTAAGTCGACTTGGTAACGTGGCCGATATAGTTTACTTTACTCTCTCTCTCTCTCTCTCTCTCTCTCTCTCTCTCTCTCTCTCTCTCTCTCTCTCTCTCTCTATATATATATATATATATATATATATATATATATATATATATACCTTTGGTTTTCAGATCTTAGCATTCGATCTGTGATAGGTTTAGCCACAATATTGTAACATCTCTTATAATAGGTGAAAATCATCTTGATTCTTCACTGTGTTAGCTTAGTTGATATATTAGAGATTTCTTATTAGAGGCATAATCATATGGTGAATATGGTTAATAGGTTGAGATTTATACTGGAAATTGTAATATGGGGTGTCGTAGTGATCGAGCTACTCTTATTGGAGCTCAACAGGGATATAGGTCAAATTTTCACTTAACCATGATAAGTTTTCTATATTCTTTACTTTTTGCACTTAACTCTGTATTTGTTATTTAATTCGAGAGTAATGATATATACCACCCATGACGTGGCGTGAATTAGTTGGAAATAAATCTTTAATAAATCAAGAAAATAAATTGATTAATAACTTTTAACCAACCAATTCATGCCACGTCATGGGTGGTATATTTAGGTGGTATGATTTTGGATGGTATATATCATTACTCTTAATTCAAACAATCTTTCAAACCTAAATCTAAGAGTTTTTTACAACAGTTTTCCTACATTATAATCTCTTTAACCTAACTGTCGTGCTTCATGATCTCATATATTCTCTATATTCCTTTTTTAGATCAAAGATGAAACATATCGCATGACTAATTGCCCATGGATATGTTTAATATAGAGACAAAAATACAAAGAAAATACATGATGGGATTATTATTACATAAATGTAACAGATGACATCAAAACAACATGAGATCCAGATTTTGTGTGATTTAAGACAGCTAAACACCAGCAAAGATTTATTGGCAAGTAAGGCAATTAATATAAACTAGACATAAAAACTAGTTGTCATCAAAGATGAGACAAAAATTGATGTTTCTTGGGAATGCAGATTGCTTCCAAAGGCTTAGCATATGCCATGGTAACTCTCGAAACATTCAAAATTTTCTTATCATCATTTTCATCTATCATGTTCCACTCAAAACATTGTATGAGTGCACCCAAGCCCAATACCATTGTTCGTATGGCCATATCTTCTCCAGGACAACCTCTCCTCCCCATTCCAAATGGAACAAACTTGCCACCAACACCAAACTCCCTTTGAACTTCCAATCCATGAAATCTCTCTGGCTTAAACATGTTTGGCTCCTCCCACACTTTATGATCTCTATGCATGGCCCAGGCGTTCACCATAAGAGTTGTACCCTTTGGAACATTATATCCTCCAACTACACAGTCTTCCGATGATGTATGAGGCCCAAGAAGTGGTAACGGAGGATGCAATCGTAGTATTTCACTAACAACACAATGCAGATAAGGAAGTTTAGGAAGATCGGATTCATTCAACAACCTTTCATGTCCTACATTGTTGTCAATCTCTTTTATCAGCTTTTGAAGTTCATTTGGGTGAGTTAATAGAAGCGGCATCGCCCATTCTAAAATTTCGCATGTTGGATGTGCTCCTGCGGAAAACACTATCTAAAGGCAGATAGCTTAATTAGATATAGAGTATATCATTACTCTTAAATAGAGAAGAATGAGCTATAGAGTATACTTACTAGGCAGAGACTTTTGATGAGATCATCCGTGTAGAAATCAGGCTCTAATTGTTGGAGAGCAAAGAGAGTGTCAAAAAGTGTTGCCTTCTTTTCCCTCTTCACGAATGCATTAGAATTAACCTCATTAGCAATTTGTTGTCTGGTATCATCCAACCTACCTTGTATAAAATCATTTTTCTCTTCTTGCAATGAAATCATGTTCTTTTCTATGCCTTTATATCCAAACAATTTCAAGATTGGAAAATAATCACAAACGTTCATTACTATACTTGGACGAAATATCCTCCTATGTTTCTCAACTTTATTCTTGGCAGACTCAGTTCCAGCATCCTCCTCTTCCACATAACATGTTCCTGTAACAAGTCTCATCATAACATTGATAACAAAAATAGAGATCAAATAGTCCAAATCAATTTTATAGGTTCCATCTGTCGAAGCTTTGAATATTAATCTCACAAGGGTTTGAGTTTCTTCTTCGCGGATGGAGGTAGATTTTTGAAGGCTATTTGTAGAGAAGAGTTCAGTAGTAGTTAGGCGACGAAGAGCCTTCCAATAGTGACCAGATATTGGAGCCCATGGGAAGAGTGCGTAGTTAAAGGTTAAGTGATCCCCTGCCATACATATAGGCCGGTTTGAAAAACTCATATCATGTTTGGTTAAACATTCTTTCACTATAGATGGAGACGAGACGACGAGAAAAGATTGACACCCAAACTGGAGAAAAAGAACTGGACCATATTGAGTTAATAACGAAGCAAGGGCTAGGTAAAGCGAATTCTTTATGAGATAATAATGGCCTATGATTGGAATAGCTAGGGGAGAAGGTGGTAATTTATTCTTGCTGTGATAGTAGACACGTTTCAGAAAGAGAATGAAAAATAACAAAGCAAGATAATAGTAGTAAATATTTGACATCGTTATACTTTGAGTTTAAGTGAGCGGTCGTTAAAGATTGAGCGTGAAGAGTATAATTAAGCTTGTAGCTATAAATAGGCAAGAGGACGGGCAGATTTAGCAGCAGTGGGCGGATGCACGGGCACCCTCAAATTATTAAAATATTATATATTAGTTTAGTTTATTTAATTATTTTTAAAATCTAATCAGTTATTGAGAATTTTTTTTTGGGTTAATACCCATTAAACACCTGCCGCCTTACACCTTTGACCATAAAAGGCACCTTGCTGTAAAATACAAAAATACCCTTGTCCCTTATTTGCTCTTCTTCAACAGCGCTGCCGGCCGATTCTTCCACTCACCACAAATTTGTTTTTTTTTAACAGCGCTGTGGCCAACGATCTCTTCCACAAGTCTGTTGTTGCTATGTCTACAAATCCTGTACATCACGAACACACAAAGCATGTAGACATCGATTGTAAGATTACTCGAGAGAAGATTCAAGCTGGAGTAATAAAACTTTTCCACATTCCTTCAAATCTTCAAATTTTCTATTCAAAGCTAAACAAGTACATTTTTGTACTTGTGGACTAAATGTTGAGTTCTGGGATAGATTCTCATTACTCAGAACTCGGAAAAGGCTAAGCAGGTCCACTTTTGTACTTGTGGACTAAATGTTGAGTTCTGGGATAGATTCCCATTACTCAGAACTCGGATTGTACTTGTGCAAGCCCACTTTTGTACTTGTGCAAGTGCACTTTTGGACTTGTGGCAAATGTTGAGTACTGGGATAAATTCCCAGAACTCAGAAAACGCTAAGCAAGTACATTTTTGTACTTGTGGACTAAATATTGAGTTCTGGGATAGATTCCCATTACTCAGAACTCGGATTGTACTTGTGCAAGCCCACTTTTGTACTTGTGCAAGTGCGCTTTTGGACTTGTGGCAAATGTTGAGTACTGGGATAAATTCCCAGAACTCAGAAAACGCTAAGCAAGTTTATTTTTGTACTTGTGGACTAAATATTGAGTTCTGGGAGAGATTCCCATTACTCATTTGAATTGTTTTTTTCTTCTAGTTTTTCAACGTTAATCAATCAACTTATTCTATACAAACTTTCGCAAAATTCAATCATAATTTCTTACTTTCTCAATACTCAAATATCATGTTTCAGTGGAGATGTCAATCTATCTTTGAATACAGCAAATGAATTGGATAAAAAGAAATAATGCAGGGACCAAAATGTAAATTGTTTCTTCTACATAAAAATTAGTTAGATTACAGCTATATCTAGTTAGACATGATTGTATATAAACTAGTTTTGTACATTGTAACTGTAACAAGAAATAAAACATCTCTTCTTCCTCTCTTATTCATTCTTCTTCTTATTCTTCTCTCTGTTTCTTTATTTTTCTTGCTAAATTCGTCATTAATGGGTGCTCTCATAATTCACAGTGTTTGTGTATATGCTGATGATTTAAACGAAAAAGAGAGAGCGGCTATCATAGTTATTTGTTTATGAACTTGTGGAGAGAGAGAGAGCGGCGGCGGTAGAAAGGGGTAGAATAGGATAAAAATTAAAAGAGGTGCCTTTTATGGGCAAAAGGAGAACGGCAGGGGTGAGGGGGCATTAAATTTGATTTGAGGTGTTTCTTGGGCATTAATCCTTTTTTTTTAATACATGAGAGAACCATTTTGGACTCGGAGTAAATGACTCTAATGAGTTATTGAGTTTTTAGTCTATTTAAGTTTTATTGTAAATTTTAACTTTAAAATTAATAACTTTTACCCAATCAGTTAGTATAGAAATTGAATTAGGAGAGAATCCAAATTCATATTATTAACAATTTATCATCAAATATCAAATATTTCTTAAACTTTTGTAGATTTTAAAAAAATTTGATATATTATTTTATTTGGCGATCGATTAGTTTAACTTTTCTTATAACTAAAAAATATAAAATGTTAAAAACATTGGCTAAACCCGATAATGTACATAACTTCGTTATTGTGTAATCTTAGTCATCTATAAATTAAATATAGAAGTTATAATTTCTTTAGAATTAGAAATTAATCATAAATTCTTTTTATTTTATGATATTTCACTTACTTATGATTATAATTTTTAGTTTCTTTTTGAAAACAAATTCTAGCTCTTTCATGAGGTCTGATTATAAAAATATGGATAAACATATCTTTCTTTCTCAAAATTATTTCATACCTTCAACAAAGTTCAAACAATAATTTAAAAATTGATTTATATATATAATATATAAACAACATAGATCAGAAGTGTAAATAATGGAAAATATGGGGTAGCTTAACTTGTTAAGGCCTTGTATATTTTATGAGGAGTAAATGATTCGAATCCTTCACTAAACATGAGTAATTTAGTTCAGATTTGTATGAAGAAGCGTGTATATTTTTCGTAGGACTATTTAAGCTATGTGCAAGCTAGCGCCAGACAACCGCATAAAAAATGAAAAATAAAAAATAAAAAATAGATTATTTCACTTGTATTGAAAATAGATTTTTTATTGAAGAAAAAGAGGAAACTAAAATTTTTATAAAATTCGTTTGCATTGACATATTTATGGGAAAAGTAATAAAAAAGTATTAATTTTAGGTTTTTGAATTTAAAAGAATATGAAAAGAAGAATAATATTTGTGTATAAATTGATATAATTATTATCAATAAAATACTTTTGAGATTTATGATATAATCAATCATGAATGATAAAAGACATGTATACCTTTTTTCTTGGGTTAGATAAATAATTATATAAATATGGAAAAAAAAATGTATATTATGAAAAGACATCTTTTACTTAAATTCAAAAGTTTAAACTTTATCTATCCAGGTATAATACAGATTTCAATATAATACATCATAGCGGTAAAAATAATACATTATACTCTTCCTTCACAATTTTTCCTAACTTTTAATTTCTATAGTCATTTGAGTGCACTCAAAATTATTTTTATCTCTTTCCTAATCCCTAACAATTTTCTCACATCATCCCAAACAGTATTAACAAAAGCACAATCAAAGAATAGATGGTAATTTGATCTAAAATCTTTAGCACATTATCTACAAAATCGATCGACAACTCCATAAACACCATTATATCCTTAGTTATTAACCTCTTTTGCAATGTCATCCAAACAATGACTGAATGTTTGAGGGTTACACAAGAGTCCCACACAATATTCTTCCAAAGTCTTGAGAAAAATTGGTGGTGAAAATCATCATCATAAATATGATATAAAACGCAATAGAAAGATTATTAGCGGCGGAAAGAATATTGGCGGTGAAAAGATCGTTGGCGGGGGAAACCATCGACATAATATTATGGCACTTTCCAAATTCCCAAGAGAAGTTCATATCTCAATGATGTTTTTTTGTGATGGATTAATCCATTCACGAGACATTATCCTGAGAGTTTATTGAGCCTAAGTGAGAGATTTTTCTCTAATATTTGCTATATTATACGTTTGCCTCTCATTTTGGACGTATTACTATTTATAAAGCTTTGGTGCATTAATTGTGTGTTAAGTGTGTAGTTTTTAGGTACATGGTTGATACAAGGTGACAAGATGAGGATAAGAAGTCAAAAAGACAAGATAAACCCCAATCCAAAGCGAAATTGAGCTTAGAGTCACGTTGGGAAGTTGGACGTTTGCCGGAGTAATCTTTGCGCCTTATTGTTTTAGTTACTACGAAATATTGGTGAGAGATTTAGTTCTGGTTCCTTTTAATTAAGAAGAATCTTGAAATCAGTGTCGCGTGGAAAGTGACAAAAGTCAATTAGAAGTTAAGATATATAAGTTATCCCATTTGCTTCCACTGTGAATCGAACAAGAATTATGTTAAGTAAAAATGGGTTGGACCCTTCTAAACCTAATTAAGCAAGCCAAAGGGGGCCCAAAAGTTTTTAGGTTACTATATAAGTTTCATAGCAACCCCCAAATGAATACATCAGAATAAAACGTGAAAGAAGAGCTTTAGTACTTGGATAAGAGCACAAAACGTCCAGAGCCAGCATGAGAAGAAGAAGAGGGTTTCTACACCAAACTTCGTAAATCTTCATCATCCGGGCTCTATTTGCTATCATTCAAAATATTGATTTCATTCTATTTCGCATATTAGACATGCTTTTAGCATTAGTTTTCAATAGTTTTTATTTTATCTCTATTAACTAACCCTCATTGCTTGAGGTTTGCTTTTGTAAGAACTTACGTTAGTTATTTAATTGTTTTACTATATTTGGGATACTAAATTGTTTAACTGAGATTGGTCTTTATTATATTCGATTGACTAGATGTTTTTATAATACTATTCATACATTAGCTAAGTAGTTGGTAGCTCAAGTAACTTAAATTTGGCACCACGGGGGTTATCAATTGTCAAACTAGCATATAGGCGCCTAGTGTGCGGTATTGAACCAGGATGTCTTACCCGATTAGGTAGTCAATAGGGTTAGAACTTCCATCATAGAAACTCGTTTATGGGGTCATCTAATAGGTGCCTCTAATGAGTAAAGATTGTCTTCTAAGATACCAACAAGAGTTAGAAGGATTGTTGAATCCTGGCTAATGCAAAATTAACCAACTCACCTTTATATCATAAAACCATTAGATTAGCGACATAGGGGAATACTAACAAAGCTCAAGAATTCATCTTGCATCATCCATTTCATTGGTTAATTGCATTTTAGGTGAATAGTTATTTATCTTATTTGCATTTTAGTCCTTTAAACAAAAACACAATAAATACCATATTTACCTTCTTGTCATTTTACCAGCAACTTTACATTATTGTACTTTTGGAACACATTAATTTAACTTTGATAGTCCATGTGGAGACAATAACCCCATTACTTATGCTAAAAAAAATTTGGGCCCCCTTTGGCTCACTTAATTAGATTTAGAAGGGCCCAACCTGTTTTTACTGAACATAATTCTGGTTTGAGTCACGGTGGAAGCAAATGACATAACTTCTTCATATTAACTCCTAATTGACTCCTGTCACTTCCCATACAACACTGACTTCAAGATTCTTTTTAATCAAAAAGAATCAGGTCCAAAGTTCTTACCAAAATTTCGTAGTGACTGAAACACTAGGTCGTTAAGATTTCTCCGATAAACTCTCCAACTTCCCAAAGTGACTCTAAGCTCAAATTTCGCCATAACTTGGGGTTTATCTTGACTTTTTGACATATTTTCCTCATCTTGGAACCTTGTATCAACCATGTGCCAAAAATATACACACTTAACACGCAATTAATGAAAAAAAAACTCCATAAATAGTAATATGACTAAAACGAGAGGCAAAAGTAAAAATATAGCAAATAATAGGGAAAATTCCCTCGCTTAGGCCCGATAAACTCTCAAAATAATGTCTCGTGAATGGATTAATTCATCACAAAAAAAGAGACAATCAGACCCCCAGCTCAAAGTTTTGTTGTCCCGACAAAATAGAAAGGAAAATGGAGTTTAGAAGTGTCTAAGCCTAATAAGTCAAAGAAGAGAGAAAGAGTAGAAAAGTAATCTTTGACACTAAAGTATGAATTACAACAAGTCTCATATACTAAAGTGTACAAACTAAATCAAATATAAACTTATCAAATAAACAATCCACACATATTTATTTAAGCAGATTAAATTTCCAATGCGCGAATGATAGGTTTTTCTCTTAGTCCGCTATGGTGGCTATCGGGTATTCCTTGATCCTCACATATTTTCTAAGGTCTATCTAACTACTCTATATTAGTTTGAAAGATCCTAAGTTGCAAATTCAAGAATCCTAAGGTCTTTAGTTGTAGTGTAGGCTTAGGGTAGATGTGATACGTATATTTGGATAATTTAAAGTGAGCTATTGGCTCTCTCCTCACTGTCCATCAATGAATCGCCCTAGAGATTGAGTTACTTTCAAAGATGTTCTCACTCAACCCAACTTTTTGATGCACTTATTCGCATCCCAAATCACCCAAATGAAACCCTTTTATGATCACCTAAAGAAATCCATATTTATCTGTCTAAATGTATATATTTTTATTTTATGAGTAACAATAACTCTCTTTTTATGTGAGACGTCATGTTACTAAGTTTCCTTTCTTTTCAATTACGTATTTTTTCTCTTTTCAGATCTTTTTCTTTTTACCCGGGCAAAGGGTTAGAATACAATAACAAGTGATCTAAAATCTCAATTACAAAGCACAAGCCCATCCAATAATAATTCCCATAAAACCTCCACCCCAAACTCAAGCTCTAGGTAAGTATCAAAGCATCTCGGTTCGAGTGCGGGTCTTATGGAAGAGTCCTAAAATTTAAGTGATATGGCTTGTAATGTGGCTAATAAAAAGGTTTAGAAAGGCAAGAATGGGGTTGAGGCGGATAATATATTAATAATTAATTGGACAACAACCTTAAAGTCACAAAGGATAAACAACGAACCGCCTAAATCATGTTCTATCATATACAAATTACTCCCTCCGTCCCAAAAATAGTGTCCAATTAGCTTTTCCCATAAATTAAGAAAGTTATTAATTGCATACACCATTACAAAATTACCCCTCATAAAGTGTCTTGATATTTGAAATATGCATTGGAAGTATAAATTATAATTTTTTAATAAGGGTGTAAATGGAAAAAGTTGAAAAAAAGTGTCTTGATATCTTAAGTGGACAATATTTTTGAGACACCATATTTAGTAAGTTGGACATTATTTTTGCGACAGAGGGAGTAGTTACTTTCTCACTTCTAGCACGTTCATTAAAAGGTTTATCGGCTAGTTTAGATCTCACATTCTACACACCTTCATGCTTCCTAAGGTCAAACTTACTTCTACCACATTGCTCACTACTCTTTTCTTTACTTTCAATATGTGTTTCATGTAAATCTTTTAAAATATACAAGACAAGTTCATAAACCTACTATCTACTATCATTAACTCATTACAATTTCGCTCAAAAGGTACATTCACTAGATTCTACACCAACATTCATACTTATTGAAAGCAATTAAAACACATAAAAGTGGGGATAGGAACAACGGATTCCCACCCTTGACTCAAAGTTGATCTGTGACATCCACGACTCGAAACAGACTCAATAAAGTTAAAGACAAACACCTAATATACAAATGGATAAAGGTGTAGAGAAGAGAGAAACGTACTCTCAAGGATATTGCCTCGCGTGACCAACATCCAAGATAGGACGTGGTGGATACTTTGTGGTGTCACATCTTATTTGCTCCAGAAGTGTTGTGATGTGCGCTTGATCAGATTTGATGAGTGCCACATCGTTGGCGAGAAATGTTTGAGATAACTCGATTCGATTAAGTTGCTCACTCACCTTCGTTTTCCCAGAAGGCGCTTTTGACTGTGCTCCTCTCAAAATATTCTTGATACATGCATCACCTGAGATGGTACTCGGTTTCTTAACAAATTTATCTTTCTCTCCAATTTTCACACCCGCTTTACTCAATAGGATAGTGATCATTAATGGGTACTTCAAGTTAAGGAACCTACTCGGCTCGACTATGAATTGCACGACTTCATCAAAAATCACTTGCGCTGCATCTACCTCTTCCTCTCTCATAACACATCCATAAAGATGGCGGATTTTTGAAGTACATCCGCGGTTCGAGCGTTCCCAAAGGCTGAGGGTGCAAGGAAGTGGTACCACAAATTTTCACATTAGGTTGAAGGAACTTGTAAGGCCAAGATATCTTCAATTTATTTTATTCTTTACCATCATCTAGTACCAACTCCTCACAAATAACATGTTCATGTAGTTGGTTCCAATCAAAGGTCTTGATTTTCTTCACCACTGCTTGATACTTGCATGGCTCAACCAATTTATTCAACTTGAAGTGGCTTCGAATTTCTTCAACAGTGAAAAGAACTAACTTGCCCCGAATGGGAACTCTTCCCTTGCTATCTAGGCTAAAGAGACCGAGATAGAAATCTCTTACTAACTCAATATTCAAACTCAAACGCTCCATTATGAACTTCTTCCAACCCAATCTTTCCCCCTTCTTAAGAAATCTTTTATACTCATTTGTTTCCACTTCCTCTGCAAATTTCCGCTCGTTTGCGAGTGTCAAAGCAGGCATGATTGTGTTGCAACAACTTCTAGGACCCTAGGAGCGTCTCTCTTGTTGGGTAGAGGCATCTTGACTGGGAGAGGTTATGGTGTCTTCTCTTTCAGAATCTCATTTTCTTGTTCTTGAACACTCGAATCAACCATAATTGGTTCCACTCAAGTCACGTGACTCGGAGTTCCCTTTTGCTTTTTTTTTTTGCCTTACTCACATAAACCTCAAGTGGTTTCCTCTTGTTCTCACCCAATCCTAATCTGGATTCTTTTTCATCTCTCTCACATGAGCAAGTGTCTACGTTCTTCGTGTCATCTTCCTTTGCCTCCAACTCAAAATTTTACCAAGCTTTAAATTTTCCCTTGAATGGTTAAATAAGGTCTATTTAGAGTGTAAAGGTGTAAGTAAAGTGTTTTTCTATGTGGGTATGAATGATTTGTGGTTGAATAAGAAGGAATCAAAGGCTTAGCAAAAACAATTTTGAATTTGTTTGATTTGAATCTTGATATTTTGTGATGTTTAAATTGGTTTGATAATTGTTATTATGAATGATGTAGAGATGATTTTAGGTATGAAATTTGGGTTATTTGGTTGTATTTTGATTGTGGATGAAGGTATGGTTGAAGCTCTAATGGAGGTTGAAGGCTTGGGGAAGAAGGAGGCTTAAAGTGTAGGTCAATCATTAAACATGTATATTTTCTTGCACAAGACCTCACAGCACGCACCGGCATACCGCCTAAAAGGCCGGCATACCAGTTCCAATTTAATCTTTCTGACATTTTGATCATGGTTTGACCTTGAAGGTCGGCACGCTAAAGGGACGGCATTTCCGCTCTCTTCCTTGCTGGTGGCTGGTAGGGTGTGATACAATAATGATAATAAAAGTAAATAACTATCACCCTAACCAATTACGTTACTCACTGCAAGTATCACAGGTCGTAAGTAAGTTTTAATGATAAGTTAGATTCGTTCCAAGGACTTAGTGTGTTATACGAATAGATTACAATAAAGCATAGTGAGAATTTAGTAGCAAGGAATTAAAGACAATAAAGTAAATATGAATAATGGTGGAGAATAATGATTAAACTAAACTAATGCAATAAAATAAAAGATGTAAAAATAAGATGAGAAATATAGCTTAGGTTTGCTAGTATGCACTTATCCTTCTATATCTTCTACTAGTTAATAAGGGTGATTAAAGCTCTTAAAGTAAGTAGCCAGGATTCTATATTCCTCCTAAACCCCTTCCGGGTGGATTTAGGTGGCGACCTGAAAATTACCAGGGGACTTGGGTAAGGGGACCCTGCGCAATGATAAGTGGTTAAATCTCAAACCCTAATGACTATCTGGTTAGACAAGCCCTTCCGGATCACCACCGCACACTAGACGTTTATGTGGTGTTTCAACAATTAGACACCCTTTCTGGGTGACCGTCCAATTGCTATTAATGGGGTAGTCTATACTCGTGCACTAGCAAGAACTACGGTCAATAAATCAAAGCACATAAAATAAATATAAAGGAAGAAGCTAGAATCAATTTAAAAAGGTTTTTCCCAAACAAACTTAGATAGAATAAAATAGAATCAAAGATTATACATATTCAAGACCCAAGCTATGGGAAAATTAGTTCATGCTGGAAAGAAATAAACTAAAATGAAGATACATACTATCAACTTGCTTCTCCTGAATAATTTCTTGAAACTGGGGATGATACATACATAGTGTAGTAAGCAATCATATGAAGAAATACAACTTGGTGCTATGCAGATTTCGAAGTGTTTCTCCGTCTTTCGATGATTTGGTATATATTTGCAGCAATAGACATTACAATAGCTAACATTATAATTGCAGATTAAGCGTGTGGAGAAGTACATATATTCCTTATAAGATATTTTATCCCCATGTAATATGATTGCTTCTTTGGTAAAATAAAAATAAAAAACATCGTGCAGCATCATGGAAATAAGTTTAGAAATAAACTGGGAGAGTAAGAACTCGATAATCCAACCGTCAAACTCGGAGAAACAAGTTTGATTGCCCAAGCTTCCTATGAGATTTGGGTTTTGTATATATGTCTCATCATATCTAAGCTTAAAAAATCCCACAACAAGCAAGTAATTATAGCAGAGCATCTTAATGTAAAACTTATCATTATTATTCTAGAAAGATAAAGTTAGGACTAATCTTTAATCTTAACCGCACATAATTAGAATCACAAATTTGTAACGAAAATACACATGCAGATTTAAACATAACTCCATTTAGAATCAGTATCACATATTATAACACTAAGATCAATTTTTTAGTACAAAATACCCGATTCGCAATTGAGAGTAGAACTTTGAATTTTAACATAGTAATTAGACATGCATGGCTTCCCCAGTTCACCAGATGTTTATAAGAGGTTATCTTAAGATCCTTCTTAATACAACTAATAGCCGAGACAAGGAAAGGGATCTCGGGCTTAAAGAATCTCTTCCTAAATTCATCTAAAGTGATGTTCATAATAGCTTAATCGGCTGGCTTAGAAGCGGGGATTGGGTTTACAGTGTGGGTGGGTTAGTACAAGTAGGTTACTTCCTCTATCCCAAAAATAATGTCCACTTACTAAATATGGTGTCCTAAAAATATTATCCACTTAGAATATCAAGATACTTTTTTCCAACTTTTTTCATTATCATCTTTTTTTAAAAATTAAAATTTATATTTTCAATGTAAATTTAAAATATCAAAATACTTTATGAAAGATAATATTGTAATGGTGTATGTAATTATTGGGCAGAAGTCGGAAATCTCATAAAAAAAGATGAGAGAATAGCTGAAAAGTCTAAGATTTCTCAAATCAAATAAAGTAGAAAGAGAGGCTCCCCTTTTCGTCTATTTTGAAACCTAAGCCCACCCCTTTTACGGCCGCCGTTACTGGTGGCTTTCCACTAGTGATGGCGGCCTCCCCTTACTTTCCTTTTTAGTTTCCTTTTCTTTTCCCTTTAGATCTATATTGGTTTTGGATTTGGTTGCCTTTTCCATCCGTTCTCATTTACCACTCTTGAGGAAAAAATTGCCACCACTTGTCGTTAATAAAGAAGCACAAATCAGCGACAGTGACCGCCGTTCTCACTAGCCCGTTACTGGCGGAGTTGGGCTTCCTGTCCCCCATTGTTTTTGCGTCTCCAGCCCGTTTCCTGTCTCCAATTTTTTTGAAGGCAGATCCCAACTGAAGGCCAATTTTGACAAAGCTGATCAAGGCCGCCGATCTAGTACCGCACATCTTATGAGAATACAAGTTCTGAAGCCTTGCGTTTTGGTATTTCCTTCTTTCAAGATTTGTTTTTACAGTTTTGTTGCATTAGGTACTGCACTTTTCATGTTTATTTCCTTGATCTGGGCTGAGAATGCGGTAAATTTTTTCTCCTGGGCCGTTTTGTTCGTTTGGTTTGGCAGGCTGAGTGTTGGGTTTATCTGCTTAGTTTGTGTTAGTTTGTGGTTTGGTTTTTCATTTCCCGTCTCTTGTTATCCCTTTATAGAAGCTAGTGGTGGTTTACTTTGTTTTAATTTTATCTGTTCTCTGGGTTTCGATTGGTGGGGTTCCACGTGTTTGCCATTCACGTGGCATTTCTTCCGTCTGAACTTAATTTGGTCGATGAAATTGAACTGCTCCTGTGGAGGGTTGTGCAAGAGGTGGGATTCTTGTGTTTTTGTGTGGTGGTGTTGTTCCAGTGTTTCTTGCAGGTTCCATTTATTTCCGGGTGGTGATTCATTTAAGGCCATACTTAACCAGTTAGTTGATTCCGGTATTAGAAGTTTTGGGTTTGCCGTTCATTCAAGGTTTCTTGTGCTTGGTTTTTTCTTGTTTGTTTAAGCTGGCTTGCGATTATTTGGTTTGGCTGGAAAAGCGTTGTTTGTACTTCTCGTTTTGGTGTTTGCTTACTCATTCGGCTCTTCCCATCTCGGTTTGCGTTATTATCACTTGGGTTAGTGATACTTCTTTTGATCTGAGGGCTACCAAGATCTTCGTTAATGCAACTGTCGCCTCGGCCTTTAGAGTCAGCATCAAGTTGATTATTACGTTAGTCAGTGAAATGGTAGTCGGTTTTCTCCCCCTCGTTCCGAGGATTGAGTTTCTCCTTCTCAAGGATCATGTTCTTTCGACCCTTAGAGGTCCCAGCCCGCTACTTCGGTGGCACCTACGTTACTGTTACACTTTGGGATTATGTTGTTTGAGTTTGTCTCGTTTCCTTTTTTGGTGTAGTCGTTTTTCCTTTGTAATTGATGTTTGTTTTTCTTCGGGTTTGGTTGGTCAAACTCGGATATTTTGTAACTTTTTGATTAATATAAGCTATTGGGAAAAAAAGTCTAAGATTTCTCCAGTTTTTTTTTTTTTTTTTTGGGACACGTCCATTCTGTTTATAATGTTGCTTTTAAGTCCTTGTAATACTAATATTCTTTATTCTTTTTTTAGTCGAAAATAAAATATCATAAAACCACAAAATATTACACATTAGCCAATTCCGGTAGGTTCAAAGTCTAGCCTAATCAAATTAGCTAATTGGGAAGGAGGATGGCTACTCCAAAGGCCAAACAAATCTCCTTTAAGCTTATGTTTGGCCACCCAATCCGCTATCCTATTCTTTTCTCTCCTAACAAAGGAGATTTTCAAGTTATACATACTTTTACAAAATATAATGTTTTTAACCAAAACCTTAGTCAAGCTAGACAAATTACAATTAGCGTTAATTTGATCTACTAATCTAATATTATCACATTCTATAATTACACTTCCAGCTGGGTATCTCTTAGCCATCTCACAAGCTGCTAACACACCAAATCCTTCAGCTTCTTCTATTGAATGTGTAAATGAAGTCCTCGCAAAACCTTCCACCATGTTTCCCTTATCATCCCTTAAGACACACGCAAAAGAGCATTTGTTAAACTTTAAAAGCACTGAGGCATCAGTATTGATTTTAAATTTCCCATAAGGAGGGGGCTCCCATTTAAGGTTAATAGAAGAGTTAACCTCATCAAGGTTATTAGAACTAACTGAATCTCCAGAATTCAAAACTCCAAGAATATCATTTGGGATGATATTCTGAGTAGCCTCAGAGATTTTAATATTTGCATTTTTATACTCATCATAGGCCAAATTGCTATTTTGAAGAGTAAGTAAAGGGTCAGGAGTAATTCCTTTAAACAAGAACTCATTTCTGCCTTTCCAAATAAACCAGCAAATGTTCATAGATACTTCACTAAGATCAGTAATAATATCTGTTCTATCAATGGAAGAAATTCTCAAAAAGGAGATCCATTTAATGAAGTTATTAGATGGCTCAGCTGATGATAAAAAAGACAAGTGACTTGCAAGCCAAACAGCTCTAGACCAAGAGCAATGAAAGAGCATATGCTCAATAGTTTCATCAAAGCAACCACAAAGTTCACATAGAGGAGATGGAGAAGACCTCCTCTTAAACCTGTTAACATTAGTAGCAAGTCCATTACCACAGCATTTCCAGATAAAATTTCTAATTTTAGGTGAAACTTTTAACTGCCAAATAAAGTTCCAATCAATGGTTTCAAGCCTAAAAGAGGTAGAGCCTTTATTACCATTTTTTCTAACTTCAAGGACTTGTTGTGCCTTCCAAATCTGATTATAACAGTCCCTCACTTTTACATCTCCACTGTTTGAGCCCAACCAAAAGGGAGTATCAATGCAGTAAAAGGGAGGGATGTTAATAGCACAGATGGTTGCTACAACAGAGTCCTCAAATAAAGAGTTCAAAAGAGGGACATTCCATTCCTTAGAAGGTAAGATAAGATCTGAAACAAACTCAAAATCACAACCTGAAGGTTTAAGAATAAAAGGTTCAGAAGGGATCCATTTATCCCTCCAAATTGAAACTTTCTCACCATTACCAATTGACCAATGAATCTTATCAATAAAGCAATTTCTACCTTCCAGAAGGCTTTTCCAGCCCCAAGAGCTATTACATTTAAGAGTAGCCTCAATGAAGTCAGATTCAGGGAAATATTTCCCTTTAAAGACTTTATGAACCAGTAAGTTTTCATTGTTAAGGAATTTCCATGCATTAGATGACAGTAAGGCCAGGTTCTGAGTATGGAAGTCCTTAAATCCCAGACCCCCATCTTCTTTTGCAGTCATTAAAGTTTGCCATTTGATCCAATGGCATCTAGATTCACCTTGATTATTCCAATAGAAGTTTGAAACCAGTGAAGTAAGGTGAGTTGTTAGTTTTTTTGGAATCAAGAAAACTGACATGATATAATTTGGTATTGAGCCTATAATGGCTTTAATCAGAACCTCCTTCCCACTTTTAGATAACAATTTTGTTTCCCAATTGTCCATTCTTCTCATAATCATTTCAATAAGCCACTCAAGAGATTTAACTTTAGAGACACCCCAAGAGGATGGAATGCCCAAATATTTACCAAGATCTTGTAATTGATTCATCCTAAGCAAGGAGCTTAGTTTGTTTTTCACCTCAGGAGGGGTGTTCTTACTAAATAGGACACCACTCTTATTTAAATTTAATTTTTGCCCAGAAGCAAAGCAATACCAGTTAAGGACTGTAACAAACATCTCAACATTATATTTCTCAGCCTCTAAAAAGAAGAGGCTATCATCTGCAAAAAGCAGATGGGTTAACATAGGGGCTTTGATTGCAACTTTAATACCTCGGAGAAGATCCATTTGAACATAATAATCAATCAAAAATGAAAAAGCTTGAGTCACAAT
Organism: Nemophila menziesii; assembly: GCA_029959085.1. Taxonomy (NCBI): domain Eukaryota; kingdom Viridiplantae; phylum Streptophyta; class Magnoliopsida; order Boraginales; family Hydrophyllaceae; genus Nemophila; species Nemophila menziesii. The sequence goes on along the minus strand of JARWIR010000013.1, from coordinate 20,153,270 downwards.
ACAAAATAAGTAAGGGGAGATTGGATCTCCCTGTCTAATACCTTTGTGAGGTTCATCAATAGCATGAAGTTCACCATTGATTTTAATCTTATAAGTTACTGATGAGATACAATTTTCAATCCACTTGATCCAAATCTGATTAAATCCCATAAATCTCATTAAGTCAAGTAAGAAATCCCATTCAATATTCTCATAGGCCTTAGACATATCTGTCTTAATTGCTAAAGAATAATTCTTTGAAGATCTTTTGTTTTTCAGAAAGTGACTAACCTCTTGGGCAATCAAAATATTTTCAAAGATTGATCTACCTGGTATGAAAGCTGTTTGAGTTTCTGAGACAATTTTATCCATCCAAGGTTGTAACCTTGTTGATAAGATTTTAGAAATTACTTTGTAAATGAAATTTGCACAACTAATAGGCCTAAAAGAAGCCACAAAGTCAGGAGTTCTAACTTTAGGGATCAGTGCAATAATTGTACAGTTAATATCCTTCAAGGAGGTATTATTATTCATAAAGTCTTCCACCAAAGAGAAAACATCATTTTTAATTACATTCCAAAATTTTCTATAAAAGAAGCCTCCAAAGCCATCAGGGCCTGGAGATTTATCAGATCCCAAAGCCCAAACAGCATTCTTAACCTCCTCCATAGTAACCTTGCAAGTTAAAAGATCATTCATTTCAGCAGTAACATTCTTTTTGACCCTATGAAGTATAGGTTCATAAAATCTATTCCCATTTGATTTAAAGATGTTATTATAATATAATCTAACCTCAGAGATTATCTCATCCTTATCATAGAGCCAATCCCCATTCCCATTTTTAATTTGAGAAATTCGATTTAAGTTTCTTTTTTCCTTAGTAATAGCATGATAATACTTTGTATTTTTTACACCCAACTTAAGCCACAAATTTCTGGATCTCAACTTCCAGTACATTTCTTCTTTTTTCCAATAAGATTCCAGTTCAAAATTAAGCTTTTCCAGCTTAGTTTTGTTAATATCCGAGTAGGGGCCATTAAATAGCTTCTCAATCTGAGCTAAGGAAGATGTTATGAGTAATCTGTTATTCAGAACTCTCTTCCTAGCCCAGAGAGAAACATATTTATTAATATGTTTAATTTTCATATCAAATATGAGCACACCTGAGAAAGAATCAAAGATTTTAGTACTCCATTTATCAGTAATAAGTTTACAGAATGAATCATCAATCAACCAACTTTTATCAATCAAAAAGAGTTTCTTAGAGGTATTAGAGATACCATGGTTTAATAATATAGGGGAATGGTCTGAACCCACAGGAGGTAACACTGAGCACCATGAGTTTGGAAAGTTTGAACTCCATTCCTCATTAACAAGAATCCTATCAAGCTTTTGTTTAATGAGCTGGTTGCCACTTCTCTTATTAGACCAAGAGAAGCTACATCCCTTATCTGAAAGCTCTACAAGATTATTAGAACAAATAGTAGTATTAAATAGATCCATTAACACTTTATGAGAATTACAAATTTCACCTCCCAACTTCTCAGATGGAAATCTGATAATATTAAAGTATCCCATAATGCATCTACACAAGGCAGTTTGAGGGAGGAGATTAATTTTATCTAAAAAGATTGATTTATCAGCATCAATAGGAGGGCCATAAACAAAGACCATTTCACACTTACCCATCATCTTAAAATCATATAGGCAGTGAATTAAGTTCTTTTCAGAGCTTATAATATTGAGTTTATCTGGTATTTTGGCAAAGATTGCCAGTCCACCTGATAAACCTAAAGGGTCCACATAATCAACTAAACTTAATCCTAGTTTAGTACTAAGTTTCAAAAGTAAAGGAGATTTATTTTTAGTTTCAGAGAGAAAAAGTACCTCAATATGGTGAGCCTTAACCATGTCAACTAGGCTCAGTTCTGTCAAGGTTGTTGCAGCACCTTGACAGTTCCAAGCTAGAATCATCTTGGGTTTTGGGGTTGATTTGGGTCAACCCCGCAAACCACTTCAGAGTCAGAAGCTTCCAAATTACCACCATCTTCCCACTTAAGCTCACCATCTTCAGTTTCATCATTAGCATAGTCCAAAGCATCTGCCATCTCATCATCTTCAGCCTTAAGGGGAGAAGAGAGAGTTGCAGGTACTTGTGACACTTCTACATCATCAATAGGTAGACCTAGATCAGATCTCACTTGAAGAGTACGATTTTTGTTTCTTTCCAAAGAGCCAAAGCAGATATTCTTATCAGTGTTAAGAGTAATGGAGGGATCAATAAGAACTTTAGGGCTGGAACAGAAAGCCTTATTGGGCTGAGGCCCACAAAGAGAGTTCACCTCTCCTGGGCTAAGTGGTCGAATATCTGTTTTAAAAGCAACACCAGCAGAAATATTGAGGCCCAAGTCAGCTTTGAGCATAACAATGATGGATTGAACCAAATTACCATGTTCTATTTTAACCTTCTCCACATAATTCTCAGTCTTACTGTTTATAATCTTATTTTTGTTCTTCAGAGGCCTTTTGGATCTTTTCTTAGCAGATTGACCTTTATCCTCAGCTTTGAACACAAATTCATTAACTTTTTTCTCATTTTCAGTATACCTAATCCAATTACCAAGCTTGTTGGTGAGCTTTGAAGGATTATCACAATTCTTTTCATCATGGGATAAAATTCCACACACATTACAGAAGTCAAATAGTTTCTCAAATTTAAAAGAAATCCACACAGATTGACCACTTGAGATCTTAAACATAAACCCAGAAGAGAGTGGGTTATTTATAGCAACATTAACTCGGGCTCTAACTGTTTTATCATCTTTAAAATTGTTAGGGTCCGGCAATTCAACTGCAATAACTTCCCCCAATCTAGATGCTATCTTTGCCACATTAGCTTCCTTAATAAACAGAGGGGGAATTCCATAAATTCGAATCCAAAAAGATGTTTCTTCAAGAAGTTTAGGATTCTGTAAACATTCATCAAATCTTTGAACAAGAACATGAAACCCGAACACATGGTAGGGTCTATTCATCCAAACAATTTCAAGATCCTCTTGTTTCTCAAAACTAATCACACATAAATTAGAACCACGCTTATCTAAAGAAATCTTACCAGAAATACCCCAATATTGGGTAATAACTTTCTTTAAGTAGTTGAGATTGATGTTACCAGTAGCAATAATACGAGTAAACAGTTTTGGCTCCTCAAAGGCAGCGTATATAGCTTCTCTGTCAGGCGAGAGAATAAATTCATCTTCTGTACCATTCATCCCATCATCTTTAAGGTTCGCCATAAAGACGGAGAGAGAGGGAGAAAGTAGCTCAGAAAATAAATGTAAATGTAAAGTCAACGAAGAATGAGATCGAAACCCTAATAAATCTGATATTAGCAAAAGTAATATAGATTAAATCAAACTTCATAGATCGGAGAGCTAAGAGAGGGGTAAGTACTGGGAGAGGGAGAGGGAGAGAGAGAGAGAGAGGAAGACACTGCACTTTTACTGGTGGTTTGGGGTTGAAATGAGGCGGAGACGGTGGCTAGGGTTCGACGAGGAAGGCATCTCGGGATGCGGGTCAGAGAGAGAAGTTCAACTTCGGTATTCCCCCTTCATTTTTCTTTCTTTAGTTGGAATATATTCTTTATTCTTTCGTTCCTTATCTTAGTATTATTAAATCATTTATCTCCTTTACTAGTAGTAATAAAGTCTCTCTTATCTACAAATGTATCTAACGGATACGCAATGGACTAATCTTTCTTCTTTTGGATGAGTGCAATGGACTATTTGCTTTATATATTCTTACGGAAACTTCAAATGGGCTATTTACTTTATATATTCTTTATGTCTCGATACTATTTATTTTGATAGATCACAAATTTTAATGAATCCGTGCTGTTAATGTTGTTTTATTTTTATTTATTTTTTTGTTTATAATATTGTTTTAAGTCCTTGTAATTAGGGGTATGTATGTAGGGGTGTGGATCGGGTTAGAAAACCCGCATAACCCGACCAACCCGATTACACTAACCCTAAATAATACGGGTTAGTTTTCTATTGGGTGGGTTGCGGTTTACATTATAGAAAAAGTATACACTTTTTGCGGGTTGCGGATTTTAAACTTGAAACCCGCAAACCCGCATACCCGATTACCATGTAGTATAAATTATTAGAAAAAATTGTATTGCTCATTTTATTCAAATAAATTTGTATGGTCATGTGATTCTCACTCTATATTTCTTTTTCTATTCCTTCCCTTTTTAATTTTTTAAATCCCTTGGTATTTCAAATATATTTTTTCAAATGAATCTGTTTTCATTTCAGTTATGATATTATCTCAATCTTTTGTTTAATTCATAAATTTATTTTTCTAAAATCTCATTTTATATTTTTTAAAATCAGAGATGATTTAAAATGTATATGAGTATCATAAACTATATTTGTGTTGCAACATGCATTTGTAATATAATCCTGTCGAATGATTATGGATACAATTTCGCCTTATTTATTAAACTAAATCACCCGCAATCCACCCGCAACCCGCTCAACCCGAAACTCAATGGTTTATATAATGGATTGGGCGGGTGCGTGTCTCATTTTTTAAAACCCGCACAACAACGGGCGGTTTGTGGGTTGAGTATTTTTCATCCAAAACCGACCCGCGCACACCCCTATATGTATGCATCTTAAAACTACGGTTTGGCAAGGTTTAATCTAGATCTAGTTTATTCTTTTAAGGTTCAATCTAACGGATTTTTGGCGGGTTCTTAACAGGTTTGGGTTCTTGATGGACCTTTATATAAATATATTTTAATATTTATAAAATTGTTATTAATTAAATTTAGTTTTGTCTTAATTTTATACAATATTATTATCTTTTAATTTATTTTATCAAAACTTGACACCCAACTCTTATATTTTAAATATATTTATATAAATTATTAGTGTTTAGATGATAATAGAAAATAAATATTTATATTTATCGAGAAAAAATTCATAATACTTTATTTTGTATTATATCACCGAATAGATAATTATATTGAAATAATATTAATTAATGTAAATGTCATATTAGTTGAAATTTAGTATTAATATAATATTATATTTTAGTATAGAAAAAAAATCATATCAATGACCGTGGAACATTTATACAAAAAATATTATTATTGACACTATGTTAAATTTTTTTTTAAAAATTGACAAAGTTCTAGAAATTTCTTTAAATAATAAAAAAATATAAAAGTTAAAGATTATATAAGATACATAATATATATATATATAAAATAATATATTTATATGATAGGTATGTCTGGTTGGATCAAGCGGGTTTTACAAACATAAAAGTCTGGTATAGGTCTGAATCCGCAGGTTTTGCTAAATCTAATACCCAGTATAGACCCAAGACTCGTGGAAATAAATATTCTATATGGATTAGACTATGACAGATTAAGCGTTCCAAACGAGTTAAGCGGGACATTTGCAACCCTTACTTAAAATACTCTTATTCCGTAGAACTTTTATTAAATAGATATGTAGAGCCGGTCCAATAAACCAAAATATACTTACTTACCTAAAACAAGATTTCTTTTTCAGAAATTTTATGATTATAAAAATATTATTTCGATAAAATTTGGGCTCTTTTTTATCCAAAAAAAATTAGAACCTAAAGCGACCGTTTTCACTACGCCGCGTCAAGGGTCTCGCGACTACAAGAGTAGTCGCTAAAAATAATAAAAGTAGTTGCTAGAAATCGGATCAAGGATCTAACGACTACATGTAGTCGTTTCGCGAAAAAATTGTCGTTAGAAGGTAAACCTTACGACTACACGCGTAGAAATAGTCGTTAGAGTCAATGGCATTATTAACGACTACATTGTAGTCGCTAGATAAAGCTTCTTCTAGCGACTACTTAGTAGTAGAGAAAAGCTAATTTTATCATCGACTACAACGTAGTCGAGAATAGAGAAGTTTATTAACGACTACATAGTAGTCGTTATAACTACAAGGTATAGCGACTACTTGATGTAGTCAATAACGACTACTCTGTAGTCGCTACAAGTAATTATTTATTTAAAAAAAAAATATAAAAACACAATTTTTGAATTATTTTTAATTACAATTCTGTAATTACAAATAATTCGAAAATCATATTTTTTTTTTTTAAAAAAAAATAATTAATAAATAAAAATACAATTAACAATTCAAAATAATTAATTAAAATATATAATTAAACCAAAGTCAAACCCGGTCAAAGTCAAAGTCATAAAAAGTCTTAATACAAACCAAATAAAATTAAACCAAAAGTCTTAAAATATAATAAAATAAACATCAAACAACCACAATATCTAACATCCGAGCTTCGTGTAAACGTTTTCATCATTCCCGGGCTCGTAATCATCTTCATCCATTTCAACATCTTCAACATCTTCACCAGAACTACTACTGCTACTATCATCATCTTCTTCATCTTCATCACCGCTAGGAGGAGTGGGGCCCGCATTCATAGGCTGGAAGGGGGTCTCGCCTTTATCTGCCCTCAACTGATTAACGTACGCGATGACATCATTCACAACAGCCATCGAAAAAGGTGGAGGCGCGGTGCTAGTAGATCCTTCAGGGCGGGGGAATGGGGGAAGACCGCTGGACACTCGGAGCTCGTTAATCGCCGCCATCATCTCCTCGTGTTGCTCGTTCCGGGCTGGAGTAGTATTAGCCTTGTTCTTCGATTTTCTCGGACGGCCAATGCCCGGAATAAAGCTCCTCTTCGGTGACCCAACCGCCTTCGCGGTGCTCCTCACGTAATCGTATTGCTCCTTTTGACTCATTTCTTCCCAATCGGTTGACTCTGATTGACTTTGAGTCACCTTTTCCTTCATCGCGTCCTTGAGCAATTTCTGTTACATAATAAACAATATATCAATTAAATTTGACTTTAGATGAAAAAAATAATTAATAATGAACTTAAAAAAAAACTTACATCAGCTTTTTCGTAGCCCACCGACCTCCACTCTCTGGTCTTCTTGCTTTTCCCAACCACCTCGTAAAAACCACCCATACGCGGAATTGGGATGTCTTGTTGGGTAGCCTCGTCCCTTATCACCAGATTCCCTCCCGGGATTAATTCTTCACCCTGTTTCAGAAAAATAAAAAATATTCAAAATAAATAATAAATTAATAATTAAAAAATTTACTTAAATAAAAAACCACCTCGTATAGCATATCCCGAGTTCGGGAATACCTCCTCTACCCCGCTCCACTCTTGTTTTTCTGCTTTTCTCGATTCTTTTTATTTTCCTTTGCTTGATTCTGAAAAAATTTAAAATTCAATTATTAATAAAAACAATTATAATTTTAAATATATACTAAAATTAAAAATAACCAAAAATTCACCTTAGCTTTTCTCGAGCCCCAATACTCACAACACTTAGTCCACACCTCATCTGATATCCAATCCGGCTTCAAACCCTTTCTACAATAATGCTTCTTCACGTAATATTTGTAATCCTTAAATCTCATCCTCATCGTATCATCCAAGTTTCCGTAAATTGAATTCCAGTCTTTCCTCTTTCTCCAAGTCTTTATGTCAAAATATTTCTGTAAAAAAATAAATTATTTAAATTTAAATTAGAATAATAAATTAAGATTTAAAAATATTAAAAATTAAATTTATACCGCTAATCTCTTAATCACAGCGTTTTTTTCCGCGTCCGACACTTTTTTCCAAGCCGGGTGATAGGGCGGAATCCTCTCTCGTACTGCAATCCCAATCACTTGAGCAACGTGGTGCCCGTACTTGCCTGATGGACTTCACGTGTCGTCTAGTATACAAAAGTTGACTGGCAAAGGATACCCAACAGCTTTTAGTGCCCTCATCGCAGTTTTTAGGGCACCTCCACCCCTTGTTTTCCGTGCAGGGGGATCTGTTTTAACATTAAATTAATTAGTAGTGACTTTATTTTTTAAGCAAGTATTGAGTTGAATTTGTTTATTTACCGGGCTGGTTTGCACAGTCGGCTAGGTTTCGGTTCGGATTCTCGTTTGGGTCCCTCCCCCCACTAGCCCCTCCGTGATGTCGAGACATGACATCGGCCATCTAGCATTTTATAGGTAAATTAAAATACAGAATAAAAAATAACATAAAAAATACTAAATTATTACATCACCAAAAATAAAAACATGAAAATATAATTAAATAAATTATTACAATCATAAATCAAATAAATTAAATAAATTAAAAACGTAAATAAATCATCGGGAATCTTTAACATCCAATATATAGCACTTAGCACACGTACAATCTGTTTTATACAAAAATATTTATATTAGTCATAAAATAAAATAAATTATAATTATTTTGTAATATTTAAAAATCTATATTTTATAAATTTGCATAAAAGGTCCCTATATTTTTTTTAAATTGCATAAAAGTCCCTTAATTTTTTTAAAAAAATGCATAAAAGCCCCTTTATTTTATAAAAACTTGTATAAAAGTCCAAATTTATTTTTCTAAAAATTCATGAAAGTCCCTATTCATTATTATAAAATTGCATAAAGGTCCTTATTTATTTCTTTAAATTGCATAAAGGTCCCTATATATTTTTTAACACATAACAAAGATTAATCTAACATTTTCTAAAAAACATAACAAAGATTAATCTAACATTTTCTAAAAAACATAACAAAGATTAAAAAATTCCCAAAAAATCATCCTACTTAATTTTCAATCAAAAACCATGAATTACATGTTTAAATTAACAAAAACCAAACCCTATTAACACTAATCATTCTCGGAATTAACAATCAAACACCAAAAAATGGAAAAAAAATTTAATTAGATTTCACAAACTATATTTTTAAGGCATTTAACATCAATTTTTTGGTTTAAAACATTCATACAACAATCTAATTACACCCTACTATATTCGGAATTAAAAATAACATGTAATCATCAAAGAAAAAAATCAAAAAAAACTTGAAATGAAAATTAAAAATCAAAAATTGGTTGGAATACTAACCTTTTTGGATGAAATTGGAGCTGATTTGGTGTTGAATCCATGCCATATTGATTCGGAATGAAACACAAACAAAAAAAAAGTTAATTAGAAATGTAAAAATGGAGGAAAAAAGATTAATGTAAGATTGAAAAGAGAATAGAATGAGATTAGGGGTTGGATTTGTTTACCTTTGTTGAAGATATGATGCTAGAATCGCCCCTTGGAGTGGCTGAAAATGGAGCTCTCGTTTTTTAGAAATTTTGTAGAAAGAATGAGAGTGAAGAAATGAGCTCTCGGTTTAGATATAGGGTTTTTTTCTAGCGACTACTTTGTGTAGTCGCTAGAGACAAGAAAGTACTTACACGTGTCTTGAATTTGACCACGTCAACTAGTCTTTAGCGACTACAATGTAGTCGCTAGACGTAAAACTAAAACGCGTGTCCTTTCGTGGGCGGGAAAATGGACCGCCATCGAGTAATGGGAATTAATTCGACAATTCGCGACTACAAAGTAGTCGCTAATGGATTATGGTTATTAGCGACTAGTTCATGAACATGAACTAGTCGCTAGAGGTGTTTAGTAGTCGCTAAAACTTTTTTTTTGAAAATATACATAAATCCACTTACAATTACCCAATATTTTAATTCTCTTCCAAATAATCATTTAAATTAAATTCATTTAAATAGTTAAAGTTGATAGTTTAGAGTCAAAGTTGATAGTTTAGAGTCAAAGTTGATAGTTTAGAGTCAAAGTTGATAGTTTAGAGTCAAAGTTGAGTGTTTAGAGTCAAAGTTAATAGTTTGTGGTCAAAGTTGAGTGTTTAGAGTCAAAGTTGATAGTTTAGAGTCAAAGTTGATAGTTTAGAGTCAAAGTTGATAGTTTAGAGTCAAAGTTGATAGTTTAGAGTCAAAGTTGATTGTTTAGAGTCAAAGTTGAGTGTTTAGAGTCAAAGTTGATAGTTTGTGGTCAAAGTTGAGTGTTTAGAGTCAAAGTTGATAGTTTAGAGTCAAAGTTGATAGTTTAGAGTCAAAGTTGATAGTTTAGAGTCAAAGTTGATTGTTTATAGTCAAAGTTGAGTGTTTAGAGTCAAAGTTGATAGTTTATGGTCAAAGTTGATAGTTTAGAGTCAAAGTTGATAGTTTAGAGTCAAAGTTGATAGTTTAGAGTCAAAGATGATAGTTTAGAGTCAAAGTTGAGTGTTTAGAGTCAAAGTTGAGTGTTTAGAGTCAAAGTTGATAGTTTAGAGTCAAAGTTGAGTGTTTAGAGTCAAAGTTGATAGTTTATGGTCAAAGTTGAGTGTTTAGAGTCAAAGTTGATAGTTTAGAGTCAAAGTTGATAGTTTGTGGTCAAAGTTGATAGTTTAGAGTCAAAGTTGAGTGTTTAGAGTCAAAGTTGATAGTTTGTGGTCAAAGTTGAGTGTTTAGAGTCAAAGTTGATAGTTTAGAGTCAAAGTTGATTGTTTAGAGTCAAAGTTGATTGTTTAGAGTCAAAGTTGAGTGTTTAGAGTCAAAGTTGATAGTTTGTGGTCAAAGTTGAGTGTTTAGAGTCAAAGTTGATAGTTTAGAGCCAAAGTTGATAGTTTAGAGTCAAAGTTGAGTGTTTAGAGTCAAAGTTGATAGTTTAGAGTCAAAGTTGATAGTTTAGAGTCAAAGTTGATAGTTTAGAGTCAAAGTTGATTGTTTAGAGTCAAAGTTGAGTGTTTAGAGTCAAAGTTGATAGTTTAGAGTCAAAGTTGAGTGTTTAGAGTCAAAGTTGATAGTTTAGAGTCAACGTTGATAGTTTAGAGTCAAAGTTGATAGTTTAGAGTCAAAGTTGATTGTTTAGAGTCAAAGTTGATTGTTTAGAGTCAAAGTTGAGTGTTTAGAGTCAAAGTTGATAGTTTAGAGTCAAAGTTGATAGTTTAGAGTCAAAGTTGATAGTTTAGAGTCAAAGTTGATAGTTTGTGGTCAAAGTTGATAGTTTAGAGTCAAAGTTGATAGTTTAGAGTCAAAGTTGATAGTTTAGAGTCAAAGTTGATAGTTTGTGGTCAAAGTTGATAGTTTAGCGTCAAAGTTGATAGTTTAGAGTCAAAGTTGATTGTTTAGAGTCAAATATAAACAGTTTAAGTCAATAAATTCACCTCAAATATAAAAAATTTAAGTCAATAAAATGTTTTAATACAAATAAACCAAAAGAAAAAAATCCTACTCAGAATCAGATCCACTAACAACTATAGGTTCGTCATCGCTATCAACCTCAATAGGTTCTTCCTCATCACCGTATTCATCCAAGGTGTCATCTTCAATTTCCTCATTTTCATCAACAACCATATCAAAGTTCAAAGCAACAAAAAAATGAGCAGGGTCAATCTCGATCTCCTCGGTGGATGCCAAGTTCACCGGATCGGAAATCGTCTCGGGGTTCACCAAAGGGATAGTGACACTCGCGTCTCTAGTGGGCATTGATTCTGCACCCCATAACTCAGGACTCCATCCATGTCTATCATTGAGTTCCCATACTACTTTCCATCCTTTTTGTGATTTCCTTAAACTAATCTCGTCTATGTAAAAAACTTTTTTTGCTTGAGTAGCTAAGATGTACGGCTCTGATTCCCAAAAAAAATTAGACGTGTTGATAAGAGTTACCCCATTCTCTTCTCTCGGTTTACTCGTGTTATACCAATTACATTCGAACAGCACAACAGAACAGTCATCGTCATATGTGACCTCTATAACCTTGACGAATTCACCATAAAACGGTTTTCCATCATAGATGGCGGATACACCGTAATCTTGTGTCACCCTTGTTTCACCCTTTTCTTTGGTGACCCATTTAACACCATTCACAACACATGAATCGTACTTATAAACTGCACCATGAGACTTACTAGCCAATGCAATCATCTCACTTGTAGCGAATGCATCACCTTCTTTTTCCATTTTATAAACCTACAAGCATAAACAATTATAACAATGTTTCCTAAAATGGAATATTATTTTTGTATTTGAATGGATGTATACCTTATGCAGAAACCAGTCTCGGAAATTTTGCCGATGTTTCCTATCTTTTACGGTTGGGGAACCCGATAACGTGGCTTTGTGTTATCTGCACATTTGACGATCAATAATGAATAAACATTTAATAAATAAATTGAAACCTTACATCATCAAATGTTGGATTTCATTGCAATTAAGTAGGATATACCAGTCTATTTGCTCCTTCTCGTTATATTCTAAATTACCATACTCTTTTTTATCTATAGGAATACATTGGCTCTTAAATACGGACAAATCTTTAGGTTGAGCTTCGATATCGGTATATCTACCCGGATCATTAAACTTTGTTTTTTCTTCTTTAAGGTAACGCGATATGAATGTCAAAGTCTCCTATACAACGTATCCCTCGGCGATTGAACCCTCCGGCCTAGCCGGGTTTCGTATGTACTCCTTTAATTTCTTTAGATACCGCTCAAACGGGTACATCCAACGCATCTGAACCGGTCCCCCTAACAAAGCCTAGTCGATAAATGAATGACCAAGTGGATCATTATATCGAAAAACACGGGAGGTAAAATCATCTCCAATCTACACATAACTTCAACCACTTTCTTCTTCCCCTTTTCTAACTCTTTCCTACTCAGATTTTTATTACACACAACTCTAAAAACGTTGGCTAGACCGATAATCGCGTCACTAATCGCTTTGTCTTCGAAAAGCCCTGGGAGACTAGCCACAAAAAGGTACTGCATCATCACGTGACAGTCGTGAGATTTCATTCCTATAATCTTGCCCAAGTCACTTTGAACGTTATTTCTCAAACTCGATGCGAATCCATCGGGAAACTTCTGTGTCTTCAGCCATTCAAGAAATACTTTCCTTTTTTCCTTGGATAACGTATAATTAGCTCAAGGCATTACTTGTTTACCATTTCTATCTTTCAACCACAAATCTGGCCTGATATTCATTTCCTTGAGATCAATTCTCGCTTTCACGTTGTCTTTGTTAAGTTTCCCATCAAGACCTGTTACTGTGCCGAGAAGAGCATCACACACGTTTTTCTCGCAATGCATGACATCAATGTTATGTTTCAACAAGTTTTCGGACCAATAAGGTAAACGATAAAAGATACTCTTTTTCTTCCAATTGAATACACGAGGACCAGTCTTTCTCACAATCTTTCCCCCAAAATCCTTGTGTTTCCCGGGAAGCACAATGGGAAAGCCATCTAACTGTGTCTGAATATCGGCAGGTTTATATTTCTTCGGTGGTCGCCTCTCATCAGATTCCTTGTCCAAAATATTTTCGTTTCTAAAACAATGGTTGATAGGTAACCAACGTCTATGGTCGAAGTAAGCAACCCCTTTCTTCACGCTCAATGACGGAGTAGAATCCATGCATTCTGGACAAGCTTTGTAACCTTGACCCGACCATCCCGAGGTGTATGACCTAGCGGGAAAATCGTTAGTCGTAGACAACAAACAAACCTTCATAGTAAACTCTTCCTTCTTGTGGGCATCATAAGTAATAATACCCTTACCCCACAACTCGTCCAACTCATCTATAACAGGACGAAGAAAGACGTCTATGTCCTTGCCGGGTGAACGGTGTCCCGGAATCAACAAACAAAGCTGGAAGTTCGTCTCCTTCATACACTCCCACGGTGGTAAGTTGTAGACGGTCAATATAATCGGCCACATGTTGTACGAGTTGTTCTGCATAGAGAATGGGCAAAAGCCATCGATACCCAAACCCAAGAAGACGTTCTGAGGTTCACTGGCAAACTCGGGATTTAACTGAACAAATCTCTTCCAACTATCTCCGTCAACCGGATGACGCAACAAATCTGGATCTGTATTCTTCCCTATTTGGTGCCAGATCATATTTTCGGCTGTGTGTCTCGAAGCATAAAGTCGCTGCAGCCTAGGGGCAATCGGGAAATATCTGAGTTTCTTATGCGCTACTTCAATACCCTTCTTCGGGTCCCATCTGGACTTATTACATACTGGACACTTTTCGAGGGAGGCATTCTCCTTGTAAAACAAAGCACAATCGTTCACGCAAACATTAATGGTATCGTAACCCATACCTAAATTTTTTAACTTTTTGTTGCATGCCTCGTATGAATCGGGCAACGTATGAGGTTTGGGCAACACACGGCACAAAAGATCAAGCAACTCGGTGAAAGACGTGTTAGACCACTTGTTCCTCACCTTCACGTGCATTAGCTTCGCAATGAAATTTAATGAACTCATGACATCACAACCAGGGTATAACTCGGTCTCTAAATCGGAAAACATCGTTTCGAATTTGCCACGGGCTGTACTGTTCGAGTCTGTCATCTCGGTGTCACCGGAATGACCACCAACCTCGTAATTAGGTCTCAAATCATCGTATACATCCAACATTTCATTTTCTTCATATCGAGTCTCGGGAATATCCTCGGGCTCACCATGCTTTGTCCAAATATCATACGTCTCCAAAAACCCATGCAGTAACAGATGTGACCTAACTTTGACCACCGTATACCGACGATAATTCGAACACTCATTACACGGACAAAAAATTGTTTCTTCACCAGGAGGTTTATTCTTTTCAGCAAAAGCAAGGAATGCTTCTATCCCCTTAATAAATTCACGCGAAACTTTATGAGCGGTACCAATCCAACTCTTATCAATACCCGAAGCCATAGTCAACTATTACAATATGAAAGAATACAACATAAATAAAATGAAAAAAAAATTATTACATCACCAAATAAATAAATAAAAATAAAACGAGAAAAAATTATTACATCACCGATTACATAAATGAATAAAAAATAAAAAAATTATTACATCACCGATTAATTAAATAAACAGAAAATGAAAAAAATTATTACATCACTGGTTAAATAAATAAATATAAAATTAAAAGCACACAAAATATTACATCACCAAATAAATGCATAAATATAAAATTAAAAGCATACAATATATAACATCACAAAATAAATACCTAAATAAAAAATTAAAAGCATACAAAATATAGCATCATACACTAATATATCATACAAATATATATATATATATATATATATATATATATATATATACTTAATATATACTTAATATAATATTTATAATTCAAATGAAATTATTAAATGATTAGAGATATATACATAGTGATATTATATATTTAGAATTAACTATACAATTGTAATCAAATAAGGAAAGGATGAAAAAGACACATACTTTTGGGCAAATTTGGAAGGAAAAATTGATGATTGAGGCGGTCCCACGTTGATGTTTGACTCGGGAAAGCTTGTCCACGTGTTGAATTGATACTATTTACCATTTACAACATAATTGCATGAAAGTAAAAGAAATTTGAAAGAGTTTTATGGAATAAAAAATACCTACTTTTGGGCAAATTTGGAAGGAAAAATTGATGATTGAGACGGTCCCACGTTGATGTTTGACCCGGAAAAGCTTGTCCACGTGTTGAAATACCTAATAAGTGATACTATTTAACATTTACTACACAGTTGAATGAAAGTAAAAGATATTTGATAGAGTTTTATGGAACAAAAAATACCTACTTTTGGGCAAATTTGGAAAGAAAAATTGATAATTGAGGCGGTCCCACGTGATGATTGACCCGGGCAAACTTTTCCAAGTGTTAAAATAATTTTTAATGATGAATTGTGGAAAAAAATTGGGAGAGTTTTGAGAGAAAGAAAGAGAAATTATATAATAATGGTGTATTGAGTAAAGCAATGGGCAAGTTACTGTTGGAAAACACGCTACCACTATTCGCGACTACACGAGTAGTCGCTAAAGAATAAAAAGTAGTCGTTAGAAAGGACTACTAACGACTACACAAAGTAGTCGTTAAATACTCTAATATCTAGCGACTACTTAATGGCGGTGGGAAATTAATTAAAAATTACAAAAAATCACTCGCGACTACGTCATACGTATTGGCGACTACTTCTTGTAGTCGTTAAACGCGAAACTTACTAACGACTACGCTGTAGTCGAGAAACATTACCTGTAGTCGTTAAATTGAAATAGTCGCTACTGGCTCTGGTCTTTAGCGACTACAGCGCGTAGTCGCTAGAATGTTAGTCGCGAGAGGTAAATGCGGGAGTAGTGTTTAGTGGCTTTGTCCAAAAGACGTCCCTATAAATATGTCAATAATAAGTCTTAAAAGTATGCATATGTATGTCATGCCTTAGGCATGTTTAGATTAAGGAATGATTCTTTAATAAATAAAATGAAAAAAAAGGTTTAATAATGAAATTGAAAAAAATCTGGTTTGATTGAACAAAAAGAAAAAAAGGAATTTTATTATATAATAAATATTTGGTATTTAAATTAAAAAAACAAATAATTATTTTTATAACTAAATGATTAATATATCCTTATTAAATTACTATATTTGTTTCAAAATATTTGTTCACTTTATTTTTCACACATATTAAAAAATATAATCATTACATTCTTTGTTAGTACAATATATTTTTCATAAAGCGTTTTGTTTGTATTGAAAACATAAATTTTAATATTTTATTAAATATAATAATAAAAAAATAAATATCTTGATATTTTAACTAAGACAAAAATTTTGAACCTACATTTGTAATAAGTGGACAAACATTATAAAATATGAGAGTATATTATAAATAAAAAACAAGGTTAGTTTACCAGATAATAGAAAAGTCAATAAAAAAATTGTAGATAAGAACATAGGTATTTTACAAATATCTTACTAACCGTATTCCAAACAAAAAAATAAATTCTTGAAATCTATTGATATTATAAAATAAAAACTTAGCGGTTCGAATCGTCTAGTCATGATCGTTTTACACCTCCCCTTTTTTTTACTCTTTCTCAATTAATGACATTAAATGATTCACTTATAAATAAGAAACTATATTAGTTTTACCCATTTCGTCAAACTAAAATAAAAAATAAATAAAAAACAAAAAGAAATCAGTCTAAACTTAAAAGTTCAAAACACATTTTTTTTCTTTCCTTCTTGCCTAAACCTAGCCTTGTTTGGTTTGTGAAAATATCTTCTATCTTTTTTTTTAGAGTATATTTTTCAAAAATGATTTTCATTCTCTTTTCAATATTTTCAGAAAATATGGAAAACATCGATTTCACATTCTTCAATAGTTTTCATTTAATTTTTCAGAAAACTGTTTTTATTTTCTTTATCCAAACACGTTTTCATTAGTATTTTGAAAAATATAGAGAATGAAAACAAAAATTATCCATTATTTTCACGAAACAAACGGGTCCTTTCCTTTTCCTTCTCCTTTTTATTTACACGGCTCAACCCATCTCACTTACGTCAGTCGTCTAACTCTTCCCCTTTCCTCTCTCGCACCACCACATATACAAGTTTGTTCTATGGTTGTTCAAAGCCTACACTCTTCAAAACCCAAATCAAAAGTTTCAGAATCACCTTCACCATTTAACATGTAAACCAACTATTCTCCACCATCATCAACCCGGCTTGGCTACGCCATCTCTTCACACTCACCTTTCCACCAAGCTGCTCTCTAGCACAAGAAAACCGGCGCCGGCTGGGGACCATTCTCCACCATCATCAACCTCACTTGGCTACGCCATCAACAATTGAAGAAACCATATTAAGGTAAAAAAATGATTTAATTTTTTACATCGCTTTTATAATTTTTCAAAATTATTTGATTTAAGGGTAATTGTTTATTGTATTTTATACAAATCCTACAATGGTCATTTTTACCTTTCCACCAAACTGCTCTCCAGCATAAAAAAACAGTCGCCGCTAGGGGACCATTCTCCACCATCATCAAATCGGCTTGGCAAAAAATCCAAATTAAGGTAAAAAGATTAATTTTTACCATTGAAACTCTAAAAAATTTAACTACTTCTAACCTAATCTCATTACTTTTCCAATTTTTCAGAATTATTTGTTTTAATTATAATTACAGTCGTGTTGTCACTCTTCTAAACAAGAAAATCGCCGCCATTGGAGGACTGTTCGCCACCATTATCAACCGGTCTTTGCAAAGAACCCAAATTAAATTAAAAAAATTATTTTTATTATTGAAATGAATCATAAAACTCATCTCTCCACACTCGTATTGAAAAAAAAAACAAAAAGAAATCGCTTCACACTCACCTTCCTACCAAGTGCTCTCCTGACTAGAAAACCGCCGCCACTCGGAGACCATTCTCCACCATCATCAACCGACTTACCGAAGAACCTAAATTAAGGTAAACAGGTTTATTTTTACCATTGAAAGTCTAAAAAATTGAACCGTTTTTAACCTAATCTCATTACTTTTACAATTTTTCAGAATTATCTAGTTTAATTATAATTACAGTCGTGTTTATTATATTTTTATTTAAATCCTACAATGTCCATTTAAGCATGCTTTATTTTTTTACCTTAAACCCGTGTGTTTTACGGGTAGCATAAATTCATAAATAAGACTCTTAAAAAAAAAATCTTGGCCACTAATTGCTTAGTGTTTAGGTATTCGAGCTTAAAGGTTCAACAAGCTATAGTATTAGTAAAATAAGGATTCATATTTATATGAAACCATTTCAGCATTGTGATTATATCATACATTGTCTAGGGGGACGTTTAAGACCATACAGAGATTTTTTCAACAAACACACATGTTTAGGATTATTTTTATCAACAAAATCTTCAGGTTGCCTCATATAAATAATTTCATCTAAATCACCATGCAAAAAAGAAGTTTTATCATCTAATTGCTCAATCTCAAGACCAAAACAAGCAGCATAAGCAAGCAGGACCCTAATGGTCTTAAATTTAACCACGGGAGAGAAAAACTCATTAGAATCTAATCCCTCTCTATGAGTATACTCCTTAGCCACTAACATATCTTTATATCTAGGGGGATCAGAATCATTCATACCCTCTTTAAATTTATACAATGACATACACTCAACGATTTTTTGTTGCTCAAGGGGTTTCACAAAAATCCATGTCTTATTTTGGTCAAGGGACAAAATTTCATCTTCATAGCATCATTCCACTTAACAAAATCACTAGACTCAGGTGCATCCAGATAAGAGGTGGGTTCAGTATTTGTTACCTCAACAACTGCATTTAAAGTTGTATAGACAAGATCAGCATATGAATACCTTGAAGGTGTCTTATATCCCTTCTTTCTCTGTCTCTAGCCAATTTATACCCTTGAAGTTGCCCTAGTGATGACTTAGGGAGCTGATAAGTGCCTTCAGTGTCCTCAGGAGCTTCATCTTCATCATCATCCTGGGTATGATCAGCTACAAGGTCTCCAATTGGATTGCACTCTCAGGTTCAGGCTCTACCTCTTTCTCAATTCCCACATTTTTTTGAGGTTCCATTGGTTCAGCAGTTTCATCATTCTCTACAATCATCTTGAAAGGAAAAGTAAGTTCATTAAAGATTACATCTCTACTAATAATTACTTTGATCCCTCTAGCATATTTTTCCCACAACCTATAACCTTTAACTCCCTGCTGATTTTGGTAACCAGTTATGATACACTTAAGGGACCTTGGGTCAAGCTTACCATCCTTGGTATATGCATAAGAAGCACAACCAAAAGGCCTGGGGTATGATAGGTCATGTTGTTGGCCTTTCCATGTCTCCATAGGTGTTTTTAGGTCAACTAGCCTGTTAGGTTTCATGTTCACTAAGTAAGTAGCTGTATACAAAGCATCACCCCAAAATTCTGTAGGCATATAACATACATCTCACTTTATCAAGTAAAGTTATGTTCATCCTTTCCACCACACCATTTTGTTGTGGTGTGCCCCTCACAGTCATGTGTCTCAAAATCCCATTATCCTTACAATATGAATCAAACTCAAGGTTACAACACTCTAAACTATTATCAGTTCTCGAAACTTTTAAAGTTAAACCAGTTTGTTTCTCCTCTAAGGCTTTCCACTCTCTAACTTTTGAAAAAGTTCCGTCTTTAGTTTTAAGTAAAAAAGTCCACACTCTCCTACTATAATCATCAACAAAAGAAAGTAAATACTCAAAGTTACCATGAGCATCATACCTCTCAGGACCCCAGATATCATTTTGAACATATTCAAGGCAAGCCTTGGACTTATGAGTCCCATGCTTAAAACTTAACATGTGCTGTTTACCGGAAATGCAAGTTTCACAGAAAGGAAGATTACCTATTGCATCTTTACCATCATACCTTGTTTACTTAGCAAAGTGAGTCCTTGATGACTCATATGCCCAAGCCCTAGGTGCCATTTCTCAGTGGTTTCCTGAGATATAGTGTTAGTAACATTGTTCACAAAAGCAGATAAGTGACTACCATTTAACATATTAGGCCATCATGTTTAGTACCAGTTAACATAAGTTTAGAGTCCTTATACACATGCATGATACCATTAGACACCATACAAAGACAACCAAGATCATCTAATGCACCTAAAGATATCAAGATTATTTTAAAATTAGGAATATATCTCACATTGATAAGTGGTGGTCCTTTGTGTGTTCTAAAAATAAATGCAAATGCTAATCGAACCACAACCGCAAGTGTACGGTTGTCCCAAGTAGTATGTATGATAATACAGATTCGTTCCAAGGACGGATGGTTGATCACAATGTTTAGCAAGTAGTGATTGATGCACTTATGAAAGTAAAAGATAATAAAATGTTTGTTTGGTTTTGTTTATTAAAACTACTAAATGAAAGACAAATTATAAATGCAAGTAAAAGCTAAGACGCAAGTGAAATAAGTGAAAACGCAATATGAGATGTAGTACTTGAGAACGCAAGGATCCTCCTAATCTTACTTCCTAACTTATGCTGTTTAAGGGCTAAACTGGTCAATTACACTGGTCGGGATTCTAAATTCCTTATACCCCCGTCAGGGTGGACTATAAGGCAATCCTAAAGTGTCACTAGTCCCGTCAGGGTAAATATGATCCACCGTTGGATGATTAAGTGTTTTACCTCATTGGCCCTAGAATTAGCTAAGTTTGTCAGAATCAATAGCTTTTATCCTAGATTGAATAATTGATTCTATACCTAAACCCTCCGTCAGGATGATCCACACGCCACATATGTGGAATAGCTTAGATACTAATACCTAATCTTAGTTCGCGACTCTAAAATCAGTAAATAATCACAAATTATCGAAAAGAGTAATGAACCCAATCTAATTTAATTTAGCATAAACCCAAATTCAACATTCGTTATTTCATAAAATTAAGATTCACCCATTGTTTGTTCTCAAGCACTATTAAAAGCTTAGCTCATATTAAATTTAAAAACTAAATTAAAAGAAAGGGAATTCATATTGTTTACAAAATTAAAATATAAAAAGAACCTAATTTCCGGAATTGGAATGACTACGAACGGAGCTATAGACCCACTCCACCTCTTGTAGCTTCTTATTCTTCCTTCTGTTGCTTCTCTCTGGTGTTTTAATCTTGTGGAATGTGAATTGTGTGAAAAATAGAAGTTCAGACCTCCTTTTATAAGTGTAAAAACGGATTAGGGCTTGGACCAGAAAATAGAATATTAATTAAATGTCCAAGCCCACTTTCTAAGCCCAAAAATCCCGTAACTGCTGATACACCTTCACTAAAACGGCTTTTCCCGATGCGTTATGACTCCGATTGACCTCATTCCAGTTGCTAAATTTCCGTAACTCGATAAGGAATGTTTTCTCTTCAAAGGTCAGCGGCTAAATCATCGCTTAAGCACGTCGAAATCAGCACTCTATGGTCTGGAAAATGGATTTTCAGCTCTAAAAATAATATCTTCGGGATTTATCTTCAAGTCTTGACTCTAATTCACGATCTTTGACTTTTTCCTCGGATTCCTCTCCTAGCTAACATCTAAAACCTGTAAACTTTACACTAAAAATACCAATATTACGCGCAAAAGCTTAATAAATTAAAAATGCTAGAAATAAAAAGGAAATTCCGGATTATTGCATATTAAGTCCAAAAGTCTATCATATTAATCAAATAAACACCAAAAATGATGTCTCCCAAGGGTCGAAAATAAGAACAATTAGGGAGACATCAAGACCCCCAACTCAAACCTTTGTCGTCCCGACAAAGTAAAACAAAACAAAGGGGTAGAAGTAAGCGTATAAACAAGTAGAAGCTAGCAATTAAGCCCTAAAGCAATTCTCAAAATAAATCTCATATAGCAAACTCTAGAAACTAATATACACATACACCAATCATGCAACATCAAACACAAATAATCTCAATCATAAAATTAAAGTCGCAATGCTTGAAGGTTACACTTGTACTCATCTCTGTATGATGGCTATAGGGTGGTCATTAATCCTAACTCGCTTTGAACGCTCCACCTAGTGTATTCCCTATCAACAGAATTATAAATTCACTATGCACTTAGGAATCACGAGGTCTTTACGGTTATAATATTGGCTTAAGGACGGTATGGATGTATATTTTGTAAATTTGAAGTGAGCTTTTGGCTCTCTCCTCACTTACCATCAACAGTGTCCTCGAGCTTGAGTTAACGCTCAAAAAGATGTTCTCACTCACCTATATACGCAATAATTTAGCGTCCCATGTCTACCCACTATAAATAAGATGATTTTCAGAAAATTCCACTTTGCCGGATGTTTTATTCATTCATATTTTTCTTTTCTTTTCTCTTTTTTTTATTTTTTCTTTCTTTTTCACTTTTTTTCTCATTCCCGGCAAAGGGTTACAATTATAAATCATCTGCAATTGTGCTACAATACAAAGCACATCAATCCCAACCCATTAAATTCCCCATATGTGGTCCCACCACCCCAAACTCAAGCTCGAGACATGTCTCAGGATTGTGATTCAAGTGCGGGTCATATGGTCATGCCTAATAATCTAAGGGATAATGGCTTATATCGTGGCTACAAAGTAAAGGTTAAAGGCTCAAAGTGGGCTAAGACGGATAATAATTAATACAAGGGATAGAAGGCTAAAAAGGCACAAATGGCTAACAAAGAACTGCCCCTATCATTTTCCTAAGTACATAGCTTGTCTTTAGTTCATATCTAGGTGGGTTCTCTACTAATTAGGATTTCACATTCTACACACCAAACATATTCCTTGAGTACAAGCTTACTTCATTTGCATTGTTAATTAATTTTTCCTATCAATTACCTATGTTCGCATGCAATTGTAAGTGCGTTTTATATCAATCCCTAAAGTCCACTATTTATTATCATAGATTTATCAAGAGTATGCTTAAATGGATATTTAAAAATTTCTACAGTCAAACGCAACTCCGAAAATTCTTTTATTGAAAGCAAATAAAGCAAATAACACATAAAAACTGGGATGAGGCAACGAACCCCACCCCAAACTCAAAAATGAGTCGTGTCCCCACGACTCGAAAAGACTCAATAAAGCATTTAAACTAATCTACACTAAGAGGAAAGTTTAGAAAACGTATCTTAACCAGCGCGAGGCTGGTTATCGGTGTTGCGTTCTGGACCTTTATCTCGCGTAACAGCATCATAAATCGCGTTTTGAAGTGTATTTACGCCTAGGATTAAATTTCGAAGCAGGTCCAATTCTTTTGTAACGTTTCCCAAGGTAGCAATCATCCTCTCCTGATTCTCTTCCAACACCTGAATCATCGCCTCCAACTCAGGTACAGTTTTCACTTTCTTTGATTGAGGAGTTCTCGGACTTCTTGTAGTTCGCTTTGCTTCTTCATGGATGTTCTTGATTGTGCTCAAAGCTATACTCACACCAACTGAAACAATGTCAATATCTGCGTTCTTACGCGGAATCTTTGCGTCTAGACACAACTGAGTAATAGTACAAGGAAACTTCAGATTTTGTTGTTTCATTGGTGATTTCGCGAACTCCATGATTGTATCATAAATGATCTTAGCAACATCAAATGGTTTCTCCTCCAAAATACACTTAATAACAAATATGTGCTCTTTCTTCAACTCGGAAGTGTGTTTAATACCAAAGAAAGTGGGTATTACGAAACGAGACCAAACCTTAGCACGAGGTGTCAAACTACTGCTGTAAAACTGTCCAGGATATCTTTCACCTTCAGGAATTGGGCTAGTCCCATTAACAAGCACGGTCCCCCAAAGGGATTCAAAATCAAAAGAAGGGTCATTAAGAGTTTCTTGGAAGGGGCATGTTCCAGAAAAGTTGGGTAGTTTCAATGATTTCCGAATACGTTCACTAGAGAAAGGAACTACCTTTTTGCGGACATCAATGGCATCACGGGAGGTAGCTAAACCTTCGTAAAATTCTCGCACAAAAGTAGGAATAAACTCAAGCTTCCTTTCTTGTAACTCTTTCCAACCAAACTTAGCACATGTCACAGCATATTCCTTGTAATCACTACTCATAATACCCTTAGGAAAATTCGTCTCCTCACCAAATTTCAAAAATTCAATTCTTTCACGAACCTGAGTATTCCAACAAATGTAAACCCTCTTAGGCTTGTGGGCCCACATCTTCATACGCGGAGGTTTTTGAACGGGTTCTTCCGGAATCTCTTGTTCAGTGTCCTTCTCAATGATCTTCGTAATTCCCTCTTCTGGTTCCCTCTCACTTTCAATCTCATCAATTAATCTTCTCTTTTGACCTGGGATTACTTTTCTGTTAGAATCAAGCTTAACGTCGTCAATTTTTCGTTTAGGACGCGAATCAGGAATCTCAATAGCTTGTTCTTGAGAACCACCAATGGTGGTCTTTCTTTTAGGAGCAGTTCTTCGGAAATCACCGGTTCTGTTAGTCATCTCTTTTCACCCCAAACTCAAAACTTCAAATAATGAAAAACTTAGGGAAAAGTTTAGAATTTTGATGTTTTGAGGTTTAAGAATTTAAGAACTAGGTGAAATATGAGATGGGTCTTGGTTAATTTGTATGGGAGAAGAAAGAATTGGGTTTAATTTAAGGAATTGGTTGAAGAAGAATCTTGGGAAAAACTAAGGATTTGATGTTATTTTGGAGAGGAGGTGAGTTGATCTTATGTTTTTGTGGTGAAAGAGGGTAGGATTTGATGATATATAGTGTTTTGGTAGATGAATTTCGGAGGTGGGGAGGCTATTGGTGCGTTTTAGGTAAATACTTGCAAAAGAGACTAAGAAAACTAGGTTAAAATACCCAAAACCGCCTCTCACAGCTTTCAAACCGGGTTCCCGGTTTTGGCAAACCGGGTTCCCGGTTCCGCGTCGCTGTGACGGCGCGGAAAAACAATTGTGGATTTTTTTTTTTTTTTTAAAAACGCACCAAAACGCTGGACCCCAAGACGCGGGGTCAGGGATTTTACTCGCCGAAACCGGGTACCCGGTTCTGTGGAATGCGGGTTCCCGGATTTTCTCGATGGCGCGAGTCAAAACGCGCCAAAACGCAGCACCTCAAAACGCCGGGTCAGAACTTTTGGAAGATTACAGCTCCGAAACCGGGTACCCGGTTCTGCCAAATGCGGGTACCCGGATTTGTGTCGATGGCGCGAATCAAAACGCACGAAAACGCAAGCCACCAAAACGCTGGGTCAGAGTTTTTCAGAAATCACAGCACCAAAACCGGGTACCCGGTTTCGCCAAATGCGGGTTCCCGGTTCCGACGCTGTGAAATTACCCCAAAACGCCAAGTGTTGCGTTAAAATGGTTGGTACCAGCTCCAAAACCGGGTTCCCGGTTTTTGCGAAACCGGGTCCCCGGTTTCTCCTGGACATCCAACCTCTTTTTCTTCTGTTTTCGCCAAATCGACCCCAAACTCAAGTCCTTTTTACCCCTGAAATCATTAAAAACAACTACCCTTCCTCATTTCTTAATAAAAACAATGAAATTACGAAAATCAAACTAATCTAAATTGCAAAAATGTAAAAAACTCAGCTAATATACAAGTAATTGGCTTTTGTTTAACGTCGTTAAGCTCGACGGGTTACCTCACGCTTCTAAGGAGTCTCGAGGAGACACATGACCTCCCCGGGATGTGGATCTTCCGAGCGATTGGTGTCTTCACCTCCATGGTATATCTTTAGTCTGTGACCGTTAACCATAAAGGTACGGTTCTCTAGTGGATGTTCTATTTCTATTGCCCCATGAGGTGTAACTTTGGTCACTATGTATGGACCTGACCACTTAGATCTTAACTTACCCGGATAATTGCTGAACTTTGAGTTATACTTCAACACTCTTTGCCCCACTTCAAAGTTCTTTGTACGAATCCGATTGTCATGCCATTTCTTTGTGTTTTCTTTGTAAAGTTTGGCATTTTCATAAGCATGCAACCGGAATTCGTCAAGTTCATTAAGCTTCATCATACGATTCTTTCCGGCTAAGATAGGATCTAAGTTCAACTGTGCAATTGCCCAATAGGCACCCATTTCAAGCTCTAAAGATTGGAACAACGTTGATACTAATGTTGAGAATACAGCTACTATTAAGCGGCACTTAAGGCTTGGGCATATGATTCAGATATGGCTCGATGTGCTAAGTAAGGATGGCTTGCTAGGTAAGTTAACTATCACTAATCTTGAATTATGTGAACCTTTTGTGTTAGATAAGTAGCATATAATGAAATTTACCTCTGGTATTCACATGTCTAAAATCATTTTAGAATATATCCATGTTGTTTTGTGGGGCCCTAAAAAGCATGAAACCCATGGGAGGAGGAGATTTTTCTTGTCTTTAGCTGATGATTACTCTAGGAGAGTTTGGACTTATTTGTTAAAAATAAAAGTAATACTTTTAATACAATAAAAGAGTAGGTTATTTTACAAGAAAAATAAACTGGTAAATGTGTTAAGACCTTGAGAACTGATAATGGTTTGGAATTTTTTAGTGCTGAATTTTATGGTTTTTGTAAAACTCATGGTATCCTTAGGCATAGAACTGTAAGAAAATCCCCCCAACAAAATGGTGTTGCAAAAAGAATGAATAGAACATTGTTTGAAAAAATTAGATGTTTACTATTTACTTCAAGCTTATCTAAATCTTTTTGTGATGAAGCCCTTTATACTTCTACATACTTAGTTAATATAAACCCTAATATGTCACTTGATATGAATTGCTCTATGGAAATGTGGGATAACGAAAAACCTACTCTGTCTAACTTGAGAATATTTGGGTGTGTTGTCTATGTCCATAACACGGTCGGTCTTGAGGGGAGGCCAATGAGGCCATGACCTTGGGGCCCCTAATTCTTATAACTTTTAAGGCCCCTTAATTTTTTTTGCATATATAGTATAATTATTTAAGGCCCGAATTTGGCCCAACTCAAAACAAAAATGTTAGTCTGCCTTTTTTGCTTTAAAAAAAATTGCTTAATTTAGTTAAGTAAATATAATAATTTGTAATACACATAAGATTTTTTGAGGGACCCATTTTTTAAATTTTTCTTTGGACCCCCAAAATGTCGGGATTGACCCTGGTCCATAATAGAGAAGAGAAATTAGATCCCATATCCCTTAAATGTGTGTTTTTGGGTTATCAATATATGCATGGTACTATTGGCTATTGGTTGTGGCACAAAAGTGTTATAGGCATTGAAATCATTATCAGTAGGGAAACTAATTGATGTCTCCCTATTTGTGATGAATTAATATAGGTTGGAGACATCATTTTAGATGTATTTGAGCATGTAATATAGATTTTTATTCATATTTTTATATATTCCTATTTCTTGTCTTGATTTGATGAATTATTATTTTTATAGCATATTTGGTTTAATTTGTGTGTTAATGTGAAGCTTTAAAACTATGTGGAAATTAATTAAATGCCAAATCAATTCTAAAAAGATAAGGAAAGAAGATAAGATGGAAATTGGAGATAAAATAGGAAATGAAAAGTTGTCAAGTAAATCTGAAATTCTGCAGCCACGCCTACTAAAGTGAATATAAATAAAAATAGGCTAGGAATTTGGAGGAACGGTATGAAGGAAAAGTGTAGATCTTTTCGACTCGGTCGTTTCGATATAAAGTGGGAAAATATCAGAGCAATAATGAAGGAGATACGACCAAAACAAGACAATGGCAGTTTTTCCCTTCTCTTATATTTTAGGAAACGAATTTGATTTGGAAAAGAGTCCGATTACTTGCCCTCTACTCCAAGAATCCAAACTAGGTTATGGACCCTATAAATACACTCTTTATCGTTAGAAAATCATCCTTGGTCAGTCCCTAATCATCTAAAGACCAAGAAGAAGCTAGATCAAGATAGAAGAAAAGAATAGGGAGCTTGAAAGCTGTTCATGCCGCTCCAAACCTACCCGTTTGTAATTCTGTATTCTTATTTCTCTCTTATGACTTAATTTATTTAGCTTGATATTAGCATTTGGGTATGAACCCTTGACTTGTTTTATATGTTATTTAATTTGCGATGTCCTTTTACATTCAATTGAATTTAGTAGTGATAGCTTGGTATTATGTGCTTTGAATTAATGTATGTAGTTCTTGCGATGCGCACATATAAGATTACCTTAATAATTGATTTAACATCTGGAAGGGGGATTCAATTATATAAAATATCACATAGTCGTTGGTGGTCCTTTGTGTGTTCTAAAAATAATGCAATAAGGATAAGAGAACCACAACCGCAAGTGTACGGTTGTCCCAAGTAATATAAGTGATAATACAGATTCGTACTCATGGACGGATTGGTTGACTTTAATGCTTACCAAATAGTAGTTAATTGCACGTAAAAGCAGATAAATTATTTTAAGAATGTTTGTTCGGTTTTTCTAAGACTAAGACAAATAATTAAAATACTAAAGTAATGCAAAGATTAAACTAGACACAAGAAAATAAAGTAGTTTACGCAAGGTAGGAAAGGCAGTATTTGAGAGACGCAAGGATTTCACCTAATTATCATTCATTTCATGTATTGTTTAAGGGACAAATTGGTAAATATGTATTGGTCGGGATTCGGAATTCTCCTTACCCCCATCAGGGTGGACTAAGGAGCTACTCTTGGGTGCTACAAACCCCGTCAGGGTGATTATAGTCCACCTTCAAGTGATTAAGTCTATTCTACCCAATTGGCCATAGGATTAATTAAGCTCGTTAGAGTCTCTAATTTCTATCCTACATTCATTAATTAGTTATGTACCCAGACCCCCCGTCAAGGTGATCCATTCGCCACTAAATGGAATAGCCTAGATACTAAGTCCTATGATTAGTTAATTACGTCATTCATAGTAAATAAAAGCAAATTAATGAAAAATACAATTTACCCAATTTGATTTATATTATAAAAATCCCAAATCCAAACACATGAAACGAAATCAAATTGGGATTAACCCATTATGCGTTCTCAAGCACTATTTATGTTTAGCTCATAATAATTGAAAAGACAAAAACTAAGAAAATAAAAGTAAAAGAATTCATGTTTACAAATTACAGAAATAAAAGATAGAACCTAATTAGGAATTGGGTTTGGCTGTGATTTGGAGAAGATGACTTTCTCCAGCTCGTAGCTTTCCTTGCTTCTGACTTTTTCTCTTGACACTCTCTTCTGATGATGATTTAATTTGAAGAATAAAATGAGAGATACTGAATAATGAGGTCTAAAGGCCTATTTATAGTGCTAAAATCGGACTAGGGCTTTTACTTAGGTCAATTAGTCAAATATTTATATCTCGTGTGATAATTCAATATAAATGTAAGTAAAAAAAATATTATTTTTCGAATTTTAATATATTCAAACTTACATTTCAGTTATGGAACATCTCATCCCTCCAATTTGCTTCATCTTTGACCACCCAATTTTGTTGTAATAGTTTACTATATGGGGTCTCTTCTTCGAGGGTGTAGCAACGTCATATGAACATGAATCTGGGGACAACAATGTTGAGAGTCTGCACAAGGCCTTTTAATAAAGTACATCCATGATATATCGGGGCAAACAAAACAATGAAAAATACAAGAAACATTACCTTTGTCATCCTATTTCAGTTTGCGGATAGAGTGGACGAGTCATGCCCACTTCCCGGGGATTATTTCTCAATGTTTTTCTTCCCGGTAACCGATTTTTTAATTATAATATATTTTTAACATTTATGTACATTATCATTAACTTATTGCAATCGATATTTATCTAAAATCTTTCGCTAGCCCACATCTCCAACATCAAAGATATGTTTTTTATCTGAATTCTCAAGCATTTCATCAATTACGGGACAAGCCTTTCAGAGCACCCCCTTGTGATCCTTTACCCCAACATGCATTTTCCTAGTATGTTATTTTGGATATTAGTTTAGTCCGGTCAGGTTTATCATTCCTCGATCTGAAAAAAAAAGACAAAATTAACTAAAAATATGTTTCAACAAAACATAAACTATACAAATAGGGAACTTACCAGTAGAAGGGCGCAAATCTGGTCCTTGTAATGATGTGGGATCTTTGTCCACTCATGATAGTTGTAGGGAATGAATATCGTGTTCCCTATGAAATGGGACAAATGGTTCCCATTTTCCCCGACGTGGTTCAAGGTACCATTCTCGGTATAAAATTATATAGGGATCGTTCCCCCGTGCCCATGTGCCTCTCCTTAGCCTTCTCCGTGGATTAGAGAGTGCTACTTCTACGAACCTTCCTTGGTTTCTTACTTGTAAATATTAACGTTAAATAAACGAATACATATGGCCTTTAAAGAAATCAAATATGTATGTACAATTTATTTGAACTCAAACAACTGGTCTCGATCTCCACCATTTCGTCGTGGCATATCATTAACCATGATTTGCAAGTCACAAAAATAATAAGCAAAAATTGCACTTCAACTTCCTATATTATACGAAATTTGCATATCCAGCCCCTATATTAATAAAAAAATTGCACTTAAGTCCCTAGTATTCAAGATTACACTTTAACTCCCTATTTATGCAAATATTGCACATTAAGCCCTTGATTATGCAAAATTGCAACTTAAGTCCCTATGTAATGCAAAAATACACTTTTAGTCCTCGTATTAATAAAAAAAATTATAAGCTTCTGATTATGGAAAACTACAGTTGAAGTCTATGTTATGAGAAAATTGCACTTCCAGTCCCAATATTAATAAAAATGCACTTTAAGCCCCTGATTATGCAAAAATACACTATAATACCCTATATTATGCTAAAAGTATACTTTTATACTCTATTAATAATAAAATTGCACTTTAAGCCCATAATTATGCAAAAATGCACTATAAGTCCTTATATTATACAAAAATTGCACTTTAGACTCTATATAAAATGAAAATTGCACTTTTAGTCACTAATAAACCAAAAAATACACTATAAGACCCTATATTTTAGAAAAAATGCACTATATATCCCTACATTAGGCAAAAATTGCAATATAAGTCCTTATATGCATCTATCAAGCCCCCAATTAAGCAATTCGACCTAAAAATAAAAAGTTGCAAAATAGGCCCTTATTCAATCCTACTATGGGTCCCTAAATTATGCTAAAAATAGAATATAGTTCATTATTACAAATGAAAATTGCACCACTACCCCCTATCAAGCCCCATGTTAAACAGTCTGACTTGAAAAAAAATTGCATAACAACCCCCTATTCAAACAAAAAATACACTATAAGTCCTTATATTTAAGCTAAATTGTACTTAAGTCCCTTATAGAAATCAAAATAGGCAACATGTGCCCTATTCAAATTCAAAATTGTAATTATTTGACAAAAAGATGGGACATGGAACTTCGGCGCAGGGGAAGGGGTGGGGATGTTGGTAGATACATACATACATATATAGCTATATACATACAAATAAAAAATTATATACATTAATATAATTTTTATATATAATTTACCTTAAATAACTAAAGGGGAGGAGACGGGTTTCAGCGGCCGAGCAATCGACGACTAGTGGTAGTTTTTGGCGCAAGGAACAAGTTGAGGGGTTTGAGTAATCAGAAAATGAATTTTGATTACCCTATTTAGGTTATCTAAGGTTTAAACTAGTTGTGAATACCTTTTCCAAATCGAACTCTCTTATGTTTCCCAAAGACTCAATGTTCACAAAACTGTAGTTTACCTAGACTTTGACCATTTAGGAATCCTCTTTTGTTTAGTTTAGCCATACCATTTCCACTTATGTGTCCTAAACGCATATTCCAAAGCTTAGTGTTGTCTTCTTTGGATAGTGAAGTAGAGACGACGGCTGATAACTGTGGATCCCTACAAAACATAATTGTGTTGTCTTCTTTTTCCCTTTCATCATAATATGGCTTCCTTTGCTAATTTATAAATCTACCTTCTCCAGTGTATGACTTTTGAGTCTACAATACTCACATAAATAAGATTCTTCTTCAACTCTAGAACATGTCTCACGTTACCAAGTGTTGTTACGACCCCGTCAAACATCTTAATTGTGATTTACCAATGCCAATAATTTTGCATGAGGCATTATTTCTTGTTAAAACAACACCTTTAGATTCTATTTCATATGAATAGAACTAATCCTGATTGGGACACATATAAAAAAATGCAACCAGTATCCATAATTCATTATTCGTTTGATATGGGTTCATCCTCGGATGCAGCTAAAAGTTCTCTATCTCTTTCATTCTGGACAACACCCTTTTCACCGAATTCTTGAGTATTGATTTTGATTTGGAGTTGGTGTTTTGTTTCCGTGTTGTAGTGTACGACATTCAGATATTATATCCCCCTTCTTCTTGCAATAATCTCATAACTTGCTTGTCTTCCATTCATCAACTCTTCTATTCATGCAATTTTCCTCATATAAACAAACCTTCTGTATGGGTCTCGGTCGCACCCAATAAGTGTTTCATTCTTTCCTTAAAGTATAAGGCTTCATATACTTCTCCCACATATAAAGTTTCATGACTGCATAATATTGTATCTCTAAAATTCGAAAACGATAGGGGTAGAGAACACAATAAGATTAATGTCAAATCTTCATCTTCACTTAATTTCTAAAGCTTCTAAGTTAGACACAATTTCTTTAAAACCAGATATGTGATCTTCTAAGGACGATGAGAATATCGTTGTTTGAGAGTTAACTTGCTTGTAAGACTTTTTTTCCATACATAGTTGCTCTAATTTCAACAATAAGGCAGCGACATATTTCTCCTTTAAAACGTCTTATAAAATCTGATTTGAGAGATGAAGTTGAATTTGTGATAGTTACTTAAGATTTGTTTGTTGTTTTTCTATAGCAGACAAAGTCGAGGGTATTTTATCGAGTCCCAATAGGTTTCATCCAAATCAATTTGAGTGAGCACAACTTTCATTTTAACTTTCCATAAATGCACCAACTAAATCAACTTTTGTTAAAGACATAGCTACCCAAAACAACATAGTTATTGCCCATACAGTCTCTTATTTACTTAGATGAAACAAAAATATTTCTAAAAATTATGTAGTGGTTAATCTGGATATGACAAAAGCATATGATAGTTTCAAAGGGGATTTCAAAATCGGCTTTCATGAAAAAGGGAGAAGTTAGATTATGAAATGCATCTCTAGTTTCAGATATCGAATCAATCTAAATGAAGAAAGATTACTAGATTTTAAACTTGAAAAGGGGTATTCATTAAAGAGATCCATTCTCACCAGTCATATTCTGCATGATGTCAAAAGCACTATCAATCTCATAAACTTTGAATGTAGGAATGGAAACATTAAAGGTCTTAAAATTACTAAGGAGTGTCCAACTCTCACACATCTCCTCTTCGTATATAATTCTCTCTTTTACATTACCATTTCTAACAAAGAATTTGATGATTTTCAAAGATGTATCAGACTCTATGCGAGTGTTCGTGTCAAAGTATAAATCTTCACAACTCCAACATGTGTTTTAGTAGAAGAATGCCGCTGAGTGTTATGGAATCCACTAGTAATAAAGTTAATAGCACTATATTTGAATCTCTTGGGAAATACCAGGGTATTCCTATTACTTACCAAAAACAAAAAATGGTTACACTTCAATGGCTCTGTGATAGGTTCTTGACTAAGGCTAAGGGATGGAAGGATACTAATTAAAGTTGTTCTACAAGCCCTTCTAAATTACATTATCTATATATTCCAAAATTCTCACAAGAATTTATTTCCATCATTGTCCTTTTGGGGAGGCTAAACCTAAGCATATCAATATTTAGCCTGGACTAGTATCCTGGTTGGGAGAGATGTACTTAAATTGGGATGTATCATCTAAATTGGTAATGGGACTAACATTGATATTTGGAAAAATAATTGGATCCCAAATTATGGTATAGTAAATAACAATGAATGTTCTCAAATTAATTGGGTCAGTGAACTTATACATCCAACTTTGGGTGAAAGGGATAAGTATAAAGTCCATGAAGTTTGTCTGATAATACAACACAGAATTTCTTGATATGCAAAATAAGGATAATATTGTTTGGACCCATTCTACATCGGATAATTATATAACTAAAATCAGATATCATGCAATCATATAGAAGGAAGATAATGAAAACCCAAATTTGAATTTAGTTAATCAAAGATCCAAAACAAGCCTCTTGGAAAATTATTTTGCATGCAAATTATCTGTCTATATTTTATTTAGAATTATTGTAGAGACAGAATTCCATCCAAAAAGAACTTTCACAAAAGGAAATGTGTGGATAATAGTTCTTGTTACATTTTTCCTAATATTACAAAAACTATTACGCATATATTCCTTACTTGTTATAGAATTTGGGAAATATGGGCTAAATTTGTTTTGTAGATACGAATTGACGGTAACCAAAATGATAATATTGATTAGCGGATCACCAAAATTATTGAAGCGTGTTCCAAAAATGGATGTGATAAAAAATCATTAATAGCTTATATCTTTTTCATAATTGATTTGATATTTTAGATCTTTTTGCTAAGGTATATAGTGTAGATTTTAGTGTGGCTTTGCTAAGGTAAACTTTAAGACCAACCCATATCTAAATGAAAAAAATCGACGGAAAAGTTCTCTCGTAGATACTCAGCATTACAGAATTTGGACAAATAAGTGTCCAAATTTTAACTGGCACGTGGCTCTGTTTTTTTTAAATATCAGTTGTCTTAGGGTCAATTTAATATTGTCTCCCTATCTATTAGACAAACATGTGTAAACTTGGGCAGTTATTTGTTAAATTCTGAAATATTTGGACACTTATTTGTTAATTTTTAAAACATTAAATATCAACG
This sequence comes from Nemophila menziesii, assembly GCA_029959085.1. NCBI lineage: Eukaryota > Viridiplantae > Streptophyta > Magnoliopsida > Boraginales > Hydrophyllaceae > Nemophila > Nemophila menziesii. The sequence continues at coordinate 20,118,179 of JARWIR010000013.1, read as the reverse complement.
AGAGTAGCATGGGTTTGCGAGTTTCTTTGGTTTCTATGGTTGGTTATACTGTTAAAAGAGTCATGATATAGACTATCCAAAACGACACCACCCAAATATATTACTCATGACATAACGTGAATTGATTGGCTATAAATTATTAATCTATTTATTTTCTTGATTTGACGATTTATTGCCAACTAATTCAAGTCACAAAATGAATGGTAATTGGGTGTATCATTCCTCATGCTAAAATCATATGAGGTTATTTTTGTCATTTAAAACACTTCACCTTTGGAGGCATCTTAACCTCCGTGCACTATCGAGCGTAAGCCGAAACAAAGCACAACGTCTCTCTGCGCACGCATACAAATACACACACTCCTATATCTCTATCTAAATGCTTGTGTTTTCCGACGTCGATCTATAGAAATGGTTTCTATAACCTCCGCCGAGTTGAACTACCTTGTTTTCCGTTATCTTCACGAATCAGGTTCGACTTCATTTTCTTCAGTTGGCTAGGGTTTTATTTTTCGTTCACTTTTACTAATTTTGTTGTTCGCTATTATCAAATTAACCTCTAATTTCTTCGTTATGTTAATTCTGTTTTTGAAATTTTTATATGTTTCAGCAATTGAAACATAATTGTGGAAGTTATTCATAAGTTAATTGAGTTCATTTCGTTCATCAAAAATATTAGGTTAAAAATACCTTCCTTAATTGGGATTTAATCAATTGTGAAATTGAGCTAAAATATTTAATTGAGTTGCTATTTCATGAATTTGTGAGTTAAGTTCATGAATTGTGCAATGATTATTAAATTGTTTATTTAGTCTGAGAGGAAGATCTTCAAGTTAGGTTTAATTACCTGTTTCATTCCGAAATGTTGTACCATTGGTCCCTTAAGAGAAGATTTGCAACATTATTGTATAACATAGGTGTATATTAATTATTAAACATCTTTTCAAACATGGTATATTTAGCTATCTCACAATTGTTTATATATATTTGTGCAGGATTTATACATTCTTCTTTTGCTTTCGGATATGAAGCCGGAATACATAAAAGTACAATTGATACGACTAGGGTTCCACCTGGTGCTCTTGTAAAATTTGTGCAAAAGGGGGCTCAATTTCTTGAATTAGAAGCAAACTCTAATAATGTACAATCTTGCTATGTTTTTTAATACCATAAATAACTGAATAAACTCTTCATTAATAATGTTTATTCATATGTTCAGGATGAAGCAGACATGGATGAAGATTTCCAATTTCTACAACCTCTAGATTTGATAACAAAAGATGTATCAGAACTACACAAAATCATAAGAGAGAAAAAAGAAACCCTTCAAAAAGAACGATCCAAAGGAAAAGACAAAGGTAATAACGAAAATGATCGAGAAGTGAAGGAAAAACAACTAAAGGATAAGGAACGAGAAAGAGATAAAGAGCGAATTGAAAAGGAAAAAGAAAAAGAAAAAAATAAAGATAATAAAGAAAAATTACCCGAAGATATCACTACTACTGATGCAAAACATGGTGGAGATAAAACGAATCATAAACCTGATGAAAATGGAACTTGTGAAGGTAACGTAACTATAATTAATTACTTATTAATTAATTTTATTAAAATATTCGAGGTTTTAAACAGAGGTACCTGAACCTATGGAAATATGTACGGATTTACCATCCTTGCCTTGTGAGTTTCCTAATAGTGATGTGATTGTTTTAGAAGGCCACTCTTCTGAGGTTCGATATTAATTTTTTTTTTTTTTTACTATATAATTTTACTGTTACTTGTATATTAATTTAGGGTTAATGTTAATTTATAGGTATTTGCTTGTGCTTGGAGTCCATCAGGATCAGTTCTTGCATCTGGGTATGTTATATGTTATAATAATCTTTAAGTTATATATAAAAATATAATTAATATTAAATAATTTATTATATTATATAAAAGTTCTGGAGATTCAACTGCTCGTATATGGAATATTGGAGATGGAGCATGTAGTTCAAATGGACATCCAAATGTAGTTGTACTTAAGCATTTTAAAGGAAGAACTAATGAGAAAAGTAAAGATGTTACAACTCTTGATTGGAATGTGAGTTTTTTTTTTACTTTTTACTGAATTTTTTTCATTTTTTATTTTCTAGTTTTTACTCTTTTGTGTTTCTTATTGTTTAGGGTGAAGGTTCTTTACTTGCAACTGGTTCATATGATGGACAAGCTAGAATATGGAATAGAGAGGGTAAATTAAATGTTTAGTTATTGGTATGAGGATTAATTATTGATATGTGAATTTTGTTTATATAGGGGATTTAATGGGTACATTGAACAAACATAAAGGGCCAATTTTCTCTTTGAAGTGGAATAAAAAAGGTGATTATTTATTAAGTGGAAGTGTTGATAGAACAGCTATTGTGTGGGATGTAAAAACTGGAGAGTGGAAACAACAATTTGAATTTCATCAAGGTAATTCTTTTTTTTTTTTTTTTTTGTGAAATGTTACGTTTCTAACTTTGTTTAATTGCAATTCAGCCCCTACACTTGATGTGGATTGGAGAAACAACACTTCATTTGCAACTTGTTCAACTGATAATATGATTTATGTTTGTAAAGTTGGAGAAAATCATCCAATGAAAACTTTTGCTGGTCATCAGGTTTGTTTCTATTATATATATTTTATGAAGTTTTTTTTTAATTAAAATTGGATATTTTTTATCTTTTTTTAGGGTGAAGTTAATGCTATAAAGTGGGATCCTACTGGTTCATTGTTAGCTTCTTGTTCAGATGATTTTACTGCTAAGGTAAATTTTCCTTTTTCCATTGTGTTATTTTCAAATTTATGAACAACATTTTTCTTAATTGTGTAGATATGGAGTATAAAGCAAGATACATGTGTACATGATCTAAAGGAGCATACAAAGGTAAAAATAGAAATAATTTTTCTTCTTGCACTTAATAAAAAATATATGTAAAATTTAACATTTTTTATTTGTAGGAAATATATACAATCAGATGGAGTCCTACTGGACCAGGAACAATTAACCCTAATCAGCAATTGATACTTGCAAGGTAATTAATTAATTAATAATAATAATAAATAATTTGCAAGTGTGACATATGCATTTCTTTTTTATAGTGCTTCATTTGATTCAACAATAAAGCTATGGGATGTTGAAATGGGGCGTCTTCTCCACAGCTTAAATGGACATAGGTATATATAATAATTTTATGTTTGATTGTTTTAAGGTGATGTTTGATAATGTAATGTTTTATGTTGTTAAAATATAGGGATCCTGTATATTCGGTGGCATTTAGTCCAAACGGGGAGTATTTAGCGAGTGGATCATTGGATAAGTGTATGCATGTATGGTCTGTTAAGGAAGCTAAGATAGTGAAAACTTATACAGGACATGGTGGGATTTTTGAAGTGTGTTGGAACAAAGAAGGGGATAAAATTGCTGCTTGTTTTGCTAATAATGTGGTCTCTGTTTTGGATTTCCGAATGTAGAGGAGATGATGATATGTTATTTTAGGTATTATTATTATTATTAGCTATTAGAGAGGATTTGTATAAATCATTTTACTCTTTTCAGTGTTGTGTAAACCCTCAGAATGGTGTGTTATTGTGTGTGTGGAGTAGTACTACATTTTAACTTGGGAAAGTGTTGTCCATTATTGTTTGTATTGTTATAATTATCATCCTAGACTTTGAATGTTTTGAGATTGTGTTTAAATGTTTAGCTATGAGTAAAACTTGTTTTTTTTTTTTATTTTATCTACGCCTAGAGGTCAAAATCGATGGAGTCATGTATTCAAAGGCATTGAGCGATGTACTTGGTTAGCCGCGTTTGTGTGGGTCATTTGGACGAACAGAAATACAAGACTGTACAAGAGCGTAGAACGTATTAAATCCAAGAACGAACTAATAGCTATTGTGAAATGCATGGCTAGAGATTATGTTAAAGCTTGGGGAAGAGAGCAAGATGGTGGATTAATTATTTCATCTAGGAGTGTCCTTATTAAGTGGTCCAAGCCGGATTCCGGAGTCAAACTCAACATCGATGGAGCGTTTGAAGCGGAGTGTTTCGTAATAGTGCCGGGGAGTATCTAGAAGGATTCGCGGGCTTTTGTAGAGCGGGTTCTCCACTTGAAGCGGAGTGTTTCGCGCTTCAACTTGCCGTGTCACGAGGGGATAGAAATTTTATCATTGAAACGGATTCGAGTGAGTTGCACGCGCTAGTGAAGGGCGGTGCGAACTCAAGGGAAAGTTTAGGTGATACCGTTCGTGAATGTAAGGGGATATTAGATAATAATGTGTGCTTTGAGCTAGCTTCGATCTTTCGGGAAGTAAATAGCTGCGCGGACTGGTTAGCTAAACTTGGTTTGCGAAATAAGTAAGGGTCTATTGTTTACGCGGATCCTCCGGATAGCTTATGGCGAGTTTTAGCACGTGACCGCGTTAGTTGGACTATGCCTAGAGTTGTTATGAGTAGTTAGTATTCCTTTTGTAGAAGATTCATCTTCAGGTTCTTTGACCTCGTATGTAACAAAAAAAAAAAATCGATGGGGCACAGCCTATTTGCTCAAAGATGGAGATCTTTAATAACACCACCAACAATGGATTTTCTAAAAATCCTTTCACGTCAACAGATTTTAGTACCTTTCTCCTTCTCCACCATGCATTTGATGCAACTTCTTTTTTTATATAATTTTAATCTCTTCTTCATTTTAATGGAGTACCTCTTTCTAGAATTTCTTACACAATAATAAACTTAAAAAACTAAAAGATATTGTTGAAAATGAAACATATCCTTATTAAGACAAATAAATACGTAGCTGTTTGACAAATTTTAAAAAAAAAAAGTGAATTTTTTTATTTATATTATCTTAAAACTCTAAATATGATTTTCTTTTTTAGGTTGACGATTCAGGTAAGCTTGCATATATATAATACTTTTTATATATATATATTTTCTTCGTTTTAAAACATTTGTCCATTTTATTTTTCACATATATTAAAAAAGGAAAAATGACCCAAAAAATTAAAATAATATTTTTTTTCAGCCCAATAACATCAATGACAAAATTTATGCCCAATAAAATCATCAATTGAATTATTTTATACATTATTTGACTATACTATCCCTACTTATGTTATACATTATTCGCCGCGGTGACGGGAATCGTCCGTGACGGGAATAGTTCTTATGGTGTAAGGGTAAATATGTAATCTTATAATAGTAAGTTAATGGATGATTCTTTGAGACAAGTATAATATTATTTTGATTTTTTGGGACATTGACCCTATTAAAAAATATAATTATTATACTTTTTATTATAAAAGTACCTTTCATAAAGTGTCTTGATATTTTAAATGTGTATTGAAAACATAAATATAAAATTTTCAATGAAAGTAAGAGTGGAAAAAAGAAAGAAAAGGTGTTTTGATATTCTAAATGAACAAATATTTTGAAATTATATTTATAATAAGTGAACAAACATTGTGAAACGGAGAAAGTAGTGAAATACTTGTTTTATTTCAAGCTAAGAGTCCATTATTTAAGGATGGAGGTAGTAATTGCGATTTCCTGGTCTCCATCACAATCCTAGTGTCTTTACATTATCCCTTTTCCCACTTTCTTCTTAAACCTTTCATCTCCTTAAAAACATTTCATCTTCTACGCCACGCATCTTATTCCCGTCATTGACTCGGTTCGAACCTGCACCACTAGATTAGAAGACCAAGGCTCTGGCCAGTGAGCTAATCCCACATGGTTAACCGTTTTGTTTCTTTAATCCCTTTGTTTAGTCTACTTATTTAATCTTCTAATTTCTTTTTATTCTCTCTTTCTTCTCCTATATTTCTATGTAAAATAAAGGTCTCACTATTTTAAAAATAGTCATCCATAAAGTATTACTATTCGTTTAAAAGAAAGATTTTTTCCAACAAATTTTTACATACTTTCTATAAATCCAAACATATAGTTATACTGGATAAAGTCTTGGTTTTCCTTCTGATCGGTACAAGTTTGAACTGTGTCAACGACACCAAATCTAAAAAATGACTTTTCCATGTAAAAAACTAAAATAAAATAAAATTTAATAATATATACCAATTTTAAAAAAAATTGTACCCATTATATCTTTTTTATTTTTCTTTGCATATATACTGATTTATTCATATATTTTTAAAAATCGCTCAAAAGTTTGATTTCAATGTTATAAACATTTTCTCTCATTTTCTCAAAACATCAACATTTTCTTCATTAATGTAGCAACTCCAACACCTTTTCTGTAACGTCTAATCTGTAGCCGCTCGTTAATGGCTTCAAAGGTCATTCTTATTTTCTAGCGAAGTGATTCTTGACTCAGGCGAGTTCGTGGTGAAATTTCTTTGTTTTTGAAAACAAAACAAATCCGAGCTCATTTTCGCAACCTTCTCCAACCTTCTCCGTTTTTGTAGATTCGGGCTCGGTGTCGGCATGAAGAAGCACAAATCTGCTTTCATGCCTTTTTTGCAGCTATTTTTTTTTTGCGTTCAAAGTCGTGTAGATGAAGACAACTTCTTCTTTTTTCGAGTTGTTCATTTTCTTCATTGTATTCCAAAGGTATTCTTTTTCTTTTTCGAGCTATTATAAGAAAAAGTGGACATGCTTCAATTCAAGTGCCACTTGGCGATCTATCTCGGCCTCCTGTTGTTGATCATTCTTTCGTGTGTTGGGATGTGAAATTTGTGGAAAAAAAGAAAATGGACATAATGGTAATGATAATGAAAGTGGACAAATTAAATCATGTATTGAATCGAGTTTTATACATTTGTTGTGTTTTACTCAATATTTTTTCAGAAACACTCTATGATTTTACTAAGAATACTCTCTGAGTTTGTTGAGTATATTCAATATCTTAATGAGTATACTCATCGAATTTTCCTGATACTTAGTGAAATAATATGCTCAGATTCTCCAATACTTAGAAATTTATTGCAATACTCATAGAAATTTATTCGATCACTCAGTAACACATCTAAGCACTCAGTAAAAAAACGGCGCACTAAGTAAAAAATCTGAGCACTTAGTAAAATATCTGAGTACTCAGAAAAATCTCTAAGCACTCAGTAAAATATCTAAACACTCAGTAAAATCTTTGGCGGTGGTCGCCGGGGATAGGAGATGGAAAATATCAATACTCAATGACTTGATACTCATTGACTTATTAATTTGGTGATTCATGCTAATACCAATTATTTTTTGTCTTTATGTGGTTTTTGTTTTATTTGTGGGTATTTTAGTATTTGATCACCTATAAGATTGAGTAGTGACATCTTTGAAGAAGAACTTAACCACATATTCCATATAGGCCACTAAATTTGTCTCCAATACCCCATATGTCAATCATTATTTAAAAAATAAAAAATATTTTTTATTCTTCATACCATATTTAAATATTAACATTTATGTTTCCAATGAGGATTCAAAATTTCATAACACTTTATGAGAGGCAAGTAGTAAATATACAATCTATTCATTAATTTTTTAATTTATGTGCAAATTAAAATATGACAATCTTTTGTAAACAGAACAAGTAACTTTTTTTTATCTTTCAAAATTCACCAAAATTCTTCGATGATACACATTTATCTATTTTTTCTCCTTTGTCTTCCATGGAGGCCCTAATAAACTAAAACTCTATGATTAGAAAAGATTGATTTTTTACTCATCCGACTATGATGACAGAAGAACATATTTTTTGGTTTGAAAATTAATCTAGCACTATGGAAACCATTGTAAAATACTCGTATATCCTGAAGGGTTGGTGAATGTGTCTGATGATGAATTTAACAGTGTTTATAACTTTTGCTTCCAAATCAGGCTTGGTACTTTTGCCTCGGTCAACTAATAGTTTTCACTTAATTTTAAACCTATGGTAAATAGAAATAGAAGAAACTAAACATGATCCATTTTAAATTCTCCCACTAATTTTTATCTATCCTGGTAATCTCCATACATAACTGAAAATTAAAGCCCCTATATCCCCAATTTTTATTGATGAAAGACATACTCTCCCTGATGAATGTGTTTAGGTAAGGTTCAAAAAGTTGAGTAAATTTTGTTTCCATTGTGGTAAGCCCATTCATGTTGCAGAGACTGATGTCCTTTATTCATTGGACATTCGTTGGAATCAGTCTTATTCACTACTATTGGCCTAATATTTTGTTTTGATATCATTATGTCAAATATTCCATGTTCATGATGATTTATTGTGTTGATGTAATCATGTGTTTTAAGTTGATTTTAAGAAGCCACGGGTTGATCAGGGCATTTTTATCAAAGTTTAATTGAAACAACTTAAGGCTGGATTTCTGTAAAAATAAGTACTAGACAACCAAACGACATATGAAATCATCCAACCAAAGAGCCTAAGACTAGACCTCTAAGATGTAAGAATGACAGATTGTCGAAGTACATTTGAAGATCTTGTGCATATGAAGGATTAGTCACAAATCCAAAAAAGAGGATTGCCAAGCATGAACAATACAGTCAGAAATCAGCCGCTAACTAGCCATTGCAAGAGCGAATCCTCAAAGTGTAGAAGACCAGTCCTCCAGAAAATAAATGAGGTAACCAGACAATCAAGAAGTTCGATCCTCTAAGGTAGATGACGGAAGATTCAAACATGCTCGAAAAGAGTCTAAAAAGATATGATCGTTGAAGCTCTTAAATTAGGTCAATTTATTGGGAAAATCAACTTTTCATCATTCTTCAAGCTATTAAGAGCATATCAAGAGCAAGTATTTGAGAGATTCAATAGCAATCGAGCTACTTTGTTATCATATTTAGGTTTTTTTCTACATTATGTTGTTGTAACAACTCATATAGGAGTATATATGTAAGGGTATATTAGATTTAAAACTACAAAAGTGCTATGAAAGGGATTTTCCTGTGAGATAAAAGCGCACTTGAGTATTGTTTAAATACTTCATTTTTCATGAATTGATATCACAAGAGTCTGCTTCGAAGGGATACTGAAATTGGTTGTAAAGATTCGTGTTCTCTCCATGGTTGAAGAGACCTAGGATCAAATAGACCTTAGGTAGTGGATTAGGCCTCCAAGAGGCAATCCACTTTAAATCGTGTGTATAGTTCTCTTACCTTACTCTTTTTTTAATACATGGGTGTCAGGCCAGCTTTCGCGCACCAGGACTAGTATCCTCATTTGATCTTTCATGGTAAGTGTTTAATATTTTGTCTCATATATTTATCATAATTTGTCTCTTTCATTCATCCTCAACTTATCCTTTAATATACCTTAGCTTGTGAGTTGTTGGTTAACTATTTTTAATAGTTCATAGTCCTTATTTAACCCTTCCCCCAATAAAATTACTATAACATGGGGTAATAGTTACTAACCTGGAGGTAGCGATAGATCGTTTGAATTTTGGAGGTAGTAATATCATAATGTTGCGTTGTCATAATAATCCTTTGTGCCGGGTTTATGCTCGAGACTTTGTTTGCCATAAACATGGTGAAAAATTAAAGAACCAACTCCACCACCAACCAAGTTAGTTTATAATAGTAAGCTTAATTTTATTAGTGTCATTCCTTCTGCTCCAATAAATGAAAAGGAAACTTCGTTATACGGTAGTTCTTCTGCTATTTGTGCTCCCCTTACCAATATTGTTGATAAAGGTAAAACACCATCTCAATACGGTAGTTCTCAGACTAGTTGTTCTCCATCTGTCAATACGGTGATAAAGGTAAAGGTGTAGATGGTAGGGATGAGTATGGGTAGAGTACGCATCCTTGAGGCCCAAAATAGAAAACCAAACTGAAATAAGTCGGCTGTTATAAACCTAACAAAATGGAATCAATTGAGTTAGGTTTGATCGGTTTGGGTGATTTAAGGCCATGTTGCAGGTTTTGGCAAAAGAAAATCACCAGATCTACAAAATAGAAAGAACCAATAATTAATAAATAATATGAGTAGAGAGCACTACAATCATATGCAATTCAGGCAAAATCTACTTCACTGATTTCTACATAGATCTAATGCATTTAAAAAAGAAATTATATTAAAATATAAATCTAAGATTTATAAAGGCAAATACAAAAGAAAATCGAGTTTCCAATACATCGATTTGCCTAATATCGTACATTAGTAAACATCATTTTTTGTCAAATTTTTTTCATTAAAAACAATCAACATACAAGTTACATACAATAGTAAACATCCCAAACAAGGCACACTAATAGATCTTTCAACAAAACATTCCTAAAACCATATAGATTTTGTTTAGAGGATAACCAGTTACCAATTTCCATAATTTTTATATATTTAAATCGAATTTTTTTGTCAAATTAAATACAATTATTTTATGAATAGTGAAAAATTAGAGATCTAAAATCATTAATTTCGTATTCAAAATTGAGAAAATTTACAAAAAAAATGAGCATACTAAATTGCGTACCTAATATCTCAAAAAGTTAATTTGAAAATCTACAAAAATACTATAAATAATTACAAATTCACAATATATGTGTGTGTGTGTGTGTGCGTGTGTGTACAAATCACATAATATAAGATATATCACCATTAAGCATTAATTCTCTTCTTCTTCAACTTTTTACAGATTTAGTATCGCGTAACCTGTTTAAATATACATGAACCAGAAGAAGAAGAAGAAGAAGAAGAAGAAGAAGAAGAAGAAGAAGAAGAAGAAGAAGAAGAAGAAGAAGAAGAAGAAGAAGAAGAAGAAGAAGAAGAAGAAGAAGAAGAAGAAGAAGAAGAAGATGATGATGATGATGATGATGATGCAGAATAGGTTAATGATAGAGTAAAAATGAGAGAAGTGGAGTTGTGCTAGGATTTATAATGTTAAAATATTTGAAAAAAAATCACACTAAAAGCCATGGGTCGGGTCAAGCTAAGCCGCAAGTAAAGAGATTTGTGTTTTTCTTAGAGACATCTAACTTGGCAAAATACTAAAGTACCCACAAATACGAAAAAATATAAATAAAGACAAAAAACAAGTGACATGTTAACAATAAGCATCCACGATATCGATATTGGGCATCTCCAGCAGCGACTCTAAGCAATGCCTAGAGATACTAAGCACTGTCGACGTGCCACTATCGGTGGTGACACTGAGTGCGAGTTTAACACTTAGTGTGACTTGATACTAAGTATAATATATCACTGCACAATATCAGTGTTCAACATTGAGCATAACTTTACCACTTAGCATGTTCATTGTTCAACATTGAGCATAATTATCGTTGAGTATGCTCAGTATTCGACTCTGAGCATTTTATCATGTTGAGATTTGACTCACATCCATTGAAACAATACATTCAGAGGATTAATGGAAGTCTTGGAAAACCAACTAGTCTTGGAATTAATGTTAGTCTTAGAAGTTTGAATGGGTTTGAGTCTTCCCAAGGTGATTAGATTCATTGGTTGATTGAGTTGTGAAGGACCATAAAAAGGCACCATGGATTAATGTTTGAAGATGAGAATATAGAAAAGAAAAAATATAGAAAAGAAGAGCGACACAAAAGATCCAAGAGCGAGAATCATATAGGTTAGTTAACCGAGAGTTCCTATATTGATTAGAGTCTTGGGTTTAGTGTGAGAGTTCTTTGTTCTTTCTTTCGTGAGAGGGTTTTGAGTTTTTTCGAACAGAAACCAAGTTCTAATAGTGTGAGTGATTATAGTGAATTACTCCGTGGACGTAGGCATCTTTGGCCGAATCACGCAAAATATTGTTGCTCTTGTCTTTTCATTTTCTTTTGTGCACGATCCTCAAACAGGAAATCTGACCTTTTTCCCAACATATCACGAAGCATATTATTTTGAACACCAAGCACATTGTTAGTCCTAGAGGGTTTGAATAAGATACTAATATGATTAATCCTAATTAAAATCTTTTCTTAACAATCATAAGTATAAGAAACTTCTACTAAGTAATTTATCGAACACCTAGGGGAACGTGCAACAGGGAAGTTTATGATAAGATCATTTAATCCAAGCATGCATAATAAACAACATGAAAATAGTAAGGGTTAGAGAGTACACAATCTTTGAAGGTGGTTTGCACTCCTAAAGACCTAATACACAATCTAAGGTAGGTATACACCCTTAAGATTTTAAACTCATCCACTATACTTCTCGTTTTCTTAAAAGTGAATATGAAACCTTTAAAAAGTGGTTTTTCTGGACTCAACCACAATCGATCTTCCAAAACTTTTACTGGCTAAGTCACAACCCGAGTGAGATTTTTACTAGTATAATTCTAGACCTTTACAACCCTATTTTCTCTATATAGAGCAAGAGCAATAACCTCAAGTATTTGATTACAACAAGAACAACCCCTCTTTGGTGAGCATATTGTACTATTATATTCTTGTACTCCTTGATTAGTAAATCTGAATATGAAGCTTGTTTTGAATTCTTTTTTAGTTGATATAAAAGTGACGATCTTGTTCTAGCTTGGATGAGGAATATTGACTTGATTTTGGATTGAATTAATGGCTTGATTGTTCTCCAAAAATGTATAAAGATTAGATAAGAAGGATTTCAAGAGTTGTATTATAAGCTCCAATGGTGTGGGTATATATGCTTCTAAGGCTCTAACGTATCTTTTAAGAGATCTATCCTGGCTGACAAAGAGTCCCCAGTTTTAACAAGAACGGGTTACTGGTTTGGAAAATTGTACTTTTTTCCCATTTATCTCCAACACATTAATACCAATGGATAATTTCCATAAGAGGGGTCCTGATTTTGGATTCATTATGGGGTACCGTTTTATAAGGAGATTCTGGTTTTGATCCAAAACAGGGTCCTAAAATGCACTGTAACTTGCACCCGATTTTGAATTTGGGCTGATAGCATCGTCTCTCAAATGAAAAAACTTCCTTCATGAGATATTTTCAAAATAAAATTCTAAGGAATTTTTTTAGTTCAAGGCATCTTCAAAATCTTAAATTATAGCAATATATATCCAAAAAGTAAAAATTACGTATGCTAGATGAAAATACACATTTTAGCATAAGTAATGATACTTGGATACTTTAGCCTCTAACATAATATATGTTCTAAATATGCATCAAAACAAATAGGTAGTTAAACACTTTAACAATTCAATACATGTGAAAAATTATGCTCTAGAAAGTGTTTATCCTATGTGAGGACTCATGAAACATATAGAAATATACTTAGGATGCTTGTAATCTAATTGTGTGATATGTTTCTAAATGATGGATTATATACAAATGTAGTAGACACATTTACAAAGATTAAGTGTATGACAAATAATATCAAAGGGTATCCTAAACTTAACTAAAAACTACATAGTCATAGGAGTGTGCTAAAAAGAAAATCGGTGTCGTATTCTCCAAGTGGTCATGCTTGTGTGCCTAAATCCTAGAATGTGATGAGTTCTAAAGTATAAATTATATAACAATGAATTCTACAATATTGTAGACACAATCAACACGTACAAAGTTGTTGCATAAAAAGTGTTTATAATATCAAGATGAATGAATACACATTTAGGAAAATAAAATATGTTTGGACGTTTTAGCTTCTAACACAGAAAAAATGATCTAGAAGAATATACAACCAATTTTATAGTTGATAATTAATGCAAAAGCAGTACATATAACAAGTTATATCTTAGGGAACGATATACACATGTGAAAGCATATTAACAAGACGGATTATGCTAGGGATGAGTCAACTAGTGACAAGAGATATGTTGCACATAGAATAAATATAGTCATGTATATAAGTGAAATTAGTATGTTAAACATGTAAGGATCTGTCACATAAAAACATACACAAAAAGGGATTTATGCCAACACACATTCATTTTGACACTAAGCAAATCATTTTTATGTTGAGCAGCAATAAAAATTCACTAAGCAAGGCAAATGTAAAGTTTAAATTACATTAGTATAACATTTTACAAAAAAAAACTAATTAATTTAATTTATTTTTCTACTTTAACTAGTAAAAAACAAACAAAAATTACAACTGTAATTCAAAAATTTTAAAAAAAAAATTAAAAAAAGTAAATCTAAACAAAGTTGATGTAAATAAAAGAAAGCATGGATGATGCCATCATAATAATGACAACTTCTGTCTTCTCGACTAAAATTTTGAGCCGAATACTCACAAAGAATCGTCCTCTCCACTCCTAATCTCACAAACCACCACCACGCTTGAGCAACCCATCCTCACATGGGAAGCCATCGGTCCATAGCCATGAACCACCATTTTTTTATAGGCATGAGCTCACAAACTACCACTACGCGAGCTCACAAACCCCCACCACTCTTGGCATTAATGGTCTAGCTCGATGCTTTGTCACTAGAGCACCCGAACTTAGTATTTTCGAGTGTGTGATTGAGTTTCGCAGCTCCTTGCTGACGTGGATCTCTAATATACTATTGTGTGGCATTTTTTGCGTATAGAGTAACCATAACTTGGGCGAGAATATTTTCAGTGTGTATGTATATGTGTGTGTTTTTGATCTAGGGTTTAGATAGGTTATAATGGGATATATAGGGGTATTTTGGGTATATTTTGTTGAGATTTTTCAAAAATATTTATTAGTTGAGCCCTCTAACAAGACTAAAATAAGATGTGGTTACTTTTGGATATTAAGGGTGACTTTTGAAGTCTCTAACCGTAAAAAACTCTTGGTATTTGATTATATCATAGGGGAAATCAGGCCTCGAAGTGTCATTAGTTAATCACAACATTTTCAATATTTTATGATATTTGTCTATATAGTGTTATTTTAGTTTATTATTTTATATTTATAGAATGTTCTACATGTTATGTGTTCATATATGAGTATTTTTTTTTGTGAATATAGTCTACAATCTTCATGTATGGTTGCAGGGATAATTGAATGATGATGGAATTTGACCCATTAGAATCATATGTAATTGGTTCTTTGTGTGAATGGTGATGGGTTTTATTCATCAGGATCGTCAGTTGCTTACACTATATTTTAAGATATTGATTTATTGTTAGTGTTCCCATTTTATTTTTGGTGTCTCTAAAACTTTTCACGATTTAAAAGTAGACATAATTTTAACCATTATGATAATTATTACTTGGTTTTTTTTTTTTTTTGAATACTCCTGAAATTCTAGACATCAAGATTATTAGTTGTTTAGTTTATTTTTTTATTGATTCTTACACATTTTTTTCAGAAATGCAAAAGAATTACTCCTACAACGTCACAAAATCAATAAGAATAAAAATCACACCGTTAAAACTTCATTTTTTATTTTTTTAATGTCTCCACGAGGGGGAGGGGGGGGGGGGGGGGGGGGGAAGAGAAAAATATTGTACAAACTACTAAAATTTGTTTTCTATTTTGTTTTATTTTATATTTGTTTACTAATTAAATTTATTTTATCTCTATCAATTAAGAAAAATTATTTATCAATTAAGGAGATAATATTATCCTAAAATGAATATACTCCTTCCATTTTTAAAATAATTGCCCATATAATTTACACATATTAAGAAATACTATAATTAATTTACCATTATTAAGGTATCTCTCATAAAATATCTTGATATCTTAAATATTTATTGAAAAAAATATTACTATTTTAATAGATATAATACTAAAAAATAAAAAAATATCTTGATATTTTAAACCAAAAATAATTTTAGGATATCATTTTTAATATGGACATTAAATTTGAGATGGTGTAATATGAACCGCTTTATGGTCGATCTACTACTTTTTTGATTTTTTACTAAAACTAATTATTATCTAAATTAATTTTTTTCTTTGGATTTTTTTAAAATAAATTATTATTGTCTAAACAAAAATAAGTTAATATTAAATTAATATAATAAAATAAATGATAAGTAATTAAAGTAATTTACATGATTATTAATTAATTTAATATAAATACTTAAAGTCTTTAATTTGAATTTTAAAAACTAATTTTGAAGATTTAATTCTTTTTTTGTCAACTGCTTAATAATATGAATAGCATAATAATGTTACATAATACAAAAATTATCCGATACCGCAAACTTGTTTATCAAGTAAGATGAGTTAATTGAGAAGGAGGAAAACCTCCAGTCACCAAACAGTTAGCCAACAAGTTTTTGTTTGGCGTCTCAATCAACTACTCTATTATCTTTGCGGTTAACAAAGGAAAAATGCGGATTACAAGTCTCTGCAGTACCGTAAATCGACTTAATAATATCACAACACTCAAGAATATTACAAGGGGTCCTAGTAGCTAAGGTTTAACTATCAATTCACAGTCACTTTCGATAATAGTAGAGTTGGTAAGTAAACCTTTCGCTATCTCGCACCCCCACAGAACACCTTGAGCTTCTGCTTCGGTAGAGCTTCTTGCCTATATATCCTTTGCATCGGCTTTTTGAAGATTTAATTTGAAAACATTGATCATGTTCTTTCATATATTATTTGATCATTTTGTGAATACTAAACCCCTATATCTTTCACATAAGTATAACCATTAGTCCTTTTAACTCTTGTTAATCATAAAAAAGTTTTTAACTTATAATAGTTGTAGCTCAACAAACATTTTTCATAAGATCGATCGCACTTCATCAAAGATCCAGGACCATATTACCCTTGAGTAGGCACGCAAATATGAGTAAGTGAAATCAGCATCCATATCGTTACACTAGGTAAAACTCGTGTCTGAAGACACTAAAGCAAAAATGAATTCCGTTGACAGGAATCGAACCCAGGTTTAAAAAAAAACTGTGTCTGAATACACTAAATCAAAAATTAATTCCGTTGACGGGAATCGAACCCAGGTTCCTTGGGTGAAGGGGCCAAAATCAATCCTGTCCACCACTTGTGTTTAGCCAGATTAAATCCTGGCCACCACTTATGTTTGGCCAGATTCAATCCTGGCCACCACTTATGCGGGTATATCTGGATCGTAAAAAAAGCTCTGAAATATAATATAGATTAGGTAAAACCCGTGTCTGAAGACACTTAAAGAAATAATTGTTTCGTTGATGGAAATCGAGCATAGGTTTAAAGGGTGAAAGTCAAGGTTAAAGTTAAGATTAAATTTTTTCTTTTTTTTAATCATCAAGGAAAAGGTTAAGGTTAAGGTTAAGGATAAGAATGGTTAAGGTTAAGTTTAAGGATAAGGTTAAGGTCAAGGTCAAAGTCAAGTTCAAGGTCAATGTAAAGGTCATGGTCTAGGCTATGGTCAAGGTCAAGTTCAAGTTCAAGGTTAAACTTAATTTTAAGGTTAAGGTTAGAGTTAAAGTCAAAGGTTAAGATTTAAAGTTTAAAATTTAAGTTTAAGGTTTAATAAAATTCCATGTTTAAGGTCGAATATCAGCGCGATGAATCTTCGTCTAGTTAAGGTTAAGGTTAAGGTTAAGGTTAAGGTTAAGGTTAAGATTAAAGTTAAGGTCAAGGTTTAAAGTTAAGGTTACTGTTTAAGGTTAAATTTTAAGGTTGGGGTTATGGTTTAAGTTAATCTTAAGGTTAAGGTTTAAGAATTAAGGTTCAAGGTTAAGGTTATGGTTAAGGTTAAAGTTAAGATGAATGTGAAGGTAAGGTTTAAGGTTTAAGGGTTAAGGTTAAAGGTTTAAGAATTAAGTTTAAAGTTAAGGTTAAGGTGAAGATGAAGATTAGGGTTTAAGGCTCAATGTTTAATGTTTAAGCTTAAGTTTAAGGTTAAGGTTAAGTTGAAAGTTAAGATTAAGGTTTAGGTTAAGTTTAAGGTTAAGGATAAGGTTAATGGTTAAGGGGCTAAGGTTATGGTTAATGGGTTGAGGGTTAAGGTTAAGGTTTAGTTTAAGGTTAAGGTTGATGATAAGGTTAAGGTGAAGATGAATATTATGGCTTAAGGTTTAAGGTTCAAGGTTTATGGTGTAAGGTTTAAGGTTAAGATTAAGGCTAAGGTTAATGTTAAATTTAAGGTCAAGGTTAGGTTAAGGTTGAGATTAAAGATATGGTTAATAGTTAATGGGTTTAGGTTATGGATGGGTTGAGGGTCAATGTCAAGGTTTAGTTTAAGGTTAAGGTTAAGATTAAGGTTAAGGTTAAGGTAAAAGTTAGGTTAAGGTTAAAGTTAAAATTAAGGTTGATGTTCGTATAAGGGTTAAGGGTTAAGGTTAAGGGTATTTTTAAGGTTAAGGGTATTTTTAAGGTTAAGGGTATTTTTAAGGTTAAGGTTTAAGATTTAATATTTAGGTTTAAAGTTTAAGGGTTAAAAAGATTATTGTAAATTATTTACGTTCCATCATTTCCTAATAAATAAAGGCGTATTTATGTAATTAATACCTACACATAATAAAATATTGATTTACGACATTATGATATATCCTTCTCCCACAACTTGTAGCGCTTAGTCTAAAAAATATTTTTATATAGAAAGTGTTACTATATCTAGAAGAATTTATCTTTAGAAAATATGTTATATTGTATAATACCGACTACCAATTTGTAGTAAATGGATGCTCCAATAAATATAGTCGCTCACTTTTTCCATATCGTTAAATAAAGATTTCTGACAAATGTGTTTTATAAATTAAAAATATCAACAATAAGAGAGACAAAAATAAAAGTGGAGAGATGTAAATTTATTTGACAATTAATGAGAAAATGAGAGACTAAGAGGGATAATGAGAGGAATAGGGTAATTATGAAAGAAATGAGAGATTTTTTAGTGTAAATAGGAGAAGTTAGGTGTATCCGACTTTATTATATAGATTTAATTCTTCTATAAATGAAATTGATATTTTTGAATTAATAAATGAGATTATGAGAGTTTTAAGGGGATTATGAGAGGAATGAGAAAAATATGAGAAAAATAATAGTAAAGGAAAAATATATAAATTAGGCATGAAGTGCTTTATTATATAGATTTTTTAAGATAAAACAAACTACACTACAGAAATTTTCAATTTAAATAAAAGGAATGTTATTTTTCTCATAATTTATAAACCATATTTTTCGACAAAAGTAAAATGAAATAAAATAGATCTCCTCTAAAGAGGTTATATATATTATTGAATTCAGTTATGTGCGAATTAAAATTAAATTTATTTGAAGAAATTCAAATCGACCGACCCGTATCCAATTAGCTCAGTAAACATTTTTTTTCGCACTTTCTTTTACTATTTTATATGCAAAGATAAGTTAAAGGATCGTTATTTTTCTCATAATTTATTAAGCTATACCTCTCAACAAAAAATTAAATTAAATTAAACCACATTAAGAATAAGAATAGGTTGACTTAATAATATAGAATGTGAAATTTCTCCAACATAATTATGAGTTGGAGATGAAGTTACGTATTATATTGAGTTATTTGTTTGGTTGGGTCTATTGAGTTATTTGATTGTGGGTTGAAACATGTTTGAGGTGATCATGATAGAGAATTCAAAATTGAGTTTGTGCCACATTATATCGTTAAGTTTTTATTAATTAACAAATACTAACCTTAAAGAAAAATTTAATAGATATATTTGAGTGTAAATTTTAAATAGAATCAATTTTAATAGATATATCTGTGTGTAAATTTAATAAATAAAATTGATAGTTGAATTTATATATTTTAAGATATTTAGGGGAATTATGGGAGGTTTGGGGAGGAATTGAGTGTTAATAGAAAAATTAGTTATATTCCGCTTTATTAACGGTAAGGGAGTGATTTAAATTTTTTTTGTTTTAAAATATAATATTTTTATTAAGTAAATAAAGATTAATTAATGGTATTAATGATAGGTGGGTTCAGAAACGATCCTGGCCACTATTTATGTTTGGCCAGAATCAATTCTGACCATCACTTATCAAAAAACCTTGTAATATAATATAAGGATTAATTAATGGTATTAATAATAGGTGGGGTCAGAAACGATACTGGCCACTACTTAGGTTTGGCCAGAATCAATCCTGACCACCACTTATCAAAAAACCTTGTAATATAATATAGAAAGTAAATAAGGATTAATTAATGGTATTAATGATAGGTGGGGTCAGAAACGATCCTGGCCACTACTTATGTTTGGCCAGAATCAATTCTGACCACCACTTATAAAAAAACCTTGTAATATAATATAAAGATTAATTAATGGTATTAATGATAGGTGGGGTCAGAAATGTTTCTAGACACTACTTTGGCCAGAACCACCACTTATCAAAAAACCTTGTAATATAATATAGATGGTGAAGATAAAACCTGACGAGAATGGAACTTGTGAAGGTAACGTAACTATAATTAATTACTAATTAATTAATTTTATTAGAATATTTAAGGTTTTAAACCGAGGTACCTGAACCTATGGAGACATGTACGGATTCACCATCCTTGCCTTGTGAGTTTCCTATTAGTGATGTGATTGTTTTAGAAGGCCACTCTTCTGAGGTTTGATATTTTTTTTACTATATACTTTTACTCTTACATGTATATTAATTCGGGGTTAATGTTAATGTATAGGTATTTGCTTGTGCTTGGAGTCCATCAGGATCAGTTCTTGCATCTGGGTATGTTATATGTTATAATAATCTCCGAGTTACATATAAAAATATAATTAATATTAAATAATTTATTATATTATATAAAAGTTCTGGGGATTCAACTGCTCGTATATGGAATATTGGAGATGGAGCATGTAGTTCAAATGGACATCCAAATGTAGTTGTACTTAAGCATTTTAAAGGAAGAACTAATAAGAAAAGTAAAGAAGTTACAACTCTTGATTGGAATGTGAGTTTTTTTTTTTAACTTTTTACTGAATTTTTTTCATTTTTTACTTTCTAGTTTTTACTGTTTTGTTTTTCTTATTGTTTAGGGTGAAGGTTCTTTACTCGCAACTGGTTCATATGATGGACAAGCTAGAATATGGAATAGAGAGGGTAAATTAAATGTTTACTTTCTGGTTTGAGGATTAATTATTAATATGTGAATTATGTTTATATAGGGGATTTAATGGGTACATTGAACACACATAAAGGGACAATTTTCTCTTTAAAATGGAATAAAAAAGGTGATTATTTATTAAGTGGAAGTGCGGATAGAACAGCTATTGTGTGGGATGTAAAAACTGGAGAGTGGAAACAACAATTTGAATTTCATCAAGGTAATTCTTTTTTTTTTTGTGAAATATTATGTTTCTAACTTTGTTTAATTGCAATTCAGCCCCTATACTTGATGTTGATTGGAGAAACAACACTTCATTCGCAACTTGTTCAACTGATAACATGATTTATGTTTGTGAAGTTGGAGAAAATCATCCAATTAAAACTTTCGCTGGTCATCAGGTTTGTTTCAATTATATATATATATATATATATATATATATATATATATATATATATATATATATATATATATATATATATATATATATATATATATATATATATATATATATATATATATATATATTATGAAGTTTTTTTAATTAAAATTTGATATTTTTTATCTTTTTTTAGGGTGAAGTTAATGATATAAAGTGGGATCCTACTGGTTCATTGTTAGCTTCTTGTTCAGATGATTTTACTGCAAAGGTAAATTTTCCTTATTCGTTGTGTTGTTTTCAAATTTATGAACAACATTTTACTTAATTGTGTAGATATGGAGTATTAAGCAAGATACATGTGTGCATGATTTAAAGGAGCATACAAAGGTAGAAATAAAAATAGTTCATTTTAATTGCATTTAATAAGAATTATATATATAACATAGAACA
Source organism: Nemophila menziesii (assembly GCA_029959085.1). Lineage (NCBI taxonomy): Eukaryota > Viridiplantae > Streptophyta > Magnoliopsida > Boraginales > Hydrophyllaceae > Nemophila > Nemophila menziesii. The sequence continues at coordinate 20,096,462 of JARWIR010000013.1, read as the reverse complement.
CTTTTTATTTGTAGGAAATATATACGATCAGATGGAGTCCTACTGGACCAGGAACAATTAACCCTAATCAGCAATTGATACTTGCAAGGTAATTAATTAATTAATAATAATAATAAATAATTTGCAAGTGTGACATATGCATTTCTTTTTTATAGTGCTTCATTTGATTCAACAATAAAGCTATGGGATGTTGAAATGGGGCGTCTTCTCCACAGTTTGAATGGACATAGGTATTATAATCCTATTCCTAATATAATATTCTTATTTAAGGTGATGTTTGATAGTGTAATAAATTATGTTGTTAAATATAGGGATCTTGTATATTCGGTGGCATTTAGTCCAAACGGGGAGTATTTAGCAAGTGGATCATTGGATAAGTGTATGCATGTATGGTCTGTTAAGGAAGCTAAGATAGTGAAAACTTATACAGGACATGGTGGGATTTATGAAGTGTGTTGGAACAAAGAAGGGGATAAAATAGCTGCTTGTTTTGCTAATAATGTGGTCTCTGTTTTGGATTTCCGAATGTAGAGGAGATGATGATATGTTATTTTAGGTATTATTATTATTAGCTATTAGAGAGGATTTGTATAAATCATTTTACTCTTTTCAGTGTTTTGTAAACCCTCATAATGGTGTGTTATATGTGTGGGAAACTGTTGTCCATTGTTGTTTGTATTGGTATAATTATCATCCTAGACTTGGAATGTTTTGAGATTGTGTTTAAATGTCATGTTTTTTTTTATCTACACCTAGAGGTCAAAATTGATGGAGCACGATCTATTAGCTCAAGGATGGACACTTTTAATACTGCCACCAACCATGGAATTTCTAAAATTCATATCAAATCAACAGATTTTAAATACCCTTCTCCTTCTCCACCATGCATTTGATGCAACTTCCCTTTTTTTATAATTTTAATCTCTTCATTTTATTAGTACTTTTTACCCAATAATGAACTTAAAAACTAGGAAAGATATAGTTAAAAATGAATCGTATCCTTATTAAGACAAATAAATAGGGGGTGTCATCAATCAAGATTTTAAAGGATTTTATTAGAGTTTTTAAAAATCATTGACTTTGTAAAGTCTGTTGATTGTTTTAATTCTATCCAGATTTTAAAAGACTCATTTCCATTTTGTTAGAGTTTGACGGATTGTTATTAAATGGATTTTAATAGATTTTAAAGGATTTCTTTAGCTTTTTCAAGGTTATTTGAAAAAGATTGTTATTTGAAAATACTTCTTATTTTTTTTTTTTGGATTTACTTCTTACTAATGATTATAACTATTAATGTTACTAATGATTATAACTATGATTCTCTGTGATATTACCCAGGTTGACAAACACATCCATACAGAATTACAGAACATTGCATATTTGAAACAATTCCTATTTACTGAAATATTTAAATGCAAAACCTTCCCAAAAATCAAAAAAAAACAAAGAACGATGAAATGAAAAACAAAGCAGCGCAAGTATAATAAAAAAAAACAGAAATTAATAAAAAAATATTCTTCATTAATTTTATCCTAATATTTTCTGGAAAACGATGTAACATGATATTACATAGAAAAAAAAAATAGATAGAGTTTTTTTTACCTGAGGGGCCGCTTAGAGAAGGGTTTTTTTTTCTCTGGAAACTTTATAAAATCTCTTGTTTTATCTTGAGATCTGTAAAGTAATTTTTTATATATGCCTAAGCCTAAAAATTTTATAAAATCCAAAACTTTTAAGAGTCTAGAGATTTTATAAAATCATAAGATTTTAAAGTAATCTAAAAACTCTTGATTGAAAACCGCCGGATTTTTAATGATTCTATAGACTCCTAATTGAAAATATCCGATTTTAATTGATTTTTTAAAATCCTAATTGAAAACCCCATTACTCTTTAAATCTAAAAAAATCTTATAGAGTCTTAATTGATGACACCCTTAGTTTAAGAATATGATATTTTATATTGAAATATTTATCTATTTTTCTGCTAAAGACTCTATTGTTCAAGAATGAAGGCATTGAACAAGTTCGTAATCGCTATTCTGTTTCTTTCTTGACCAAAAAAAGAAAATGCGTTTTCCTGGTCTCTATCACAATCCTAGTGTCTTTTCCTTATCCTTTTTTTTTTTTTGTTCAAATGTCTTTTCCTTATCCCTTTTCCCACTTTTTTTTTTAAACCTTTCATCTCCTTAAAAACATGTATTCATTAACCTTTCAGCTTCTATGCCACGTTGTTGACAAAAAAAAAAAGCTTTTATGCCACGCATGTTATCCCCCATTTGTTGCTTTGAGATTTGTGAACCGCTTTGTTACCCTTTGTTTAGTTACTTATTTAATCTTCTAATATCTTTTATTTTTCTCTTTCTTCACCTAAATTTCTATGTATAAAGTAATCACTGTTTTAAAAGTAGTCATCCATAAAATATTATTCATTTTTATCCAATAAATATTTAAATACTTGTTGGTCAAATAATACCCAAGTGATGACCATGAGAGTGGATGACTCAATTTAAAAAAATGATTGAATATTGATACGTTTATTCTATTTGTAAAGATTAACGTAATATATTCATCTGGTTTCATAAAATTTGAAGAAATTAAAAGAAAAAAAAATGTTATTTATTTTATGTTTCCTTTGGTTATGAAGCAAAGCAAAGCAATCAGAAAAATAAACAATAGGACTGCTGGGTTGGGGTTCAAACCTGGGCCTCCAGGCTGGTGGGCTTTTGGGCCAGAGTTTCATATATGGACCAGCCTATGCTTTGGTCTTCATCAGTAAACGTTGTGTCTTTTAATATAACGTATCTTCAAATGAAACGTCACAACTCTTTGCCAAATCTACTTTTTCATCTTCTATAAATAGTTGGCCAACTAAACCATTTTCTTAATTCATTTTTCAAAGCATTAAAATTATGAGAGAGATAGAAAGAAGCAGCATTATTAAGTTCGTTGAAATTCTTAAGAATTCGTGTGTCAGTTTCTTTTGAATAGTTTTGTCATTGTATCTTGGAGGTTGAAGCCAGCAAACGTAAGACACATGTACGTGGCCTAAATACCTTAAAGACATCGGATCCAATCTTTAAAAATAATATGAATAAATTAGCCGTTAAACATTAAAATAATATGAATAAATTAGCCGTTAATGTTTATTTTTAAAAATTGCTCAAAAGTTTGATTAAAATATTATAAACATTAACCCGTTGGGATTAGCTCACTGCTAGGGTCTTGGTTATCCAATCATGTGGTGCAGGTTTGAACCGAGTTGATGACTCCGAGTAAAAAATGGCTCTCCTATTTAACAAAAAAAATATTATAAACATTTTTTCTCATTTCCTCAAAACAACAACATTTTTTTCATTAACGTAGAAACTCCAACACCTGTTTCTGTAACAGCTCATCAGTAACCGCTCGTTAATGGCTTCGAAGGTCATTCTTATTTTTTGGCGAAGGGGTTTCTAACTCAGGCGAGTTCGTAGTGAAATTTCTTCGTTTTCGAAGTACAAAAAAATCTGAGCTAATTTTCGCAATCCTATCCAAATTTCTCGGTTTTTGCAGATTCAGGCTCGATGGTGGTAAAGTCGGCAAGAAGAAGCACAAATATATTTAGGTGTAATATTATTTTTTTGCTAATAGAATCAAGTTTTATACATCTTTTGTGTTAACTAAATATTTTTTTAGAAATACTTAGTGATTATATTGAGTATGCTTTCTGATTTTGCTGATTATACTCAGTGTCTTAATGAGTATACTCATCGAATTTTTCCGATACTTTGTGAAATAATGTACTCGGTTTCTCCAATACTTAGAAATTTATTGCAATACTCATCGACTTTTATTCAATCACTCAGTAACACATCTGAGTACTCAGTAGAAAAACGACTCACTAAGTAAAAAATCTGAGCACTTAGTAAAATATCTGAGTACTCAGGAAAATCTCTGAGCTCTTAGTAAAAATTTTGAGCACTCAGTAAAAATCTCTGAGCACTCAGTAAAATCTTCGGCATTGGTCGGTAGTGGTCGGAGGTGGAAAGTATCAATACTCAGTACACATTGACTTAGTAATTTGGTGATTCATGATAATGCCACTTGTTTTTTGTCTTTATGTGGTTTTTGGTTTATTTGAGACTATTTTAGTATTTGATCACCTATAAGTTGAGTGGTGACATCTTTGAAGAAGCGCTTAGCCGTATATCCCCTATAGACCACTAAATTTGTCTCTAATGCCTCATATGCCAATCATTTTTATTCTTTAAAAAATTAAAACATTTTTTATTCTTTATACCATATTTATTCATACATAAATATTAACATTTATGTCCAATGAGGATTCAAAATTTCATAACAATTTATGAGAGACATGTTAGTAAATATAAAATCTAATTATTATTATTTTAAATTTGTGTGCAAAAGGAAATGTGACAATCTTTTGTAAACTAGAAAAAGAAATTTTTTTGTATCTCCCAAACTTTACCGAAATTCTTCCATAATACGTATCTATCTATTTTTTTCTACTTTGTCTTCCATGGAGGGACCTAATAGACTAAAACTCTATAATTAGAAAATAATGACTATTTAATCATCCGAATATGATGATAGAAGAACATATTGTTTGGTTTAAAATTTAACCTTACACTGTGAAAACTATTGTTAAATGCTTGTATGGCCTGAAGGGTCTGATGCATGTGTCTGATGTTGTTTCTGACAATGTTTATAACTTTTGCTTCCAAATCAGGTTTGCTACTTTTGCCTCGGTGAATCGATAGTTTTCACTTAATTTTGAACCTATGGTAGATAGAAATAGATTAACCTAAACAGGATCCATTTTAGATTCTCCCGCCAATTTTTATATATCTTGATAATCTCCATACATAGAAGAAAAAATAGGATTTATCTTATTAGCCTATGATATCGAAGAAACAAGTATATAACTAGCTTCCTTCGTCTGAAAGTGTTATGGGATATTAAAGCCTCTACAACCTCAATTTCTATTGATGAAAGACATACTCTCCCTAATGATAAGCTCATTCATGTTGCAGAGACTAATGTCCTTTATTCATTGGAGATTTGTTGGAATCAGTCTTATTCACTACTGTTGGCCTAATATTTTGTTTTAATATTATTATGTCAAATTCCATGTTTTACGAAGATTTATTGTGTTGATGTAATCATGTGTTTTAAGTTGATTTTAACAAGCCACGGGTTGATCAGTGCATTGTTATCAAAGTTTAATTGAAACAACTTAAGGCTGGATTTTTATAAAGATAAGTACTAGACAACTGAACGACATCTGAAATTATCCAACCAAAGGGCCTAAGACCAAACTCCAAGATGTAAGAATGGCCGATCGTCGATGTACATTTAAATATCTTGTGCATATGAAGGATTAGTCCCCAAATCGAAAAAAGAGGATCACCAAGCATGAACAATACAGTCAGAAATCCGCCGCAACTAGCCGTTGCAAGAGCGGATCCTCAAAGTGTAGAAGACCAGTCCTCTAGAAAATAAATGAGGTAACCGACAATCAAGAAGTTCGGTCCTCTAAGGTAGAGGACGGAAGATTCAAACATGCTAAAAAAGAGTCTCAAAAGATATGACCGCTGAAGCTCTTAAATTAGGTCATTTTTTTGGGGAAAACCATCTTTTCATCATTCTTCAAGCTATTAAGAGCATATCAAGAGCAACTATTGGAGAGATTCACTAGCAATCGAGCTACTTTGTTATCATATTTAGGTTTCTTTTTTCTACATTATGTTGTTGTAACAACTCATATAGGAGTATATATGTATAGGTATATTAGATTTAAAACTACAAAATCCTAACTGTTATATTTCTTATTTATGCTATGAAAGGGATTTTCCTGTGAGATAAAAGCACACTTGAGTATTGTTTTAATACTTTATTTTTCATGACTTTGATATCACATGAGTCTGCTTCGAAGGGTTTCTCAAACTGGTTCTAAAGATCTGTGTTCTCGCCATAGTTGAAGAGACCTAAGGATCAAATAGACCTTGGGTAGTGGACTAGGCCTCCAAGAGGCAAGCCACTTTAAAGCGTGTGTACAATTCTCTTCCCTTACTATTTTACTTGCATTATATGTGATCGATCTATTGTCTTATCTTATTCTATATATATTGCATGCTAAGTGTATGAGTAATTATCTATTAGTAGTTGGCTAGTATCCTCTTTTGATCTTTGATGGTAAGTGTTTAATAATTTGTCTCTTACATTTATCCTGATTTGTCTCTTTCATTCATCCTCAACTTATCCTTAGATATACCTTATCTTGTGTGTTGTTTGTTATCTATTTTTAATAGTTCATAGTCCTTATTTAACCCTTCCCCCCAATAATATTACTATATCGTGGGGTAATAGATACTAACCTGGAGGTAGCGATAGATCATTTGAATTCTGGAGGTAGTAATATCATAATGTTGCGTTATCATAATAATTCCACGATCCAGGTTAATGATCGCGAATTTGTTTGCCATAAACATGGTGAAAAATTGAAGGACCAATTCCACCACCAACCAAGTTAGTTGATAATGGTAAGCTTAACTTTATTGGTGTCGATCCTTCTGCTTCAATAAATGAAAAGGAAACTTCGTAATACGATAGTTCTCCTACTATTTGTGCTCCCCCTACCAATATTGTTGATAAAGGTAAAATATCTCCTCAATACGGTAGTTCTCATACTAGTTGTTCTCCCCCTGCCAATACGGTTTTAAAGTTAAAGGTGTAGGTGGTAGGGATGAGTATGGTAGAGTACGCATCCTTGAGGCCTTAAATAGAAAACCAAACTAAAATAAGTCGGTTGTTAAAAACCTAACAAAATGGAATCCAACAAGTTAGGTTTGATCGGTTTGGGTGATTTAAGGCCATGTTGCAGGTTTCAGAAAAAGAAAATCGCCAGATCTACAAAATAAAAAGAAACAATAATTAATAAATAAAATCAGTAGAGGGCACTACAATCATCTGCAATTCAGGCAAAATATACTTCACTGTTTTCTACATAGATCTAATTCATTTAAAGAAGAAATTATATTAAAATAGAAGTTAAAGATCTATAAAGGCAAATACAAAAGAAAATCGAGTTTCCAATAATATCCTACATTAGTAAACATCCTTTTATTTCAAATTTTTTCATTAAAAACAATCAACATACAGGTTACATACAATAGTAAACATCCCAAACAAGGCACGTTAATAGATCTTTCAACCAAACATTCCCAAAACCATATAGATTTTGTTTCGAGGATAACCATTTATCAATTTCCATATTCTATTATAGATTTAAATCGGATTTTTTTTTCAAATTCAATACAATTATTATATGAATTAGTGAAAAATAATAATCTAAAATCATTAATTTCATATTTAAAATTGAGAAAATGTACAAAAAAATGAGCACATTAAATTACATACCTAATATCTCAAAAAGTTATATATATATAAATATATATATATATATATATATATATATATATATATATAATATATATATATATATATATATATATATATATATATATATATATAAATACAAAATGCATAATGTAAGATATATCACCATTAAGCATTAATTCTCTTCTTCTTCAACTTTTTACAAATTTAGTATCGCATGACTTGTTTAAATATACATGAACCATATGATATGCATTAAACAAGAGAATTTTTAAGAAATAATTTTGAAGAAGATGATGATGACAGGGAGGCGGCATAGGTTAATGATAGAGTAAAAATGAGAGAAGTGGAGTTGTGCTAGGGTTTATAATGTTAAAATATTTGAAAAAATCCATGCTAAAAGCCATGGGCCGGGTCAAGCTAAGCCACAAGTAAAGATATTTGTGTTCTTCTTAGAGACATCTAACTTGGCAAAATACTAAAGTACCCCCCACATATGACAAAATATAATAAAGACAAAAAAGTGACATGTTTACAATAAGCATCCACGACATCGATATTGGGAATCTCCGGCAGCGACACTAAGCAATTCCTAGAGATACTAAGCACTGTCGACGTGCCACTATCAGTGGTGACACCGAGTGCAATTTTTACACTGAGTGTGATTTTGATATTAAGTATAATGTATCACTGCACAAATTCAGTGTTTGACATTGAGCATAACTTTACCACTTTGAATGTTCAGTGTTTGACATTGATTATAATTTTATCGTTGAGTATGCTCAGTGTTCGACTCTGAGCATTTTGTCATGTTGATATTTGACTCACATCCATTGAATCAATACATTCCAAGGATTAATGAAAGTCATGGAAAACCAACTAGTCTTGGAATTAATGTAAGTCTTGAAATTTTGAATGGGTTGGAGTCTTCCCGAATTGACTAGATTTATTGGTTGATTGAGTTGTGAAGACCTATAAAAAGGCACCATGGATTAATATTTGAAGATGAGAAGAGATAAAAGAAAAAAGAGAGAAAATAAGAGAGACACGATAGATCCAAGAGCGATTTCATATAGGTTAGTTAATCGAGAGTGCGTAACGGTCCTATAGTGATTAGAGCCTTGAGTTAGTGTGAGAGTTCTTTGTACTTTCTTTTGTGAGTGTGTTTTGAGTTTTTCCATACAAAAACCATGTTGTTATAGTGTGAGTGATTATAGTGAATTACTCCATGAACGTAGGCATCTTTGGCCGAACCACGTAAAATATCGTTGTTCTTGTCTTTTCATTTTCTTCTGTGCACAATCCTCAAACGGGAAATCTAACCTTTTTCCCAACAAAGTGGTATCAGAGATGTGGTTGTGTTGCATAGAAGTCCAAAAAATATAGATGACGTGTGTATAGAAATTTTAAGGTTATTGTCGAGGTGTTTGGGGATGCTCGCCAAGGGAGGATTTGTTGAGATTTGACTCACATCCATTGAATCAATACATACAGAGGACTAATGGAAGACTTGGAAAACCAACTAGTCTTGAAATTAATGTTAGTCTTGGAAGTTTGAACGGTTTGGAGTCTTCCCAAGGTGACTAGATTCATTGGCTGATTGAGTTGTGAAGGCACATAAAACGGCACCATGGATTAATGTTTGAAGATGAGAAGAGAGAGAAGAAGAAAAAAGGAGAGAGACACGAAATATCCAAGAGCGGGAATCATATAGCCTATAGGTTAGTTAACCGAGAGTGTGTAATGGTCCTATAGTGATTAGAGTCTTGGGTTAGTGTGAGAGTTCTCTGTTCTTTTTTTATGAGAGGGTTTTGAGTTTTTCTAAACAGAAAACAATTTGTAAAAGTGTGAGTGATTATAGTGAATCCCTCTATGGACGTAGGCATCTTTGGCCGAACCACGTAAAATATTGTCGTTCTTGTCTTTTCATTTTCTTCTGTGCACAATCCTCAAACGGGAAATCAATCCTTTTTCCTAACATATCACTAAGCATATTATTTTGAACACCGAGCACATTGTTAGTCCTAGAGAGGATGAATAAGATACTAATATAATTAATCATAATTAAAATATTTTTTTAACAATCATAAGTATAAGAAACTTGTACTAAGTAATTTACCGAACACTTACGGGAACGTGCAATGGGGGAAGTTTATGATAAGATAATATAATCCAAGCATGCATATAAAACAATATGAAAATAGTAAGGGTTAGAGAGTACACAATCTTTTAGGGTGTTTTGCACTCCTAAAGACCTAATCCACCACCTAAGGTAGGTATACACCCTTAAGATTTTAATCTTGTCCACTATACTTCTCGTTTTCTTAAAAGTGAATATGAAACCTTTAGAATATGGTTTTTCCTTACTCAACCACAATCGATTTTCAAACTTTTACAGGCTAAGTCACAACCCGAGTGATATTTTTATTAGTATCACTCTAAACCTTTACAACCCAATTTTCTCTATATAGAGCAAGAGCAATAACCTCAAGTGTTTAATTAAAAATATTTTACAACAAGAACAACCACTCTTTCGTGAGAAAATTTTACTATTATATTCTTGTACTCCTTGATGAGTAAAGCTGAATATGAAGCTTAATTAAATTATTTTTGAATTGATATAAAAGTGACAATCTTGTTCTAGCTTGGATGATGAATATTTACTTGATTTAGGCTTGACTTTGGCTTGAATCAATGGCTTGATTGTTCTCCAAAAATGTATAAAGATTGGAGAAGAAGGATTTCAAGATTTGTATTATAAGCTCCAATGGTGTGGGTATATATCCTTCAAAAGCTCCAACATATCTTTTAAGAAATCTATCCTTACTGACATCGGGTCCCCAGTTTTAACAAGAGCGGGTTACCGGTTTGGAAAATTGTACTTCTTTCCCATTTATCTACAGCACATTAATACCGATGGATACTTTCCATAAGAATGGTCCCTATTTTGGCTTCATTTTGGGGTACCATTTTATAGCGAGATTCTAGTTTTGATCCAAAACGGGATTCCAAAATGCACTGTAACTTGCCCCCGATTTTGAATTTTGGCTGATAGCATTGTCTCTCAAATGAAAAAACTTCCTTAATGAGATATGTTCAAAATTAAATTCTAAGGAATTTTTTAGTTCAAGCCATCATCAAAATCTTAAATATAGGAATATATATCCAAAAAGTAAAAATTACGTATGCTAGATGAAAATACATATTTTTGCATAAGTAATGATACTTGGATACCTTAGCCTCTAGCATATATATGTTCTAAATATGCATCAAAACAAATAGGTATTTAAACATTTTAGAAATTCAATACATGTGAAAAGTTATGCTCTAGAAAGTGTTTATCCTATGTGAAGACTCATGAAACATATAGAAAGATACTAAGGATGCTTGTATTCTAATCGTGTGATACGTTTCTAGATGAGGGATTATATAAAAATGTAGTAGAAACATTTAGAAAGGTTAAGTGTATGACAAATAATATCAAAGTGTATCCTAAACTTAACTAAAGATTACATAGTCATAGAAGTATGCTAAAAAGAAAATGGGTGTCGTATTCTCCAAGTGGTCATGCTTTTGTGCCTAACTCCTAGCATGTGATGTGTTTTAAAATATAATTTGTATAACAATGAATTTACAATATTTAGACACAATCAACACGTACAAAGTTGTTTCATAAAAGGTGTTTATAATATCAAGATGAATGAATACACATTTAGGCAAATAAATATGTTTAGAAGTTTTAGCTTCTAACATAGGAAATAATCAAGAAGAATATACAACCAAGTTTATAGTTGATCATTAATGCAAAAGCAATACATATAACAAGTTATATCTTAGGGAACGATTAACTCATGTGAATGCATATTTAACAAGACGGATTATGCTAGGGATGAGTCAACTAGTGATAAGAGACATGTTGCACATAGAATAATTATAGTCATGTATATAAGTGCAATTAGTATGTTAAACATGTAAGGATCTGTCACATAAAAACACACAAAAAGGGAAATATGCCACGACACGTTCATTTTGACACTAAGAAAATCATTTTTTATGTTGAACAACAATAAAAATGCACTAAGCAAGGCAAAAATAAAGTTTAAATTAGATTAGTATAACATTTAAAAAAACTAATTAATTTAATTTATTTCTCTACTTTAAACATTAAAAAAAGTAAATCTAAATAAAGTTGATGTGAATCAAAAAAAGCATGGATTATGTCAGTATAATAATGACAACTTCTGTCTTCTTGACTAAAATTTTTAGCTAAATCTTAAAAAACTCACGATCAATCACCTTCTCCACTCCTAATCTCACAAACCACCACCACGCTTGAGCAACCCATCCTCACTTATCGGTTCATAGCTATGAACCACCATCTTTTGCAGGCATGAGCTCACAAACCACCACTATGCGAGCTCACAAACCCCCTCCACTCCTCACATTAATGGTCTAGCTCGAAGCTCTGTCACTAGAGCACCCCGAACTTAGTATTTTCGAGTGTGTGATTGAGTTTCGCAGCTCCGTGCTGACGTGGATTTCTGATGTACTACTGCGTTTGGTGTCGCCTAAGGTGTGATGAAATAATATGTAAATAAACGCAAATAAACACCCTAGGCTGGGCACGATTTGCAAGTATTACAGAACGTATGCAAGTTTTAATGATAAGAAGATTCGTTCCTCAGAGACTACGAAGGTTAGGAAGAACTTATGCAAATTATTAAGTGCAGATATGAGAGCTAGAACAGATAATACGCAAGAGTAAAGAAAAGAAAGATAGATTTTTATTTGGTTTTTAAATAAAAAATTAAATTACTAAACTAAAGACAGAAAATTAAATAAGCTAAGAACAAATAGTATGATAGTTTAGCCTGAGTAATTAGCAAGTAATCCCCACTAGTTTTACCGTTCTAAACATGTAAGGGTGAATTATGTAGTATTTAAATAATCGGTTTCAATTGCGCTAGGTAGTTTTAAATAGGTTTTACCTGTGTCAATAAGAACCTAAACAAACTTTTCCTGCAATTGATTAGATAGCAATACACTAAACCATTGACTATCTAGTTAGGCTGATTTGTCAGATTTAAACCTTATTCTAGACGTTATGTGCTAATCTTATAGTTAAATATACCGTTGTCAATGGTTATCTAACTACTATGATGGTAATCCAGTAATCCTATACGTTGTACACTGCAAAGAACACAGAATATAAATCCAACACATAAACAGAGAAATCAAACCATAAATTCAATTTGAAACATATAATCCCAAATTAGATAGATTTCAATCAAAACTAGGGTTCATACATATATGCTAAAACTCAAGCTAAATTTATTTAATTCATACTAAGAAAAGAAAAGAAAAGAAAAGAATTACAGAATTTAAGGTTGAAGAAGACATGATTGGTGCACAGCTCCTTCCAGACTTCTCTTCTTGTGTTGTAAGCTTCTTCCTGGCTTAAGGTTTAGCCAAGGATGATTTTCTAATGATAAGGGGCTGTATTTATAGGGTATAGGAAGACCTAATTCGTTTTCTTGAAGGAGAAGGTAAGTAATGGAGTCCTAGCCCAACTCAAATTCGTAACCCTAAAATATGGAATCAGCCCCGTTTTTGTTTTGGTCTTAACAGCTTCAATACTTATCCGTTTGACGCGTATGAGTAGTCAAAATTCACCGTCTCGGAAAGATATTTAACTTTTCTCTTGACCGGTCTTCCAAATTCCTCACCTATTTTGAGATATAAGCCCATTTGTGGTCGTGGGTGGTGAAATTCAGATTTATTTGGCAGCTTTTCCTTTCCCATACTTTAGCTTTTGTTTCCTTATCTCCAATTTCCATGCTTATCCTCTTTCCTTTAGCTCTTAGAATCAACTTGGACTCCAATTAATTACAATATATCTTTAAAGCTTCCCACTAAATAAATAATTAAACCCAATATGCTCTAAAAATAATTAATAATTAATTCAAGACACAAAATAGGAAAGTGTACTAAATTATGAGAAAATTGACCTATACTCTAATAAATACACCTAAAATGATGTCTCCAACTAATATTAAATCATCACAAATGGGGAGACATCAGCGTGGCATTTTTTTCCTATAGAGCAACTATAATTTGGGCGAGAGATTTTCAGTGTGTATATGTGTGTGTGTGTGAGTTTTAGATTTAGGGTTTAGATAGGTTATAATGGGATATATAGGGGTATTTTGGGTATATTTTGTTGAGATTTTTAAAAATTATTTATTAGTTGATCCCTCTAACAAGACTAAAATAAGATGTGGTTACTTTTGGATATTAAGGGTGACTTTTGAAGTCTCTAACCGTGAAAAACTCTTGGTATTTGATTATTTCATAGGGGAAATCAGACTTGGAAGTGTCATTAGTTAATCACTACAATTTCAATCTTTTTATGATACTTATCTATATAGTGTTATTATAGTTTATTATTTCATATTTATGGACTATTTTACATATTATGTGTTCTTATATGAGTTTTTTTCTTGTGAATATAGTCTACATGTATGACTGCAAGGTTAATTGAATGATGCTGGAATTTGACTCATTAGAATCATATGTAATTGGTTTTTTATGTGAATGTTGATGGATTTCATTCATCATGATCGTCAGTTACTTACACTATATTTTATGATATTGATTTATTGTTAGTGTTCCTATTTTATTTTTGGTGTCTCTAAAACTTTTCACTATTGGAGCATAGATGAAATTTTATCCATCATGATAATTATTACTTGGTTTTTTGTTTGAATACTCCTGAATTTTAGACATTAAGATTATTAGTTGTTTAGTTTATTTCTTTTATTGATTCTTACACATTTTTTTTCAGAAATGTAAAAGAATTACTCCTACAATGTCACAAAAGCAATAGGAATAAAAAATGCACTGATAGAACTACATTTTTTATTGTTAATGTATACACAAGTGGGGGTGGAGGATGGAGAGGGGGTGTAAGGAGGAGAAAAATATTTTACAAATTACTAAAAATCGTTTCTATTTTGTTTTATTTTATATTTGTTTATTAATTAAATTTATTTTATTTATATCAATTAAGGAGGTAATATTATCCTAAATGAATATACTCCTTCCATTTTAAAATAATTTCCCATATAATTTACACATATTAAGAAAAACTATAATTATTTTACCATTATTAAGGTATTTCTCATAAAATATCTTGATTGTTATAAACCCATGGGCTAGTATGAACACTAGGGTTTAGGGTTACCTATTACCTATAAATAGGAGCTCCCACTATGTAATCTTTACATTCTCTGATAATAAACAGAACATTTCTCTTTCTTTCTCTCACGTTCATAAGACGTTATCAGCACGATAGCCTCTACCATTTAAGAGGTAATTGATTTTTTTTTCAATCATATACTATATCAGATCGTCTTGTCTTATGTTTACATTTTATACAAGGCAAATAATTAGATCCTCTGATCTAAAGCAACTCTAAAATATGATTAATATACACGTTATATTATTTTGTATTCTGTATACATTTTATAAAAGATTATAATCACATTCTTTGATCTATTTGAAACAAAAGAAAGAAAAGCGGCTTTTGATCAATTCAAACAGAAAAAATAAGATCATTTGATATATTAAAAGTGGATCTAATAATATTATATTAATATAATATTTATCAATATTTGATGAAAATGTTTCACCACAGTGAAGAAAAAAAGTCATGAGTTTTGCCACATAGGAACAAAGAAATTATTAGATTATTTTATCCCCTCAGTCAACCCGTTAGCATGTTTTTTGTGTCCAAAATCATCATTAGCATAGATGATTTAAGCTTCACCGCAGTGAAGTCAAAAGTGTACAAAAAATAAAAAGCAAAAAAAAAAAAAATCACGAAAAGAAAAACAACAAACCTATTGTTGTATATGTGTAATATGGAGAATCTATTCTACTCGAAAAAGAAAAGAAAAAACAATTCATTTGTTTTACACCGCTATACATATACATATGTTAATATATGTGAATCGAAATAATAACTGAGAAAAAAACTCACTGCCATGTCACATTTCTCAAGACAGAGTTAAACTTTTTTCTTCTATGGTCAAAGAAGCTTAAAGTACAATTAAGCTAAACCAATTAATCTTTTTCTTTTTTCTGCCGTTCCATTATTTATTTTTTTACCAATTAAATTTTATGATGTAATTTTATTTTATTTTATTTACAATAATTTTTTTTTCTAATAATAAAATAATATATACGTGTATACGCAACTCAGATTTTCAGCCAATTAACTACTAAATTGAACGCATTACACAACAAGCATGTGTGTATAAATGCAAAGTTTTTCTTATTACCATTATATTGTTTAATTTTGGTAATTAATTCTATTAATTTATTCAACTTATCTTATAAATAGGGATAATATATATGTTTTTAATAATAGAAAAATATAACAAGTCTAATAGTTTTTATATATGGTATATACGCTATATGGTTATACCCCTAATATAACATATAAGGTAAAACAAATACACAAAATGTATTTATATATTTTATGCATATCCTCATATATAGCATAATACTGGAAAATATCAGTTCTGTAAAATAGTGGACTAATATCCCACGAGGTTATAATATAAGATATTTTTTCTTGTTAACTTTGATAAACTGATCAATATCATATATACAATAAAACTGAAATCTTTTATCGATTCGGTATTTTATGATTTTCATCAAACGTCAACTTTCTTTTACAAATTATTCAAAGATCAATGGTCTATTTACTATTCCAATCAAATAGATTGGATATCAGTAAAAAAAAAAAGATCTCCATACTTTTTGCTTTGGCCGAGCACATGGTCTATATGTTTATTCACGTATAAGTGATTTATCAATACTCATCACTGCAGTGATGTAAAAAAAAAATTAATACTTTAATTTTTTTTCTTTCATCGATTTTTTCATGAAAATAGTATACTGTATATCAAACTTCACCATTGTGAAGTATTGGAAAAAAAAAAGGTCAAACGAATTATTTTTAATACATCCAATGAATTTCTTCATTGTGAAACAATAGTGAATCGAGAAAATAACATAACATATGTAAAAAAAAATAGGGCGTATACACAAGTTATATACGTATTTTATGCATATCCGTTGATATAGCATAACCTATAACGGAAAAAATTATACATAACTTTATTATTCTTATGCAAACGCAAAGCATATAGATTTGTTTTTCATTCGCATAACCTAAGAAAAAAAATTATCTGATCTCAAGCTTCCAAAATAAACGTTAATACCATATCTGGTACATCCAAATTAATAGAAGAATTTAAAAAGCTTGGATTGTGCTTCCAAGATTTACATTTATCCAAATTCTAAATAATTTTCTATGAGAGAATGTATGATGATATGAATTATATATGAGATTTTTGAAAAATCAAAATTATATTTCTTAGAAACATTGAGTTCAATAAGAGATATTGAATCGTCTATTTTTTCAAGACAAAATCAAGGGATAAATACAAGTCTAGCATATTTATTTTCTTAGTTGTTTATGACGAATTGCTATAACGTTGCTCATTATTATTATACTCCCTATTGGTTAATGACAAAACAATGATATCCATCAAGATAATTTGATTGTGAAATTTTTATTACAACTGCTCCACCACCATGATCAAAGATGGATTTTGAGAACATGTTATATATGATATTCTCAAGAATAGGGGAAATAACAACTGGAATATAAGACACCATTTATATTAATCCTCGTACAATATTTCAAATAATTGAAAATAATGTAAAGGTGTAGTGACTAAGTCACAATAACCAGTTACCAATGCTCCTAATTAAATTTATGTCTCGGAATAGCTATCGTATAAAATTATATTATTGTTGTACGCTTAAAGCGCAATAGATCTATTTGGTTCCAAAGATAGCATAAAGGAGCAACAACATGAGCAAGTTTTTAATTATGAGACTTTCGACATCTTATAAATGTCAAAGTAGTGTATATAACTGAGAATTAAAATACTTCTACTGAGTATCAGGTACCTGATTATATATTGAGATCTCAATCAGTTATTAAATTACTTTAAATTATTGGAACCTAACTAAAAATTGATCATGATCGAATATTTATATATACGCGTAATAACTATTAATATATGAATGAAATCGAGGATTTTTTTAATTAGAATGTCTAAATAAACTGACTGGCCATCAGTAGAAAGACATAAATAAAGCAAATATTTTTTTAATTTCACTCGCACGACGTGAAATTTTCACAATTTTGAAACGAATGTGCTACAAGGGGAGTCACTATACAATATAGTATGTTGTAGCACACGTAAGATATTTATTAAGGAGATATAGTCTCCGGTGGTGGATGCACTTTTATTTGCTATAATTTCTCATGAAAGACTTCATAATAAGTCGTATGTTGAACACTTTAAATCATTATATATAAATGAAGTGTCGATCGAATTTATGTCATATTACTTATTAATCCTATTAAATGTCTCAAGGTATACACCATTGTGTTATACTTACATCAGGGGGAGACATTTACGCAATGCACTCTTTTTCCCTTAGCATAGGTTTTTTCCCACTGGTTTTTCCTTGCAATGTTTTTAATGAGGCAATTTTTATAAGCGTATTGAAGAATATTGTACTCTTTTTCCTTTACTAAGATTTTGTCCCATCGGGTTTTTCTTAGAAAGGTTTTAATGAGGCATATTCTCAAAACTAAATATTAAAGGGGAATGCAATCTTTCAACAAGTAAACAAATTCCAACAATATGCTACTTGCATCGCTCAAGACAAAGGATCTACATCAAAGGTGATCAAACCAAACATATTTCTCCAATGTTATCCTTTAGACATGAACTCTTGAAGAAAAGTGAAATAGATGTAAAACAAATTTGCTCAAGTGACAGTTTGGACGATTTACTTACAAAGGCATTACCTATATCTACTTTCAAGAAATTTATACACAAGATTAGCATGCAAGGAATTCAAGATCTTTCTTCAGAGGCTGACAACCGGGGGAGACGAATACGCACTACACTCTTTTCCTTTATCACGGTTTCGTCCTAATAGGTTTTCTTGATAAAGGTTTTTAATGAGGTAGTTTTAGTTAGCGTATAAAGAAATGTACTCTTTTTCTTTCACTAGTTTTTTTCCTACTAGGTTTTTCTAAGAAGGTTTTAACGAGGCATATTCTTAGGGACTGAATATCCAGGGGGAGTGTTATAAACCCATTCAGTGGATATTCATTCCAGCCCATGGGCTAGTAGTCAAGCCCATGAACACTAGGGTTTAGGGTTACCTATTACCTATAAATAGTAGCTCCCACTATGTAATCTTTACATTCTCTAATAATAAACAGAACATTTCTCTTTCTTTCTCTCACGTTCATAACATTGATATCTTAAATATTTATTGAAAAAAAATATTACTATTTTAATAAATGTAATTCTAAAAAATAGAAGAAAAAAAATCTTAATATTTTAACCCGACAATAATTTTGGGTTATCATTTTTAATATATAGACATTAATTTTGAGATGGAATGAATATGAAACACTTTATGGTCAATCTATTACTTTTTTGATTTTTTTTTACTAAAAATAATTATTATCCAAATTTATTTATTTTCTTTGGAATTTTTTTTAAAAATAAATTATTATTGTCTGAAAAAATAAGTTAATATTAAATTTATATAATAAAATAAACGATAAGTAATTAAAGTAATTTGTATAATTATAAATTAATTTAATATAAATACTCAAAGGTTAACAAATAATAATATAAGTCTTTAATTTGAATTTTAAAAACTAACTTTGAAGATTTAATTTGAAAACTCCATTGATCATGTTCTTTCATATATTATTTGATTATTTTGTGAATATAACTCTTTATCTTTCATAAAAAGGTTTTTTAACTTAAAATGGTAGTAGCCCAACAAATATTTTTCATAAGATACATCCCACTTTATCAAAGATCCAGGTCTATATTACCCTTGAGTGAGGCACACACATACACACATGTGAGTAAGTGAAATCAACATCCATATCGTTACACGGGGTGATCTAGAAGCGGATTTTTTATTGATCTACCTAGTAAAGTTCAAACGTCGCTGCCTGCAACACATAAGCCATATTAAACAAATTATCCTGTAACCAATGCCACCCAACAATCAATCAAGAGAAAATAGTCTGCAAAATGAAGAAAATATTGAAACGTCCAACGACGAAGGGCTTTCTGGCGAGCCCATTTGGCAAACGGCATACTAAAGCAAGGCGTTTTGGACGCACGAATACATCACAAGAAACAGGTGGGTACGGAGATGCTAAGAATATTGGGGGTGCGTTTGAATATAAGTTGGGTTGTGCGAAGAGTGCTAATGGGCTGGGTTGGATTTTCTATCATTTTACCCAAAAAATATGTACTCGGTTCATATAAGCTTTTTTATTTGGGGCAATTATTAAAAAGAGCCCATACAACTTATACCTTTATATAAAAAGTCCTTCTAGTTGGAGGACTAGTTACTAGTCCAACGGTTGATGGGTAAAGACTACCATGCCCCTCTACTAGTTGACTGACGTGGACTCCCAACCCTCCCTCTTCTATGCACTGCAACAAAAAGAAACCAAAATCCCACCCCATATAGGTCACGAGAATCAAAATCAATTTCAGTTCTTCTTCACCATTCTCTCTCCTCTCTTTCAATACCATTTCTCTGTTCTCTCTCTTGACAGAAAACTAGCGCCGCTTGGATCTCTCTTCACCACCAACAACCAACCACCAAGCTCTCCTCCTGCAGAAAGAAACCCACCACCACTATCCCTCTCGTTCCCAGATCTCACCATTCCCTACCACCAAGTTGTCCTGCAAATAAAAACCCACCACCACTTTTCTCTCTCTTCACAACAGAAATTCCTTCCCATCTCATCTCAGGTCTCACCCTCGTTCCAAGCAGATCTCCCATCTGTGGCCATTCTACACCATCAAAAACCCTCCTGGGCGTGGCCATTCTCCACCATCAACAGCCCTCGAGCAAGTGTGAAGCCAGATTGGGCCATGGGTACAGCCCTAGCGTGGTCCAGATTCATGGCCATCGATCTGGACCAGATTCACACTAACCTTTCACACTCGGGTACAGACCCAGGTGGGTGAGTCTCAGATCCGCCACCACTGTCGCCTTTCGTGCCGAACTGGGAACAGCCCCTTGACTACCATCACTACTGTTGTTCGTCTGCACAGGAACCAGATCTCCAGCACCACTAACCTTTCACACTCGCAAGTGGGTACAGACCCGGGTGGGTAAGATTCAGATCCGCCACAACTGCTGCCCTTCATGCCGAACTAGGCACAGCCCCTTGACCACAATCACCACCATCTCCTTTCAGAGTGAAGATATTTCTATTTCATTTTTTTGTTCAAACAGGGCCATGGGTACAGCCCCATCGAGGTCTATTGCCCCATCGCTGCACCTTCATCTCCTGCTCCCCACCTACCAGATTCTGATTAAAGTTGTCCAAATTGCAGATTTGCTTGTGAGTAGTGATATTATTTCTGCAGATATGTTTTTCTTTTTGTTTATTATTTATTTAAATTGTTCCTCTCTTTTTTGCAGGTGCGTGGCTGAGTACAGACCTACTGGGTACATCCCCACATCACCCAGTTCGGCATTCACGCAGCAGTAGAGCCGCTCACCAGCGCCATTTCAGATCGGGCAATGTGAACGTTCCCATGAGACAGTATTTGCAGGTCCGGTTCCCTGATGGTGGTGGTGAACTTGGTTGCAGTTCAGTCAAAGTCAAACCCATCTGTGTACAACCCCATCAGATCAGGCAATGTGTATCAGATACGAAACTGACGTGTTTTTCCTGTGTTATAGGCTGGATATTTGTTGAAGCGAGCTGATGAATGTAATGATCTGTTTGAGAAGATAACAGATTTAATGGTCAATAAGTCGTTCGTTGTTATGCCAATAGAGACGGTATTCGGGATTCGCACATTATGGACAGTCCTGGTGTTCAAGAGGAGTAGCGATAAGTTTGAACATTACCATTCGTGCAAGGGGGAGAAGGATGTTGTTCCAACAAGCAGATAAAAGAGCCCGGACACTAGTCAACAAGATTACGGGATTTGCTCAGTTGAAAGAGAAGTCGGTGTATGTGAGGGACGTGTATTCGTTGCATAGTAAAGCCAGATGTTGGTACGATTCAGGAGTGTACATCCTTATGTGCATAAATAAATTGTACAACGGTGAAGAGGCAGGGGGCGTATATAAAGTTGGTGAATACAGGAGCATGCGTAGAGCTATTGTAGAGAATCTGCTGGACGGCGAGTATACCACTGAACAAGTGAAGCAGGCTCGAGTGGCGGTTGCACTTTGAGTGGATGGTGTTTTTTTAACGTTTAATGCATTTTTTAATCTGAACAAACCAAAAATTGTTTTTATGTTATGTAATATTCAGATAATGTGATGCATATTTGTAAGACAATGTGGTATTTTATGATGAATGTGTTTTTCGTATTCAATAGTTGTGTATAAGGTAGTGGTAAAGTACATAAGGGAACATTCCCATTATGTGAGTATGGTCCTGGGTGCGTTCCCAGATTGATATTAATATGGGCATGACTGTGTGGAATACTGTTTATTTGATAACAGGGAACGCACCCAGATTATTGTAACCATCTGTGTCTGTACCCGTCATGGTGTTACTATGTTACATATGACTGGGGTTGTTCCCGGGAAGGTCATTTGTGTTGCAATGTTTTATTAGTTGTGTATAAGTAAATATTGGTAAACAACAAAAGGGAACATTCCCATTATTCGTGTAGTGAACTGGGTGCATTCCCAGTACGGATAATAGGGAATGCATCCACGACCGTGTAAGCAACTGTGTCTGTACCCGCCAGGTTGTTGACGGAGTACATATGTCTGGGGCTGTTCCCTGTAACGTCAACTTCAATTAAAAAAAATTAAAAAAAAAGGTCTAGCGTGGTTGAAAAGGTATAAGGGAACGCCCCCATCAGGTGATTATTGAAATGGGTATGTTCCCAATGTGGTTGTCATATTATATAGTAGATAATATGGAATGCACGTAGAATGCGTATGACAATGTGTGTCTGTACCCGGGGAGTTTTAACGTGTTATTCTGGGTCTGTTCCCTTTAAGTACCATTCAGTTAGCAAAATTAAAAAAAAGGAAATTAGTGATGTATAGGGTGATGGGTGTTGGTGAGAACTGGTGAGGTTCGTAAACCAAGACTGTCAGGTTGCATCGGCAAAAAATCGTGTACTTTATTATGGGGAAAAAACAATCTGAATCACACATACGCATTAGCCGTTGTGGGAACGTTCCCATTGCGAATGTTTTAAATTTTTAAACCACGTGTTCCAAACCAAACACGAAAAAATAATGTTATCGTGCAAAGTAAAGGGATAAGAATACAAGACTTTCCAACTCATTGCTGGCCCACCACATAATGTTATGTGATGTTTTGTACTCATAACCAGTCTCACAGGCGTATTTCCGTAGCGCGTGCCGGAACTGGATGGGGCCGTCAGCGAAACACGTACCAACTTTTCCAATGCAATCAGGCCAGTCGTGGCTGAGAAGTTTCTTGACACGGTGATTGTAGAATAGCGGAGGGATAACTGACTTATCAACGGTGACACCTATATCCCCGGTTTGGTCCGGCTGAATCACAAGCTTACAACGTCAGCCGGAGGGGTAGAGGTTGGTTGCACATAAATAACGACTTCGGTGGCGGAATCGCGGCTTAGCAACCATTGAAGTGTGGAATAGTCTTCCTGTGTGCTTAGTATACAATAGTCATGTCCATTTAGGGAGTAGTGGTAGACAACATCGACATCGATTAGATTACACCACTTTCTAAGCACGTAATGTTTAATGTCGGTTAACAGCGGATACTTAGCCATGGGGGATAGATACTTGTCCTTGCCGTTCTTGAATATACCAATAACATTGTCCATGATGACCCTGGAAAAAAAATTGTTCCCCTTCACAAGCAACGGGGACGTGCACGCTATCAGTAATCAAACTTATTGGGGGCGTGTACAGATAGAAATGAAAGTCTTGGGAACGTGTACAATAAATGGTTAACATGGTGTGTACGTGCACATTACGCTACATGGTGAAGGGTACGTGCACAGTAGGAAAAACAAGATGCTGGAGACGTGTACATTATCAAAGACAAACACAATCCTCACCCCCACCTGTCATGGGGATGGTCAGCCAAACGTATGCATATATATGGGAACGTGACCATGAAGTGCAAGATGATGGGAACGTGGCCATGGATGTATACATGTATATGGGGACGTGCACATTATCAACATAAGAAGGTGAATAATAGGTAACCAGCTCGAATGGATATGGGGACAAGAACATTATGCATACTATAAAAATCTGGGAACATGCCCTTTAACAGTGAAACACATGTTATTCAATTTTGGATGAAATGGGACTTCTTAAAGAACTACAATACATAATAATGCTTGTTGGGAACATAATGATGAGCATTTGATAACAAGTTTTAGTGTAAAGATACTATTACAACAGATATGGTATGAAGCTCATATTCGCATATGCATAGAGCACAGTAATATGACTATGTGTAATTCAAATATATACTCGATGCTGGTTCTCTATTACTACACATATATGCATGAATCAAAATAGTGTAAGTATGCAGAAAATTCCATGGCAATATGTGAGTACCCATTGTTAATGACTAGGTAGAGAATTTGAAACTTACACCGTGAACAACAATGGAGTTCCTTGATATTCTCTTCTGTGGAATCTTTTTGATTTTTGAAATTAAAATTTCAAAAATGATATATGAAGGAGGTGGGTAAAGAGTATTACGGTGTATGAGATGTATGAGAGAGAATAGTGAGATAAAGGTATAAGAGAGGAGAGAGATGTTATTCATCAGCCGAAGAGAGAGAACATGAAAGAGTCTAACTATTAAGGGGTATGAAGGTAATAGTGAGAAAGCAAAAAAGGTAACTAAGGACCTTATAAGGAGTTGTAACTACTTAGGATCTAATTTATAAGTTTTGTTTGATTTAGGACCTAATTTGTAATTTCCTCTTTTTATTTTCACGGCATATTGTAATACATACCAAGAATGAACGATATTAGGTTGAAGTTGGATCGCACTTGTTCTTGAGAATATTTTTTGGGTTGTTGTGTTTGATTCATTTTGTTAATCTAAATCGTTAATTTATGATATAATTGTCCCATAAGTATGGTAAATCTATTATGGTAACGAATTAGATGGAAAAAGATTATATTGGGTATATTATAAGTTTAAAATATTATTTTTAGCCTTATTCATCTAAACTTTTAAAATGAATCTTTTACATCATTTGTTAGATTACGAACCTTATTAATTGTATAATAATAAAAGGATTATTGATATCACTCTTGACAAATATAAGAGATTAAGTAGTCATGGTCATGCCAAACTTATGTATTTAAGAATACACTTTGAAAATTAAGAGACAAAATAATTATCAAATTCATTTTAAATGCCTTTTGAACCATGCTTGGAACTGATGTGTCAAATCGCTCAATTTAAGCTATGACAAATCTGATATTCTCAATGACAAAACTTTGATTTCATCTTCAGTAACTAGAGTGTTTCTAGATTAAGTGCTTTGGAAAATTATGTGATTAAAAAGTCCTTATCAATAAGATTAATCGACCTGTCATTTTATCATAATCAAAGCAATAATCATCAACTCAAGTTAAATAACTCGTGATATTTGCTTCAAAAGATAGTGAACAAAACGGACTTTCAGTAAGTAGTAGTGATATAGAAAAACTAGCACACAAAATTGTGTAAGAAAATCCATAATATTTCAAAACTAACAATGAAAACTTTGCTAGTTACATCAACAAAACATCCTTCAAGTACAATAATACCAACCAAAAACTGTTTTTTAATCAAACTAAAACCTTCTATCTACAAATAATCTTGCTTGCAAGCACATCAAATCAATTACAAATCCTTCAAATCTTCAAAGAAAAAACTTGGAATTTCAGTAGGAGGCAACAATGTTGATACATGTTTAAACTGTTACAAAGAAATTAACAAGTTTCATTAGTCAAATCACATCTATTAATCATAAACTTTACACTAATCCATGTTAATAAAAATGGTTTATTACCTTGTGTTGCTTGTATTTATCCCTCACAGCAATTAAAGAACCTCCCCTTTTACTTAATTGTATATCATGAATGATACACACACATTCCTTCAATTCTGATGGTTTATACCCAGAATAGCTTTGCAAGGTTGAATTCTATAAGAAGTAAAGAAATTGAATAAGATAACTAATTATACAAAATAAAAATTAAAAAGATTTAAACAAAATTATGCTTACCCAAGGATGTGATTTTGGTTGAAGAGTAAATCTCGT
Source organism: Nemophila menziesii (assembly GCA_029959085.1). Lineage (NCBI taxonomy): Eukaryota > Viridiplantae > Streptophyta > Magnoliopsida > Boraginales > Hydrophyllaceae > Nemophila > Nemophila menziesii. Next base: position 20,070,603 of record JARWIR010000013.1, on the reverse strand, counting down.
GAGAAATATAACAGAAGCAGCTACTAAAGAAGGTAGAAATTTAACACAACTGTAATCCAACAAACTTAACTCCGCTAAATAATAACCCAAAAACTCTAATTGCAAATTAGGAGTTGAATAATCTTCTTGAGCAATTCTTGTGAATCTTCTAAGAAAAGTTTTAATTGTGGGATTTCCCATTTCGAATTTGAGAGATTGAAGTACATCAGCTTCCATTTTCACTACTTCTTGTTTTGTGTAAGTATTATCAGTAATGTAACAAAAATCTTCCACATGTGGAGGACTAATCTCTTCGTATTTCCTATTAGACATAAGCAAAAAAGTTAGTATAAAGCGTTTAAACATGGATTTATCAATGAAATTAGAGTAATAAGTAGATCCTTACGAGGCAATGAGCATTGATGAAACGCCTAAAAGTTGGAGTCTTTGACGAGCAGTGGGTTTCATTGATAAGAATCGATCGATATAGCTTACAGTTAGGTATAATGTATCTGAGAGAAGCTTATATTCTTCTGCAACTTCAACTAACCAATCCACTAAAACTCCTCTCATGTTTATGCTTACATCTTTCTGAATCTTCTCGATGTAATCTGGTGATGGTCTCCTTTTAGGCTCCATCTGAAATTCATATTAAAACCATCAAACAACAAAAATAATTGAAAATAAGAAGAACACATCCATTAATATCCAGATCTAATCTAATTACAATTATGCATCATTTCCAAAAACTGACAATAACCCAATTCATTACTTGTGAAATTAACCCAACCCATTAAATTTAAACAAAAAATTATGAATAAAAATCAAAACTTTAATCATATGAATTTACCTCCATTTTGTGCAAATACTCGTAAATCTCAGAAACATAGGCTTTACACATCTGTGGATCATCAGGTTGTCCATCCACATCTTCTACGTTATCTTCTTTCTCCTTCAATGTCTTGTCTTTCTCATCGACGTTGACTTTCACGACTTTCTTTACAGCCCTTTTGGGCTTGGTTTTCTTATCTTGTGGCTCTTTCGTAACTACCTTTGATAACTTCTGAACATTATTTAGCTCGCCCAATACGACTCTTGTCTTCTGCTTCTTCGTTGATCCTTGTTGTTGTGCTGTTATGGCTTCTGCTGCACGCTTCTTTGCTAATCGTGTAAGCCTCCCACAATTCTCTATGTTCTCCATTGCACAACCCTTGGTGACTCTGAGAGAAAAGGGTCAGAGAGTGAGGAGAGAGAATAGTGTGAAGGACTGAAATGAAGAAGGAATGGTGGATTGATGGTGGTGAATGAGTGGAAATGGTTATACTAATAAGCACCATTTTGAGAGGGATTTTCGAAATGAATTGAGTTTCCCCTTCCGCTCAAAAGTTCGGTTTCGTACGAAGTCAAATTTTGGGATTTGGCGAATTTTTTTAAGTTTTGGAGGTTTTGGGCTAAAAATGGAAATCATTTCGAAACCAATGTTAGTGTTTTCAGGTGGGAATTTTTTTTTCGCGGTTTACATTCCCTCCTACCAATCTTTGGTTTGTCTTTGAATTAATCGTTAATTAAGGAGTGCACTTGTATTCACCATTTTTACTTTTACCCGTTAATACCGATTTAGTTTAAGAAACAAATTGTGCAAATGCTTTTAGATGAGAATTCCCAATTTATATTAAAAGATAAAACGTCTTATTAAGGTTGTAAATCAACCTGGCAAACGGTTTTTCTCGGACCGGGTTACCGATTCCAAGTTCGGAACCGTACGGCATCTACAGTAAGGGCATGAACTGGTCCGGGCCACTTAGCAATTGTTTGGTCTGGTTTTTTAAAAAAAAAGTAAGGCTAAGAACTTGTCCGAACCGAACCGGACCGGTAAGCCACTAAAAAATCGTTAAAACCGGTCCAAAACCGATAAGAAACCGACATAGGTTAGAACCGGTATACGCGGTCCCAGCTATCGGTTCGGTAATAGCTAATAGGTCAAACAGAACCGGACCGTACAAGACCGGTAAGGCAAAGACCGGTAGAGCGGGTCGGCCCGATAAGAAAAATACCGGATAAAAATGAGTCCAGACCGGACCGGTGGGACCGTTAGCCAGGTTGAGTTGTAAATATATTCATCCGTTCGCGAACAATTCGGACTCGGTTCGCGAGAAATTTTTTTCGAACCTGGTCGTTCATAAAACTCAAGCTCTAATTCAACCTTGTTAATTAAACGAAGTCGTTCGAACTCGTATATAGTACTTAAACATTGGCTTGGACATTTTTTATTTATTTAGATTTTATATGTTTCATTAACATACCAACTTCATATTTCATACCATCCAATTAGTACAATACCAATTGTTCATAAAACTTTTGTTTAAACCATCAAAAACAAACTATTCGTGAACAAATCGAGTTCGGCTCGTAAAAACTCGTTCAATAAGCATAGACATATTTGGCTCGACTTGTTTAAATTTGAGCCTAGTTCGGATCGAGAAGTTTAACAAACAAACTTGCATGTCTAGTATTCGACTCAACTCAACTCGTTTACAACCTTAATCACATAGAATTAAACTTGTTTGAGGTATTTTATACTATTTACCAATTATATGGTTTGATTGTATCTCGACAGGGGTGGTAAACACAAGATATGGACCTCGGCTGAAAGAGCATGCAAAAAATCTAGCTCCCCGAGAAAGAACATACTCGATAAACCGACTTATAAGGTGGTGGAATCTCGCCTGTAAAGATAAACACTCATAGCACGACGATTGTAAAAAGATATGGAGTATCCAAAAATAAGACAAAGAAAGACTAAAGGGATAAAGCTAGATCCATTGGATCTCGGCCTCACTAGGATAAACCTGAAGTAGAGAAGTCGTTGGCATATAAGAGAGATTGAAACCCATGATATGATCATAGAGGGGGGTGTCGTCTCCAGAGGTGTGTTAAAATTGTCTAACAATCAACACCCCTAGAGATCACTTCCCGCAAATGCATGGGTCATTCGCAAGTAATAAGTAAGTATAAAGATCAATATCCACAGGGACTATGAGGTTAACTTAATATTCTGTTCTCAAGAATCATAGTTGATTTAGTTGCTATTATTCAAAGACATAATTAAAAGATATAATATTGGTTTGTTTTTTATGATTAAAGGACTAAAGTGCAATAAGTTAAACTAACTTAATTAAACTAATAATGCAAGTATACTAACGAAGAGAGATGCATATGAGAATATAGCTTAATTTTGCAAGTAATCTCTATAGTGACAATGGTTGATTCTAGTTATAAATATCCAAATTTACTCTAACATAATCATGATACTTTTACTATTTAATTTTAAAAGTATCATGATCATGTTTAAGACATGAAAATAATACAATTTACTCTAACGATAATGATGGAATACTGTAAAAGTGGTGTAGTAGGGCCCAACTTCTATCTTTTTTCCCAAGTATTCTCCTCTTCTCTCTGGCGATTATAATGAGTTCTAAGTCAAGTGTCACCCTTTTCTAAATGATAAAAAATTATATATAAAGGGTCCATCATGTTTTTGGTGTTGTGTGCCCCTTTTAAACGGTCCAAGTCAATCCAAAAAATGTTTTAACGAAGGAGTGGACTGGTTCGAGTCACAACAGCTGCAACTTTAATAACTTTTTCATATTAACTAAAATCACAAACCATCAACTCTAATGTGCTATTGACTTCAAATACTACCAAAGGGATCTCTCACAATCTTCATCAATTGCACGTGGTGACTCTCTCAAGTTGATTTCTAAAGTTAGCCGATAAACGCTATAGCTTTCCCAAAAATGGATTTTTGGTCCTTTAACGCCTTGACTTTGGGTTGAACTTAATTTATCAGCTTCTTATCCTCGTCTAGCGAGTCTCGTATCATCCAGGTACCTAATATTTGCACACTTAACACACAAATTACGCACAAATAACTCTAAAAGTAACAAATATGCAAAACTAGAGAAAAATTGAGAATATGTCTAAATATAGGGAATAATACCTCGGATAAGTACAAACAACCCCTAAAAATATGTCTCCTGACTATAGTAATCTATTACATACAAGGAGACATCAAGACCTCCAACTCAAAGTTTTATCGTCTCGGCAAAATAAGAACTATATTAGGGCCTAAGTCAATATGAGAGAGAAGAATGTAAAGAATGGTCCCAAAGAAACTACCTAACAAGTCTCATGTAATAATATCTACGAACTAAATAACACATACACTTATCATACAAACAATCTACACATTATAATTTCAAGAATAGATTCGCTTCGCAATGCAAGAAGGATAGTTGTTTCACTTAGTCTGGTATGGTGGCTATAGGTTGTTACTCGATCCTAACATAGTATCTAATGGTACAATTAAATAATCCCTATTAGCTCAATCGTTTCTTGACCACGTAACTAAGAATCATAAGGTCTTAAGGTTATAACATATGCTCTCTCCTCACCAGTTGTCAACGAATGGCCCTAGAGCTTGAGTTTACACTCAAAGATGTGCTCACCCACTTGATTCACTTAATAATAATCTTCAACAATCCCTAATAATTTCACAATGATTACATAAATTTCCCTTTCTCAGATCTTTTATTTCATTTCTTTTACTTAATATTTTTGTGTTAATAGACCCCGACAAAGGGTTACAATAAAGCGCATCATCAAAATATCACATACATACAAGCTCAAGCCACCGAATGTGTTTCTCATAAGTAATTCATCACCCCAAACTCAAGATCAAATAACGACAGTCTTAAGTCATTGCGATTCGAGTGTGGGTCATATAAAATGTCCTATAATTTAAGGGGTATGGCTTATAATGTGGCTAAGAAAAGGATAAGGGCTAGAAGGGTATAAGAATGATATATCAACTGTATTTGATTATCAAGCTAAAAGGCAACAAGGGGCTTATCAAATGAACGCCTACTATGTGATTTTGCAACTTTTCACCCCTAGTACATTCATTAAATGGGTTTCAACTAGCTCGGATCTCACGTTCTACACACTTCTCATTCTCCCTAAGTTCAGACTTACTTCTACCGCATTTATTACTAATCATTTTCTATCTTTTATGTTGTGTTATCATGTCCATATTTTATGCACATTGTAACTAGTTCAAAGGCGTATTAATTATCTATCATTAACTCGCTAAGGTTATGCTTTTGGGGGCTATCTTACATATTCTACACCTAATTCCTTATAATGTATATATATACTATAAATCAAGTCAAGCACATAAAATAGGAATAAGGACAACGAATACCCACCCCTAACTCAAAAGTGGGTCGTGTCCCCGCGACTCAAATAGACTTGTACACAACTAAATAGATAAGATACAAATAATGATATGAAAGGTAGAGAAGAAACATACTCTCCGCGTGGACCATCCACTATAATCTCTTGTATTGCACCGCCATAATCCATCATATGGATCAAATTACTGCAGGACTTGCCCTTGCCTCTGCTCTTATCCTATCCACCCAATCTGTACTCATATTTTGTTTCACGATAAATAGGACTAAACTCATACTCTCTATTTTTGTCAATAATTTTTTTACACAATGTTAGTGTCGCATCATACATTTCCCCTGAAACTTCCATTATCTTCAACTAACGCATAAAGGTTTAGTGGATCCATCTCAAAAAAGGTTGTCTCGAAATCACATTCATTTCCATTAAAAAACAATAGAGTAAAGCACAAATCTTGGAGTAAAAAGTAGAATGTACACATGTTTGATGTATGTTAGTGAATTCTTAGGTTTGATGTATGTTAGTTATTTTTTTGTAGGTATATTGAGTTATGATGTTAATTATAGAGAACATTTTTTAACATGAGTTGGTGGTTCCTAGGAGATGGATTTCAAGGTGTATAGTATTGATCAGGACACCAAATTGTGATATTATTGAACCTCAACCGTGTTGGGCCGATTGTAAAATATAGATAAAAGTGGATACCCGTGCTTAATTAAATAAACCACGTAGTATTACAGTATTATGACGTGGTTGTTTTGATTTGTGATTATTGATTATAATATCTAATTGTGTTATTATGGACCCAACCGTCCTAGATAGATTTTTAGCCCAAGGAAAATGTAAATACTAGAAAGAAAAGACAGAGTGCTTATTTAATTAAGAGACTTTAATATGACGTGGCTAGTTGAGAACTGTTGATCGTTATTCTGTTTGTACGATTCAGATTAAAAACCTAACTGGTCCATATATATAAGGTTTACATAGACGTTTTGGATCATTATCTTGTTCTCTCTTTTATCAGCCGACACACACTTTTTCTAAACCAGCAGGTTTCCTCCTTCATCTACTTGGGTAAATTCCTTCTAATTACTGTGATCGCCACTATTGTCGGTGCCAGTGCATATGACTACATTACTTTTAATGAGTTGTAAATTTCATATTTTTTTGATTCAGGTAGTAAATCTAATGATACACTTAGCCTAATGTAGCAATTATTTAAACCGAGAAGGTAAAAATCAAAGGTATAATCCAACTCATACATTGTAACAGATTTCTCGAAGTGATCCCCTATCTCTCTCTGCACGCACACACACACACGTGTGTATATATATATATATGGGATTTTGGTTTTACCGCAATTATCTGTTATTTTCACCTAATTATTTGTTACGATCTTATAAACTAAGTTTCAATACATTAATTATCGATATGTATTGTTTTTGTCTCTTACTTATGTATCATGTAGATTTTTAGGGAGATAAGAGTATGAACTCATACCCTTTTTAATTAACAAACAACTTACTGCGACTTGTAAGAGTAACACTAATATTGAGAGTGAATTGCACCCTTAGATGTTGTGTTTTATGTTATGTATTTTGTGATATATACATATTTAGCCCTGTGTTACAAAATTATTATTTGCATCATTTTGAAATGAACGGGCATATTTATTTACTAAAAAAGACAAGGACAAAATATGATTAAATTTCATATAACTAGATGAATAAGAGATAAATTTTATGTAATTCTTTTCCTTTTTACTCGTGAGCTTTTGCTATTTTAAATACTGACATACTACATGGTTCTTTGGAACAGTATTTATTCTTTAGATTTTGGTGGAGATGTTGAAGAACTTGGTAATTATATCTTCTTCTTCTATTTGTATGATCGTTGGCCATAGACACCAAGTTTACACAAATGGAAGAAGAAGATATGAATACAAAGTTCTTCCACATCTCCACCAAAATTCAAAGAGTAAATATTGTTCCAAAGAACCATGTAATATGTCAGTATTTAGAATTACAAAAGTTCACAAGTAAATTACATAAAATTGATCTCTTATTCATCTAGTTCTAGGACCTTTTATCAAAGTTAGTCCTTGTCTTCTGTAAAATAGATAGATGTGTCCATTTATTTCATAATGATGTAAATAATAATTTGGTAACACACGACTACATATGTTTATATCACAAAATACATAACACAAAACACAACACCTAATGGTGCGATTTACCCTTAATATACTTGCTACTCTAATAAGTCGTACTAAGTTGTTTGTAAATGAAAAGTTGTATGATTTTATAGTCTTACCTCCCTAAAAATTCACAGCATGCACAAGCAAGAGACAAAAAGCAATACATACAAATAATTAATGTATTAAAACTTAGTTTATAAGACTGTAACAAAGAATTAGGTCAAAAATAAAAAATAATTATGGTAAAACCAAAATCACATCCACACACACACACACACACACACACACACACACACACACACACACATATATATATATATATATATATATATATATATATATATATATATATATATATATATATATATATAGAGAGAGAGAGAGAGAGAGAGAGAGAGAGAGATAATTACTTCGAGACACATGTTACAATATATGAGTTGGATTATACCTTCGATTTATCACCTTCTCAATTTAAATAACTAATACATTACGCTAAGTGTACCACTAGATTTACTACATAAATCTATAAAATGTGAATTTTACAACTCAGTATGGTTAATGTAGCCACATGCACAGGTATCGACACTAGTGGTGACCACAATAATTTGAAGGAATTTATCCAAGAAGATGAAGGAAGCAACATAATGGTTTAAAAGATAGTGTGTCGGATGATAAAAGAGAGAACGAGATAATTATTAGATGGTGCAATCACATAACATACATACCAATAATAGAAGGACAAATGGTGTAAATCTGAATGTTGAGATCAAAGTTACTTAGGGGATAAAACATGGTGTCTAGGGGACAATGTGCTGGAATTTTGACAAAACACCCTTTCAATCACCATTATAAAAACTAATACAGGGACTTATAGTGCAAAATCATTCCATTGGCTCCCCAAATTTCCAGAATCATTCCCTTGCCCCCTCCCCCCCCCCCCCCCCACACCCCCAATTTATTTAAAATCATTCCCTTGGCCCCTGACTTTGTAAAAAATTCATTTTACCTTAGAGTAAATACCACTTTTGCCCCCTGGTTTTTCACGCGTTTGAGAGATTGCCGCCCATTGTTTAAAATGCGACTGGATACCCCCTAATTTTTGTTTTCGTGACCCGTTGCCGCCTACTAACGTTTTCCGTCCAATTCTGCTGTTAAGTGTGACGTGGAACATCCATGTCAGCTTTTTTATAATATTTATATTCCTAATCTTAATTACTCAGGTAATTAAAGGGTAAAATAGGTTTTTAATAATTGTTTTAATACTATTAATAAAAATAATAAAATAAAACACCCCCATTGAAATACCCACCTAACCCCTACCCCCTACCCCCCCTCTCTTTCTTCCTCGCCTTCCCATTCCTTTTCTTCTTCCCCGACACCTCTGTTTCTTCCAAAAAAAATCAAGTAAAAGGAATGAAAAAATCTGTAATATACTAAACATAATAAATTAATGGTAAGACACTTTAAGAGGTGCAATTCCTTGAGCATGATAATGGTTGAAGAGAATACAAGAACAAATTGAAGCTGGGTAAATGTACCCTTTTGTTTTAAGAAGTAGCAGATATGCACATGTGCACATGTCATTCAAAAATAGGATACATATACCCTTTTGGTGGGGTTTATGCAATGTTAGTGTATAATTCATTGTTATGTTTGTTGCTTCTCCATTGTTATGTTTGCTGCTTCTCAAAATATATGGGTATATTCGGAGACATTAATCGCACCTATAAATCTCTAATTTGAGAATCAATGAACAAATATTAAATAAATTGAACATGGATGATAAAATTTTTATCTTGATGATAGTACGAGAAACGGGACTATGTGCTGGAATTTCGACAAAACACCCTCTCAATCACCATTATAAAAACTAATATAGGGACTTATAGTGCAAAATCATTCCATTGCCTCCCCAAATTTTCAGAATCATTCCCTTGCCCCCCCCCCCCACCCCCAATATATTCAAAATCATTTCCTTGGCCCCTGAATTTGTAAAAAAATCCATTTTACCTTATAAAAAATTATATATTTTTTGTATTCACACCCCCAATTTTCAAAATCTTTCCCTTCCCCTCCTCTTTGATCAACGGTTCCATCATATATTCATTAGTGAATTCTTCTAGCTCTTACTGCCTGTTTGATTAACATCACTCTTTGGAGATACATATGAGTATTTGTAAGATTGATAACATTCATGTACACGCTTAACGTCAAAACTATCTCTTTGGTTGGAGATGGACCCATATCATACATACTCATGTTTTTGTCACCAACAGACACACTCATTTGTTCTCGGTCACTATGTTGAATAATATGTAGATTAACAATTTTTTCATGTGAAATAAAGTATTATAAACATCCAAAGTGATCTAAGATGATGCACCTTAGCAGGAGGGCAACCCATGCGCAACAACAAATTACATAATTAAAAAAACTTAATATTTATACACAGTTAACCAATTTAATAATATAAACCCATTAAAAAATCATACTTAAGCAAAACTCATACAATTTATCAAAAATTTGACTAATGATATATGGTTATTTGGCTATGTTGCATAAAACATGGACTAATGGTGCAATTGAATCTAACTACGATGTCATAAAATCTGAAAATTATGTAATTTTTTAGACATATATATCAGAGAATAATGGTCCCTGATGTCTCCTCATTTGTGATAATAAAATATATTCATGAGACATCATTTTAGGCTTATTTATTAGTTTATAGGTCGATCTTAGCTTAATTTAGTGCACTTTCCTATTTTGGGTCTTGATTTGTAGAATTATTATTTTTAGAGCATATTGGGTTTAATTGTTTATTTAGTGTGAAGCTTTAAAGATAATTATGGAGATTAATTAGAGTCCAAGTCAAAGACTACAACTTATGGAAAGAGATTTGCATGGAAATTGGAGATAAGGAAACAATTGCTAAAAAGATGGAAAAGGAAAAGCTGCCTAAATCTGGGATTCTGCACACACGTCTAAAGATTGGTGTTTTTACCTAAGAAATAGGCCGAATTTGGTAATTTCCTTCTTAAGGGTCTAGATAATTCTGTTGCGATTCTTTTGGTATCTTATGGAGCTCAAACCGACCAATAACGAAGAAGATATGCTCAAAACGGTCCAGTAGTGTTTATCTTTATTTCCATACGAATTTGAGTTGGACTAGGAGTCCATTACTTTCCTTCTCCTTCAAGAAAACGAATTAGGTCTTCCTATAACCTATAAATACAGCCTCTTAACACTCTAAAATCATCCTTGGCCAGACCCTAAGGCCAAGAGGAAGCTGCAACACAAGAGAAGAAGTCTGGAGGGAGCTGTGCAACAACTATGTCTCCTTCAACCTCTTATTTTGTAATTCTTTCTTCTTCTTTTCTTTGTATGAACTAATTCTCTTAGCTTATGTTTTGCATAATGTATAATCTATGAATTCTAATTCTTCTATCTAAGTTTCTTTGGGAATTATATGTTTTAATATGATATTAGCTACTTACTTTATATTTGATTATGTGTTTTGATTTAATGATTGTTTTCCTTGCTAGTGCACGAGTATAGGATTACCTTAAGAGTAGTTAGATGGTCTCCTTGACAGGGTGTTTAACTATTGAACCACCACATAACGTCTAGTGTCGATAGCAGTTCTGACAAAACATACTTCTAACTAGATAGTCATTAGGGTTTGTTTTAATCACCGTATCACCAAGATTGCAGTATTTGCTTAGGGCCTTAGTGGCGTTTGATAACCCTATTTGAAATCACTTCTTGGTTGTGACGTAGCCCCCTTAGTCGCTCTCAAGGTCTAAGTTTGGGGAATTTAGAATCCTGACTAAGTATACCAAGAGCTAATACTCTCCCTTATTAACTAGATGCATAGATAGAATTAGAAGGATTAGTGCATACTAGTAAAACCTAAGCTATATCTTTCATACTATCCTCTTTCCTTTCCTGTTATTTATTTTCTGTCTTAATTTAGTAGTTTAGTTTTCTTATTAAAAACCAAATAAATATCTATCTTTCTCTTCTTTATCCTTGCATATTATTATCTATCTTTAATATCTGCACTTGATAATTTGCATAAGTTCTCTCTAACTTTCGTCAGTCCCTGAGGAACGAATCTTCTTATCATTAAAACTTGCATACGTCCTGTAATACTTGCAGTACAGTGTTAGTTTAGGGTGTGTATTTGCACTTATTTATATCATTAATTTATCACACCTTAGGCCACACCAGTCCCAAATTCAAGATTGCCACAAATTTAGTATCAAACCTGATTCCGGTACTTTCGCCTAACACCTCGTCATATTTTGGAGCGGCAATAAAGAACAAGTGGCTTCCCTAACCGTCTTTTGTATGGTAGGTAATGTAATACATGTATATACTTGAGATCATTGCCCCTTCTACAAATTCACAGATGCAAAGCATTTGTGTTTTCCCTTTTCAGGCACCTCTTCTACAGTGCATCACAAACACATGTATAGATGAAAGGAACATAAATAGACATGAAAGCTAGAGAGATTGAGCGTAAATAAATTAGTCTCTCAGACATTTGATCAATCACCTGTAGCGCGATCTACAACCGTGTATCTTTCCTTGAACCAAAGCAGCAACACCTTAACCATTTTCTTCCTCTAATTAGAGCGTCGTAGTCATCACAACCCAACAACTTTGTTTTAAGCTCATCTCTGCTATGAACAACATTAATAAAAAATATCACCACCAGCGAGTAGCCATCATAACCCTGACATTCAAATCACCCACCATAACAACGATCCCAATCAATACGCGCTACTCCCAACGCCAATAACATTATTTTTCCACCACACACATCAAATTAACATGCTATACCAAATGTGACTGTGTATAAGGTAAATCAAGGTGTCAGAGTTGTAATTAAGCGAGTTGGTAAATAATCGAGCTGGTGAAGGCTTAAGCTGTGGCAAGGTGTCAGAGTTGTAAATCGAAGTTGTGAGCTACGTAAAAAGATGAGACTATCACGATTAGGCTTTTCACCAAAATATTTTCATGGACTTCAATGAGATGTGTAACTGTCGTGTGTTGTGTGGGTTTGAGGAGTGAGAAATTTTTCAACGAGGAGTTGCCTATGAGGCTCGTCGATGAGTGATGTCTCCTCATTTGTGATAGAATTATGTTAAGATGAGACATCATTTTTAGTGTTTTAGAAGTCAAAAATGTCGATTTTCTTGAGTTTTAGTGCACTTTCCTATTTTGTGTCTTGATTTGTAGAAATAATATTTTTAGAGCATATTGGGTTTAATTGTTTATTTAGTGTGTAGCTTTAAAGATAATTATGGAGATTAATTAGAGTCCAAGTCAAAGACAACAACTTATGGAAGGAGATATGCATGGTAATTGGAGATAAGGAAAGAATTGCTAAAAAGATGGAAAAGGAAAAGCTGCCTAAAACTGGGATTCTGCAAAGATAGGCGTTTTTACCTAATAAAGAGGCCGAATTTGGTAGATTACTCCTAAAGGGCGTAGGAAATTCTGTTGCGATTCTTTTGGTATCTTGTGGAGCAAAATCGGACCAATAATAAAGAAGTTATGACCAAAACAACGCAGCAGTGTTTATCTTTATTTCCATACGAATTTGAGTTGGGCTAGAAGTCCATTACCTTAACTCTTCCTCAAGAAAACGAATTAGGTCTTCTAAACACCTATAAATACACCCTTATATCACTTGTAAATCATCCTTGCCTCATAGTAATTAGTTCTTAAGGTTTTATTCTTCCAGTTTATTGTAGAGAGCAAGATGATGTCTTTTATTATTTCTTTTAGTTTATTTCCTTCAGGTATGAACTAAACCTCCCATAGCTTGGGTTTTGCATATGTATAATCTATGAATTCTAATTCTTCTATCTAAGTTTCTTTGGGAATTATATGTTTTAATCTGATATTAGCTTCTTACTTTATATTTGCTTATGTGTTTTGATTTAATGTCTTTCCTAGAATTGATCACTTTAGGATTGTTTTAAGAGTAGTTAGATGGTCACCTTGTAAGGGTGTTTAACTATTGAACCACCACATAATGTCTAGTGTCGATAGCAGTTCTGACAAAACATACTTCTAACTAGATAGTCATTAAGGTTTGTTTTAACCACCGTATCACCAAGACTTGCAGTATTTGCTTAGGGCCTTAGTGGCGTTTGATAACCCTATTTTAAATCACTTCTTGGTTGTGACGTAGCCCCCTTAGTCGCTCTCAAGGTCTAAGGTAGTGGAATTTAGAATCCTGACTAAGTATTACCAAGAGCTAATATTCTCCCTTATGAACTAGATTTATAGATAGAATTAGAAGGATTAGTGCATACTAGCAAAACCTAAGCTATACTTCTCATCTCATATTCTTAATCTTTTACTTTATTGTCTTTATTTTCTTAGTTTTAATTTAGTTTTAATTCATAAATTCGAAAAACCAAATAGTTTATTTACTGTCTTCTAGTTATTTACTTTTACTCGTTATCTATTCCTACGCGTTTAACACACTTAAGTCCCTGAGAACAAACTCTACTTATCATTAAAACTTGCATACGTCCTGTAATACTTGCAGTACTGTGCCTGTCTAGGGTGAGAGTGCATAGTTTTCCATACTTAAATTGATCTTATTTTTATCACACCCTAGGCGACACCAAGTTTTTGGCGCCGCTGCCGGGGACTTGTGTCTCGTTAGCGTGTGGGTTATCTATTTCGAGTTTTAGTTTTTAATTAGTTTTTACTTTTCAGTTTTTAGTTTAGTTTTAGTTTTTATTTTTCCAGATTTACGCTTGTGGTTTGCTTTAGTCTTTTTTCAGGTTTCACAGTGTTTAATTCTTGGCCTCCCTTACCGGAGCCTGAGAGGAGCTTCAGAGCTTATAACAAACGAATTCGTGAGGAAAGAGCCTTGAAAAGAGTTATGGCAGACATACATGATAATGATCCGGAGTTAGTTTACTTTGCTCCAGGAGGACCTCCAGCATACATTCCACCTGGTGTACATTTACCAGTAGGAGAAGGTAATGGGCAGAATAATCAACAAAACCGAGTTGAACAAGATCTACCTGGCCTTAACATACCATTCCATGTTCAACCCATCGGTTACCGCCCTCCTGAGATTCCGAATATCAAATTTAGACCCGATCCGGGTATGCTTAGTCAATTTCAAAGTTTCGGACTCTATACTGGTACTGCAATTCAAGATCCGGTAAAAGCGATTCAGAAGTTTATGCAGATTTGTGATGCCTACATTACTCCTGGCATTACACGCGAGCAACTGTATTGTCATATGTTTTCGTTTTTCTTGACCGGAAGAGCTAGCGATTGGCTAGAAAGACAACCACATGGAACCATTCACTCTTGGAGAGAGCTTCAAGCCGCGTTCTTTAACCGATTTTATCCAAAGAGCATGAGACTTAAAGATCAAACCGAGCTTGCAAGATTTTCTCAAGAAGATGGAGAAACAGTGGGAGAAGCATGGACAAGGTTTCAACAAAAATTAGCTAGATGCCCGCTCCATGGTTATACACCTGCTCTACAACTTGCTATATTCTATGAAGGTCTTGATGACAAGGGTAGAGACAAGGTGGATAACATTGGAAAGGGTAATTTTGTGTCCATGAATCACAATGAAGCTTCCGAGGTGTTAGAAAATATTATGGAACAAGAAAGAAGTTGGCCTTCAACGCGAGCTTCCATTACAAAAACCCGAGGAACGCTTCGTTTAGATGCAGAGACTGCGAACTCAGCTCAAATATCCTCGTTAGAAAATCAAATCAAGGAGCTGAAAATCGCAATGGAGAAGAATTTAGCTGCTACAAAGGTAGTTCAAGAGGCACAAGGTTGTCAACAATGTGGAGTTAACGATCATTCATGGGAAGAGTGCGAAACAAATCCGCAATCTGTTTACTTTATATCTAACCGATGGGGCAACCGCAACCATCCGGGTATGCAGTATTCAAATTCACAAGGGGCCGCTAATCCTGGTCAATATCAATCGCGACCCCAGAACAACTCTTACCAACAGAGAGGTCAGTACCAAAACCAATATCAGAATCGACCTACTCCTCCACAACAACCTGCTCAAGACGCCTATACCGATACCTTAGATCAAAAAGCTTTACCTCAGTATCCGCAAGAAGGATCTATGGACAATACACAGATAGTACAAGCTCTAGAACGTTTGAACACAACTGTAAACGCTCAAGAGGAAAAAGTCCGAGGACACGATGCCATACTTCAGATGCTAAGTACTCAATTAGCTCAAATAAACAAGCATCTAGTAGAACAAAAGGAAGTAAAGGCAATCGAAGGAGGTGAAAACAATGTTGGGTTCGAAGCTTGCAAGGCTATATGCCTTGAAATCGAAAAAGAAAAGGAGGAGGCACCACATGCTGCCATTAGTGCCGTGGAAGTTCCCAGTATTGAAGACGAGCCAACCGAGTCTAACCCTGAGGAGTCCGACTGTCTAGAAGTTTATCATCTGGAAAGCGATGAAGAGAGAGACGAGTTCATAGAGCTACTGAGAAAGGTGCAAGAGGAGATGCGATCAATGGTGGAGTATGCAGCGGAGTTAGCGAGAGAGAAAGAGGAAGAAGCCTCAAAAGAAGAATCGAAAGAAGATGAAGTGGCACCTGCTGTGCTAGAGGAGAAAGAAGAAGAGAAGGTGGAATCGCCACCTAGTGTTCAACCAGTGTCATCAACTATTCCTGATACAAATCCTAAAGATGACACTGCTCTCAAGACATTTGTAGAGGCGTACCAACCTGAAAATATCAACGCCCAAATGCTTGAGATTACAAAAAGAGGACTTACACCGCAACAAGTTTTTACGCAAGTTATTCCTGAGAAAGAGGCGAGTGTAGAGATCCCAAGAGAGAACCTGAGGGTTTCGAGAAGAAGTGAGAAAGAGCTACCTACTAAGCTTAAAGATCCGGGAAGTTTCAACCTTCCTATTCAATTACATGGTAGGCTCAAGGTAAAAGCGATGTACGATGTGGGTTCTGGTGTGAATCTTATGCCTAAGTCCGTGTTCGAAAGACTTGGACTTCAGAAGTCAGAGAAGACTCCAGTGAAGTTGCAGTTTGCTGACAACTCAGTGAAGAGGACATGGGGAACAGTGGAGGACGTCTTAGTCCGTGCAGGTAATATCGCCATCCCTACTGACTTTGTTATTCTTGAGTTTGATGCAGATAAGCAGGTTCCGATCATACTTGGACGGCCCTTCATGGCCACAAGTCAAAGTGTGATCAACTTCCAAGATGGGACCATCACCCTTCATGCTAAAAACGTATCTGAGACCTTCTATGTCTTTGGTAAGAAACCAAGGAAGTTGGATCCCACCGTGCCTATCATCCACAGCCTTTCACATCACAAAGTCCCTCCCGAGGAGATCCACTTAAAACCTGTGGATACTGAGCCAAACATTGAGTTTGGGGTTGGCCATGAAGTCCTATGGAAAGCCCACAAACGCGAGAACAGGCCACGAAGTTTCAAAGACTCGTGGATGGGACCATTCGTTGTCACGAAGGTTGTTTCAGCCAAGGTGATAGAAATTCGCCCCAAAACTGGGGTCAAGCGCAGATTAGTTGACGTTCATAGCCTTACTCGATGTTGGGGAGGCTATATTCGCAAATCTTGACAGAGGTAACACGTCTAACTTTGAAAGACGTTAAACAAAAGTGCTGTTCGGGAGACAACCCGAAGTTTTTTTTATGTTTTCATGTCTTTTACATTCTTAGTTTAAGTTTATTTTAGTTGTTTTTAGTTGATAATGCATATTTGAGAAAGGTATTAGTGTTTTTGGTGTGTAGGAATCGGAGAAATCAAGTTAGGGAACGCGAGGAAAATTTTTGGAGCGAAAGAAAGTACCCCGCGGACTACCCCCACGGACTACCCCATGGTCCGCACGGATGGTCCGCGAGGTCAAAACCCGTACCACGGGTTGCTACCGCGGGTTTGATCCAGAAACAAGAAAAAATTCCACGGACTACCCCGCGGTGCACCGCGCCATGGTCCGCGCCCCAAAAACCCGTACCACGGGGTCCTGCCACGGGTTTAGGTCAGTGAGCAAAAATTTTCGAGCATCAGATGTCACGGACTACCCTGCGGTGCACCCCATGGTCCGCAGGGGTAGTCCGCAGCGCCGCCAGAGAAGAGAGAAAGTTACGGGATTAAGTTATAAAGGAGGTATTGAGCCTATTATTCCGAATTTATTAAACCTTAACCCTCTCTTTCTTCTCCACAACTCTCCTAACTCCATTGAAGCTCATCAAAACCTTCACCAATCACCAAAACACTACCCAATCATCAAGGAAAACTCATCAAACCTTCTCTCCACATCATTACAAGAGAGAATCAAGCTACCAATCATCACCAAATTCATTCAAATTGAAGAATCAAAGAGCCAAATTTCACAAATTCATCACACAATTTCTAAAATCCAAGCCTACCCATTACAAATCATCCTCACCCACATAGAGATTCATCACCAATTCACCCATCCTAGGACAAATCAAGCTTGTTCATCCATTAATTCAAAAGTTAAAATTTGAAGGGTTGCTAAAGCTTTGAGTTGGGGGTTAATTGAAGATGACTAATAGAACATCAATCTTATCTAGCAAGAGGGAGGTGAAGAGTAATAAGGGAGTGGATTTAGACAAGAAGAAATCAATTGACAAAGGAGCTAGTTCTAAATCAAAGGGTAAAGATAAATTGAAGAGTGGGAAACCTTCGTATGATAGTAATGGTAAAAAGCTTTATTTTTATGCAAAGGAAAGAACACTACCTCAACAAAATCCTATACCTATAGAGAAAGTGGATACTTCAAAGGCCTTGAAGATTTCTGCAGAGAAACAATTAAAAGAACTACCCTTTGCCTATGAGAAAGTATTCAAGGAAGAAATTAGAGATGGAGAATACAAGAGATTCTTTGAGCTTGGTGAAAAGTTGGGTTGGTCTACGTTCATGGTAAGCCGTTCTGAATTATGTCCTGAATTAGTTTTGGAGTTCTATCTAGGCCTCTTTAGCCGAGATAGTGTTTGTGTTCCGATTAGAGGAAAGTTAGTTCCTTTCACAGTTGAGGAGATTAGGAACCACTTCAAGTTTCAGAATCCGAAAGGTTTTTGCAAATTTGAGGAATCAGTTGCTAAACGAAAAATCTTTGATAAGGAATTACTTTTTGAGCATGTTTTAGACAAGGAGAAAGTGCAATTACAAAAGGGAGAATTGAAGGCACCTTGGCCGTACAAATATCTTCAAGCAGATGCTAGAATTTGGCACAATTTCCTTATCCCTAATGTCTTTGGAAACACACGAACTTTGGAGGTGACCATGAAGAACGCGCTACTGTTAGACTGTATTTTAAGAGGAGAAGAAGTTGATGTGGCACAGTTGATCTATGAGGAGGTGATACGATTTTCGGTCTCTCCTAAATCGGTTTATAACGTTAAATTTCCAACTATGATCACGTGTCTTGTGCGAAAAGCGAATGTAGTATTGGGTGAAGAAGAGAAACTCGAGTTTAAGACGAGTTATATTGATAATGCTTGGATCAAAGAAAGCCTTCGAAGAGCGGGTTCTACTCAAGTCTCGAAGGAAGAAAAGGAGCAATCTTGGCAAGAGAAGATAGAGGAGCGTTTAACGAAATTTGAAGCAGCTCAAACTTCCTTAGTCAATGATGTGGCACATATCAATGCTAATCAAGTGCACATCATGAAACTCTTTGAGCAATTAACGAAAGGTCCAGCAATTCCAATCTTGGATGTCAATGATGCGAGGCAATAGCCTCGAGAGTATGTTCTCTTTCTTCCTTACCATTTCTGTAAATATGTCTATCTGCTAATTTTAATTTCTGTTTTCGAGTCTTTTTTTCGAGTCGTGGGGACACGGCTCATTTTTGAGTTGGGGGTGTGGGGATTCGTTGTCTCTCATCTCCATTTTTCTGTTTTTGGGTGAAATTAAAATTTTTTGATGCATGGGAATTAGATGTAGAGTGTGTTTAATAGCTTGAAAGCATGAGCTCAGTAGATTAATGATAGTAAGTGATATGTTTATGAGCTATGTATTTGTATGCTTTGAGTATTTGCAGGAAAACACACGTTGATAGTAAAGAAAAGATTAGTGAGCAATGCGATAGAAAGTATGTTCGATCTCAGGGAACCTTGAGAAGTGTGTAGGCCGTGAGATCCAAGCTAGTTGAAAAACCATTTGATGAAAGTGCTAAAGGTAAGAAATTTTCTGAATTACATAGTGTAGAAAGTGATCAAGGCGGTTCTTTCATATGTTTAAGCCTTTGAAGCCTTTTTATACCTTCTCACCTTGTGATTTTTGAGTTTAAAAGTATATCCTTCTTAGCCCTTCTAGCCTTTCTAAAGCCTTTTTATTGAAACACATTATAAGCCATATCCTTTAGATTTTAGGACTTTTCCATATGACCCGCACTCGAATCGCGATGCTTAGACAGTTGTTTTAGAGCTTGAGTTTGGGGTGGTGGGTCCACCATTATGGGAATTGTTATTATGTTGGGAATTTTGAGCTTATAAATTGTGCTTTGTGCTTTATATTGATGATGATTCACAGAATTGTATTGTAACCCTTTGCCGGGGTAATAGTGAATGAAAAAGAAGCTTCGAGCTAATATTGCCAACAAGGGCATTAAAAGAAAAAATATATATATGAGAAAATTAGCGTGATATCTCAACATTAAAAGAGAGTCATAGCTATAGAAAAGAGAATTGATTTGAAAAGAAAAGAAAATATATATATTCGGACCGGCAAAGTGGATTTTTATGTGAACATCTTAAGCTAAATAGGGTTATTGGGGATGCTAGAGTGTGCATCAAGGAATTCATTGGGTTGAGTGAGAAACGTTTATGAGAGTAACTCAAGCTCTAGGGCGATTCGTTGATGGCTAGTGAGGAGAGAGCCAAAAGCTCACTCCAAATTATCCAAATATATGATCATACCGTCCCTAAGCCTACATTACAAACTTAAAGACCTTGTGATTCCTTGTTATGTAATTGAGAAGTGATTGAGCCATTAGAGATTAGTTAAGTGGATCCTTGGATACTAGCGAGGTTCGATGAACAATCTATAGCTCTCTTGGGGAACTGAGTAAAGTCCCAATCCTTCTTACATTGCGAAACTAATCTGATCTTGAAATCAAGCCGTGTTGACTGTGGATATGAGAAGTGTAAAGGTATGTAGTTTATAAATACTATTGCATGAAATTTTCTGAGTTATGTGCTTTAGGTTTATTCTATATATTCTGCTATGTTTTTCCCTTGTGTTGAGAATTTTAGAAGTGTGTATTTCTAGACTTCCCTATGTTTTATCTTTTATTGTATCGGGACGATACAACTTTGAGTTGGGGGTCTTGATGTCTCCTCATTTGTGATAGAATTATGTTAAGATGAGACATCATTTTTAGTGTTTTAGAAGTCAAAAATGTCGATTTTCTTGAGTTTTAGTGCACTTTCCTATTTTGTGTCTTGATTTGTAGAAATAATATTTTTAGAGCATATTGGGTTTAATTGTTTATTTAGTGTGTAGCTTTAAAGATAATTATGGAGATTAATTAGAGTCCAAGTCAAAGACAACAACTTATGGAAGGAGATATGCATGGTAATTGGAGATAAGGAAAGAATTGCTAAAAAGATGGAAAAGAAAAAGCTGCCTAAAACTGGGATTCTGCAAAGATAGGCGTTTTTACCTAATAAAGAGGCCGAATTTGGTAGATTACTCCTAAAGGGCGTAGGAAATTCTGTTGCGATTCTTTTGGTATCTTGTGGAGCAAAATCGGACCAATAATAAAGAAGTTATGACCAAAACAACGCAGCAGTGTTTATCTTTATTTCTATACGAATTTGAGTTGGGCTAGAAGTCCATTACCTTAACTCTTCCTCAAGAAAACGAATTAGGTCTTCTAAACACATATAAATACACCCTTATATCACTTGTAAATCATCCTTGCCTCATAGTAATTAGTTCTTAAGGTTTTATTCTTCCAGTTTATTGTAGAGAGCAAGATGATGTCTTTTATTATTTCTTTTAGTTTATTTCCTTCAGGTATGAACTAAACCTCCCATAGCTTGGGTTTTGCATATGTATAATCTATGAATTCTAATTCTTCTATCTAAGTTTCTTTGGGAATTATATGTTTTAATCTGATATTAGCTTCTTACTTTATATTTGCTTATGTGTTTTGATTTAATGTCTTTCCTAGAATTGATCACTTTAGGATTGTTTTAAGAGTAGTTAGATGGTCACCTTGTAAGGGTGTTTAACTATTGAACCACCACATAATGTCTAGTGTCGATAGCAGTTCTGACAAAACATACTTCTAACTAGATAGTCATTAAGGTTTGTTTTAACCACCGTATCACCAAGACTTGCAGTATTTGCTTAGGGCCTTAGTGGCGTTTGATAACCCTATTTTAAATCACTTCTTGGTTGTGACGTAGCCCCCTTAGTCGCTCTCAAGGTCTAAGGTAGTGGAATTTAGAATCCTGACTAAGTATTACCAAGAGCTAATATTCTCCCTTATGAACTAGATTTATAGATAGAATTAGAAGGATTAGTGCATACTAGCAAAACCTAAGCTATACTTCTCATCTCATATTCTTAATCTTTTACTTTATTGTCTTTATTTTCTTAGTTTTAATTTAGTTTTAATTCATAAATTCGAAAAACCAAATAGTTTATTTACTGTCTTCTAGTTATTTACTTTTACTCGTTATCTATTCCTACGCGTTTAACACACTTAAGTCCCTGAGAACGAACTCTACTTATCATTAAAACTTGCATACGTCCTGTAATACTTGCAGTACTGTGCCTGTCTAGGGTGAGAGTGCATAGTTTTCCATACTTAAATTGATCTTATTTTTATCACACCCTAGGCGACACCAATGAGGCGTCGAGTTGAGTTTCTGTAAGGTGTTGAACGTAGCTATAAGGGTGTACCACCCACTATGATTTCTTGTTATAAGCCTTCGCAATCCATCTGGTGGATATACATACAAAAATAGGTCTTCCAAACTTGCCGCCTTTATCTTAGTCATCCAGTCTGCACAAATGTTTGCCTCCCGATAGATATAAGTGATCTCAACCTGCTCATTACTTGACAAGATCTCCCTACACGAGGCAAGTATCATCCTCGACTAACCTACTGGATCCCCAATGCCCTTTACTAGTACATGCAATTCAAGTGTGTTTGAATCGATGAACACCGATTTTATAACCTCGGCCCAAGCCATGTGTAAGCCAAAATGTAAAGTGAAAAACTTATTTTTAAAGGCAATCTAACCTCGCAATTCCTTGCATAACTTCCCAAATACACCCCATTACTATCTCAAAAGATACCTCCAACCCCTGCCCTCGACAGATTGGTATAGAAACATATGTCTATATTAAGTTTCACCTTGGTAGTCCGTTTCACTCATTTCACAAGTGTACTTTTTGTCGAAACAATTTATGCACTTTCTCGCTCATTTACCCAAGCTCGAATATGTTTCTGAGATGTATTAGGCACCACCATAATCTGTAATTCACACATATTCCTTGAAATTGCTCTTATTAGGGTCTATCCATGTAAGCCCGTAAAACGTCGTTGCAATGCTCCGTAGTTCTAGTCAATAAATAACTTTAATTAACATAGTAACTTGATGCCATAATTCTTTCATATGTTGCTCACTCATGACCCTTGTTGTAGACCCAAGTTGGTATATATCAGCTCCAACCTGCTGTCCCACACCTCTAACATGATCTATCGTCCCTAGAGTAGGATGTGCAAAAGATTACAAACTTTGAAATGGTTCTGCTCCCATTCCTATCCAAACTGTTGTTGTCCTTTTGTGATATTTTGCTAGAAAACGCTAAGCTCAAGTTGTTTGAAAATGGTGTTGTGCAGCTGTCCCCGCCTCAGATTCGCTGCCTTGTCCGGAGTTCTTCTAATGGATCTTTGTGATGCATAATTTCTAAAAACAACAACTGTTTCTAACTTACCCATTCCACTGTCCTGGTCTATTAACCATCAAGGCCTCGTACATGCCTCCCAAAATCTCGATAAAAAAGCACAATCTCAACAAAGATGGATCGTTGTTTCCGGCACCATCCCACACTCCCACATGCATGTGATTCTAAGAACCCCTTGTATATAGGTTTTCCTTTGTAGGAAGTCGCTCACACAACACACTTATAGTGACACCCTAACTTTTTGTGGACACCTAAGTGACCTAATATACTCCCAAAAATACACTGCCACACCTCTGACGTGATCTATCGTCCCTAGAACAGGATGCACAAAAGATTAGGAACTCTGGACCAACTTTGCTTCCATTCCTACCCGGACTGTTGTTGCTGTCCCTTTATGATATTTTGCCAAAAAAAAAACATTGATGTCTAGCTGTCCCCGCCTCTGATTCGTTGTCATTGTATGGATTTCTTCTTACAGATCTTTATGTTGCAGAATTTTAGAAACAACAATTGTTTCTAAATTACCCATGCCACTGTCGGGTCTATTAAATATTAAGTCCTTGTACATGTCTCCCAAAATCTCAATAAAAAAGCGCAATCTCAAAAAAGATGGATCGTTGTTTTCGGCACCATCCCACACCTCCCGCATGCATGTGATTCTAAGAACCCCCTTTTATATAAGTTTTTCGTTGTAGGAAGTCACTCACACGACACACTTGATAGTAACATCCTAACTTTTTGTGGACACGTAAGTGACCAAAGACACTCGTATTTGAAATATATTCCCTCAATTGGCGGAATTAACCAGTTATAAGTGGTCTTAACCGAGAACACTCACGAAGGTTCGACTCTCCACTTATACACAACTCCTTGTTCGTTGTTTATTTCCACTAAACCCTTACAAAACACGACTGGCCAAAATATTTTTGCATATTCTCGGATAGGTGAGCTTAAAGATAAGCTGCATAAACCCATATTTAAATTATTTTTTATTAAGGGTCGCATATTTATTATTTGAGTAATGCTAGGTATCACCCAAAAAGGTATCACCTAAATATCACCCATGATGTGGCAATAAGGTGGTCCAATCATGGATTTTCTCTTTCCAGATTTACTTTTTTCTCTCTCTTCTATGATTGGACCACCTAATTGGCACATCATGGGTGATGTTCGTAGAGCGCATATATTCAAACTTTCGTGCACTGCTTACAGACATTGCAAAGTGTTGAAAATTGGGAAAACAGATGGCCACGGCGGCGTCATCGAGAACGATGATGAGTTTTCCGGGGATATGATTTCAAAGATTCTAGTTAATTTACCAGTCAAATCATTGCTTCGTTTCAGGCGTGTTTGTAAATCTTGGTCAGATTTGATTAAAACTCGTGATTTCATTCAACTGCATCTGAAACATCACTCCGATTCCAAGAATGAGTGCATCTTAGTTGTCCATAGCGACGAAGATAGGACGAACAGCTATTTATCTTTCCTTTCCCTTGAAACCCTCGACAGAATCCCCTCTTTACCAAGACGTCGGATACCTCTTCTTAAATTCAGTAGTCTTGATGTTTGTGGGCCTTGTAATGGATTAATATGTGCATCAGATAATACTAATATTATATTATGTAATCCATCAACGAAGGAGTTAAAATTACTTCCTCTTAGCGATGCACATGTTGGAATTATGCCCTAGACCCGATCGTCTTGTAATGAATTGAACACAAGTGTTTACTGTACACGATAATAGTTATCCCTACAGTAGTGATTAAGGGAATTGTTTTCTTGAATCTATGGCAAGCCTTTATGATTATGGTATTAATCTACATAATATAAAGGCAAATCCTTGATTAAGTTACGAACTAGATATCATAAGGTGTTATGATAATGAGAATCTAGCTTAGAGGACTTAATCTAAACTTGTTCTTAATCGCAGGATCATCGAGTTAGGACCTCGATAATCCGGTTAGATTAATATGTAGCTAACAAGTATTTATTGGATAAATATCGGTAGTTCTCGTTTACCGAGTTAGGTGCATAGATAATGCACATAGAGATGTGATTATCGAACCGACTAAAACTAGAGATTCCTAATGGTTAATTACCTTGAACTGTCAAATAGGTTAATCTCTATAAGGATTTTTATACTTGTAATCCTTTGACCTGAGATCATCACTATGGTTGTGTATGTGCTTGTTGTGTTTTGATACTGGACTACTAGTGTGTAATAATGCTAGTCGAAAGGATATTGGACAAAACTAAGTATATATCCTCCTAGGGATGAGTCAAGATGGAATCTATCAACTCTAGGTAAAGAGTTTGAGCTCTACGATGTCATAAGATTATAACGATTGTATCAAATCCTTGGCCAAGGTGATAGGATGAATGAAGAAAAGTGTTTCTTAGGTCATTCATCAATCGTTGATAATCGACGTGTAACGTAGTTGATTTTCTAATGGGATTTGACAGTTGTACCATATCCCAGGATGATCCGGAGCTGTAAAGATAGAGGGAATACATGTATGATCCTTTACCGGGTCCTTTGTACAGAGTTACTTCACGTTATCCGGTCGTTGAGGAGTGTTGTTAGACGCCAACCTCGATTAGTAGTTAATTAAGTTAACTACTACCGGTTTAACGATGAACCCACGTAGTCGCACACTAACGAGTGTATTGATCTTGCTTCATGTCGTTAATTAATTTTATTATTAGATAATGAAGATTAATTAAATATATACTTGGAATATTGGTATATTAATTTGCTAACACAATTTAATATTCTAATATAAGACCGAACTAAGACAAAAAGGAAAAAGAATATTTGACAAGTTTGTGGATCGAACCACGGACCTCTAGTAGTGTGAAATGTGTCACTAACCGCTAGGCTAGTCAATTGTTTTTGTATAATGTAGAAGGTCCAAGTCCACTTTACACGTGGTAATGGACTAGATTATTAAGATAATCAATTTCATTATATGTTCCTGACTTTTCCAATTCTTTGTCTTTTCATTTTCCTTTTGTTGGGTTTATAAGAATATAATGATAGTCATTATATTGATATAATTTTCCATCAGTTTTTCTTCTTGAAAAACACACAAGAAAGTAAAAGGGTTTTTTGTTCCAAGTAAGAATTTTGATTCTGAAAGCAAGGCTCAAGCTCGGTGTGCAAAGCGTGGAGGCTTCAAGTTTTTGAAGCTGGAATTAGCCAATTCGATTCACATACAACTGATTAAGGTATGTAATCGATTTTTAGTTTCTGTTTAAATTCTTAAATCGCACTAGATTGGTTTAGGATTGCAATTACTTGTTTCCGCTGCTTATATATTTGATATAATCGTTATTGCGTTTCCTTCAATTGGTATCAGAGCCAATTGTTGCGATTTAAGAATTTAAGCCAGGATATTATTTGATAATATATGTTCTTTGTTTTTGGGATTTATATAAAAAATTAGATTTTTTATATTGAATTATTTGCAAGGTTTAATATTAAACAGTTTAATATTTTTGTACGCTGTCGTGATTCTTTAACCATTTTTTTTGGGTTCCTTTTAATCGATCAATAATGGTTTGGTGTTAAAAGGAAATTGGAAAGACATCATTTGTTTCGTTTATTGCTAGCTGTAAAGATAAAAATGTATGTGTACAGGGTGCATGTATTTTATTCTTAATTAACAGTAGTTGCAGTACTTATTTTGATCAATTCCGATTGAGTTGATTCCATATCATCGAAGAAAAAAAAAGGAGTTGCATTCTTGTAATGTGTATGTCAGTAGTTACTGCTGTAATCCTAATGCTAATTTGTAGTAACAGGTTGAAGAATTTTTTGTGGCTTTGAACAAAAAAAAAAAAAAAAGAATTTTTGTGAAAAGTTCTCTATTTTTTTTGTTTTCCTTTTCTGGTCCTCTAGCATTGGATGTCAGCATAGACAAAGAGGACTCTGAAAATTGATTGTGCACTACTGTACTCAAAGTACAAGGAACCTTTTCTTTATTACTTTTTGTTTCGATTGATTTATAACAAAATTAGTTTTGTTATTTTTGATATAAGAAGAAACAAGGGAAGGGATGTTTTTATTTGTTGCGGACGGCAGAAAAATATACATAAAAATTGTTTTTATGAAATATTTATTGATTGAAGGTTACAATCATTTATTTGATTAATTGACCATTAAAAATTTGGTTTTAATTATTATGATAAGGTGTTATCAAGGATTATAACATTAAATTATATCATTAAAGTGTTTAATGATTATAAAATAAAAGGTTGGTTTATTTTATTTATTTTGATAAATTATTATAAACCAATAGTATTATTTTTGATGTTTTAGAAATCGCACGTCTTAATCAATCAATTAAAATAATCGATTCGATCGATCAGACCGTTCAATCAGTAAATATTAAGTTACGTCCCTCGTACAGTTTTGAACAACGCTTCCATTCCAAAGTTTAGAATTTTGAATTCTAAATTATTCCTACTTTGACCATTTAAAATTATTGAGTTTTTTTTTACAAAAACGATATATTAGATATTTCGTGAGACTTGTCCATCACAATTAGAGTTCCGAGTTTGTTAAGTTTGCAAGTTTTGATCTGACTACCAGGTGGACTTGTAGTTCGAGTACAAACTATAAAAATCTATATTGTTTGATAATAGGATTAAATTATTAATTTTACATTTTTAGTCTGGACTACCCAGAGGATGTGGGATTGATAATATTCTATTATAGGATGGAATAACTCAACAAAACTAATTAGAAACGACCTGACTACCAGGGGGCTAAATAGTTTTGAGTCTCTTATTTTATATGATAAAATAGGTAATGTACCACACTTTAATTATGAGTGAGAAACGACCTGACTACCAGGGGGCTCATTTATGTTTTAAAGTTTCACTATTCACTTTAATTATGCGTGAGAAACGACCTGACTACCAGGGGGCTCATTCATGTTTTAAAGTTTCCAATTATATATCTCTTAGATAATAGTCCATATCTTTGACAGTTATATAATAGTGTTCTTAAAGCATTGCCTATACCTTCCAATGATTAGATTTCTCAGTTTTTCTGCTAAATCACTTCTCAAATCATCCCAAGTTGGTTAGGTAATCTCAAGGATTATGACTACAACTTGAGAGTCTTTCTTATGCACATGAAACTCATTGATATGTTAAATGAGTTGTTGACTAAATTTATCTCTTGAGGATGCATAGAATGTATGTGATGCATGTCTAAAGTAATAAGAACTTAGTAATGGTACTAAGTTTATATTCTTGTATCCATGAGTTATGAACTCAAAAAGATATTTTAAGCATGATATTCCCATGAATCCTTAAATATCTTTAGAAGATGTATAAGTAACTTAGTATGACCTTTAGATACCAGTTATCTAATACCAAGAAACAAGGTAAGAGCATCAATGGAAATTGTTTCCGTAATTTCTTGAACTTCTATTAATTACTCGAAAAGGGTATTGGATACTCGTAGTAGTCTAGGAATATGCAAAGTGTTGCATACTCTAAAGATTAATAGACAAATAAGAATAAGAGAAGTTAAATTATAATTTCGGTAATGGAGCAATTGTTGCAACCACAATTGTAATAACTAATTCTTTAAAGATGCATATGGAAAAACATATTGTAAGAGAACTGTTTTTGTTCGTAAACTTGTTTTCGAAAAAAATGGTCATTTGATCATAAGATAGTTATGGTGTATTAATGTAATATAAAATGACCAAT
Source organism: Nemophila menziesii (assembly GCA_029959085.1). Classification (NCBI taxonomy): domain Eukaryota; kingdom Viridiplantae; phylum Streptophyta; class Magnoliopsida; order Boraginales; family Hydrophyllaceae; genus Nemophila; species Nemophila menziesii. The sequence continues at coordinate 20,041,481 of JARWIR010000013.1, read as the reverse complement.
GGAGTTTTTCATAGTGATGAATTACACCCCATTGGATACTTACAATATGATAATTATAATTGCCTAAGTAACTACGTGATGATGTTATAGTTGTTTCTGGTCATAAATCGAAATAGATAATCGTACTAATCAAACCTTATCTTTGGTGTTATAAACTAAGTCATAAACTGTGAGAAAAAAAAAAGTTTACTAGTTTCACAAGGAAGATTTCCTTGAAGAATATGATTTTGAATCATATGAAACTTGTGAGATTTATCTCGATGAAATATGACTAAATCTCATTTTGATGAAAATGGAGACAATGTTAATAAGTTCTTATGTCCACTATATGTTGATGTATGTGGTCAGTCTAAACTTTAGCCAAAGATAGATATTCTTACTTCATCTCCTTCACAAACTATATAACAGATATAGATGTGTTTACAAATGTAACACCAATATAAATAATTTGAAATGTTCAAATTACTATTGAGTGAAGTTGAAAGCAAGTATATAAGAGTATGAAGGAAGTAAGATATCAACCTGTATAGGTGAATATCTTAGCAATGAATTAATAGATTATCTATGACAAAATTAGATTTTGTCTCAGTGATTCACTAGGTTTTAAATATTCCTATGGGATTATGTTTTAAAGTCAATTGCATATTTAATGAACTCTTAGGTCCCACTAAACAGTCGATAGAATCCATATGTGGTATGGAGATGATATAAATCAAACCTTAAAATGTAGATTTTGAAATGTTTGATTTATACTAAACGACTTATGATGGCTAAGCTTGAGTTGATATCTTTCAAATATAGATTTGTTGGATACCCAAATAAAATAACGAGGTAATATTTCCACACCATTCTAAACACAAAGGGTTTGTGGTAAGGTTGACAACCTTTTAGATTGGAATTCCATAGTGAAGGAATTCATAATGTGGAAATAGATCTTAATGAAATAAAGGTTTCAGAGTTATTTATACAAGCTAAAGAGCATCTGATGCATGCCAGTCTTTCTTTCCTTGATGAGTTAATAGTTTCATTCAAGGTTCAAGTCTCACACTTTGAGGATTAGGGACGATTCATGAACCTTTCTTGAAAAAGGAAGTTAACAAATCAATAGAAAGAAGAATTTATTGTACACAAGCTTCCTATAGGTTATATAGATATCATCATACACCAAAATCAATTGTAATAATGGTGATAGTTGATGAGGGGATCATATAGATGATAACCCCATCAAGTGATGATCCTAAATCCCTATGAAGAGGCTATGACTAGTCTAGATAGTGACAAGTGGTTAAGAACCATAGAATCTGTATTTGTATCTATAAGAATCAACAAAGTATAGTACTTTGGTTGAATCTTTAATAGATATAAGATCCATTTATAGTAAATGGGTGCTAGGGAAATGATAGGAGTAGAGGGTAAGGTGGAGACCTGTAACGTCCTTCTAATTGCTAAGCGTTTAAATTAAAAGGAAACCATTTATTATGGTGAATTCCTTTTTGATAGAAATGCTCAATTCATTTCAGATTCTTCAATTGGTAACTACATACTATTATTTTGAGATATGGTAATTTCATGTGAAAAATAGTTTTCACTAAATGGGAGTTTATGACGTCCTTAAGACCAATCCTAAAGGTCTAATATTTCCATTTACTCATAATAAGATATGTAAGTTCCAAAATACATTTAATGGATTCAACAAATGTCACTAAGTTGGATTATTCTCTTTCATACAATCAAATAGTTTGATTTTATGATTTTAGAATAAGAGTCATAAGAGTACAAAGGACTAGTGGGAGTACACTTATCTTCCTAATGTTATATGTAGATGACATATTATCACATAGGGATATGATATACCAACCAAGCAATTAACCAAGTTTTTGATTGTTAAATAGTTCTCCATGAAATTTTTAGGATAGTAGCTTATATTCTTTGAATTGGGATCTACAGAGATAGATCAAAGAAGCTACTTGACCTATATCAATCTTACTACATTTATACTTTTTAGAAGTATCGCATGGAAATTCCAAGAGAATCTATTCGACAATAGGCTTTGGAGTTACTCTTAATGTTAGGGTTTGTTCTAGGACCCTAAAAGTAAGAGAATGAATGTGTATAGTCCTATTTGTTAAAATAATAAGGATCTATCTAACACACCATGAAAAATGTATAAGACCTAAAGTATACTACACGCTAGGAGTAGCGAGTAGGTATGAAGGTAAACTTGATGAGAAATGTTGGAAAGTAGTAAAGACTATCCTTAAGTACTTAAGAAGTATTAAGGACCAATTCCTCATATGTGGAGAATATAAGTTGAAGCTAATTGGGTATATAGATGCTTGTTTTGCTTCAAACGTGGATGATAGCAAATCAAAATATGGTTGTGTCTATATAGAGGAGAAGTAAATTGGAATAGTTCCAATCAAGACACTGTAGCAGATTTCGGTTACTAGAAGTAGAATACATAGCAGCATAAGATGCAACTATGCCAGTGGTTTGGATAAAATAGTTCTTTATATATACATAGTGTGGTTTTCACAATGTAGATATTGTTTCTTTATGCAATGACAATATTTGAGATATTGTATGATTAAAGAAACCTAGAATAAACTATAGATCCAAACAAATTCCGCAATAGTACCGCTTGATTCGAGATATAAATGAACATGAAGATGTTCACATTCAATAGGTAGAAGGAAGGAACACGATGTATATCTATTCATTTAAGTGTGTCTATCAGAAGAGTCTGATGAGAACAAACTGTTTATGAATTATGGTACTTGAACGATTGGGTCTAGGCCAAGTGGGAGATTGTTGGAATTATGCCCTAGACCCGATCGTCTTGTAATGAATTGAACACAAGTGTTTACTGTACACGATAATAGTTATCCCTACAGTAGTGATTAAGGGAATTGTTTTCTTGAATCTATGGCAAGCCTTTATGATTATGGTATTAATCTACATAATATAAAGGCAAATCCTTGATTAAGTTACGAACTAGATATCATAAGGTGTTATGATAATGAGAATCTAGCTTAGAGGACTTAATCTAAACTTGTTCTTAATCGCAGGATCATCGAGTTAGGACCTCGATAATCCGGTTAGATTAATATGTAGCTAACAAGTATTTATTGGATAAATATCGGTAGTTCTCGTTTACCGAGTTAGGTGCATAGATAATGCACATAGAGATGTGATTATCGAACCGACTAAAACTAGAGATTCCTAATGGTTAATTACCTTGAACTGTCAAATAGGTTAATCTCTATAAGGATTTTTATACTTGTAATCCTTTGACCTGAGATCATCACTATGGTTGTGTATGTGCTTGTTGTGTTTTGATACTGGACTACTAGTGTGTAATAATGCTAGTCGAAAGGATATTGGACAAAACTAAGTATATATCCTCCTAGGGATGAGTCAAGATGGAATCTATCAACTCTAGGTAAAGAGTTTGAGCTCTACGATGTCATAAGATTATAACGATTGTATCAAATCCTTGGCCAAGGTGATAGGATGAATGAAGAAAAGTGTTTCTTAGGTCATTCATCAATCGTTGATAATCGACGTGTAACGTAGTTGATTTTCTAATGGGATTTGACAGTTGTACCATATCCCAGGATGATCCGGAGCTGTAAAGATAGAGGGAATACATGTATGATCCTTTACCGGGTCCTTTGTACAGAGTTACTTCACGTTATCCGGTCGTTGAGGAGTGTTGTTAGACGCCAACCTCGATTAGTAGTTAATTAAGTTAACTACTACCGGTTTAACGATGAACCCACGTAGTCGCACACTAACGAGTGTATTGATCTTGCTTCATGTCGTTAATTAATTTTATTATTAGATAATAAAGATTAATTAAATATATACTTGGAATATTGGTATATTAATTTGCTAACACAATTTAATATTCTAATATAAGACCGAACTAAGACAAAAAGGAAAAAGAATATTTGACAAGTTTGTGGATCGAACCACGGACCTCTAGTAGTGTGAAATGTGTCACTAACCGCTAGGCTAGTCAATTGTTTTTGTATAATGTAGAAGGTCCAAGTCCACTTTACACGTGGTAATGGACTAGATTATTAAGATAATCAATTTCATTATATGTTCCTGACTTTTCCAATTCTTTGTCTTTTCATTTTCCTTTTGTTGGGTTTATAAGAATATAATGATAGTCATTATATTGATATAATTTTCCATCAGTTTTTCTTCTTGAAAAACACACAAGAAAATAAAAGGGTTTTTTGTTCCAAGTAAGAATTTTGATTCTGAAAGCAAGGCTCAAGCTCGGTGTGCAAAGCGTGGAGGCTTCAAGTTTTTGAAGCTGGAATTAGCCAATTCGATTCACATACAACTGATTAAGGTATGTAATCGATTTTTAGTTTCTGTTTAAATTCTTAAATCGCACTAGATTGGTTTAGGATTGCAATTACTTGTTTCCGCTGCTTATATATTTGATATAATCGTTATTGCGTTTCCTTCAGCACATACTAAGATATACCCTTAGGGTTCGGAAATTACTAGGGTATCGATTGGATTTGGCTTCGATTCCCAAGAAAATGATTTCAAGGTTGTTACTTTTGTTCATGAGAGCTATATTAACGAAGAATACGATATAAGGATCTTGAATAGATTTATTGAAAGTTACCGTCTTAGTACTAATTCTTGGAAGCGATATCACAATGATAATTTACCACAACACGTTTATCGAGGTCGTGTTGGAACACTACACGAGGGTTCGTTCTATTGGCTTGCCTTTAGACAACACGAACTTTGCATCCTTTCATACAATATGAGAGATAAAGAGATGATTTACATGCCACTTCCAGATAGACTGTATAACTCTCATAATGTGTTTAAAATATTCGGAAGGCGTATTAGGGTCGTAAATGATTCTCTGGCTATTTTGATATACAGTGAAACTATGAGTGTTGAGGTGTGGAAGGTGAATATATTTGATGTGCCAAGATCCTTCGTAAAAGTTTTAACGTTTGGACCTTTAACTGGAATGCGTGAGCCTCTTTCTATTTGGAAGAATGAAGCGTTACTGATTAATAGTGAAGAAGGACAACTGGTTTCGTATGACCATCAAGTAACCAGATACAATATACATGGCTGTATATCACAAACCATGCAAGGAGAGTTTAGTTTTACTCAATAATTAATTGACCTTTTTTTTTCTGCTGATAATGTAACAATTGATGTCTCTGTTTTTGTCTTTGAATAAACGGAAAACAGATCCGTAAGCACATTCTAACTAGCATATAGAAGTACTGTTTTTGTTAAATTTCTTGGATTACTTTAATAGTATAAATTGATGAATCTTGTAACTAGGAAATAGGAATTCTTTTAAAGATTGTTATCTTAAATGAATACTCGTAGTGTAAGAGTGTATGATTCAGTTTTACATTCATTGCCCTTGTATAGATAATAGAATCATCGATTAATAAATCAAGTTTTATTTGTTAAGATTCTTCTTATGTATTTCTAGTCACACTTTCACCCTAACTTTCTTGTGAATATATATGAGGTTTCCTTGAATGTCCACAACATTACAGTTGTAAGAAATCCGTTTGATTAAGAAAAGTTGATTAATTGGACCTCGTACATACAAAAAATGATATAAGAAATCCGTTGAAAACGTTTTTGGAGCAAAATAGCTAAAATAAATGTAACAATAATTTCCCAAATTGTGCTAGTAAACTTTGTTTTTTACTATTCCGTTATTGAGCCTCTATGTGTAAGCTAATGGAGTACTATGTAATGGTATAACAAATGATTGTAGATTTTTTAGTGAAGTTGTAGATAAAGTCCTTGTTAAGTTTACATTAGTCAGCCAAACTCTTGCAAATATCAGTTAGTCTCTTAATAAATCAAGTACAAGCTAGGGCAGAGCAAATTAAGATCCAACCCGAAATTTGGGCCCAACCCGGTTAAAACCGATCCGGAAAAAGCATTTTTAAAACTAAACTTAATAATTGGGTCGGTTCACATGTTACATATGCTAAACCAGACAAAACCCGGGTAGGGTGAGAATTTTACTGAATTATAGTCGGGTTCACCCGTACCACCCGACCACTTTATTTATAAGCAATATAATTCACATTTTACCTTCAAACTTTCGATGTGGGATAGGTTGAAGTAACATATTATGCCTGGTTGCGAGGATTTGTAGGTGCCACTTATGATTTCTCGGCATCTAAGCAATTTCTCGGCATCAGTGGTTGTGGCTTTCTTTTTAACATTTTGTCCCACATCGATAGTTTTACAAAAGGTTTTCAAAACTTCACCTATAAATACTAAGCCCTAAGGTTGTTAGAAACTTGCCTTCCACTAACTCGCTTCCCTATATCAGTTAGGTGATGTTTATATAGGATCAATAAGTTAAATATTTATTGCAATTTAATCCTTTATTCATTTAATGGGTCTGTGGGTTAAATACTTATTAATAAATATAATTTAACCCTTTGGTTATATATCGTTTTAGTGTAAAATTGGACCCGTTCTAAGCCGGTAACCCGATTCTAACCCGGTGTAATCCGGTGTGTACGGTTATTACTTAGATTACTCGGGTTAGTTTGTTAATTTTTGGACCTGATCTTATATTATCGGTTTAGGAAATCTTCTAAACTCGGTCAAACCCGGTCCATGCTCTAGCCTAGTACAAGCTAATCTACTTTTATGATCCTGGTCTCTATTTGGAACTAGACAAGTTCTTTAGTAAATCAAACTTTTATAAATAAAGCTTAAACATCAAATTTTACACTTTTAAGCCCAATACTAATTGGACCTACACCTTAATGGACTATTACAACAGAATTGCTAAACTTTAACTAGCTATTACAAATATTCTCAATTAGTACTCTAGCGCTATTACATTTAAACTTTCTACTATTTAATTTAACAGCTACAAACGAGATTATACTATTAAAGACTCTATCTTCAATTAGCTCTCTTTCTCCGTGCTCTCTTCTATTTTTCTCATACCAGATGAAATACATGTAAGTAGTACTTAACACCATCAGAGCTTCCAAGTTTATAATCAAATCCTGACTTACTTGTAATAACCCAGCTATCGAATTTATATTACCATTGATACTGCAGTTTATAAGAATGCGCTGTAAGATAGTTGGAGAACTTACAGTTAATAAAGATATGATTTGCACTTTCCTTCTCGGTTTTACAGAAAGAGCAAATAGTATTTACACTTAAGCCCCAATCTTTCATTCTTAATTTAGTAGGAAGTCTATTTAAAACACTCAACCAACTAATGAACGAGCAACGAGGGATACAAGATTTGGCTCAAATCACTCTACTCCATGATACTTTAACTTTACCTTCTGAAATTCTGCTAAAAAATTTTATGTATGAAAATGTACCCTTCTCACATTCCTCCCAAATAATACTATCATTTTTATCCACAAGATTAATATTTTGAATGTGTGGATACACCTATCTAATACAAGGTGGAATTCTCCACCTTCCTCTACTGAAACAATCACTAACCTTCTTATTGCAGCTGAGGTTATGTTCATCTAGCTCAGTTTGCAAGATTTCTTGTACAATTCTCGTTTTAATCCACCTATCCCATAAGATATATGTGAGATCCCCATTACCTATCTCATGATAAATCAGTTTATAGGCTACATTTCTGATTTTGAGTAATTGTTTCCACATCCAAGAGTGGTTTTGTTTTATATCTAGACTCCAAATGCACTTTTGTTTGAGAATATTGACATTAACCCATATGCTCCAAAGATTTTGACCTTGTGAGTAGAATCTCCAGAAGGTGAATAAAAGATAAGTTTTATTCATAAGTTCAATGTTTGGAATATTCAACCCTCCTTCTTCTTTACTGCAACAAACACTATCCCAAGAAACTCTAGCTCCAGTTGCATATTCAACAGTACATTTCCAAAGAAACTCTAGTAAATATTTTTGGTGAGGGAATATAAGTTTTCCTAGAATTCACTGGTTATATCGAAGGCAATTTGTGAATCAAAATGTGACGGTGAAGTAGGATTTAGAGAAAACAATAACATAAAATAACATAAGAGTAATGTTGGATATCACCCTAAATTACATCACTTTTTTAATCGCTTGCGAACCAATTATAAAACAGAGAGAAAATAATAAACCAAAAAATAGAAATCATATAATTGGTTTATTTAAAATCTATTTAGGAGGTGATAAAAAAGTAATGTGATTTAAGGTGATATCCAGCATTACTCTTATAAACATATATTAAGAATTGCTATAGTTAGAAGACTTTTAAAACTAAATAAACAGCTTACCTGAATTGAAGGTAAACAACAAGCAACTTTAATTGTACATGATGCAAGAACATAACCAAATCTACACGGAGTAGAAGATTAAAAACGTAACAAGCACGATAGATTCCAATCATGTATATATGGACTTTAAAAGTTAATTTGAGTAATTAAGGTTTCTCCTTCATTGAATATATGCGCAGCTCATAAACAAGTTGGTTGGTTCGAGATGTCCCAATATCTTGATAAAAATTGGGATTACGCGAGAGAGATGCAACACAAGCGGCTAAATATCTCCATTGTATCCGAGTAATGGATGTTGGGCATGAATCTTTTTGGTGTAGGAAATGGATGTTGAACTCGCGATTCTCATAGACAACAAGTATTGGTATCTTGTTAAATTAACATATTAGAAGAGAGTTATCGGTTCAAAATGGGTTTACATTATCAAGTATGAAGGTGATAGGTCAATCAAATAGTACATGACATGTTTTGTTGTTAATGGATTAACTCGTCTTCAAAGGTTTCAATTTAATAAGTCACTTTTACTTTGGCAAGGTCACTACTGCACGCTACTTGCTTTCCAGTATAGTCTCCAAACATTGGTTTGCATATTATGAAAATTCCAACGTGTTCTTCAAAGATCTTGGCGAGTAATTTTAAATGGAACACTCCAGAAAGGGAAACCTAAGGGAGAAAGTTGTGTATCACCTACATAAATGTTTATATGATCTCATGAAAGCATTATGTAACTGGTTGATGTTTTCAAACTAAATTTCTTCTAAAGAAATTTTGAATTATAGAATTTTTGTCACTCATGTACCTTTTAGGGAATTGAAGTCCTATTTTCACAAGAAAATATATGTATATCACAATGAAAGTAACTTTGACATAATAAACGATTCATGACATTTAGATGCCAAACCATGTGGAGTTACAATAGAGAGACACCTAAATCTATAACTGAAAATTGTGAGCCCCTCCATAATCCATCAACGCATAGACCACTCATTGAAAGACTAATTTATCTTGCAGTATATATATATATATATATATATATATATATATATATTAAAGCAAGCCAACCAATTTTATATCATATTAAAGTAACAAAATCGTTACACGTCATTTTGTCAAAATCAACCAGTGGGACATAATAAACCAAAGACTAAACTAGTTTAAGTAGAACTACGTGGACTACACTATACCACTCCAGTAATAATAAATCCAACCTACACAAAAAACTAAAACGCTATCGTAACGTGCCTTAATAGACAAAAGACTCTTCATTTTTCTTTAGCGCAACTTTGAGAAATCCTAATTCTCTTTGAGACGAAATTATCTCCTCCAATGGTTTGCCATCTCCAAAACCTTCTCCATACCAAAAGCTTCCAGCTTTACAAGATTCTCAATCAACGACATTGATATTATCTCAAAAATCTCTTCTTCGTTTTTAGAACAACGGTTAAAGATTCTATTATTCCTCTTACTCCAGCTCGTAGGGTCTACAATAGGTAAGATCAATCTACTAATCTCCTCTTCCATGTTAATAACTTTTTTACGATTAAAACTATCCGTATTTTTGTTCCATTCTGCAAGTTTGAGCTTGATATTTGCGTTACTTCTGCATTTGTTCCATATACGGTTAGTAGCTGGACAATTCCAGAATAAATAGTCCCAATCTTCACTTGAGATTTAATAGAACTCACATATCATATTAGAGATAAGAACCCAAATTCATTAATATCTGTTTTATTGGTAGTTTATTAATGTGAGTAAGCTAGAGCAGGAACTTGTACTTAGGTAGAGCTTTTGATTTCCGTACTATTTTATTCCATTTGTTCTCGGTACCCTTACTTCTCAATTCTTCATAGAATTCAGCCGTATTGAATACGTTTTCTTTTGTGCAGGTATACTTGATAACATATATTGTTCCCAAAATTTTGATGTTACTCGTAAGCTCATACATAAAACCTAGCATAGGGGGCCATCTCCACTTATCTTCGCGAGTAAACTGAGCAAGTTTACTATTGGTAAATTACCCTGATGCAAGATTACTAGATTTCATATTATCTAAACATTGATTATTAGACATCCAGAAATCCCACCGTAATGAAATGTTTTTACCATTGCCCACAAAATATTTTATGAAATTCTTGGCAATCTGTCTCATCTTCAAAAAAATTCTCCATCCCCGTGACCAATTTTGAGGAATAAGAATATGCCACAAAGATTTATTTTTTAAAAGGTTAGTGTGTACTCATTGAGACTAAAGAGTCTCTTTTGAAAGACAACAACCCCATAACAACTTGATAGCAGAGACTTTATTCTGGTTATTTAATTCTTTGATGCCAAATCCCTCTTCTTTATTGGTTTACAAACTGTGTCCTAAGAAACTTTTTCTCCTCCTTCATACTTACTTTTACCAATCCACAGAAAATACATGATTTTGCTTTGTAAAAACACTACACCAATGGCTTGCAATACCACTGAGTACTAATTTTATTAACTGAAGTCTACGTGTATATGATAAATGTCTTGAACTCCAATGATCTATTCTTGTAGCCATTTTATCCACCAGAGGTTTACAGTCATTGAGACTAAGTCTTCCTGTAACTAAAGGAAGACCTAAATATTTCATTGGGAGAGACCCTTCTGGAATGTTAAGAATCATATTCATATCATTCTTGATACTTGTAGAGCACCCACCATAAAATATGTTACTCTTGCTATCACTTATTTTGAGACCAAAGATATATAAAACAGATTAAGGCTCTTTTATTCAATACATCGGTTGCCTTTGATGGTTTATAAAATACCAATAGATCATCAACAAACATTAAGTTGTTTATTTTAATTTTACCACACTTTTGATTCCATTTAAATTCACTTTTTTGTCACATATAGTAAAAAAATGAGTCAAAACCTCTATACCAATAACAAATAGGTATGGAGACAAGGGGTCCCCCTGTCTTAGACCCCTTTCTCCTTTGAATTATCATTGAGGTGGCCTATTAATGAGGATGGAGTAGGAAGTACTTGTGAGGCACGTGGAAACCCAACTGATGAACTTCATTGGGTAATCTAGATTTTCCATAGTCTTTAGAAGAAAACTCCAATTTACTAAATAATGTGCTTTCATCAAGTCCAGCTTCAAGGTATACCTGTTTGACATATTACTTCTTCAATAACCCCTAACAATATCTTGTGCAATTAATATGTTTTCACCAATTATTCTACCAGGTACAAAAGCTAACTGATTCTGGGAAATAATCTCATGAAGCGTACCTTTAATTATGTTAGCTATGATATTAGAGATTACTTTATACAAAATATTATAGCAGGCAATAGGTCTGAAGTCCTTGGTGAAACTTGGATATTTTATTTTGGGTTGAGTGAGATATTAGTTGAATTGACCTCCTTTAAGATTTGTCATTCTTCAAAGGTACTTTTAATAGCTAAACATAAATCCTTCTTCATAATGTCCCAAGAAGTTTTAGAAAAGTCAACTGAAAAACCATCGGGTCCAGGGCTTTTTAGTACTACTTATAGACCACAAAGAATTTTTAATCTCCTCTTATGTGATAAGGGAAATTAATTCCTCACTATATTTTTTATCTATACTCTTACGGTATATTTTCTTAATCAAATTGGCATCATACTTTTCAACACTTTGTCATTTAGTGGCCAGAACTTGAGTAAAGTGATCAACAAAAACCTCTGAAATATCTTTTTCACCAGTTTTAATATTATCTTGGTTATCTGTAACATTAATTATATTGTTCTAAGTTCTTTGGCCTCTCGTGATCTTTTGAAAATAAGTAGTGTTCAGGTCACTTTCATTAACCCATTGATCTCTGTTTGACAATAACTTCCTCATTTAGCAATTCTTGGGTAAGTACTTGAATTAAATCATTCCTTTCATTCAAAATATATTTAGAGTTATCACCTTGCATTCTCATAAATTCAACTTTACTCAACCTTGCTTGAATAGTAATAATTCTCTCCTAAGAGTGTTTAAAATAGTTTTCGTGAACCACTTTCAATTTATCTTTAAGCAACTTGAGCTTTCTTGTAACAATGAACATAGGAGTACCCTGAATACTACTATTTTAAACTTCAGTGACCAAAGAGATGAGTTCGGAATGATCCATCCAAATATTATAAAATTTGAATGGATATTTCCTTTTTTATATTCTTTCAAGAACTTAATATATCAGATACAATGATCAGATAGAATGGTACTTTCCAAAGGTAAAGATATGTTTGAATAATTCTGTAACCATATCATTAACTAAAGTCCTATCAATCCTACTAGCTCTCATCTCATCATCTGTTGATTTATTGGTCCATGTAAATTTAGGACCATTATACTTGATATCAGATAATTCAAGATCATTAACATATTTGATCATATCTTGATCCCCTTCTGATAAGGCTATCCCATTTACTCTCTCATAAATGTGCATCACTTCATTGAAATCCCCTTGATAGCCAAGCATTATTGTTTGTGATACTTTCCCACCCCCTGAGTGTATCCCATAGAGAAAGTCTTTGATGTGACTTATTCAAGGCATACACACAGGTATAGAAAAACTCATAATTTTATGGAATATGTAAAATCTCGCATTATAAATCTTGACTTGTATATTCCACCAGTGATAGATTAATAACATTTTTGTCCTAAAATATCCAAACTCTGCCCAATTCATGAAGACTGTAATTATTTGTAACCTGCCAGTTACTAAAGATGGTAACCCATACTTTATTGGATTTGGCTTGCTTAACCTTTGTTTCAAGTAAAAGTAAATAAACATATGTTGTTTTTGATAACATGCTTAAGGAAATTCACTTGTTTAAGATTTTTATTTAGGCCCCTAACATTCCAGGTTACTACCATTGAATTGGGATATGGGGTTTTTCCTGCACTACTCCCACAATGCTATCCTACAACAACTCTTGAACCATGTTCTCTAAGGATTCAATTTCGTTTTCCAGAATGTTAAAACTATTAGAAGTTGAGGCTATATTATTTTCCTCATTTCTGAGTTGGAGATGAAGTAACCCTTCTATTTATGACTTGTGTCAAAGTTTCACCTTGGGAAACAGATTAAGCCTGCACCTCATTCCCAACCTTTTCCCCTGCAGGTAAATTCCCTTTCTTCTTCTCTTTATTTGTTTATTTGAACCCATACTTGTTTTACTTTTCTACATGTATATCATTATGACCCAAGATGTTACACTTATGACACACAACAGGTTTCCATGTATACTCTACTTCAACTGTTTCAATTTGATTCTCCCCCATATCTATATCAAACTAATCAATAGTTTCTGAGTTGAGATCAACATATTCTACCATAGCTTAACCTTGTTTGCTTTGTTGTAAACTCATCCATATGTAGAGGTTTGACAAGTGCACTAGCTACTACACTTACACTATCTTTTGTCCAAAGTTCTCCAGGTACCTTCTTAAGCTTTACCCACACATGGACTTTGTCAATTTTGAATTTCTCAAAATGAGTATTTGGTTTCCATTTTCTAAGAATAAGGGGCCTATTATTGACATGCCACAATTCCCCTAAAACCTTGAAACAGACTTCTTAGCTTCCATTTTAAAGACAAATAAACCCTATTCAGAAGTACTAATTTAAACCTTTCCAAACTGTTTCCAAAAAGTTTCCACCATATACTAAACTATATAAAAAGGGGGTGGTTTATCCAACAACTGATCCACTATACATATTTTCCAAGGTTTACAACCTTCTTCAATTATATGTTTTGAAGGAGTAAACACAATTCTTCCATTTTCCAGGGTTGGAGGAACGAATTCAAGCTTAAGAACTTCCCTAATGTTTCCATCAAATAAGCTAGACCAAGTCTTTTTGGGTGACTCAGCATTTGCAGTAGCTAGGACTAGGGTCTCTCCTAGCAGTGATGAAGGCAATCTTGCCAGATTTGAGCTAGGATTGGGTACAAAATCTTCAGTAATGACTTCCATTTTCTTGTTTGTACTTTTCTAGTTCTTGTAATGAAGTAAAAACTTCCATTCTGTCACTAGTACTTTTTTGACCTTGTGTAATAGGTTTAATGATAGATTTTTTTTATCTTTATGAACATTACTTCCATTTCTGGTATTAGATATATTATTTATTACTGGTGTAATAGTAGATCTATACCTTTCACCAACAAAGCTGTAACCATTTTCCAAATTTTGAGCAAGTTTCAAATTCAGTGATACTATAAGCTCATCTATGTTAATTTGTTTTTCCTAGTTGCTTTTTTGGTGCCATTTAATCAATCTCGTGAGGTAGATTGATATGTAGGTAATTTGTTTGGTTAAATGTCTAGGTAAGAATAGATTAGAGATAAGAGAAAAGAATAGAAACATAGGGAGAAAGAAAAGAAAGCCCTATTTCTCGATGACCCAGTGAGGTATCAACGGTGAACAAGGTCAGAAAAGGAGAAGAAGCGGTAGAAAAAGGTGTAGAGAAGCTTCTAAAAAAGGAAGAACAAGAAACCTAGAGAGAAGGAGAAGCATATTTGACTCTCATTTGACTTGTTTTTACACACAAACACACACATACATACATACACACACACACACATATATATATATATATATATATTATATTTTTGCATGACCAGAATAAATTTACACAGTGTTTGTGTTATGAATTGTCAGGTACTAGTGAAAATGGCATAAACAGAAAGGCTGATACACAAGAAGAATGAAATTGTTGAAAATCTAAGAGAAGTCATAATTAATTGAAATAAAAATTATTGGTTTAATATATATTGTTTATGCATCAAATACAAATATTTAGAGGAGGCTTTGAGTTTCTCGGGTTGGTTTTTAAGGTGTCTATAAATCACTACAACCCTATCCACTGATCTAGTACGAGGCACTTCTAGGATGAAGTCCAAAATTAAAATTCTCACTAGAGTCCTTTATATTTTGTATTCAACACATTTTACAATCAATGCATGTGTAGTTTATATACACCATCTAACACAATTATTTGTTAATTATAACTTGGCAGTCTATTATCTTTCTAAATTTGCAAGGGCTTGTAATTAGTAAGAGATCATACAACAATTTGTTATCAACCAGTACCTAACTTAACACATCTCCAATGAAATTAGTAAATAATCATGCCTCATTACACATTTCTACCAAGTTTGAAATTAATCAAAATCTTGACCAAGTATCCTGTTGGAAAACCCTGAGATTTTATTCCTGAAAGGGAAGTAAAGTATAAAGAGGAGAAGGAATGCAAAAATCAAAACCAAGATAGGGATAGTTTATGTTTTCGTATCGATTAGCCGAGCCATCGGAGGTAAGGATAGTTGGTGGTTTGATATTGCACGACATAGTAGCGTCAAGTATCACCCAAGAAAAAGGGCTCAAATTGCTTATGATAAATACTTGATTGACTTGTAATATATCTCCCTGATCGCTCAGGCTTCTTCTTCATCGGTATTCCTCTCACCGCCTGTAACTTTAACTTAATATAATTTTGTACAAAGAGTTGTCACTTTGGTCTAGGAGCTTTTGCGTAGTTTTTTAGGGTATTCATGGATAATAATGACAGGAGGATCTTGAGGTGGAGGAACTTATTGGTAAAGTAGTTGATCCAGATCCTGTTGTATCAATAGTTGAAAATGTCAAGTTACTCCAAATGTATTGCTTCTTCTTAAATATCCAAGTGATTGGTGGAGACTACCGATTCTCTTGGGAGAGCTTGGACCTTTCTTGGCATTGAAAATAGGTTCAAAGGTCGTCTCTCTGAGGACCTCTATTTCGGCTACTAGGAATGAATCCAACTCGACATTTGGTATAATTAATTGCGGTGATTCATTTTCTTCTTGCCCTGGTAAATCTCATCTGAAATTAGTTTTTATAGGTGGTACCTCTATGGGTTTAGAAATTTTGTTCTCGTAGAAGGATCCAATTGATAGAGCTTAGAACGACCGACCACTAGGAATACACAAACGTTGGGTTTTTGGTGCCTCTTGTGAATGATACTCAAACTAGATCTATCTTCTATCAAGCCTAGTGATTGGAAATTAGAAAAAGGTCAGGATTATAGAGATATGCTCCCAACAGAACTTTGACGGTCAAGTCAATATTGGGATTAAGGACCAAGGACCGATAAGAATATATGTACTAGGTTCGACTATAATATGAACAATGTAAGAATGTAAGTGATACCGCATTGAGCACATGGCATGGGTATTTATAGATAGGAAAATCCCAGTATACCTAGTTGAGTTTGTGTGATATCCCGAAAGGAGGATCTCGGGGAACTAACTACTCGAGTGTATATATAGGTAGGGACAGACTCTCCAGGCCTTACTTTAGAGATCTATTAGGACTTGGTTGTTGGAGGAGATGGGGAGCCGTGATACAACCGGGGATACGATATATCTGTCACTATCGGCGTAGCATGGACAGTTCTATCAAATGTTGAGGCTCTAAACTATTGCATGAAAGGATATTATTACAATAACACAAACTATTTTCTTAAACCAGTAGGTTTCTTCCTTCATCTACTTGGGTAAATTCCTTTTAATTACTGTGACCACCACTAGTGCTTGTGCCTGTGCATGTGCTTGTGATTACATTACTCATGATGAGTTGTAAATTTCACATTTTATAGAATTGGTTAGTAAATCTAGGGGTACACTTAGCTTAATGTAGCAGTTATTTAAAACGAGAAGGTGAAAAATCGAAGTTATAATCCGACTCATATATTGTTACAGACATCTCTCTCTCTCTCTCTCTCTCTCTCTCTCTCTCTCTCTCTCTCTCTCTCTCTCTCTCTCTCTCTCTCTCTCTCTCTCTCTCTCTCTCTATATATATATATATATATATATGAAATTTTGGTTTAACCATAATTATTTTTTATTTTTATCTAATTCGTTGTTACGATGTTATAAACTAAGTTTTAATACAATATTTATCCTCCGGTATTGGTTTTTGTCTCTTACTTCTGCATCCGATAATTTTTTAGGGTTGTAAGAGTATGTACTCATACAATTTTTCATTAATAAACAACTTATAAGAGTAGCAGTAATATTGAGGGTAAATTACACCATTAGTTGTTGTGTTTTAGGTTATGTGTTTTATGATATAAACATACGTAGCTTTGTGTTACAAAATGATTATTTTGAAATAAATGGGCATATTTATCTATTTTACAAAAACAAGAATAACAATGATAAAAGGTCATATAAGTAGATGCATAAGAGATAAGTTTTATGTAATTATTTTTTCCTTTTACTTGTGAAATTTTGTTATCCTAAATACTAACAGACTACATGGTTCTTTGGAACAGAATTTATTCTTTGAATTTTGGTGGAGATGTAGAAGAACTTGGTATTTATACTCCTTCTTCCGTTTGTATGATCGTTGACCATAACATTTCAATTAAAAGACATATGCAAGAGTTGCAAATCAAAAAGGTAAGCTAACTCACTTTCTTAATCCTTCATAGGGAATTTCCTTATTTGCTTAATTATAGATACATTTTCATATAAATATTAATAAATCAATTATGTTTCATTTTAGAATTACCAAGGGGTGGTCTGGTAATAGCAACAACTAACATGCACGTTTGGGAGTATCATTTTGGGAGTACATTGCCGAATTAAATACTCCCAAACGTGCTTGTGAGTTGTTGCTATTATCCAAGATCTCCATGGTAATTCTAAAATGCAAAAAAATTATTTTATTAGTATTTCTATGGCAATATATCGGTGGTTAAGCAAATAAGAAAATTTATCACTAATAATTAAAAGAGAGTGTTAGCTTACTCTTTCCCTTGTGCAACTCTTGCATGTGTCCTTAAATTGAAATGTTATAGTCAACGATCATACCAACGGTAGAAAGAGATAAATACCAAGTTCTTACACATCTCCACCAAAATTCAAAGAACAAATACTGTTCCAAAAAAACCACGTAGTATGTTTGTATATAGGATAACAAAAGGTCACAAGTTAAAGGGAAAATAATTACATAAAATTTAGCTCATATTTATGTAGTTATTGGACTTTTCATCACATTTAGTCCTTGTATTTTGTAAAATAGATAGATATGTACATTTATTTCAAAATGATGAATCATTTTATAACACATGGCTACCTATCTTTATATCACAAAATACATAAACAAAACACAACACATAAAGTGCAATTTACCCTCAATATTACTTCTATTCTTATAAGTCGCAATAAGTTGTTTGTTAGTGAAAACGGTATGAGTTCAGACTCTTACCTCCCTTAAAATTTATAGGATGCAAAAGTAAGAGACAAAAAACGATACAAATCGATAATTAATGTATTAAAACTTAGTTTATAAGATCGTAACTAAGAATTAGATGAATACAAAAATAATAAAAAATAATTATGGTAAAAGCAAAATACCACACACACACACACACACACACACACACACACACACACACACACACACACACACACATATATATAAGGTTTCTTAATTAAATAAGCACTCTACCTTTTCTATTTAGTATTTACATTTTAGTTGGGATGAAATTTGTCCAATGCGATTGGGTCCAATAAGATCACAAATAGATATTGTAATCAATAAATGCAATCCATAACAACCACGTCATAATATTGTAATACTATGTAATTTATTTAATTAAGCATTGGGCTCTCCTTTATTTTCATTTTAATTGGGCTAAAATTTGGCCCAACACGGTTGAGGTTCAATAATATCACAATTTGGTGTCGTAGTCAATACTATCCAACTTGAAATCTATCTCCTAGTTACCAACAACTTATCTGATACATTTTCACTGCTATAATAATCATCATAAAACTTAAATAATACACTTACCAATAAGTTATTATGGTCTTTGAACACTATTGCAATCCCTATTTAAGGTGGACCATTTCCAAAACTTCCGTCTATAATTAATTTGACCACATGTGTGTACTCAATGATACGATCAATCCTTTGTTCTTTTCTTTACCCCACACTCTGATGAAATCATTTGTTGAATTTCAGACAATAGGCAAGATCCCACTTGATATTGGTTTTGGGAATTTAGTTGGAAATTATTTCCTTGGGATCATGGTTGATATGAATTAGCTTGATAAATGGTATATTTATTCATGACCCAATTCAGATTTGACAATTGAAGGCCCAAATGATTGTGATTCCCATGTCAATACCCATGACTACCCGAATGGTCGTTCCATCGATTCGACACAAAAAAAACCAGACTCCAGATTACCTTGACGCTCTTCCCATAACTCCACAACATGGACAACCTTGTGTCTCTGTAACTATCTTTGTTTTGGATTGTCTCCCTTGAAGACCCTTTTTAACAACTAGTGTCAACTGCTTCATTTGATTCTCTAACAAAGAAAACTTATCATTCGTAAAATTGTCACTATCTAAAAGTAATGTACCTTTTATGGCATTAATAATTGGAGCTCGCGATGGTGGCCAAATACTCTCAAGTTTGACTATGTTTACCATACGCATCGATTCTTCATTAGGATCAATAGACACAAAATTACCCCTTCCATTATTATCTATCCCCAATCGTGAACTCTAGTCGAGTCATTGGTAAAAAAATTCTAATTGAAGCTCGGGGGTATAAACATGAAGTGGTCATTTAGCTAACCTCTGTTGAAATCTCATCCATGTCTCTCCTACGTTTTATCCATAGTGTTGGAAAAAATTAGACAGTTCCATTTTATTCTTCATTCTCATACTCTGTGGATAGTACCGATCAAGTACTTTGATTAAAGTTTGTCCCATGACGTAATTGATTCTGGTGGTTGACGATTCAACCACTAACTCGCACTTACAGTCAAGAAAAACTGAAACATGAAGTAATACATTTGCTCGCGAGTGACACCTTAAGTAATGCAGGCGTCGCAAATCTGCATAAACTTCTTAATGGATCAAACCAGATCTTAATGTGCGGCTACAGTATATTAACCATAACTCATGCATTAATTCAGCATACCTAGATCGGGTTTAAATCGAGCAGATTGGATAACTGGAGGGCGAATCCCTAACGGGTGAACTCAAAATTGGCCTCCTTGTCCAGGAAGACCTTGTTCTCTATACGGAATGTTTGAATTGTTAGGTGGAACTCCTCCTACTACCTTCTAATTGTGGTTGAACTCCTAGGAAAATTGATTTTGATTTACTTGTTCTGCCCCAGGTGGTACAACCTCTACTCTTGGGGATCAGATTTCCCTAAGCCTTTACATACAATGGCGTATTAATATTCACCATAGCTTCTTGCTTCCTTTGCTCTCTTTCTCGTCTCCTTTGAGCTTGAAGTAACTTCTAGGGATTCGAGAGCATACACCAAACCTAAGAATATGTAAAGAGATAAAAACAAAAACAAGTGTAAACCCGAAAAAAAACTAACTCTACTACACTAAACAAAAACACAATAATTAACTAAATAGTCCACGACAACAACATCGAAAACTTGTCGTATCCCAAGGTATGATAAAAATAAGCTAACAAATCAACACATTGAGATTACCTAATTATTCACAAGTGTAGATATCTTTGACAAGTAATAAAGTAAGTAAAAGAGTATCACCTCCATAGGGACTAATTTTTTTTAATTTTGATATTGCATTCTTAAAGAGCGTAGATGGATTTGGTTGCTAACTACTAAAGACAGAATAATATAATAGAATTTTATTTGGTTTTGTTTAAAACTAAGATGCAATAAAAATCAAACTAATTATTTAAATACTAAAGCAAATAAACTACTAAGAATGTGAGATAAGAGTATAACTCGAGTTTGCTAGTATTCCCCTATCCTACGAAGTCAATGGTTCTAGTCATAAAGGATAGGGTCGTTATGCTAATCGATATTTTAACTTCCCTTTAACTCTCGTTAAAGTAGCTTAGAATGAGGTCTAACTCTCACTAGTGTCCCCAATTGATATTATTCTACGTAAAAACTCGACGCTACAAGAATTAACCTATGTGTATCTAGCTAGGCAGACCCGTCAAGATCACTACCGCACATCGGACATAAAATGAACTAGTTTTGTTCCCAAACTCCCCGTCAGGGTGATACGATACTAGGGTCAATCTGTATTTGATCAATATATAAAAAGCATAAATTAATTCAATCAATAAAAACCTAATGACTCATAACCCAATTCAATTGAACATCAAACAATCCCAAATAACATAAAATCTTCAAAATAGTATTCAAGATTTATACATAATTGTAAACTCAAGCTAAATTATAATAATCGTAATGAAAACAGTAAATTTAAGTATTAAAAAAATTAGAATTATGTTTAAGATAATAACCTAATACTAATTGCCCTAATCATTGAGGTGGCATGGTGTGGAATTGGTGCCATAGGGCTCCAACTTCTTCTCTCAGCTTTTCTCTTTTTCAGGTGTATAAACTAAGGATTAATGATTGTCAACCCTTTTCTAAACTTAATCTATGATATATAAAAGGTTTAAAATGTTTTTCGACTTGTCTACTACTTTTATAGAGTCCAAGTCAACCCAAAAACGTTTTAAAGGAAGAGCGGACTAGTTTGAGCTACGATACCTGCAACTTTAGTAACTTCTTCAATTAACTCCAAATCATAAACCGCCAATTCGTACGCGCTCCTGACTCCAAGCACTATCTATAAACCAAAGGGCTCATCCATAATATTCATCAATTGGTCGTGGTTACATTAACAAGGAGATTTCCAAACATAGCCGACAATTTCCCTTGCTTTCCAAAAGGGTTTTTTTTGTTTCTTTAACGCCTTGGCTTGGGTTTGACCTTACTTTCTCAACTTCTTATCCTCGTATTAGGATCTAATATCATCCAAGTACCTAAGAGTTGCACACTTAACACATAAATTACACACAAAATTATATATATATATATATTAAATTTGTTCCCGTTTATATAATATCGTTATAATTAATCTTCCATATATATTGGACGTGGTGACACTAAAAAGGAAATTTCCAAATATAGCCGACAATTTACTTTCCAAAAGTGGGTTCTTGTTCCTTTAACGCCTTGGCTTGGGTTTGACCTTTCTTTCTCAACTTTTTATCATCGTATTGGGATCTAATATCATCCAAGTACATAAGAGTTGCACACTTAACACATAAATTACATACAAATTTCCATATATATGTATATATATATATCTAATTTCTTCCCGTTTATATAATAACGTTATATGTATTTAATTATTGATTGTGTTCCATTTATAAAGATATATATGAATTAAATTATAGTTCTTATGATAAAATTAATTGAATATGAAAACAATATGGTTAATTAATATTTTATAAAAAACAGGAGATTTTATAATGTTATAATGGTCTTTAATTATATATGGAAGATTTATTGTGTTCCTTTTATTAATACTATTTAGTCTACAAAATTTACTATTTTTTTTTGATAAATACAATCCTTTTTTTTTTTAGACAAAGGGACTAATATATTAAGATAGAGGTGAAAGAAGTTAACCAACTCTTGTCACCGTAAAGTCAGGGAAATCATTACACAAAAAAGTTTTTAAATCACTAGGAATATTACAAATCCACGAAGGACAAAGATTAGAAACAGAAAAAGCCTTAGCGAGCCAATCAGCGACCGTGTTAGCTGTTCTTCTAACACCACATATACGCAAATTAGTGTGCTCTTTAGCCAGATTTTTAATATCCTCAAGGATGGCCCTGTCCTTCCATGGACAGTTCGTGCTCGAGGAATAAATGGCCTTCAAAACAGCTTCAGCATTAGATTCAACTCTGTTGCAAAGGGGAGCATGATCTAGAGCAAATTGAACGCCACTTCGAATTGCTTTAGCTTCTGCTTCAAAACTAGAGGATGCAGCAATATCCATGGCAAAACCATTAACTACTTCACTTTTCCATGTAGTATGGATCAACCCTACTCCACTAGTTTGCGGATCACTGCTGCTGCTGTGGATTTACCGTTTTTAAATGAAGCATCCACGTTCATCTTAAGGGATTGCTGGGGAGGAGGTGACCAAACAGGGATAATAGAGAGCCATTCATCAACAAGATTACTAGGACTAGAAGAAGGATCAGCCTTGCTAGAATCATCAACATAAAAAACTTGCCTGCGAAATATATCAATAATATTAATGCAAGAATCATAGTTAATAGGGGTAGTATTAAACACATAATTATTTCTAGTCAACCAGATAACCCAAAGACAGAGGATCACAGTACAGAGTAAGTTCATTTTATCTTTCAAATTACTACCAGTTTCTACAATATATCCAATCCAAGTGTTTATGCCAAAGTCAAAGAAAGGTGGAATGTGACAGTGAAGAGGGGATAAAAACCAAAATTTCCTGGTCCATTCACACTTAAGGAATAAATGCTCTAGAGATTCTTCTTCTTTAAGGCAAATATGACAAGATCAGTAGAAGAGCATCTTCTATTGAATCTGTTTTGTTCAGTAGAAAGAGCATTCATGAAAATGCGCCAGAAGAAGATTTGAACTTGGGGGGGGGGGGCATTAGTATTCCAATTAAGTTTGAGGAGATCAGAATTGGGGAAAATGGAAGGGCCAGGGTGATGGGGTGGGGTTATAAGTCCCATTACAACTGAAAAATACCCAGATTTACAAGTAAAAATGCCATCTTTAGTAAAAGGCCAGATCAGTTTAAGACTCTGAGATGTCCAAGGGATATTTAATTTAGAAATAATATCGACAGTCTCAGGACTAAATAGGGAGTTTAAAATGTCCATTTTCCAAGTTTTAGAAGAAGAATGAAACAAATCAGCCACATATTTTGGAAAAGAGGGGTCTTCAGAATAAAAACTAGGCCTGTTAATGATAGTACCAGTCCAGTTATCATCCCAAATGAGTGTAAAATTTCCATCTCCAATGAGTTTAATCAATAGAGGCTTAAGAAAGGCACAACCTTTGCGAATGCTATTCCAAATCCAGGAGCCACCTCTAATATCCCTAGTATCCATCATATCATTCTCAGGAAAATAAATTCGTTTAAGGACATGGTGGACTAAAGAAGAGGGGCGATTCAGAATAGACCATGCTTGTTTAGCGAGGAGGGCCAGATTAACAGCTTCAAGATTCTTAATGCCTAAACCCCTAGCCTACTTAGGTGAAGCAACTCGATTCCAATTAATCCAATGGATACCTTGGTCATCTTCACCCCACAGGAAGTGACAATCAAGGGAATTGATTTTACTAATCACTCCTTTAGGGATAGCAAGGAGGGACATGAAATATGTGGGAAAGGCATGGATGATGGAAGAGATAAGCACAGCTTTCCCAGCCATAGAGAGAAGAGACTTTTTCCAACCACTTAACTTAGAGGCAGTTTTAGCAATTAACGAGTCCATGGCTTTGGTCTTAGAGTTTCCCCACTCAGTGCGTAACCCCAGATATATACCAAGATCCTCAGTTAGAGGCATTCGAAAAGAGTCAGAAATTAAGCTTTTCATAGCAGGGGAGCAATTGGGACTAACTAAGACAGATGATTTATTAAGGTTAATAGATAGTCCAGAAGCAAAACAGAATTTATACAAAGTTTCTTTAAACGCATGAATCTCCAAAATGGAATTCCTAAGGAAAAAAATTGAGTCATCAGCGAAAAGAAGGTGATGTATATGGGGACCCTGTTTACTCAGCTGGATTCCTTTTATGTCTCCCAACAGAAAATCTTTCTCAATGAGGATAGAAAGGACATTTGAAGCAATGGTGAAAAGATAGGGTGAAAGAGAATCTCCTTGGCGGAGACCACGAGAGGGGTAAAAGTTACCAACTTTATGACCATTGATAAGGACATTAAACCTGACAGAGGTAACACGTTCTTTGATAAGGGCTATCCAATTTTCATGAAATCCAAGATTACGAAGGATTGAGAACAAAAAGGGCCATCTAACTCTATCATAGGCTTTGTGAAGATCAGCCTTGATAATGGAATAACTATCCTTAGAGTTCTTTCTAAGATGTTTAAGTTTATGGAGAACTTCATGAACAATAACAATATTGTCCTGGATAAGCCTCCCTTTAATAAAAGCGGATTGGCAGGGAGAGATAATGTGGGGGATAATACCCGTGAGTCTAAGGACAATGACTTTGGAAAGGATTTTGTATAGGAAATTAGTACAAGATATAGGTCTATATTGCCCTATTTTTTGAGGATTCTTACATTTAGGGATAAGGACAATATTGGTCTCGCTAATATGACGCAGAGGAATGGAACCCACTAGGACTCCATTGCAGATAGCAAGGATATCATCTTTAAGAACATCCCAATATTTACGAAAGAAAGAACCAGAAAAACCATCTGGTCCAGGTGCTTTGGAAGCACCCAATAACCAGGTAGCATTCTTGAGTTCTTCAAGGGAAATAGGAGACAAAAGCATGTCATTTTGACTCTGGGATATAATAGGGGAAATATTATTGATGATAGGATCAATTTGTCGAGACCCAGAGTCTACATAAAGATCTTGAAAGAAACCAATAACATGGTTATTGAGTTCAGCCCTCCCTGAAGTCCAGGTCTCATCATCTCTAAGAAGGGAAGTCATTTTATTAGAAGCTCTGCGAAGACGTGTGGAAAGATGGAAGAATTTTGAGTTTCTGTCACCAAGTCTAAGCCAAAGAACCCTATCCTTATAGCTATATAATTTGATTGTGTTGATTTTATAATGGTATATATAAATTAATTATATATGAAAGATTAACTACAAAGATATATTATATATGTAAAATTAATTATAACGATATATATATAGACTAATTATATATGAATTTTTTTTGGGCTAATGCTCAATAGACATCTGTCATCTTACACCTTTGTCTATAAAAGACACCGTCTTTTTTAAAAAATAGCGAGTAATGGGAAGCTTCCTATTACTCAGAGTTTGAGTTATGGGAAGCTTCCCATAACTCAAACGACTCTTTTTATAGGAAAGAAAAGGAAAAAACAAATTATATGTGGTATTTTATGGGGAAAAAATAATGGTTGAGATGAGAGAGAATTAATTTTAACTTGAGGTGTTTTTTGGGCAATAATTTTTTTTTTTTTTGTGTTTTGAAGTAAAGGTTTAAAACACGAATAAAGTAAAAAGTGTAATTTTTTTTTGTTAATTTACTATTAAGGAAGGGCGGACTCTCAAAAAAGTGGAAGTTGAATCACAATGTGTTAGATCTCAGATTATTTTCAAATAGATACTTGCTTGCTCATTTTTTATCTCAATAATATTTTGCTTAAAAAACACTTTTTAAAAGCTATTTTTTTTGTCATACTTTTATTTGTTTATATTTTGGGTGCACGAAGATTAAAAATAGCGTTAATATTATTATATTTTATACAATTATTTTTAATTAATATACATAATGGTATTTATTGAAATAATTTTTTATTATTTAGTTATGGATAATATTGAAAAAAGTATGAGATCGATAGTTGGCCTAGTAGTTAGGTTACTTCACAGAGACCAAGAAGTCTTGGGATCGAATCTCATTGGAGTCAGAATAACTTCAAGTCCAAAGTGGCTCCCTCATATTTCAAAAAAAAAAGTATGAGAAAAATATTTAATATTAAAAAAATGAAATATTTAATATATTTTTCTTAAATAATTAGACAAATAAAAATAGACATGAAGAAAATAATAAAACAAAGAATTCATAATGGCCAACAACTACTAATGGAGATCCAAACATCAAGCGATAAATCATTTAGGCAAAACGCCAAGATAAATGAGACTATAGATGTGAAGATGTCACCGTCCACGTGACAAGAAAAACGACAATAGCATTTGTAAGGATTTTAAAGCATCTATTACATTAAACTCTGTTACGTCTATCTAACAATTGTTCATCAATGGATACTAAATTCCTGCAACTTGCTTTAGTATCAGCGGTAGTTGTCTACATATTCACAAAGCTTTTCCTTCACAAAATTCAAAATCTCCCACCAAGCCCTATTCTCCTCAACCTACCTATAATTGGCCATCTTCATCTATTAAAGAAAACCCCTCAACTCTATCGAAGCTTAGCCAAGATTTCAGATCGCCATGGCCCTATTCTTCTCCTCCACTTCGGTTCACGTCGAGTCCTCCTTGTATCCTCACCTGATGCAGCCGAGGAATGCCTTAACAAGAACGATATCATTTTTGCTAACCGCCCTCGTTTGCTCGCCGGAAAACACTTGGGTTACAATTACACTTCTCTGGGCTGGGCATCATACGGAGATCACTGGAGGAATCTCCGTAGAACTGCCACCCTGGAAATATTATCAACACATCGGCTACAAATGTTACAACCCATACGTTTAGATGAAGTTAAAGCCATGTTACAGAGAATTTACAAGGCCTCTCAAGCTAGCCATAATAATATTGTCGACATGAAAACCATGGTGTTTGAGCTGACATTAAATGTAATGATGAGAATGATTGCTGGGAGAAGATACTTTGGTCTTGATAAAATTGAGGATGCTGGTCAAACTAATCTCTTTAAAGAGATTTTGATAGAAACTTTCAGGGTTTCTGGTGCAACAAATATAGGTGATTTTGTACCAATCTTGAGTAAAATAGGATCTGGAGGACTTGAAAATAGATTGATCAAGCTACAAAAGAAGAGGGATGCTTTCATTCAAACGTTGATAGATGAATTCACAACTAAAATGGAGAGCACTGCAAGTAATATTGATTCAGGGAAGAAAAAATCGATGATTGAAGTTATGTTGAAGTTGAGAGAAACTGAACCTGAGTACTATACTGACCAAATGATAAAAAGCCTCACTCTGGTAAGTTACTAGCAATTTACATGTTTTTTTTTTCCTTTCACTGACTAATTGCTAATTGTGTTTTGTATATGTAGAATTTATTGTTAGCAGGAACTGATACCTCATCTGGAACTATAGAATGGACATTGTCACTTTTGCTTAACAATCCAGAGATTTTAAAGAAAGCACAAAAGGAAATTGATGATCATGTTGGACAAGAACGATTATTTGATGAAACTGATTTACCTCATCTTCCTTATCTTCGATGCATTATTAACGAAACAATGCGGATGTTCCCGGTAGGTCCTTTACTGGTGCCTCATGAGTCTTCAAAAAAGTGCAAAGTAGGAGGTTACAACATACCAAAAGGAACAATATTGATAGTTAATTTATGGGCTATACAGAACGATCCCAAGATATGGGATGAACCAAGAATATTCAAACCTGAGAGATTTCAAGGGTTAGAAGGGATAAGGGATGGATATAAATTCATGCCTTTTGGTTCTGGAAGGAGAAGTTGTCCTGGAGAAGGGTTGGCAAATCGTATGGTTGGATTGGCATTAGGATCACTTCTTCAATGTTTTGATTGGGAAAGAGTTGGAAAAGATATGATTGATATGTCCGAAGGAATTGGTTTAACCATGCCGAAAGCTCACCCTTTAATGGCCAATTGTAAGCCACGTCCTATCTTGGCCAAGTTTCTTTCTGTGGAGTCTATTCCAATTGTTTAATTAACCTTGTCTATTAAACTTTTGATTGTTGAAAAAGAAAACTCGAATAAATTTATGGAATGATGAATATCTGCTGCCAAAATTGATGTAGTATTGCATGTTTTATGGGTTGAATTCTGTGATAATCATGTGTACCAATTACTTAGGGTGCCATGTGCTCCAAATATCTCACTAACGAACAAATTATTATTGAAAAAAAATAGCTTTCACACCATTCTTGGTTGTCGAAAATTCCAGTCAATTCCTAATAAAATAAAACTATATGTCGTAATCTATTTTTTCTTCTCTCGTCCACTTTTTGTACATGACAAAATCATCTTTGTAATCCAAGATCCTTAGATACGTCTCGACTTTAGTCATAGAAAGAGAAACTCCCAAACGTTATCCTTTCCACCGCAATTTTCATCCTTCATCTTTATCAAATATTACTAATCTTTGTTATATTTCACGGACTCTTAATTTTGATTATAAAGCGAACAAGGTACTGGTTCTTTTTGAATCTTTAACTATGTGTGAAGAATCGGATGGTGAGAGTCAGCGACTTGAGAATCCACTTTCATGGGACTTTAATAGCTATAACAGTTGCGCTAGTGGGTTTGACATGAGAACAATAGAAAGTAAGGATGACAGATACATATGGGATGAAAACTTTCAGATATAGGAAGATATATTAAATCAAGGGTTTATGGGAGGTGTATTGACAATGAATAGGATGACTCACTTACGAGGAGCTCTAGGGTTCGAGGCAAGGGATTACAAGCCAAGAACATATGGTTGTAGGAGATATGGGAGTAAGAATAGAGGTGACGGTATATCATCTGGTATGTGGACTCTATTTTCTATTTCTGAATTTGTTATATGTTATGGGAGTATACACTTCTTTACTTATATTAGATATGAACATGGATATATCTCTAATAGGGTAGGGGGTAAGTATAATAAGACACAGCAAGGACGAGACGGAAAAGAGACTAATATACTTAATAAAAATTGTAAACAATATAATCAGATAATTAATTTAACATATTCTAGCAGAGTTGAATATAATTTAGACATAGGTTATAAAAGTTGGGTCTATAATTCGAGCAGGGGGGATTGGGAGATAAGGGGAGCTCGATCTCATAAGAAGATTTTGGAACATTCTAAACACTCGACAGTAGATAGTGGGTGGGACAGGTGGGTTACATGCAAACTATCTGTGAGCCACAGAATTAGGTGACACAAAGGTATGCAAGGTATTCCTTTTGTTGATCAGCAGCGGTCCAATGATATCACATGCAAGTTTGTGAAAGGGATGTTATTGTTCCTCTTTGTAGCTATTTATAGCCAAGGGGGGTTTGGGAGTGAGATTAAGTGTTTTCTGTGTCTAGCTATCTCAAAAGTCTTTTGTCTACAATATGTTTTACATGTAAGTCTTTCTCATCATGCATCTGTTTTTAGCTGTGATTCTTGTTGCAGAGTTGGTCATTCTTATAGCCAAATCTTTTATGTTCTTCTTTTATGTCCTCAAGTTAATTATCTTAGCTGTATTAGGAATCTTTATTCTATCAAAAATTCTGTAAATTATATTGCATGTAATATGGCCACTAGGGACCGACATGCTTTACCCATAGTGCCTTTATCTAGTAGAAACTTTCAATCTTTAAGGGTAGTTAATCTAGGAGTCCAGGTTAGGAATGTTCAACCAGAAAATGAAACATATATGTTGTTAGTAAAAGTAGTAGGGAAAGCAGATATCAGTTTGAGAGGTTTTATTAAACATGTTCGAAATAAATGGGGAGTTAGAGGTGAATTTAACATGATAGAGGTTGGAGAAGGAGATTATAAAAGTTGATAATGGAGGATAGAGAGGATTATGAGATGTTGTGGGATATTCGGCCTGGTGTTTTTCTGGGTTTGCATGCAAGTTTTAACAAATGGCCGCCATCCTTTGCAATTCGTGATCTGCCTTCAGATTATTCCTCAATGTGGGTACAGGTTACGGGATTGGCATATATACAGAACACGTTGGAGACCATTCTAATATTGAGCCGAAGTTTTGTAGAGGTAGAAGAGGCTGACTTTCCAGACGAGGTAGGATGGGGCTGGTTGGGCCTTATTAAAATATGAAAGAGTGGGCCTCTTTTGTTTTGAATGTACGCTGTTAGGGCATACGGGAGGCAAATGTAGGAAACCTGCGAAAGATGATACTAAGGATCTAGCAGAACTTCGTCGCGTAACATGGTCCCTTGAGAATAATACTGTACCGTTCCCACCTGAAGCTCTGATCTATGGTATTCGTAAGAGGGTTCGGAAGGGTTTTGCGTTAAACGAAGTCCCTAGGGGTGGTGACAGTCATCAGGATGATGAAGACAACTCAAGACGTGAGGCGAGAGGTAAAGATAAGGCGGAGGAGCCCATGCACCGTGCGTTTCTTCCAGGGGAGGCATCGCGACAAGCTAGGTCTGGGGGAAGTGCTTCGCGTTCACAACAGAAATCTGGAAACACAGATTATCGGGGTACATGACTTTTGAATGAAATCATAGAGGAGGTAGGACAGCTTCATCTCAGCGATAAGGAACAAAGTCGGGATAAGTTATATTTTTAATGTTTAGTTTTTAATTGTTCTTGAGTTGTGGGTTTATACCTTCCTCGTCGCTATATACAGTATTTGCGTTTAGCATTGCTTGTCAAGCCATCATAGCCTCAATTTCAACTTGTAGTAGGGCAGCCTGTTGTTGGTTTCCACCTTCTCTAGAACCATAACTTCGCCCACTGGATCTTGCTGAAGACATGATATCTAAATACACGAGGTATATTTTTAGTTTAGGTTACTTTGAATATAATTAGTTAGGTTTATTTTGAAAATCTAGTTAGGTTTAATTAGAAACTCTAGTTAGGTTTATTTAGAAAATCTAGTTAGGTTTTAGTAAGGATTAAATAGAAAATATAGTTAGGTTTAAATAGAAAATATAGTTAGGTTCATTAAGAAAATATAGTTAGGTTTATTTAGAAAATATAGTTAGGTTTATTTAGAAAAATATAGTTAGGTTTATTTAGAAAATATAGTTAGGTTTAAATAGAAAATATAGTTAGGTTTATTTTGAATATGTGAAGTTTATTTTAAAAAATTAAGTTTTTAGTTAGGTTTTTAGTGAGTTTATTTTTTGAAAATAGTTAGGTTTCAATTTGAAAATCATTTTGGTTTGTCTTTATATCGATTTAAAATTGTTTTATTGAGTTTATTTGGTCAAAACTATATTTCATTTAAGTTTGAAATCATTTTGTTTGTCTATTAAACTACTTGACGATAAGTTGAAAATATTATAATTGAACTTTCCTATTATATTGCTATTTGATATTGTGCTTTCGTTGTCTATTAAACGCGTAACCTAATAAAGAGTAATGATATACACCACTCAAATTCATACCACCCAATGATGTGGCGTGAATTGGTTGGTTATAAATTGTTAATCTATTTATTTTTTTGATTTGATTAAAGATTCTTTACAAACCAATTCACGCCACGTCATTGGGTGGTATTTGGGTGGTATGTATCATTACTCCCTAATAAACTACTTGACGATATCCTATAGTTTGATAGTTTTTGCACCTTAAATACCTTACAAACCGTAAGAGTTGAATAAAAAAAATACAATAAATAAAAAAACAAAATACGAAATAAAATTATTACAAACCGTTTTAATAACTTGAAATATAAAATATTGGAAATAAAAAAAAGTTATACCTTTTTTGAATATTTAGAGCTTCTTTTGTAGTGTGTTTTGTAATAGAAGTATGCCTAGTCCTCCAAGAAGTAAATATGCTTCAAAAAAGATTCAGATGGGGTTAGTTAACATTTTTCATAAGTATATGGGTCATTTAACAATTTTTACTAACTATATGGGTCATTTTCGAAAGTTATAGGGGGGGTTCTACTACTAGTAGGGGTCATTTAACAATGTTTAATAACTATATGGGTCATTTTCGAAAGTTATAAGGGGGTTATACTACTAGTAGGGGTCATTTAACAATTTTTAATAACTACATTGGTCATTTTCGAAAGTTATAGGGGGTTCTACTGCTAGTAGGGGTCATTTAACAATTTTTAATAACTACATGGGTCATTTTCGAAAGTTATAGGGGGTTCTACTACTAGTAGGGATCATTTAACAATTTTTAATAACTACATGGGTCATTTTCGAAAGTTATAGGGGGTTCTACTACTAGTAGGGGTCATTTAACAATTTTTACTAACTATATGGGTCATTTTTTAAAGTTATAGGGGGTTCTACTACTAGTAGGGCTTATTTAACAATTTATAATAATTATATGGGTCATTACCAAAAGTTATATGGGGTTCTACTTCCAGTAAGGGTCATTTAACCAATTTTAATAACTATATGGGTCATTACCGAAAGTTATATGGGGGTTCTACTAATTGTAGGGGTCATTTAACAATTTTTAATAACTGCACGGGTCATTTTCGAAAGTTATAGTGGGGTTCTACTAATAGTAAGGGGTCATTTAACAATTTTCATAACTATATGGGTCATTTTCAAAAGTTACAGTTCTTTAAAAACATATTCCTTCATATTTACAAACCTAAATAAGATTAGGGTCTTTTTGACATGGGGGTTTTTAACATTTTACCTACACAAAGTTATGATATATTAATGGAGAACATTTTCATTTAAATATACACAAAGAAAATGGGAAGAAATAGTATACCTTCTTGTGATGCTTTAAGGACACTTGCAACTATAAATAATACTTGAAAGAAAGTTGAAAGATAGAAGGATAAAAACAAAGATAACTATATAAAAGTGGAGAGTATTGTTGCGTATGTTCAAAGTTGTTTGCAAGGTGTTTATTACAAATGAAAGACAACTATTTTATAGGCAAAAAGGAAGTTTATTAAATATGGTAGTTGGATTAAATGTGGAAGATGAGATGTGACTTTTCTAAAGAGTTTAAATACAATGCTGAAAATAGGCTACCTCATTAAAGAAAAAGCTTCATCAGAAAAGATATTTTCTGTTTTTGAAGTGACAAGAATCTTCACCACTTAATATACAATCAGAAATTTGAAATCATCCTCTTCCTTTCTACTCAAATCAGAAACTTTCTACCCCATTAACTATTTCAACTACTTGGCAATTTCTCATAACATAGCAAATACACTTTATTTAAAAAAAACTCTTAGTACTGTAAGTTAATCATCAAAATCACCCAAGTGTTGTCTTGGTTACTAAAAAGAAATATCATAAGCTTACCATTTCTGTAATGCTAAAAAAATCAGATTTAAAATCATCATTTTTTAATTTAAAAACAAATTTTACCAAGTCCAAACTTAAACCAAGGGGTCATTTTTTAGAACAAAAAATGTTTAACTACTTAAGTTTATCATCATTTTTTTATAAAAGAAGGGGATGATTTGCAATTTCTCGCACTAAAAGCAAACCGGGACTAAAGTTGCAATTTTGTAAAACCAATCAAACCAATGTAGTGAACTTCACCAATTAATCAACCATTCATTGTAACAAGTAACCTCTAATAATTCACAATAGCACAACTCAATTCGCAAGTATTTCACAGGGACTTAATTCACAATTTTATCAAACAAGGGACCAAAGATGCAAGTATCAATTCACAAGTAGTTCAACACATTCGAATACATCAGGCATTTTTTTATGCATATCCAACAACTCGAGTGACTATGTGAACAATTTCTCAACAAATACCAGTTTCTATACCAATCTGTCTCAACATATTGCCTAAAACGAATCACAGATAGATTAATGCTAACAGAATACCAGTTTCTATTCGAATAACAGAATCAATTTAGGCCAACAATCGGGGTAATTAACCTAACTTTCCACAAACAAAAGGGACTAGAATAACATTACCCATCCAATTTCATATCATTAACCATCAATCTTCAATCCAAATTCGCAAATTCATCATCAAAATTCATCAATTCATACATGTAGAATAAAAATAAACATAAGAATCACAAACTTATTCAGAAATTGTATATATATATATATATATATATATATATATATATATATATATATATATATATATATATATATATATATATATATATATATATATATATATATATATATAAATATCGACCATATTTGTATAAACTTACCAATTAAATAAAAAGCTATATTTCCAAAGCCGAAACCCACCCTTCTTAGATTAATCACATATGAGGAACAATGGAGTGATGGTAACACGCGTGGATCATCACATAACTACTTAGTCCATAGAGTAGTTGAGTGATTAATTTGATGGAGTTATTGTTGGTCGGTGTGGAGATAGTGTGGGTAAGCGGAGTAAAGACGAAGGAGGTTTCACGCGTCAAGACTTAACTTAAGGGGGTGGGCTAAAAAATGTTGGGTTGGGATTTTATATAAAAAAAAATTTAAAGGGCCGGCCGGTTCGGTCTGGTCTGGTTCCCTTAATTTTTTAAAAACATAAGAACCGATCTGATATCAGGTGGACGGGTTCGTGCCGGTTCGTGCGGCTGTAATACTCAGTTCCCGGTTCGTTATTGAAACCGACCGGTCCAGTCCGGTTCGTAGGACCGGTAAGCCGATCCGGTAGCCAGGCTGAGTTAAGAGTATCCAAAATCCACCGTGTAAGATTTTCATTAAATACCTGTGTGACATATACAAGGTTATTACCTTCTGGGTTTGTAAGTTCCCAGTTGTATAAAATTCATCTGTGATCCCAAATACAAGCAGACATGCTATTATATATTTGGAAAAAACTCCCCTTTTTAATAAGACCCAATCCTCAAAAGATACCTACCCAACTCTTCTTTGATTTTTATATTTAAAAAAAAAATACCTGCACATCTAGTATTCGACTCGACTCAGTTCACTTACATCCTTATTCTCTAGGCTTGAATAGAAAGTACTGACATGTTCATCT
Organism: Nemophila menziesii; assembly: GCA_029959085.1. NCBI lineage: Eukaryota > Viridiplantae > Streptophyta > Magnoliopsida > Boraginales > Hydrophyllaceae > Nemophila > Nemophila menziesii. The sequence goes on along the minus strand of JARWIR010000013.1, from coordinate 20,005,765 downwards.
TTTTAAGAATCTCTTAATTTGAGATCCCCAAACTTTTGAAAACCACCCGTTTTTCCAGAGACAATCCAATGATTTTTCTTGGGTTGTGCATCCCACCAAAAGTTGGCGACCATACTGACCAACTGTTACGAAATAATTTTTTAAAAGAAAATATCGACATAGCATAATTCGATATTACTTGAAGGACAACTTTAATAAGAACTTCTTTACCTCCTTCTAAAAATAAAGATGCAATCCAACTCTGAGATTTGCTTAGAAAACCATCCTTACAAGTTAAGGTTCACTTTCTTTTAAATGCCTTTGCTAAAACAACTAGAAAAATTTCATAAAAGTATATTTTATCCAAATTCCTAACAATAATCATAACTCTCTGAAAAAATCAAGTTCTTGGTACTCATGGGAAACAAAAAATAAGAAATCATCTGCAAAAAGAATGTGAGTAAGGTCTAGACTGTTCTGACTTAAATTCTTACATTTGATATGCTCATTTGTACATTCCTTATTGACAAGTTCAACTAGAGTTTCATTCATTGGAAAAAATAAGAAATTTGATAGTGGATCACCTTGTCGAAACCCATGTTAAGGGAAGAACTTTGGAAGGATATCTACATTAAAGTTGATATAAAAAGAGATTGTAGAAGTATATTTCTAAATCCACTTAATCCATTTACCTTGAAATCCTAATATTTGTAAAACCAAGATAAGAAAATATCATAGCGCTTTATGATCATGTGCTTTTGCAGTATCTATTTTGACAGATGCATAATGTATTTTTATTTCCATTGTTGTCACAAGAAGAAGACGATTTCCTGAGTAATAAGAAACTTGTCTCAAATATACATGCCTTTGATAAAAGGCGACTGTGTTGGTGCAGAAATATCATCCATATATAATTGTATCGTAAAGCTAAAATCTAAGCAATGATCATATAAAAGAAATTCACATATGCAATTGGTCAAATATCTTCCACTGATTCTTGCGAGTCTCCTTTTGGAACTAGAGTAAGAATGGTATCATTAATATCATGTAGAGAAGGTTTATTTTGAAATAGATCCATTACTATGTTAAGGAGACCAATTTAAATATCCTTGGGATTATCTTGGATGAACATGCTAGGTAAACCATCTAGTCCAGGTACCTTTGATCCTTATACACTGATAATTATTGTCTTAATTTCATCTATTATGGGATCCTTAATAAGAAAATACTTCATAATTTCTATAGTTTTGAACAGTATTGAGTCAGATTCAGTCATACCATTAATATCTTGACCTTTTCCAAAATGGGATTGTAGAAAGATGTAACATACCAACAATATTCTCCTGCAAATGCTCCAACTTCCCAAAGTGACTCTAAGCTCGATTTTTGCCTTAGCTTGGGGTTTATCTTTACTTTTTGACTTCTTCTCCTCATCTTGGCATCTTGTATCAAGCATGTACCTAAAATCTACACAATTATGGCATAAAAGCTCTATAAATATTATTATGACCAAAACAAGAAGACAAAGTACAATATAGAAAATACTAGGGAAAAATCCCTCGCTTAGGCTTAGTAAACTCCCAAAATAATGTCTCGTGAATGGATTAATCCATCACAAAAATAGAGACATCGAGAATTTTTTTTTACTGTTTTAATTTATTGGGTTTTAATTTACTATATATAGTTATTAAAAAACAAAACAGGGTATAATGGGTAGTGGAAATTTATCATATAGTGTTAAAGATTATTTGTGGCTTTTAGTAAGAAGATTGGATTGGGTAAGGGTGCATATGTTTATAGGGGGTGTCTCCAAGAACCCTTGGGGTAATAATCTCTAAACTCATAGTTTAGAGAGGGATATATTCAACGTTAAATCTAGCGATCGTGCAACTTCAATTGGAATTATTGTTCTAAATACTTACAACGTTCAATTGAAACTTCAATGACGTCATTCATGTTTCATATCTAAAAAATGGTTTAATAAATTATCATACAAGTGATTCTAACCCTAGTGATATTACTACCCACAAATAGGGTTGCAAATGAATCGAGCCGAACCAAACTTTAGCTTTCTTGCGTTTGTTTGCTAATATTTTAGTGAGCTTGAGCTTGGTTTGAGTTTAAAAAGAACTGAGTCGAGCCGAACTTTAGCTTTCTTGAGCTTGGTTCGTTAACTAACGAGCCGAACTCAAACAAACCCTTAGCGAACTTATTTTTTTTAAGCTTGAGTTCGGCTTGGATTGGTTCATTTAAGACTCAATTAAGTCTCTTTTATTTTTCTATGATATATATATTTTTGGGATGTTCTGTGATTTAAAATGAAGTTAAGTAAAACTAATATACAACACATTACATAATTTGACTTGAAGAAAAAAAATACACTTACTAGATATAGAATATTTTAGTTATGATTAATTAGATATTAAATTTACGTAGTTTTGAGGTTATATATATATATATATACACATATAAAATTGATAATTTTTAACTGAATATATCTACCAAACCTATTAACGAGATCTTAATGAACTCTTATCAAATTGTTCACACGCTTAATGAGTCGAGCTTATACAAGTTTGAGTTTGTCTCGTTTAGTAAACGAGCCTAAATTTAAAGCTTGAGCGTAGTTTGTTTAACTAATGAGCCAAACTCAAACAAACTTTTAGCGAACTTAAACTCGAGCCTTTGGCGAGAGTATCGGTTCATTTGAAGCCCTACCCACAAACAATACTCACAATTTTTTTCTATTGTAATAAACAAAACCAGTTACAATCATAATCAAGAAAGACCTTTGATCGGTTCCAAAATTCGTGTATATATTTCTGGTTCATTCTCAAATTTGAGCATTTATTGCATCACTTAGAGTCATTCAATCGATCCTAGTCAGGTTATAATTATATATTTGAAACCGCATTTTGTATTAGATCAACTAGAACGGTTTGTTATTTACTACATCTAAGGTGATACTCTAAATCACTCACATATGCATATTCTTCATGTTATATGGCCAAAGAAACTGAATATGAATGTGGAAATACAACATAGGTGCATCGAAGGGTTATAACGATCCCACAATATGGGAAGAACTAAGAACATTCAAAACTGAGAGATTTGAAGGGTTAATAGAGACAAAGGATGAATATGAATACATGCCCTTTGGTTCAAGAACGAGAAGTTGTCCTAAAAAAGGTTGGCAAATTGTATAGTTGGTTTGGCATTAGGATCACTTCTCTACTGTTTTGATTGAGAAAGAGTTGGAAAATATATGATTAATACGTCAAAAGGGATTATTTTAACCATGTTGAAAACTTAGCCTTTAATGGCTGTCTGTAAGCCATGTCCTATTTTGGCAAAATTTATTTTTTAAGAATATTTTTTAATTGATTGATTAAATTTTTTTATTGAAATTTTAATTATTGATAAACTTAAATTATCTCTAAAGTTGGTTTGGTGGTAGTAGCTTTTTGAGATATTTATTTGGTTAGCTCAATTAATTGCAACATTTTTTTTTATCAATTGTAATACTTATACAAATGTGAGACACATCCTAAATTATTTCTATTAAAAGTTAGAAGCCTTTAGGGGCTCAATTGTCAAAAACTAAGGGGTGTATCTAATAGGAGGTTGTAGGATTTTTTTTTGAATTTTTAAAATTTATAAACTTTACAGACTCTACAAATTATTTTAATTCTATATAAAGTCTGACAGATTTTTTTTAGTTCTATATAGAATTTGATGGATTCTTAAATTCAGATTTTAATGGTCTTTAATAGATTTTGTTATTCTTTTAAAATAAAATATACATCTATTTATATAAACAAATAATAGATATTAGAATTAGAAAGCTGCCCAGAAAGTAAGATAAGAGCCTAAAGTGCAATTAAATAAAAATACTAATATCGAGACAATTAATATGGGAAACTTTTAATTCTACATTTTTAACCATCCTCAAGCTAATTAATCAATTTCAATATATAAAGACAAATTATATTTGAAAACACCTTTTCATTGAATACAAAAGTTTCTCTTCAGGACGATTCTAACATAAAACAAGAAAAAAAAAATAGCGTAATGATATATACCACCCAAATGTTACCCAATGACATGGCGTAAATTAATTGGTTGCAAATCGTTAATATATTTATTTTCTTGATTTGAGTAAAGATTTGTAACCAATTAATTGGTTGCAAATCGTTAATAAGGAATAATCAAAGTATTTTTCGGATGAATTTACATAAACATGACAAAGTAAATTATACGATATATGAAAAATAAATTAACTAATAAAATCAAATTTAACAATTATCTATGACTCCTAATTCGATTCACACAACCTGGCATTTCTTCAAGGTGATTTTTTTTTACTATAGCTAACAGATCAATGGTTATTTAAAAAAATTGACCGAAGGGTTATTTTAAATAGATCAATGGCATTTTATAATAATTACCTTTTTTTTTCAAATATAGAAATTAAAAAAACAAAAGGTAATTATTTATTAAGAGAACTAACCAGATTTGTTTATAATCTCCGTCGTTAATATTTTTACTTGGAGTTTACAAAATCTCAATTTTTACAGAAAAAATTGTAAAAGATTTTTTTATTTATAAACAAAGTCTAAACATCTACAAAATTAAATGACTTTGAGAGTTCAATAACTTTTGAATACCTAATATTTTTAATAGATTTAAAAGAGTTCATTAAATATATTTAAATTATAATTTTTTTTAAATCCCAATAGAATATACTTGAATTTTAGAAAAAAAATTAAAATTTTAATTGAATACTCTTGAATTTTCAAAGTCTAAAAAAATCCAATAAATTCTTAATTTAATACACCCCATAAAAGCATTAGTTACTATGACCAATTTTGCTAACGACATATGAAATATGAGGGTTGAATATGACGAATCTCTTGCATAGAAAATCAGTGGGCCATTTATTTTATGAGGCCTGTGTCCATATAGTGTTTTGGTTTTAAAGCCCAGCTTATAACTAGTAGTTACAAGGCTAACTAAAGAAGGTAAAAATACCAAAATATCCTCCCACTCTCTATACCTATAGATAAAACAACAAAAACAAAAACCCTCCCCTATTAAGAAGCTGGACAAACCCAACCCCTAACCCCTCTGTATCTTCTCTCGTACAAACCAATCCCCAGTCATTTCTCCTCTCACCATGGAAGACACCCTACCCCCACCCCTCGCGTCACTGGAAGACCCTCACCTCCTCCACCTCCACCCCCGGGCCACCTCCTCCACCTTCTCACCACCATCAACACCGACCCCTTCCCCCTCACCTCCATTCCTTCCACCATTAACGCTTCCTTCCCCCTCACCTTCATCTCGCCGCCGCTCAACACCAGCGAAGAAAACCGCCTCCACCGTGGAGTTCAGCCCACCATGAACCTGCCCTTCCTCCTCGTTCTCCCATCGTCGCCCTTATCCTCTCACCTAGCTCTCCAGATCTGACTGACGCCGGAGCCCTGCTCAACCCAATCGTCACTATCGCCGCAGCACTCCATACAAGATCTGCAGAAAACGAAGCTTCATTCCAAAAACAAAGCTTCATTCCAAGATCTGTCGTCGAACTGCTTCACCACTATTTCACTGGGTCTCCTACCTGACCTCCGCTGCTTCACCGTGTCGCCTGTCCTGCACGAGAACGCCGTCGCTGGAAGACCCACCCACCGTCGCTGCTCTCCTGCCACCTCTCCCTTCAGCAACTCAGATTGAGGCCATATCACCTTGCTGATTTACCATATCAGCTCCGTTCATCACCAAAAAGACGAAGGGGACCATCAAGATCTCGATCTGGTTTTTTTTTATGACCTTCGTAAATTGGTCCAGCCCATTAAGGGCGTGAATTTGCTGATGGGGCTAGCCCAGTGTAGAGGTTGGTTGTGATGGGGCTGGCCCATGGAAGGGTTTTTAGTTTATTATTAGTCAATGGGTACAGCCCTATATGGCTAGTTTGGTTTTTTTGACAGATTAAAATGTAAATTGTTCTTGGGCTAGGCCCAGTTAATGTTTATTACAACCCCATTATTGATGTTTAGTACAGCCCGCTGATACATTTTCTGCTTGTTGGGCCAGAATATCTTACTGGATGAAGAACACCGGCCGCTGTGGGTGCAGCCCCATTATTGAATGTCTTAATTTGTACAGATATCTTGTTTTAATTTAATTTTCTGTTAATTTGATTGTGAAGAAATGCTATTTTTTCCTGTTTGAGTGTGTAGTGTTCGTGTTATGAATGTGGGCTTTTGTTTTTGTTCATGTAACAGATTACAGCCCCCAAAACAGCCCAATAACTGTTAGGCTTGCGATATGGGTCCGTACCCACAAAAGGTTTTTCGATTTAGGGCCGTACCCACAAAGGTTTTTTTTGATGTGGATCCGGACCCACCAAGTGATTTTAGACGAGTGACTTAACAAAAAGGAAGTAATGACTTAATAAAAAACGTAAAACCATGGGTCTATACCTAGAACGGTTTTTCTTTTTTTAAATGTGTGAAAAGTGTCTTCGTGGGTACAACCCATATATAAAAAAACCCAAAAACTTAACAATCAGTAACAAGTTAATCAGAAAAAGCAAAGAACACGCGACAGGTCCTTACCCATGGGTCTATACCACCAACGAATTACTTTTGTGCAGCTGTACAAGGGTAAAAATGTCAAAAACCTAACTAGAAAATTAGAATTTGGCGTTACAAAGTTTTTTTCTGGTTTGGACTTAATCTATAAAGTTGGTAAAAAGAAGGCCGCTAAAAGTATTTTCCTCAAAATCAGTAGTGACAATTTTCGGACACTTATTTCAACTGTAAATAATAGAAGTCTATGTAACATAGGTTCTATAGCTTTTATTAAATTGGTAGAAGATACTTTCTTCTTTCATTTTTATTTGTCAATTTTTTTTAAAAAAAATATGGCCAATATTATTTATCTATTTTATATTATCGAAATACTTTTTTCTTATATTTTCTAATATTATTCTTAATTAAATAATATAAAATTATTATAATACTTTCGATCTTTGTACCTTATAGGTACACAAAAAAGGTATTATAATAAATAAATGTATATTTAATTAAAAATAAGAAATATTAACTAATAAAATTTAAAAACTCAATAACCCACCCTTATACATTCCATTTAAATATTACCCACCAAAATGGTCTGACATTTTAGCATTATCTCAATTCTACCCTTACATTAAACAAATTAATTAGATTTTATGCCATTATTATCTTATATAATAGATTTCATTTTTGGTGTACATCATCTAAATCCCATAATTTAAGCATTATGCGATGGAAAGCTGTTTATTGTCACTATCATTCCCATATGGTAACAAACCCACCGATTTACAAAGCTCACCCGGGCAGAAGATGAGTGGGAAGGTGAGTGTAAAGAGATTTCTTTTCGAGTGACGGCGGAAGATGGTGGAGAATGGTCCTCGAGCGGTGGCAGTTTTCTTTTGCAGCACATCGGCTTGGTGGAAAGGTGAGTGTGAAGAGAATGGTCCTCGAGCGGCGGCGGAAGATGGTGGAGAATGGTCCTCGAGCGGCGTCGGTATTCTTGTGAGATTATTCCGTAATAAGTGAATGTAAGTGTACCACATGGTTTAGCTTGTATTATCAGTGACATTTTGCTTCGATTTACTTTTGTTCAATAATTGTTTGTTTGCTTTTCAATAATATTCAATCTTAACCATTTTTAGCTTTGTTCATATTTTTTATTGTGTTTGTGTTTCACAAACTACACACGCCTTCAACATTACACCAGTCGCACCTCATTTTGACTTCTATTCTAGCTCTCAAACTTCACATCATTGATTTCTCACAATACACCACCAAAATTGCACAGATTACCCAACGATATTTAGTGGTACATATACATCCTTACCATACACCATTGATTATAACTAAAACACGTACAAAAATACACAGCCAACCTTACGCCTTTTTCATGAGAAGAATTAAACGATACACAACTGCTCACTAATACATTCTTTTAAATTTAATAATCCACACCCCAAATACTAATAAATTATGTATTTAATTTCCAAAACAAAATACAAAATATAAAGTAATTAAGTTATAACAGGAAATCCTGATAAACTTAATTTAATGTTTTCGGTAGTTTCTTCCTATTTATTTTGATATTAATTGTTTGAGTGCATGTAATTAGGAAGTTAGTTTGACAAGTCAAAAGATATAACGTTGAGTAAAAGGGTAATCTAGACCTTTAGGGTGGGTTGAACTTGATGGGCAATCCCATCAATAATCCGTGGACTGTATGAGTCAATTAGCTTAAAAAATAATTATGTGAAAAATAAAAGTATTAAGTATCTTTTTTTATACACTAAAAAAAGGGTGATTTATAAACAAAGGCCCCAACAACATGGGATTAATAAAATAAGGCCCAATCCCTAACTAAGCTCAACTACCCATTAGACCCTAACTAAAGAGGAGCAAAAAGACCAAAAACCCACCCCTAACCCTCTTATATACACTGAAATTATTTTGACCCAAAGCAAAAGTCCCATATAGGGTTTGGACCCAAACTCTCTTTCTCTCTGCAACCATACAGCCGCCCCCTCCCTCTTTCTTCTTCACCCCACCCCACCCCATGCCTGCCGCGTAAGACAACACCGCCGCGGATCTCGCTGCAAGACCTAAAACTGCAGCACCTCCACACTACCTTCCTCCTCTGCTGCGAAACAGCACCACCACCTGCGCCTGTAATAGCACCACCACATGCGCCTGTAACTGCCGCTGTGAAGCCACTTAAAACCGCTGCTGTGGAGCGCCGTGAAGCACCATAAAACCGCCGCCGTGAAGCACCAGAAAACCACTATTGTGGAGCCCCCGTGAAGCACCATAAAAACGCAGCTGTGGCACATCATCTTCTCATGCGCTCCCCATCAA